>CM040127.1:106324586-106924586 GCA_022559845.1 Amorphophallus konjac
AACATATCGAAGAATATGAGCATGAGACAGAGCGAATGATAGAGCAAGGAAAGCTTGAACCTGTAACCTGCAGCCTGCACACTTAGCAAACAGATTACGTATATGTCCTCAAGATAAAAATAAAAGGAACAAAAGAGAAGTATTTTTGGATTTTTGTATTTCTGATTTTTTTGCCATATTCAAATTTTTGGGATTTTTTGACATATTTGATTTCTTTTTTGAATTTTGACATATTTGATTTTTTTTTTTTAGAATTTTGACATATTTGATTTTTTTGGATTTTGACAATATCAATCTGTAGCACCCAAAGACAGGCTCGAATTACTGGCCAGGGATCGTCGCTCCTCCCCTCTCATTAAAGGCTTCCCTTAAGTAGGGCGTGCATGTGAGAGTGGCTTACCGTAACCAACCGCCTCTAAAGAACGGTGCCCCTACTAAGGCCATACCCGGGATACAACCCAGCCTAAGAGGGAGAAATAGAAGAAAAATTAGAGACAAGCTTTATGCAGGATGGGAGATATCATGATTTGAATTCCTTCCATGGCACCACCCCTCAAAGAGTAGGTCTGTTGCGCTGGGGCTGTGTGTCTTTGATTTGGAGACCCATATTTATCAGGCATGCATGCGACCGGGCTCATGACGTCCCGCGGGGAACTGTACTGCCACTCTTGCCATGCCTTTGATTCAAAATTTTGCATCGATTCATTTTCTCATTTTGGTAGCCCTTATTGGCCAGATATTGCATGAAAACTCACTTTCGATGGTCAAGACTGCCCCTATTTGAGACCTCTCTCGTATTAGGGAGCGCCTAGGTTGGTCATCTTATCCATCCATCTCTTGCCCCTGCACTTGGCCGAGTAGAGAAAAGAAAAAGACCTTTGTGCATACCCAAAGTATGGCCAAAGCAGCAACGGTGTTGCACTAGAGAGATCGGCTATGGCTTGCCGTGTGGTGTGTGAAAAACCCATGCTCAAAAGTCACCCTCAACGATCGGGGAAAGAACTAGACTCCCAGCGCGGAGCTATCACTGGCCTAAGGATGCTGCAGAAGCGAACTCATTTTAAATGAACTAAGCAAATTTCTAAAAGCCACTTAACCATGTTGAGGAATAGCGTTATAACCATGTGCAGAAACAATAGAAATAATAGAAATGAAAGCATGTTTCTTTGCTCAAAATAAAAATACCTTTGCAAATCCATGGCGTGGAAATCGGCATCCTGAAGTGATCTCGATCATCGAGCTTTAAGGAGCGCGAGTAGCTTTGTATTCCTTGCTTGTCAGGACGAAAGGGAGAGGATAGCAAAGGATCAAAGATTCCTCTACACAGAGGAGCGATAGACACCAAACTAGACGAAGGAGGATAAAAAAGGAAGAGAGATGAGGGCTAGAACTCCCTCGTTAAGGCACTGAGGCCCTGATAACAAGGAACCAGATACAGAATAAACCAAATTAGCTGAGATCAAGGCGGACTAAATCCTCGAAAACAGCAAGAGAAAGGGCGAAGACCCCGAAAGGGTGAAGAGGAAAGAGTAGAAAGATGATAAGAAGAATCATCCGACGTGGTCGGAGAAGAGGAACGATAATCATCCGGCAGTGCCAGAGAAGGAGAATGGGAGACACCCGCCAAGGTCGGGGAATAAGAAGAACCCGGAGATACTGGAAGGGAAGAATCAGAGGCAACACCTGGAAGTCTCGGGGAAGAATAATCAGGTGATGTCCCGAGATTTGGATGGAATGATGACATAGGCCAGGGCCTAGAATCGTGAGAGGAGGAAAAATCTGGAGGATCCGGATAGGAAAAAGAAGAACAGGGATTCGCGGACCCGAGATGGGAGGAGAGAATTGTGGGGGGAGAATTAGGAGAGGGCAGATACACCACCCAGGGGTGGGAACTGAGTAGAAGAAATGATGAGTGAAATGAAGAAGAAGGAAGAGAAGTGGACCCCTGAGTGCACAACTGACGGCCCTTAAACTTACGTCGTCGCCTCTTCTTAGCAGATACTTCTTGAACATGGACTCGCCTGGCGCGGACTAGGACCCTTGGGTACCTTGCCTTGCAATATCTTCTCAAATAGCGAGCCCATCTAGCAGATGGCCTTGCCCGACTGTGGACATGCAGCTTCATCGGGGCGGTTGCCCCTAGACTCCCAAAGCTAACAATAGTAGGACGTTCTTGAACAACTAACTCCTCATAATACTGAATATCATAAAACCATGGAGTCTTGTTACTTGGCACAAGTAGCATGAGATTCGGAAACTCCACTCGGAACTCAGCCTTGAAGCACAACTCCCTTGGTAAAAGGTGAAGCTGAGGGAGAGTAATACACGGCGTTGACATGGCTGGTTTGCTAATAAACTGAGGAAGATTGCATAACAAGTGCAGAATATCCTTGGAAAGTGTAGAAGATACATCCAATTGCCCCTTGAACATAGAATCCATAATCTGCTTGGCGGCCATCTGCGTTAGCAAAACACGGGTAGAGAACCCTTCTTGGCATGTCATCTGAACAACAATAGAGCGAGGAGAAATAATAGCATCAATGGTGAACTCTCCAGCGAGCAAGGAGATTGCCACCGGCCTCGCTCGGGAAGAAACTGGCATCAATGCTTGGGAACTCTTCTTAGCAACTGTCATCTTTGAAAGTGTAGACGCATCATCCCCAAAATAACCAGGGACGAGGACACGAACTGGCATCCGACAGATAAAATCTTGAATCTTGAAATGCACGGCCATCACTGAATCATCCTGACTTGGCTTATTGTCTCCCTGGGGATTAGACCCGCGGGGCACCAAAGGAAGTGCACACCTGCTCCGTGGGGTGGAAGTGGTTGGAGAAGTAAAGGGAATATGCTTGGGTGGAACATGTGGAGGTTTGGAAGGCATGGAGGCTCCAACGGGAGTGGTGATGGAAAGTGAAGGCGCAGGCGATGTGGCGATGATAGGCTCGGGTGGCGATAAAGGTGACGGTGAAGGCGTGGCTGAGGGTAGAGATAAAGGAAAAGGTGTGGCTTGCTCAGACTCGGGCAAAGGTGATGGCGGAGATGGAGGCGAGGGTGGAGATGGAGGTGGTGATGGAAGCACTGGTGGTGGAGATGGAGATGATGGAGATGGCAATGGAGATGGCGAGGATAGTGATGAAGGCGATGGGGGTAGTGGACATGGAGGTGGAGAGGGTGAAGAGGGAGGTTGTGGTGTCCACCGTCGACGTGTCGACACAACGCGTCGAGCGGTGTTAAGGGTAGAAGTAGTGGTAGTGACGGTGGGAGAAGAAGAGGAGGCACTAGCCTGGGTAGAGGATTGGGTTTGTGGCGGCGATGGAGCCAGAGTAAGAGATGGCGGAGGTAATGGGGTAGGTGACAGAGCGAGTGTAGCACTAGACGAGGAATTACAGGGGTGCCCCTGGCCTTGAAGTAACGGAGACGACTGTCCGGGCGGCACTTCTTGCTGCTGCTGTTGGTCGCGAAGATGTAAAATGACTTTGTGAATAGCGGCCCAATCAATCCTTTTCTTAGCTTCCAGATCATAAACATAATCCTGGAACTCGGGGCAATCCTCAACCAAATGCCCCGGCTGGCGGTGAAAATCACAGAACTGAAGCATATCCCCGACTGCGGGTCGGCAAGGCACAACCGGAGAGAGCGGCAATGCATGAGTGGCCATCAAAGCCCGAAATATATCGGTGAAACACTCTGGCAACGGAAGATGAGGAGCCTGCTTCGGGCAAGGTGGATGCCGAGGGATATGTAATGGTGGAGAAGGTTGTGGAGTCGGAAGTGGGGGTTGCGTAGGCAGGAGTGCGTGGCTAGTGGTGGAGGGCTTTGGTGATGGCATGTGTGGAATAGGATGAGGGGGTATGTAGACGGCATCTACTTGCTCGGGATGTGGTGTTCCCTTGACCGGAAGTGGAGATGGAGACGGGTATGTGGATGCGGGAGGCTGACTCATGGAAGGTTGATATGCGGAGGCGTATGGGTACGTAGAGGCGGGAGGTTGGTGGAGACTCGAGGAGGGATATGTGGCAGAAGGCTGACTCATGGCCGGCTGACTCATGGGAGCGTAGGGTTGACATGTGGAGGGTGAAGGTTGATATGTGGAGGTGGATGGTGGAGACTCGAGGTCAAGGGAATCTTGGATTTGTTGGCGAATGAAGCGGGCTCGGCTGTAAAGTTGCTGCCAGGAGGTGATGTCGTTGAGGGCTAAGATGAACCGATACTCGGGTGTTGCATTTGATATCAGCATCTTGATTTGTTCTCCCTCCGGAATGTGTCCCGAGACTTGCGCAGCAAGGTGACGCCAGCGGTCGGCAAAGGTGCAGAAATCCTCTTCGGGCTTCATCATCTCTTGGGCCAGATCCGCGATAGAATACTTGGGCCCAACCTGGTCTCGATACTGCTGAATAAACTTTTCTTGAACGGCATGAAAACTCACAACTTGCTCTTGCGGAAGAGAGAAGAACCAATCCCGAGCCGGGCCTTCCAATGACAGACCAAACAGATAAGCCATCAAGTGTTGGTCATGTCGAAACTGGGCCGACTCATAAACAAACTCCTTCAAGTGCACATATGGGTCACCGACTCCACTATAACGGTGATATGTAGGAATTTGTGAAGATGGCGGAAGCCGAAGACCTTGAAATGCGAATGGAACACTTAAAGAGGATTTAGGATCGATCCGACGTTGAAGCTCATCAAGTTGGCGTTGGGTTTGAGCAATCATATCCTGGGTAGGGAGAGATCAAGAAGAATATGGGCCAACTTGAGCAAGAGGGTGTGAATTAGGACCAGGAGCATGGTATTGGGCCGAATAAGAGGATCCGGGCTGAGAAGAAGACGGGCCCATTCCGGGAATGGAAGGATATGTGGGCCTGGAAGAAGCATGAGCATAAGGACCCATTGGGCTGGCAGCAACATGGGCAGAAGGATGAGACCCATTAGGATAATAAGTCCCATTAGTAATTGGGCCAGCAACATATGAAGGAGAAGGAGGAGGCCCATGAATAGAAGATGGCCCATTATGAGAAGAAGGCCCATGAAGATGAGATGCAATAAGACGTTGGGCCTGGGCCGGGTCCATTTGGTGAACAAGGCTTGAAAGATGGGCCATGAGATTAGCATGTTCCTTGGATGGATCAGAAGGGCCACGGGAAGATGGGCCCGTGTGGGAAGAGGATTCCACGCGAGAATAAGAGGAAGATTGGGGAAAATGATGATACAAGGGGTTGAAATGATGCTCCATGAGGGCAAATAGAGACTTAATACAAGGATATCAAGGTGAATACAAGTGGGGAAGCAATGGCTTAATGGGCTCGAGGACAAGAGGGGACTGACCCACTAATGCAAAGGCGAATGGACAACGGACCACGGGACAATGGACTAGACAATGGACACACAAAATGGCCTAAGCTAAATGGGCCTAACAATAACAAAACATGTGGATGATGAAAGAATGCAACACAAAAATCACTAATGAGCTTGGACAAGCCCAATCAACATGAACAATGCAATGTGAGAGTTTTCACCCAAGTCAAACAAGTTAATATGATGGGAAATCTTTTAGGGGTTTCAATAGACCTTTTAATGATTTGAATTAATAACAATTCCCTCAAGATAGGAATCTCATAGGAATAAGGTCCAAACTTTGGGTTGACTAAGGTTAACTTCCTCACACTTATGCAAATGCAAGCCTAAAGGGGTGGAAAGATACAACCGGCCCGGCGTCCGTGTGGGAATCCACGGCTCACGGGGATTTATGGAGGTCCTTGATGTGTTTTCCTGGTCGGCTCCAAGGAATATGGAGACGAGAGGTCCACGCACCAAGGTAGGAAATGCAACTATGATATGCAACGTATGGCCCTATGTGCACCGGAGTGCATGCAAATTCTAGCTTAAAACTAGAAAATCAAGACTAGATTAAACTATGCAAACATGATCCAACAAAAACAAATAGTATATGGATGGAAAGACAATACAAAGGTCTGCACAACGGCCCAAGAACAGATCAATCTGACCCGGGAGGTCAATCAAATCACTAAGCAAAGATGCCCCCGTGAACCTATGCGCAGACCACATGCAGATTTTATGGACAAAATGCTAAAATGATGACAATTTTTAACTAAGTAAATGAGACCCAAATGATGCAAATAAGCTATGGATGGAAAGATAATACAAAAAACTATCCAATGGATCAAAAAGCAGTGTAATCAGACATCGGGAAGGCAGTCAAATCACTCATTAAAGATGTACCTGTGAACCTGTCCCTGAGCTTGCCTGTAGAACTTATGCACAAAACTCAAAAAGTTGGACAAGATTAGAATATGCAAATGTTAACCAAATGATGCAAATGATATATTGATGGAAAGACAATACAAAGGGCTATCTAACGCAATAATAATCAGCTCAATCGGACTCCGGGATCAAAAGTTATGCCTCGATGAACACGGCCCTGTGAGCATGCAAGCAAGACTGCCAGAAGCCGTGTAACGGTCTACCAAAGGACCGTTACATGCATGTGACGATCTACTTCAGGACCGTCACACTACCAGAGCCCTTAAAACACCAAAAATAGTTGGAGAATGGAAGAAATATCACCTAAACATGAACATGCACCTACCCAACCTACAAAAGAGCATGAAAACAAGCGTGATGGGCATTGGTGTCCCACCGTGATCGCCAAAAAACTGTTTATTTGTTTTAATTATTAGATTAGATTCCTATCCCGCCCCCTTTTTAAATACATACATGCATAAACATGTGAATCAAAGACAAGGGGATGAAAGGATGGAAATACTAACCGTGATCGCCACCAAGGATTAACAACGCCGCAAGGATGAAGAAAGGAGTGCAACGGCGCCGTGTACCTTGGAACTTAAAGACTTGATCGCACTCGAAACGGGGTGCGGGGAACTTGTGGATTCAAACCTCCTCTCCTTCCAGCCGGCTAGAGGAAGAGGGCCTCACATTGTATTCATGCTCTCCTGCAAAACAAAGATGAAACACAAAGGCAAAAACCCATTAGAACATGCATGTGTAGTATCAATCCCGGAGTGATAAAATAGTGTTAGAAATTGAGGGCAAACTCACCGGGGGAGGGTTTTTAACCCCTGTGGAAGGGTGGAAATAATAGGTGGGTGTGTTGTGCATGCATGAGATTTGAAATCACGAGATTTGATTGAGAGAGTAGAGAGAAATCAATGATGCAAAACGGAGAAAAACGCATGTGTAGCAGAAAGTGCAGGAAACTGTGATGATTTGTGATTTTGAGAGGAAGAGAACTAAGAGTGGAGATCATGGAATCAAGCCCAGAAGGATAGAATAGAAAGCCAATACTTCCCTCTCCAAGATGGGGTCGAAGTTGTGAGTTGGAGTTGCAGCATGGCTTCGCCCCACGTCCGGAAAGGGCCCCCCGTCGCGACTGCGAACTGGGCAGTTTATATAGAGTTCTGAAAGAAAGCCTCATCTTCTTATCACGACTCCCGGAGATAGAGTCCAAGATAAATCGAGTTCTCTGGATCAAACTCGAGATAATACTAAGGACAAGAGATAGGCACAAATGGGGATCCATTCGGAGGAGGATTCTAGAAGATAGGGC
Source organism: Amorphophallus konjac (assembly GCA_022559845.1). Classification (NCBI taxonomy): domain Eukaryota; kingdom Viridiplantae; phylum Streptophyta; class Magnoliopsida; order Alismatales; family Araceae; genus Amorphophallus; species Amorphophallus konjac. The sequence goes on from CM040127.1 coordinate 106,332,175, forward strand.
TCTTGGAAGGCAGCCCCGGAGCCTTATCTGCAGAGTTTGAGTTGAACTAGGAAACATAAATCCTGATCTTACGACCCAGATCCCAAGAGATATAGCCAATGAAAATTTGATTCCTATGAGCCAAATTCAAGATAATACCAAGGGCTAGAAGTAGGAAAAAACGGGGATCAATTTGAATAAGAATTCAAGAAGTTATGGACTCGTCAAGAGGGCCACGGCGCACAAAAACGGAGCAGAGTCCAGCACGAATTGGACTCTCTGGTGCATGTAACGGTCTATCGTAGGACCGCCACATGATGTAACGGACTAGGGTAGGTCCGTCACACTCTGGAGGTCGAACGAGACGTTTTCGGATGAGATTGGATGTAACGCACCTAAACAGGGCCGTCACTTGGTCTAACGGTCAAGGATAGGACCGCCACACTCTAGGGGTTGAACCGGGTTGTTTTGGGCAAGTTTTGGTGTGACGGTCTATCGTAGGACCGTCACACTGAAGTAACGGTCTTCACTGGGCCGTCACTTCAATGAAGTAACGCACCTGCAAATGACCTTCACTTCGATGAAGGCAGATTCTGGGTAGACTGCGCGCGACTTTAGAAATCGAAGCGTATCTCTCAAACGGTGGAGAATTAGACAAAGTGGTAAACATAGAAGTTGTAGATAACTGAGAGAGGAACAACTTTTATGAAGAAAGAAATGTGAGAAAATGATTGGAAGAGGGTGAAAATGGGGCTGGAAGAGAGAGGAAAATTCTAGAATGTAGGTGAATAGCACGGCATGCCAGAAAAATGTGAATAGCTCACAATCGGGGCAGAACCGGCCAATAGTGTAGAAGAAGAAATTGTAGATCTTTGAAAGAGGAACAACTTTGATGAAGACAACTTTTTGAATAGAGGATTGGAAGAGGGTGAAAAAGAACCACTTTCAAGACTGCGCAGTGAGAGAGAGCCGATTACTTGGGGGAAGCCGGCATAAATGGGCTGAAAGTTGATTTGGAAGCCGGAATTTGATAAGATAAGCTCCAGGGCTCTAAGAAATCATGATCTCCAAGACTCAAAGGATATGGAATGGTAAAAATGGGCTTGAAATCCATCCAAGAAAGCTCCAAAATAATGGCTAATTCGGGACATCAAAAATGATGAATAAGAGAAACGACGCAACTTATGGGCTAAAACGGGTGTCAACACCTCCACGCAGGAAGGGGCGGTGAGCCGGCCAGGAGGGGAGGGGAGATTCGCCGGAAACGCGAAAGGTGAAGCCGTGGCCGAATCTGCCTGCTCTCTGCGATAGCTGACTGACAGTTGGTGTTGAGGCCGTAGATCCCGTTCTGGAATTCTGCTGATGGCGAGACCAGTGGGGAACGCTTCGTATTTGGAACCTGGATGCCTCTGAAATTTTCTGAATTATTCTGATGAAGTTGCGGGTCCGGGACGAGGTTCGATCAGGGAGACAAAATATGGGCGCTGCAGCTTCCTGTTTCTGACAGCAGTTTGCCAAAATTGCCCCGACCGATCCCGTACTCTGAATCACGAACCGCCAGAGGCGTTGGAATTGTGGACGAGTCCTCTTCGCAGAAAAACTGACGGGGAAGCCGTCTGATGTCGGAGAGGGATGGGGGACTCAGAATGGTGGAGGCAGGTCGTTGCAGGCTGTGGGTGGCAGACCCGTGCAGCCGAGGGAGAAAAAAGGTAACTTTGGTCTCCGGACGCCGATCGACGTTCCGCTTCCTGATTCTGGAAGCAGACTAGACGAGGAAGAACCTTTTAGAAGAGCTTTTTGCCTGATTCTTCCGCGGTTCGTCGTGGTACAGCTTCTCCTCTGGTTCAGGTACTCTGCCGGGGGAGCTTTGCGCAGTCGGGGGATATCGGACCTCCCGGGTAGCACGGATCTCGGATGGGGATGAGACCACCGCCGATGCGAAGCTGACTGGTAGAGCTTTCCGTCGATGTAGGCCACGCCTTCAAATGATGTCGAAGGACACCGGAACAGCTTCTGCAAGTTGCCTTCTCTCTCCTGCCTGCGAACCAGAACTGGTTCTGCTAGTATTGGAAGGGGTGGATGGAGGAGATGGTGGTGGAGGGGCAAGGGGAAGAAGATGGATGGCTATGGGAGAGTAATGGACGTGGGAAGGGGAGTACAATGGAGGGGAAGGGCAAAGAGGAGCAGTGGAGGGGGAAGAAGGGCGCAGCTAGTGGGGGTGGGGAGTGGGTGGTGGGGAGAGGGAGTTCCCCCTTGGAGGTGGAGTGGGGGGGGGCGCAAATGGGCTTGGGGAAGTGGGGAGGCTTCTTCTTGATTTGGGTGGAGGGTTAATGGGTGGTGTTAATGGTGGCCTAGGGAGGTGGAGGGGTTGTCTTGGGGAGGGGAAAAGTTACTTGGGAGAGGGGATTCTCTCTTGGGAAAGTGAAGGGTTGTATGGGGAAGGGGAAGGGTTGTATGGGGAAGGGGAAGGGAGTTATGAATATTAATGGCCTTGGGGAGGTGAAGGGGTGGGGTGGGGTGATGTGGCAAGGAGAAGAGAGAGAGAAGGGGGCAAAATTTGGAGAGAGAGGGAGAGGAGAGAGAGAGGGGGCCGCCCCCTTTAGAGAGAGAGAGAGAGCTAGAGAGAGAGAGTAAGAGGGAGAGAGAGAGACAAGAGGGGACAATGCAAATGGCTAATGCTTTCTTTAATACTTCATTAGCTTCTCCAAGTGGGGATTGGGGTCCTATTTATAGGAATCCCAACTTTTACAAAAAAGCCCCTGAGAAAAGTACAAATAACAGATAACCAAGAGAGCTAGGGAAAGGGAAAAGGGCGCCCCTGGGCCAGGCCCTTCTAAATGGGCCCATTAGACATACTAGCCCAATATGAAGACACAAACTTAGGTAAATAACATGATAACCTAGGGACTTGACTCAAAACAAAGGGGAAATTACATCAAAATGACTCAAGAAAGATATGAAAATTACATAGCTAGACTCAGAAAATCAAGCTGAACATAATGGCGAATGTCAGGACCCTTGGAGAAATAGGGAGTGGTAAGCGATGTCGCCATCACGTCAGGCCATGCGCGCTCCCGAGATAAGGGCCTCGTACTCGGAAGGGTTGTTGGATGCCTGAAAGCTGAACTTCAAGGCGTACTGCAGTTCTGCTCCTTCGGGAGACTTCAGAAGGATTCCGGCACCACTCCCGACCGAGTTGGAAGACCCATCGATGAACAACTCCCAAGTCGGCCCGGGCGCGGACGGGGATCTTTCTTCAGTCGGGATGGTGCTTTCGGCGATGAAGTCGGCGAGCGCTTGGCCCTTCACGGCTGAGCGCGGCCGATAGGATATATCATAGGCACCAAGCATGATGGCCCACTTGACGAGTCATCCCGAGGCTTCGGGGTGGGTAAGGATCTTCTTTAATGGTTCGCCGGTTAGCATGGTGATGGGGTGCCCCTGGAAATAGGGCCGGAGGTGCTTGGTGGAGGTGACCAATGCTAGCACGAGTTTCTCAGTTGCGTGGTACCTCCTTTCAGCCTCGTTGAGCACCTTGCTGGTGTAGTAGACCGGCCTCTCGACTCCCGAGTCATTTCTGACTAGGACCGAGCTAACCGTAGATGGCGTTGCCGAGAGATAGAGCAGCAAGACTTCACCCGGAACGGGCTTGGAGAGCACCGGGGGAGAGGCCAAGAACTCCTTGAGCTCGACGAACGCTCTCTGGCATTCCTCATCCCATACGAATGTAGCAGATGCCAATTTGGGCCCCCTCAACAGCTTGAAGAAGGGCAAGCATCGTTTGGCCGCACGGGACAGGAACCGGCTGAGAGCAGCGACACGCCCAGTTAGGCGCTGGACGTCCTTGATGCAGGTGGGCGGGCGCATGTCTATGATGGCCTGGACTTTGTCTGGGTTGGCCTCGATCCCGCGCTGAGTGACTAGGAAACCCATTAACTTTTCGGATCTCACTCCGAAGGCACACTTGGTAGGATTGAGCTTCATGTTGTACCTCAGGAGGGTGTCGAAGGTCTCAGCGAGGTCGGTGAAGTGGTCTTCGGCCTTGGGGGTCTTGACGAGCATGTCGTCAATGTAGGCCTCAACGTTCTGACCTAGCTGTCCTTCAAACATGTGATTGACCAGTCTTTGGTACGTGGCTCCAACGTTCTTCAACCCGAAAGGCATCTGGGTGTAGCAGTACACGCCGTAGTCGGTGATGAAAGCGGTCTTCTTGACATCTTCTGGATCCATTCTGATCTGATGGTAACCCGAATAGGCGTCTAGGAAGCTGAGTATCTCATTGCCCGAGGTTGAGTCAACCAATTGGTTGATGCTCGGCAACAGATAACAGTCCTTAGGGGTGGCCTTACTCCGGTCGGTGAAATCCACGCACATCTGCCACTTGCCCGAAGCTTTCGGTACCAGGACGACATTGGCTAGCCATGTCGGGTACATGACCGGTCTAAAAAGGCCAGTCTCTTGTCCCTTGGTGACCTGCGCCTTGATGATCGCATGCTTCTCTGGTGCATGCTTCCTTCTGCATTGCTGTACGGGCTTCATGGCAGGGTCGAGGCTGAGCTTGTGCATTACAGTCTCCTCTAGTATCCCAGGGAGTTGATCATCAGACCAAGCAAAAATGCAGATGTACTCAGAAAGGAACTTTTTATATTGCTGTTGAACCTCAGACGGTAGGTCGGCTCTGATCTTTACTCCTAGGGCTGGGTCATCATTTAGGAAAACCGCCAGTAATTCGCCACCAGGTTCGGTGGTTACGGATTTACCCTCGACTCCCCGGGGGTCCTTGTCCTTCCCGTCGGCCTTGTGGCCTCTACCGAGATATTATAGCACCTTCTGGCCGCGGCCTAGTTACCTCGGACTTCCCCCAACCCATTTTTGGTGGGGAACTTCATTTTCTGGTGATAGGTAGAAGGCACCGCTTTTATTCGGCTGAGGATTCCCCGGCCGAAGATGGAGTTGTATGCTATCATACCTTTAATCACTATGAAGTCCACCATGACCGTAATGGTTTTAGGTGGGGTGCCGAGGGTAACCGGCAGGCTTAGGGCTCCCTCGGGATAGGTGGCCTGGCCATTGAACCCGCAGAGAGGGGTTCGGATCGGGCGGAGCTTAGATGGATCCTCCCCCATCTTAAGGAAATAATCATAAGACAGTACATCAGGGGCACTCCCATTGTGTACTAGGATCCTATCTACGTTACAATGGTTTATTGTAGCCGAAATCACGAGGGTGTCGTCATGCGGGGTGATCAGCCCTTCTAGGTCTTGGTCTGAGAAGACTCTGACCTCGGGCTCACTCGACGGGGCCTTTGGAGGCTCTATGGCTCAGCTCGCCCGCTCGGCATGACGCTTCCTTCCTCGGCTACTGTCGCCCCCTGATGCTGCTCCTCCGGAGATGACATTGATGTTGACCCCTTGGGGGCGTTGTCGATCTCCTCTGGGGCGCCTCGGTCCTCCTTGCGCTCGGCTGCGAACCGAGCTAGGTGCCCCTGACGGATGTGGTGCTCGATCTCGTCCTGGAGCTGGTGGCAGTCGCCTGTATGGTGTCCGTGATCGCTGTGGAACAAGCAGTGCTTGCTACGATTACAGTTCTTCGACCTCATTGGCTCAGGTTGGCGGAGGAGACCCGAGTCTTTGATGTCCTCATAGATCTCATAGACCGGTGCGGCTAGTGGGGTGTACCGCTCATACTTCCATGACGGTTCCTTGCGTTCCCTGTCCTGGTTCCGCCTTTTTCCCGAACCTGAGCTTGGCTCGGAAGCCCGCTTCTTGTCCCCCTCCCGACCCGAGCCGGTTGCATCTCGGCATGCGCTGTGTACTTCTTCGCACTCGTCATGGTGCAAAGCCAGAGTTACTAGCTCGGCAAGGGTCGAGAGAGAGTAGAGGACAAGCTCGCGGCGGAGATTCTCATCCCAGGTGCCCCCAGTCAGTGCGGTTATAGCTGAGGCCTCGTCTAGGCTGGGGATTCTCAGGGCTTCCGACTTGAATTGGTGAATATAAGCCCGGAGTCTCTCCCCTTGCGCCTGTTTAAGGGCCAGGAGCCCCGCTACCGACCGTGGGGGGGCACTTCTGGCGAAACTCTCTTTGAAGATTCGGCCAAACTGCTTGAAATGTCGAATGGATCCGGGGGCGAGGGCCCGGAACCAAGCTTGAGCGCCTTGGACCAGGGTGGTCACGAAGGCTCGGCATTTGATGGCGTCGGATGCTCCGTGCAGGGTCATCAGAGCGTCGAAGCTGTCGTAGTGATCGGCCGGGTCGCCCTGGCCGTCGTAGAGCTTGAAGGTTGGGATGGAGGTTCTGGGAGACACCTCTGCCTTCAAGATATACTCAGAGAAAGGGGATCTCTCCTCATCCTCCGGGGGAGAGGCCTTCTGCAGGGCGCGCAGGGCGCGCTCTTGCTCTACAAAGCGTCTCTCGAACTCTCAAAGTTGGAGAGATAACTCCGGCTGCTGTTGTGGTGCGAGGCTGGGGGGAATGTCTTGGCGATCCTCAGGAACGTCGGTCTCTGGGTTTGGATGACGTGCCCCAGGTTTTCCCTGCCTCGGTGTGGAGGAAGCCTCTTGCTCCGGCGACGGAGCTTGCGAGGGTCCTCCAATCCTGTTACGGATAATCTGCTGGCCGCTGATTGTGAAGCGGCCTCCGGCAGTGTGTTGAGATGCATTCTTGCGGGGAGGGCTCCCTGACGGGGAACGTGACCATCCATCCCTGGCCGCCTGGGTCCTCATGAGTTCCACGAGGACGTCTAGTTTCACGTTGAGGGCTGGGAAGGCGTCGGCGCCACCGTTGAGCGGTAGCCCTACCGCCGCAGGGGTGGTGGTGGTTCGTTGGTGGGGGCGCTGGCGTTGGAGGGGGGGTTCTGTGAGGCCCGAGAGGGGCCATCCCCTGCCGCTACCATGGCCTTTCCCCTGTCACCGGTGGACCTCCTCCCTGAGCTCCTTTGCACCATACTGGCTTCTCGTACGTTTCCCATAGACGACGCCAGATGAAGAGGCGTGATGTCGCGCAGATCCTGAGCGGGTAGAAGATCACCAGATTGTGAACTGCAGGAAAGGGAAACGGATCAGGGGGCCCATGAATGAGTCCCTGGGGAAAACCCTCCGATGCTTAAGTCAGTAAAGCTATGGTGGGAGCAATATAGGGAGGAAGTAGCTTCTGCGCGAGATCCCTCTCCACCAGAAGGGTGAAGTGGTTCCTGCTCAGGAGTTTTGAGCGTGTGGTTGCCCTTACCTTTCGCCGGAGGGTACCCCTGGGTTAAATAGTGCGCTGTCTTCCGGAGTCCTGTAAGTCGAGCGGTTGCCCCTGTAGTTTTTGATGATCTGTAGTTTTGATGATAGCAAACTTATGAGTCACAAGTCTATACATCCATGCATCATTACTCTATGCATAGTCTGGACAATGAATACAGCATAGTCTATATAGTTTATACAGATGGGTCGACGCACCTTCAAGATGGGTCGACGCACCAGATGAGCATAGTCTATTCATTGCATAGCCCTGCAGATTAGCATAGTCTGTACAACGCAAGTGTCGCAGGCTAGCAAGTCTATACATTGCATGGAAAAGCCCAAAGTCTATACATTGCTGCATTGCTTGCATTTACAAAGTCTATACATTGGCTGTTATCCTGCAGCGTCAACACAAGTCCATACATCGGTTGCAGCACTGCACGCACACTCAAAGTCCATACACTGCATTGTGCATGCACACTAGCAAGTCTGTACATTAGGTATCTTTACCTACGTTGCAACTCGCAAGTCTATACATTGGTATATTTTACCTACGTTGCAACTAGAAAGTCTGCACAATGCCTTGTTAGCAAGTCTATACATCGCCATAGCTCGTATGCAGAGTCTAGACAGTCCTAACCAAGTCTGTACACTGCCATCTTGCAGCACAGCATAAGTCTATACACTGGTCGTCTCACTGAGCGTCTCAAGTGGACACTAAGGCTATACACTGGTCCGTCTCACTTAGCGTCTTTGTGTAAGTCACTCGCCACCAAGTCTACACATTGTGGCACGCAAAGTCTGCACAACGCATTATCTGCAAGTCTGCACATTGCTATAAGCACGCATGCAAAGTCTAGACAGCCATGGGTAAGTCTATACATCGCATTGCATGCACGCAGGTCTAAGTATGTACACTGGCTGCAGCATGCTCGCATAAAGTCTATACATTGCATCTTAGCATGCTTACACAGCACAAACAAAGTCTGTACATTCATATGTGCATTGTGCATTGCTCTTGGCAGAGTCTGTACATCGTTATGCTGCCTTGTGCCGTAGCAAGTCTATACATTCTCTATGCTCGAGATTTGACGCCCACCAGAAGTGGCGTCACTTCTGACACAAACGCCTAAGTGTAAGGCGTCTTTTTGTTGAGCATCGCTTCATCAACTCTATACATTGTCTGCTTGCATAACGTTGAGTCTGTACATCACTTGAACACTCATTGCACTCTAACTCTATACATTGCTTCATGTATTCCACTCATAACTCTATACACTGCTTCACTCATTGCACGAAGTCTGCACATTGTGTTGCTTTGTTCATACTTTGTTTTGCTAAGTCTACACATTGATGCACATTTACTTCTGCATATTTGAAGTATGTACATGGCTTAAGCTCTGCATATTTGAAGTCTATACATGGCATAAGCTCTGCATATATGGAGTCTATACATGGCATAAGTCCTGCATATAGGAAGTCTGTACATGGCATAGTCTTGCATATCTGAAGTCTATACAGGCTACAGCACTGCATTTACTAAGTTTGTACAACGCCATGGGTCTGCATACATAGAGTCTGAACACTGCATAGCCTCGCATTCACAATGTCTGTACATTACTTCAGCAGTGCCTTCATACAGTCTATACATCGCTTAAACCTTAAACTGATAATTCTATTTCTTCCTTCAGAAGAAGCTGATCGATTAGAAGCAGCCACAGCTAAGAGAAAAGAACAGAGAGTGAGCGCCTGCACGATCCACAGAGAAGAAGAAAAAGAGAGAAGAAGATTCAGAGAGAAGAAGAAAAAGAGAGAAGAAGATTCAGAGAGAAGAAGAGAAAGAGAGAAGAGAAGATTGAGAGAGTTGAGTTGAGAGAGTCTTTTCGAAGTCTTGTAAATCAGTCTCTTGGTTCAGATACCAGAGCTGATACTGCTCAATTGAGCTACATTCGTTTTGGTTTTCCATTTCGTTTGTTTCTGTCTTTACTGTTTTCGAAACTCTTTTGTTATCAAGCTGTGAGCCAGCAATTGCAGTGGAGGTTTCCACTGGACAGGTGAAGCTGTAATCCTCAGCAGGCGAGACCAGGTCTCGGACGGCTAAGCTGTATCGCCCAGCGGTTGCAGATGATTTGTTCCTCTGGTCGGCAAGCTGTAAAGCCCAGCGAAGCTGTGTATCAGCGATCTGTTGGCAAGCTGTGAAGCCCAGCTGTTCAAGCTGTGAGTCAGTAGGATCACATTCCAGTTGGAGTGTGAGGTAGACGTAGATCTCTGGATTGAGATCGAACCACCTTAAAGATCGGTGTCTACTGTGTGATTGCTTGTGGTTTGTGTGATTTCATAGTGTTCCTTCTGTTGTTCAACAGTTGCTTGTTTTAATTCCGCATTAGAGTTCAACTGTGTTTTAAAATTAGACATTAGATCTATTCACCCCCCTCAAGATCCAATCTCAGTGGTAATAGACTGCGTCCATCTAACATAATAGTTGGTATCAGAGCCTAACTCTTCTACAGGGACTTACAGCCCGAAGAGGAAGGTACAGATGGATGCTCGAGGGATGATCGCTGAAGGACACTCAACCACCAAGCCCCCTTTCTTCGATGGATCTAACTATGCATACTGGAAGAACCATATGCAAGTAATTTTGAGGGCGAAGGATTATGAGATCTGGAAGATAGTCAGCAAGGGACCTTATGAGCTGTCCCCTAATGAGGAAGTCTGGACCAAGGAGGAGATCAGAAGGTCTACTTTAAACTGGAGCGCCATAAACGCTATTCAATGCTCTCTGCACCCCATGGAATTTTATCGAGTATTAGCTTGCAGCTCAGCTAAGGAGATGTGGGATGCACTAGAAGTTATTCATGAAGGGACTTCTCAGGTTAGAGAGACGAAGGCTAATTTCTTTGTGTCAGAATATGAAGCCTTCAAGATGAAGCCAAATGAGACCATCAAGGAGATGTACTCTCGATTAACTATCATCACAAATGGTCTTAGAGGTCTCGAGAAGGCTCAGACAGAATACGATGTAGTGAGGAAGATATTGCGTTCCCTGACTCATGCTTGGCATACTAAAGCTACAGTAATGGAGGAGTCAAGGGATTTGCGAAATACAAGGGTAGATGAGCTAATTGGCTCGCTGATGGCATATGAGATTAATCTGCCAAAGATAGAGGAAGCTGAAAAGAAGAAGAAGCCAATCGCTCTGAAAGCTGGTGCCAGCAAATCCAGCAAGTCCAGCAGATCCAGCTCTAGTGGATCATCATCCGAGGAGAGCCTGAATGAACAAGATATAACTCGTACTGAAATGGCAATGATGACCAGAGAGTTCAGGCGGTTCCTCAGGAAAGAAGGAGGATGATTCAGCCAAAAGAAGTATAGTGGCGGCCGAAGGGATAAAAGGTATAAACATAACCCTGTAAAGAAAATTGAAACTAATACTTGTTATCAATGCAGGAAGACAGGCCATCTGAAAGCTGACTATCCAGAGAATCAGAAATACAAGGACAAGTCAAAGAAGAGGAACACGAAAGGGAAAGCTATGGTGAGTACCTGGAGTGATGAAGATGAAGTGATGTGACACCGACTTAGAGAATACAGCAACTAGACCGAGGGTCCTTGGACTTACCAAGCAAGCACAACGCACAAGAGTAGAGAATTACGCAAGTTGCCAAACCACCGTTGCGCACACGATTCCCGGGTGACTCGGCGATGCCGAGTGGAGGTAGTGGAACAAAGCCCTTGCTGGTAGAAGACCAGCAAAGCTATGGTCGCCCTCCTGAGGGTACGGTGCCCACAATCAAAGGGCTGGCTAGGTGCCGAAAGGGCACCGGGTCGCTCTCTTAGAATCCCACGATGACCACTCGTAAATTGGGAGCTCCGGGGTCGGGCGCTCTCTCACCGTCAACAGAGCAATTCCACGGATATTATATGAACAAACTACTGATATGAGAGCAAGGGATAGAGCTTACCCGGTTGGTTTGAAGAAACCAACCCCGTTCGGAGACGAGGACGAGCGGGGAAGTGTGGGTTCCCCGCACACTGCGTCGATGAAGCTTGATCCCTGTTAATTATTTACATGCACTACGCCTCACGCAGAAGGGTGGATCTCGGGGTGGGGAAAAGTGGATTACACACAAACACTACCTCCACGCAGGGAGGGGCGGCAAGCCGGCCAAGCGGGGAGGGGCGTGAAGCTAAGAACGGAGCCGGGTTGCCCTCCCGGGGTTCTGTCCGCCGGTTCTGCCCGCTGATAGGAACTCGCTCTCGACTCCGCTGTGACCGCTCCCGGACTCGAAAGTGAACGAGACCAGTGCCAAAATGTTGGTGACTGACCCAGGATGAAGCCTGAATTTTTTTGAGGCCAGAAGTTATCGACGCTGGCTGGGACAGATGCTGGACCGGTGCTGCTCTGCTCTGCCTTGGACTGAGTTCAGGTTGTTGCAGCAGGTTGGCGACTTTACCACGATCGCTCCCGTGATCCAATCAAGACGGGATTAGGACGGTTGCGAGCGTGGTCGAATCCTCTTCGATCAGAAACCAAGATGGGCACCAGAAGAGGTTGGAGCAGGGAGGTGGAACCCGAAGAGTGAGAGGGGGTCTGATCAGTCCCTGACAGGACTGACCTGCGCACCTGGGGAAAATAATTAGGAACGGAGAGCTCCAAACTCCAAACGAGGTCCTGCTTGCTGTGTTGGACAGAGGACTGGTGGATCTTCGCCTCGGTCAAGTGGCGCACCAAGCGGAGCACCGGTGTGGTCGCAGTAGCTTCTGAGTGGCAGCTCTGGTTTCTGGCCAGACGGGTTCTGCGCAGTCGGTGAAGAATGGCTCTCCCGGACAGCTCCGAACTCGAATTAGGGCGGGATCACCTCGCCTGCGAAGATGACTGGAAGAGCTTTCCGGAAATGTAGAATACGCCTCCAGAAGATGTGCGGTGAAGACGTGGTTGACTCTGCAACTCGACCCTTGACTGCTGCCTGCGGACTGAGATGAATAAGGTGATGATAGGTGATGGGAGACGGAGTAGATGGGGTGGGAAATGGGGTGGATGGGTGTGGGGGTGACACCTGACTATGTGGGGGTCTGTTAGGGGGTGATATAAGGTGTGGGAGGGGCAGAAAGGGGGCTGGGAGGTGGTCTAGCAAGTGGAGGAAGGGGGAGCTGCGAATTTGGGTTGGGAAGGAGAGAGGGAGGAGAGATCTCTCCTTTGGTTTGAATGGTGGGTTAATGGAGGGGTTAATGGGGGCCTAGGGAATGGGAAGGGTTGCCTTGGGGAGGGGAAGGGGTGCTTGGGAGAAGGGATTCTCTCTTGGGAAAATGAAAGGTTGTATGGGGAAGGAGAAATGTTGCTTGGGAGGAGGGAGAGGTGCCTAGGAGAAAGGGATTCCACCTAGGGGTTGGAGGGGAATTAAATGGGAGGTATGAGGAAGGGGGAGGGATCTTAATGAGAGGTGAGTAGGGATGAGAGAGAGTGAATTTTGAAATTGGGGGTGGGGAGGAGAGAGAATGGGGTTCGCCCCCCTTTAGAGAGAGAGAAGAGAGAGAGAAAGAGAGAGGGGAATCCACCCCTTTGAGAGAGAGAGAGAGACACAATTCTTGTGAAAATTTTCACTTAATACTTCATTCATTAGTTCTCCGTGGAGGGATTGGGATCCTATTTATAGGAAACCCTCAATTTACAAAAAGTCCTTACCTTTTGGACTATTGACAAATGACCGAGGGGGGGAAGGGGGCGCCCATGGGCCAAGCCCATTGAAGTGGGCCCGTTATCCCACTAGGCCACCTAATGATACTTAGGCTTAGATAGATGACTCACTAACTTAGGTACTTGACTCAATAAAAGGAAAATTATATGGTTATGACTCAAGGAAAGATATGAAAATTACATAGCTAGACTCAGAAAATCAAGATGAACACAATGGCGAGCATCGGGACCCTTGGAGAAATGGGAAGTGGTAAGCGATGTCCCCATCATACTCCCGGGGTGCAGAGAACTCGACTCTGTCGAGTAAAGATCCATCGTATGCGGAGGGAGCCATGTCGGGGTTGCCCACAAGTCTACCAAAGGTAGCTGGTCCTTTCACCAAGCGAGGTAGCGCCCATACCCTTTGCTCCAGATGACAGTGACCTGTTCATGCAATATCCGTTCAACATGCTCATGTTGGTCTCTCTGGGCTGGTAGACTTCTCTCAAGGGTAGGTGCTCTCTCAAGGGAGGGGATGAGCTCAATTTCCTCACTGGGTGTCACCGTGGGACCCATGTATGGCACCAGGTCAGCCACGATGAAAGTGGGGCTTACTCTGTATTCCTCAGGGAGGTCTAACACATAAGCATTAGCGCTGATGTATCTCAGGACCTGGAAGGGACCTGTTCCACAAGACCTCAGTTTTGAGACATTCTCAGAGGATAGTCTCTCAGTCCTCACCATCACGGAATCACCAAACCAGAATTCATGGTGGTAGCGGTGAGAGTTGACTAATTGTTTGTTCCTCTCGTTGCTCTTGTTGATGTGCTTGCGAGGGTTGCCATGCAATGTTGTGAATGCTAACGTTCTAGGGATGATGGGTGGACCTGGGCAACCAAAAATAGACCTATGATGTAATGTCGCCATGTAGACTTTGATGGACCTAGGCGGGCCGGGACATCCGTAGGTGAACCTATCATACAAAGCGGTGATGAATGCTGGCGGACCCGGACATCCGTAGATGCTCCTAACATGCGTATGATCAATGATGAATGAAGGTGGACCATTACATCCATATATAGACCAATCATGCATCCGACTTGACATGTGAGTGTCATGAATGAAAGGACCCGACTTACTATTCATGCCAAGTGGTATGATGTGCCAAAGCATAGGAATTCCTTTCCCATAGATGTCTTCCTTGTGTGGGGTGGTGGGGTGACCTTTGAGCTTTCACTCAAAAGGGTCGTAGGGATCTAAGAAGGTGTACATCTTGGAGAGAGGTTCCTCCTTAATCCCTATGTGTGTTTTGCCTAGAGTCACAGCTCCTTTGGTGTAACCCGAGTCTGAGAAGGGGTGGATTGGGTCCAACATGGTGGGTTGGGGTAGGAAAAGGTGGGTGGTGGATAAGGCGGCTAGGTCCCATGGGTTCATTGGCTTCCATTGGGAGGGATCAAAGGGGTCATGGAATGGGTTGCCAAGGAAGAGGTATTCTATGTCCCCAAGGTCTTTACAAGGTGGTGAGTCATCCTCCTCCAAAGTGATCGGTCCAAGATCTCTAGTGAGTTGATCGTTTAAGGCATTGGGGTCTCAATGGGTGGGGAGTAGACCGGAGTGGGTTCTTCCTCCAAGGGGAGAAATAGAAGAGTCTCAATAGTGCAATGCCCACTCGTGCAAATGGAAGTGATGGAGCCAATGGTGGGGTGGGCAAAGTTAATGGTGTTAGGCTTCGAAGGTCCCATGGCTGTTGATTTGTTTTTTTAATTAGGTTCCTATCCCGCCCCCTTTAAATACATACATGCATAAACATGTGAATCAAAGACGAGGGGGATGAAAGGATGAGAAATACTAACCGTGATCGCCACCAAGGATTAACAACGCCAAAGGATAAAGAAGTGTAAAGAACGGCGCCGTGTACCTTAGAAAGAAAATTGATTGTGTTTGACAAACGTGGTGCGGGGAACTTGTGGATTCAAACCTTCTCTCCTTCCAGCCGGCTAGAGGAAGAGGGCCTCACGTTGTTTTCATGCTCTCCTGCAAAACAAAGATGAGACACAGAGGTAAAAACCCATTAGAACATGAAGTGTAGAGATCTGCCCAAAGTGATAAAATAGCATGAATAAAAGGGGGAGAACGCACCGGGGGGAGGTTTTTAACCCCTGTGGAAGGGTGGAAAAGATAGGTGGGTGTGTTGTGCATGTATGAGATTTAAAATCACGAGATTTGATTGAGAGAATTGAGAGAAATCATTGATGTAAAACGGAGAAAAACACATGTGTTGCAGAAAAGTGCAGAAAACTGTGATGATTTGTGATTTTGAGAGGAAGAGAACTAAGAGTGTAGACCATGAAATCAAGCCCAGAAGGATGGAATTGAAAGCTAATACTTCCCTCTTCAAGTCAGGGTCGAAGGATTGAGTTGGCGTTGCAGCATGGCTTCGCGCCACGTCCGAAAAGAGCCCCCCGTCGCGACTGCGAACTGGGCAGTTTTTATAGAAAAGTGATGAAACCCCCAACTTTCCTCCACGAGTTTAAGAGATAGAGTCCATCAAATCTCGAGATCTATGGATCAATCTCGAGATAATAGTCAAGATAAGTCATAGGAGAAAACAAGACTCTATTTGGATGAAGGATCTGGAAGATATGGCTTCTAGAAGGGAGCCCCGGAGCTTAATCTGCAGAGTTTGAGTTGAACCAGGACACCTAAACTCTCAACTTTCGACCCAGATCCTGAGCAAGATAGCTAATTAAATTTGGAGTTCTTTAGACTGAATTCAAGATAATACCAAGGATAAACCATAGGAATAAACGTCACTCAATTCGGAGTAGAATTCAAGAAGTTATGGACTCTGCAAGGGAGTCACGACGCACAGAAATGGAGCAGAGTCCAGCACGAATTGGACTCTCAGGTGTGTGTAACGGTCTATCGTAGGACCGTCAGAGTTATGTAACGGACTAGGGTGGGTCCGTCACACTCTGGAGGTCAAACGGGATGATTTCGGGCAAGTTTGGATGTAACGGTCTACTGTAGGACCGTCACATGGACTCTGACGGTCTTACGATAGACCGTTACACTGATGTAACGCACCTACACTAGACCTTCACATCGATGAAGGAAAATTCTGGGCAGACTGCGCGTGACTTCAGAAATTGAAGCGTAGCTCTCAAACGGGGCAGAACTAGCGAAAGTGGTAGAAGAAGAAATTGTAGATAACTGAGAGAGGAACAATTTTTATGAAGAAAGAATTTTGAGAAAATGATCAGAAGATGGAGAAAATGGGGCTGGAAGAGAGAGGAAAATTTTGGAAAATAGGTGAACAGCACAGCCTGCTGGAAATATGCGAATAGCTCACAAACGGGGCAGAATTGGCCAACGGTGTAGAAGAAGAAGTTGTAGATCTTTGAAAGATGAACAACGTTGATGAAGACAACATTTTGAATAGAGGACTAGAAGAGGGTGAAAAAGGACCACTTTCAGGACTGCGCAGTGAGAGAGAGCCGATTACTTGAGGGAAGCCAGCCTAAATGGGCCGAAAGTCGACTTTGAAGCCGGAATTTGATAAGATAAGCTCAAGGGCTCTAGGAAATCATGATCTTCAAGACTCAAAGGATATGAAATGGTAAAAATGGGCTCAAAATCCATCCAAGGAAGCTCCAAAATAATGACTAATTTGGGACATCAAAAATGATGAATAAGAGAAATGACACAACTTGTGGGCTAAAACGGGTGTCAACAGATGCCCCTCCTTGATGTCCGCTTTGCAAGGGAACGAGCGAAAGTGACGCGGAGGCGAAATGGAAAGAAGATGGAGCGAAAGTGATAGCGACATGAAATGGAGATGAAGCGGAGATGAAGCGGAGAGAACTGATAAGCGGGCATCAAGGTAAAAAGACACCCGTCACAACCAACAAGCGACATGAATTCTCTCAAAAATGCCGAGCTAACCACAAGGAATGGATGACGCGATGAGACATGTCTGGAGAACTGACTAAGGGAGAGGAAACACGACCAACCTCATCGGGGACACAATCCACGGACAATGAGTGGGTCGGCAGGAACACAGCATAAGAGTTGGAAAAGGAGAGATAAGACTGAGAAAAAATCCAGACAGGAATCACGCTGGCCAACCAGACCGAGCGACAAGATCAGAGAAATCGTTCAAACTCGAAGTGGAATGAAGAATCTCTTATCCAAGACAACTGAGTGCAATTAACCATTGCTGAGGAGATCGTTGAATGGATTACGAGGCATGAATACTCAAAATGACATGATGCATGCTCAGCTAAAATAAAGAAATCATCAAAACGAATGCAAAGAAAGATAAAATAGAAAGCACTCAAGGATAATATTGCTAGACTGAGCAAAATGGGGTCAAGAGTCTTCTTGCAACCACGGCGTGCGAGACAGAGTCTATCGTCCCCCACCCAACTCAACCGAGCGGCCTATCCAACGATTAACCGTATGCTCCTAGATCATCATCATTTTTGTTAAAGGGGAACATCAGATCCTAGAACACACGGGCAACCAGCCGGTCCTTGAGAGGCTATAATAACGTAGATACCATATAGTAATGCAATAATGAGAAGGGATCGAGAGCCATACCTGACTTATCTGCCAAGCGAAACGGCATTTTTTGGATTTTCGATTTCTGATTTTTATGGATTTTCAAATAAGACAACAATATGAATGACCATGATGTGAACATGAACGAATATGAACGAGCATGACATGAACACAACATAATAAGAGAAATGTGAATGAAACATGTTACAACATAACATAATGAAGATGGATGAAACATAACAAACAAACAAATGGCAAGCATGCATGCGACTAAAGGCACGGTGGGACAAGACAACATGCGCATACGGTGGGACAGCACACACGGTGGTATAAGGACATGGTGGGACAGAGACACGTGGGATGACAATACCACGGAGGACAAAGACACGAGTGATGTATGACACGGCGGGATAGGGACACGTGTGACGAATGACACGGCGAGACAAAAGATACGACCAACATGAGAGGACACAGATACATATGACAAGGACACAGTGGGACAAAAGACATGGAGGACCATAGACATAATAAAGGCAACAAACACATTCTTCAATCAAAGCCCAAGATCAGATGAAGCGGAACCGCCAGGTTCAAAATCGTGAGATATTGTCCACTCATGGCGACATGATTAAGCAGATAAGCGAAAGTTGAGAAGGCCATGAGCTTCAGAATATATATTTAAGAGATGAGAACAGATCGAAGAATATGAGTAGGAGGCAGAGCGAAAAGATAGAGCAAGGAAAGCTTGAACCTGCAACCTGTAGCCTGCACACTTATCAAACAGATTACGTATCTATCCTCAAGATAAAATAAAAGGAACAAAAGAGAAGTATTTTTGGATTTTTGTTTTTCTGATTATTTTTTGCCATATTCAAATTTTTGACATATTTGATTTTTTTTTGGAATTTTGACATATTTGATTTTTTTTGGAATTTTGACATATTTGATTTTTTTTGAAAATTTTGACATATTTATTTTTTTTGGATTTTGACAATATCTCATTTTTTTTAGATTTTTGACAATATCTCATTTTTTTAGATTTTTGACAATATCTCATTTTTTTTGGATTTTTGAATAATAATCCGCAGCACCCAAAGACAGGCTCGAACTACTGGCCAGGGATCACCGTCCCTCCCCTCTCATTAAAGACTTCCCTTGAGCAGGGCGTGCATGTGAGGGTGGCTTACCACAACCAACTGCCTCTAAAGAACGGTGCCCCTACTAAGGCCATACCCGGGATACAACCCAGCCTAAGAGGGAGAAGCAGAAGAAAAATTAGAGACAAGCTTTATGCAGGATGGGAGATATCGAGACTTGAATTCCTTCCAGGGCACCACCCCTCAAAATGTAGGTCTGTTGCGCTGGGGCTTTGTGTCTTTGATTTTGAGACCCATATTTATCAAGCACGCATGCGACCGGGCTCATAGTGTCCCGCGGGGAACTATACTGCCACTCTTGCCATGCCTTTGATTCATAATCTTACTTTTTGATTCATCATTGATTCATCCATATATGATTTTGACAGCCCTTATTGGCTAGATATTGCATGAAAGCTCACTTTCGAGGGTCAAGACTACCCCTATTTAAGACCTCTCTCGTATTGGGGAGCACCTAGGTCGGTCATCTCATCCATCCATCTCTTGCCCCTACACTTGGCCGAGTAGAGAAGAGAAAACGCCTTCGTGCATACCCAAAGTATGGCCAAAGCAGCAACAATGTTGCTCAGAGGGATCGGCTATGGCTCGCCATGAAGTGTGTGAAAAACCCATGCTTAAAGGTCACCCTCAACGATCAGGGAAAGAACTAGACTCCCAGCGCGGAGCTATCACCGGCCTAAGGATGCTGCAGAAGTGAACTCATTTTAAATGAACTAAGCAAATTTCTAAAAGCCACTTAACCATGTTGAGGAATAACATTATAAGCGCGTGCAGAAATAACATAGTAATAGCAATGATAACATGTTCTTGCACAAAATAAAAGATACCTTTGCAAATCCATGGCGTGGAAACCGACACCCTGAAGCGATTTCGATCATCGAGCTTTGAGGAGTGCGAACTTTGTTTTCCTTGCTTGTCAGGATAAAGGATGAAAGGAGAGCAAAGGATTAGATTCCTCGACATAGAGGAGTGGCAGACCTCATACTAGACGAAGAAGGGATAAAAAAGGAAGAGAGACGAGGGCTAGAACTCCCTCGTTAAGGCACTGAGGCCCTGATAACAAGGAACCAAGTACAGAATAAACCAGATTAGCTGAGATCAAGGCGGACCAAAGCCTCGAAAGTAGCAAGAGAAAGGGCGAAGACCCTGAAAGGGTGAAGATGAGTGAATAGAAAGACAACGAGAGGATTGCTGTGAAGATGAGAAAGAAGGAGAAGAATAGTCCGACGCGGTCGGAGAAAAGGAATTAGAATCACCGGACAACGTTGGGGAAGGAGAATTAGAATCACCCGACAGGGTCAGGGAATAAGAGACATAGACACCCGACAGGGTTGGGGAATAAGAGTGAAAATCACCCGACAGGGTCGGGGAAGGAGAATTAGAGACGGAACCCGGAGATACTGAAGGAGAAGAACTGGGAGATGTCCCGAGATCAGGATGAAAAGACATAGGCCGAGGCCTAGAATTGTGAGAGGAGGGAAAATCTGGAGGATCCAGAGAAAAAGGAGAGGAATGGGGACGCACGGACCTACGAAAGGAGGAGAAAATGATGGAGATATGATCAGATGGAGGAAGGTACACCACCCAAGGGTGGGAACTAAGTAGAAGGAAGGATGAATGAAAAGAAAGGGAGGAAGAGGTGGACCCCTGAATGCACAACTGACGGCTCTTGAACCTGCGTCACCGTCTCTTCTTAGCTGAAATTGGCTTGAAATGGACCTGCTTGGCGCGGGGTTGGACCTTCAGGCCTATTATTCTGCAGTGTCTCCTTAAATAACTGGCCCATCTGGCAGAGGACCTGACCCGGCTATGAATATGCAGCTTTATCGAGGCAGTTGCCCCTAGACACCCGGTGCTAACAATAGTAGACGGACATTCTTGAACAACTAACTCCTCATAATGCTGAATATCATAAAATCATGGAGTCTTGTTACTTGGCACAAGTAGCATGAGATTCGACAACTCCACTCGAACTCAGCCTTGAAACACAACTCCCTTGATAAAAGAGACGGGTGAAGCTGAGGGAGA
Organism: Amorphophallus konjac; assembly: GCA_022559845.1. NCBI lineage: Eukaryota > Viridiplantae > Streptophyta > Magnoliopsida > Alismatales > Araceae > Amorphophallus > Amorphophallus konjac. The sequence goes on from CM040127.1 coordinate 106,352,801, forward strand.
GTAATACACGGCGTTGACATGGCCGGTTTGCTAATAAACCGAGGAAGATTGCATAACAAGTGCAGAATATCCTTGGAAAGTGTAGAAGATACGGCCAATTTCCCCTTGAACATAGAATCCATAATCTGCTTGGCGACCGTATGCGTTAGCATAACATGGGTAGAGAACCCTTCTTGGCCTGTCATCTGAACAGCAATAGAGCGAGGAGAAATAATAACATCAACGGTGAACTCTCCGGCGAGCAAGGAGATTGCCACCGGCCTCGCTCGGGAAGAAACTAGCATCAACTCAAGGGAACTCTTCTTAGCAACTCTCATCTTTGAAAGTAGAGGCGCATCATCCCCAAAATAACCAGGGACGAGGACACGAACCGGCATCCGATAGATAAAATCTTGAATCTTGAAATGCAAGGCCGACACTGAATCATCCTGACTTGGCTTATTATCTCCCTAGGGATTAGACCCGACGGGCACCAAAGGAAGCGCACACCCGCTCCGTGGGGTGGAAGTGGTTGGAGAAGTAAAGGGAATATGTTTGGGTGGAACACGTGAAGGTTTGTAAGGCATGGAGGCTCCAACGGGAGTGGTGATGTAAAGTGAAGGCGCAGGCGATGTGGCGATGATAGGCTCAGGTGGCGACAAAGGCGAAGGTGAAAGCGTGGCTAAGGGTAAAGGTAAAGGCAAATGTGTGGCTTGCTCAGGCTCGGGCAAAGGTGATGGTGGAGATGGAGGCAAGGGTGGAGATGGAGGTGGTGATGGAAGCACTGGTGGTGGAGATGGAGATGATGGTGATGGCAATGGAGATGGTGCGGATAGTGATGAAGGCGATGGGGGTAGTGGACACGGAGGTGGAGAGGGTGAAGAGGGAGGTTGTGGTGTCCACCGTCGATGTGTCGACACAACGCGTCGAGCGGTGTTTGGGATAGAATTAGTGGTAGTTGCGGCGGGAGAAGAAGGGGAGGCACTAGCCTGAGCGGAGGCTTGGGTTTGTGGAGGTTGCGGAGATTGGATAGGAGATGGCAGAGGTAACTGAGTAGGTGATGGAGCGGGTGCATTGCTAGATAAAGAACCACAGGGGTGCCCCTGGTCTTGAAGTAACAGAGACAGCTGCCCAGGCTAAACTTCTTGCTGCTGCTGTTGGCTGCGGAGATGTAAAATGACTTTATGCATGGCAGCCCAATCAATCCTTTTCTTAGCTTCCAGGTCATAAACATAATCCTGGAACTCGGGACAATCCTCAACCAAATGACCCTGTTGGCGGTGAAAATCACAGAACTGAAGCATATCCCCGACCGCGGGTCGGCAAGGCACAACCGGAGAGAGCGGCAACGTGTGAGTGACCATCAAAGCCCTAAAAATGTCGATAAAGCACTCCGGTAATGGAGGACAAGGAGCCCGCTTCGGGCAAGGTGAATGCTGAGGGATATGTGATGGAGATGGTTGTGGAGACGGAAGTGGAGGTTGCGTAGGCAGGAGTGCGTGGCTAGTGTTGGAGGGCTTCAGTGATGGCATGTGTGGAACGGAGTGGAAAGGTATGTAGATGGCATCTACTTGCTCGGGATGTGGTGTTCCCTTGACCGGAAGTGTAGATGGAGACGGGTATGCGGACGCAGGAGGTTGACTCATGGAAGGTTGATATGCGGAGGCGTATGGGTATGTAGAGGCATGAGGTTGGCTCGTGGAGGGATATGCGGCAGAAGGCTGACTCATGGCAGGCTGACTCATGGGAGCGTAGGGTTGGCACGTGGAGGGTGAAGGTTGATATGTGGAGGTGGATGGTGGAGACTCGGGGTCAAGGGAATCTTGGATTTGTTGGCGAATGAAGCGGGCTCGGCTGTATAATTGTTGCCAAGAGGTGATGTCGTTGAGGGCTAAGATGAACCGATACTCGGGCACGGCATTGGATATCAGCATCTTGATTTGCTCTCCCTCCGGTATGTGCCCCGGGACCTGCGCGGCAAGGTGACGCCAACGATCGGCAAAGGTAGAAAACTCCTCTTCGGGCTTCATCATCTCATGGGCCAGATCCACAATAGAGTACTTGGGCCCAACCTGGCCTTGAAACTGCTGAAGAAATTTCCCTTGCACGGCTTGAAAATTCACGACTTGCTCTTGCGGAAGAGAGAAGAACCAATCCCGAGCCGGGCCTTCCAATGACAGACCAAACAGATAAGCCATCAAGTGTTGGTCATGTCGAAATTGGGCCGACTCATAAACAAACTCCTTCAAGTGCACATACGGGTCACCGACTCCACTATAACGGCGATATGTGGGAATTTGTGATGGAGGTGGGAGCCGAAGACCTTGGAAAGTGAACGGAACACTTAAAGAGGATTTGGGATCAATCCGACGTTGAAGCTCATCAAGCTGGCGTTGAGTTTGAGCAATCATCTCCTGGGTAGGGAGACATCGAGAAGAATATGGGCCAACTTGAGCAAGAGGTTGTGAATTAGGACCAGTATGATGGTAATGGGCCGGATAAGAGGATCCAGGCTGAGAAGAAGAAGGGCCCATTCCAAGAATGGAAGGATATGTGGGCCTGGAAGAAGCATGAGCATAAGGACCCATTGGGCTGGCAGCAACATGGTCAGAAGGATGAGGTCCATTAAGAGAATAAGTCCCATTAGAAATCGGGCCAGTAGCATATGAAGGAGAAGAAAGAGGCCCATGAACAGAAGATGGCCCATTATGAGAAGAAGGCCCATTAAGATGAGACGTAATGATGCGTTGGGCCTGGGCCGGGTCCATTTGACGAACAAGGCTTGAAAGATGGGCCATGAGATTAGCCTGTTCCTCGGATGGATCAGAAGGACCACGGGAAGATAGGCCCGCGTGAGAAGAGAATTCCACGCGGGAATAAGAAGAAGATTGGGAAGAAGAATGATACAAGCGGTTAGAATACTGCTCCATGAGGGCAAATGGAGACTTAATACAAGGATATCAAGGAGAATACAAATGGGGAAGTAAGGACTTAATGGGCTTGAGAACAAGGGGGGCTAACCTACTAATGCAAAGACGAATGGACAATAGACCACAGAATAATGGACTGGACAATGAACCAACAAAATGGACTGACTTAAGTGGGCTTAACAACAACAAAACATGTGGATGCAGCACAAAACACCACTAATGGGCTTGGATAAGCCCAAACAACATAAACAGTGCAATGTGAAAGTTTTCACCCACGTCAAACAAGTTAATATGATGGGAAATCTTTTAGGGGTTTTAATAGACCTTTTAATGATTTGAATTAGGAAAAATTCCCTCAAGATAGGAATCCTATGGGAATAAGGTCCAAACTTTATGTTGACTAAGGTTAACTCCCTTACACGTATGCAAATGCAAGCCTAAGGTGTGGAAAGGTACAACCAGCCTGGCGTCCGTGTGGGAATCCACGGCTCGCGGGGACTTATGGAGGTCCCGGATAAGATCACCTAGTCGAACCCAAGGAATATGAGAGCGAGAGGATCACTTACCAAGGTAGGAAATGCAACTATGATATGCAATGTATGACCCTATGTGCATCGGAGTGCATGCAATTTCTAACTTAAAACTAGAAAATCAAGACTAGATTAAACTATGCAAACATGATCCAACTAAAACAAATAGTATATGGATGGAAAGACAATACAAAGGTCTGCACAATGGGCCCAAGAACAGATCAATCTGACCCCGGGAGGTCAATTAAATCACTGAGCAAAGTTGCCCCCGTGAACCTGTGCGCAGACCACATGCAGATTTTATAGACAAAATGCTAAAATGATGACAATTTTTAACTAAGCAAATGAGACCCAAATGATGTAAATAAGCTATGGATGGAAAGACAATACAAATGACTATCCAATGGAACAAAAATTAGTGCAATCAGACACCGGGAAGGTAGTCAAATCACTGAGTAAAGATGTACCTGTGACCTATCCCTGAGCCTGCCTGCAGAACTTATGCAAAAAACTCAAAAAGTTGGACAATATTAGAATATGCAAATGTTAACCAAATGATGCAAATGATATATGTATGGAAAGACAATACAAAGGGCTATCCAACGGAACAAAAATCAGCTCAATCGGACTCCGGGATCAATCGTTATGCCCCGATGAATATGGCCCTGTGAGCATGCGCGCAAGACTGCCAGAAGCTGTAACGGTCTACCAAATGACCGTTACATGCATGTGACGGTCTACTATAGGACCATCACACTACCAGAGCCCTTAAAACCCCCCAAACAGTGGAAGAATGGATGAAATATCACCCAAACATGCACATGCACACGCCCAACTCACAAAAGAGCATGAAAACAAACGTGATGGGCATTGTTGTCCCACCGTGATCGCCAAAAAATTGTTGATTTGTTTTTTTAATTAGGTTCCTATCCCGCCCCCTTTAAATACATACATGCATAAACATGTGAATCAAAGACGAGGGGGATGAAAGGATGAGAAATACTAACCGTGATCGCCACCAAGGATTAACAACGCCAAAGGATAAAGAAATGTAAAGAACGGCGCCATGTACCTTGGAAAGAAAACTTGATTGCGTTTGACAAACGAGGTGTGGGGAACTTGTGGATTCAAACCTCCTCTCCTTCCAGCCGGCTAGAGGAAGAGGGCCTCACGTTGTTTTCATGATCTCCTACAAAACAAAGATGAAACACAAAGGCAAAAACCCATTAGAACATGAAGTGTAGAAATCTGCCCAAAGTGATAAAATAGCATGAATAAAAGGGGAAGAACGCACCGGGGGGAGGTTTTTAACCCCTGTGGAAGGGTGGAAAAGATAGGTGGGTGTGTTGTGCATGCATGAGATTTGAAATCACGAGATTTGATTGAGAGAATTGAGAGAAATCATTGATGCAAAACGGAGAAAAACACATGTGTTGCAGAAAAGTGCAGAAAACTGTGATGATTTGTGATTTTGAGAGGAAGAGAACTAAGAGTGTAGACCATGAAATCAAGTCCAGAAGGATGGAATTGAAAGCTAATACTTCCCTCTTCAAGCCAGGGTCGAAGGATTGAGTTGGCGTTGCAGCATGGCTTCGCGCCACGTCCGAAAAGAGCCCCCCGTCGCGACTGCGAACTGGGCAGTTTTTATAGAAAAGTGATGAAACCCCCAACTTTCCTCCACGAGTTTAAGAGATAGAGTCCATCAAATCTCGAGATCTATGGATCAATCTCGAGATAATAGTCAAGATAAGTCATAGGAGAAAACAAGACTCTATTTGGATGAAGGATCTGGAAGATATGGCTTCTAGAAGGGAGCCCCGGAGCTTAATCTGCAGAGTTTGAGTTGAACCAGGACACCTAAACTCTCAACTTTCGACCCAGATCCTGAGCAAGATAGCTAATTAAATTTGGAGTTCTTCAGACTGAATTCAAGATAATACCAAGGATAAACCATAGGAATAAACGTCACTCAATTCGGAGTAGAATTCAAGAAGTTATGGACTCTGCAAGGGGGTCACGACGCACAGAAATGGAGCAGAGTCCAGCACGAATTGGACTCTCAGGTGTGTGTAACGGTCTATCGTAGGACCGTCAGAGTTATGTAACGGACTAGGGTGGGTCCGTCACACTCTGGAGGTCAAACGGGATGATTTCGGGCAAGTTTGGATGTAACGGTCTACTGTAGGACCGTCACATGGACTCTGACGGTCTTACGATAGACCGTTACACTGATGTAACGCACCTACACTAGACCTTCACATCGATGAAGGAAAATTCTGGGCAGACTGCGCGTGACTTCAGAAATTGAAGCGTAGCTCTCAAACGGGGCAGAACTAGCGAAAGTGGTAGAAGAAGAAATTGTAGATAACTGAGAGAGGAACAACTTTTATGAAGAAAGAATTTTGAGAAAATGATCAGAAGATGGAGAAAATGGGGCTGGAAGAGAGAGGAAAATTTTGGAAAATAGGTGAACAGCACAGCCTGCTGGAAATATGCGAATAGCTCACAAACGGGGCAGAATTGGCCAACGGTGTAGAAGAAGAAGTTGTAGATCTTTGAAAGATGAACAACATTGATGAAGACAACATTTTGAATAGAGGACTGGAAGAGGGTGAAAAAGGACCACTTTCAGGACTGCGCAGTGAGAGAGAGCCGATTACTTGAGGGAAGCCAGCCTAAATGGGCCGAAAGTCGACTTTGAAGCCGGAATTTGATAAGATAAGCTCAAGGGCTCTAGGAAATCATGATCTTCAAGACTCAAAGAATATGAAATGGTAAAAATGGGCTTAAAATCCATCCAAGGAAGCTCCAAAATAATGGCTAATTCGGGACATCAAAAATGATGAATAAGAGAAATGACACAACTTGTGGGCTAAAACGGGTGTCAACAATGGCAAGCAAGCCGGTCAAGTGGACTTACCAATATAGGCAATCCACTAGGTCTCCCAAGTCTCCCGTGAAGTAGAAGGTTTGTAAAGTGACATGGGGAGACCGGGTGGGAACAATTTTGGATTGATATCCCAATGGTGGTGATCTCAGGAGGGTGGGACTTTGCTTAAGCCATTGGAGTATGGACTCATCTATGGTGACGGCGTGCGGCTCATGAGGACCCGGACTAGGAGGGGTGGGTAAGTTTTATGGCTCCTCCTCCTCAACGGTGTAGGCTTGGGTTTCCTCGAGGGTCGGGAGGGGGTCTAGGTCAGTCTTACTTCCAAGGGAAGAGGTGTTTACTTCCAAGGGATCAGGTGTTTGGATCATGGGCTCTTCTTCCAAGGGGAGGAATGGGTCTTTTGGTGGAGGAGTGGAGATAGTCGGATCATGGTACTCCTGGGGTGGTGAACATGGACGGGCTTGGGCTGGGATTGATAGGGGAAGTACTTGGGTTGGAGTTGGGGGTGGAAAAGTGGTTGGTTGTGGAGGTCCGGATTGGGGTGCGTAGATCTTTCTAAGATCGGCCCTCATTTCAACCCAAGATTCAATGGGTGCTTCCCCTTTGGCTTCTCTCAAACCTACAATGTACTCCCATTCTTTCAAAGCTTGGCGCCAGAGCAAACTCTTGGCATAGTTGACTTGGATAGGCCCTGACAGGGTAAACCTCCCAAAGTGTCGGTCTATGGACATCTCCCATTCTAGATATATGCTAGGGCGGGATCCATCAAACACAAAGGCTTCTAATGGGCCTAAGAGTGGCGAATATGCCAAGTATGAGGTAGTCATGATGGTGGACAAGGGTGATGCATGTAATGGCCCTAGGACAAGACATAGCAGAGACAAGTCTAGAACTTTCTCTGATACCAAATTGATGTGACACCGACTTAGAGAATGCAGCAACTAGACCGAGGGTCCTTGGACTTACCAAGCAAGCACAACGCACAAGAGTAGAGAATTACGCAAGTTGCCAAACCACCATTGCGCACACGATTCCCGGGTGACTCGGCGATGCCGAGTGGAGGTAGTGGAACAAAGCCCTTGATGGTAGAAGACCAGCAAATCTATGGTCGCCCTCCTGAGGGTACGGTGCCCACAATCAAAGGGCTGGCTAGGTGCCGAAAGGGCACCGGGTCGCTCTCTCACAATCCCACGATGACCACTCGTAAACTGGGAGCTCCGGGGTCGGGCGCTCTCTCACCATCAACAGAGCAATTCCACGGATATTATATGAACAAACTACTGATATGAGAGCAAGGGATAGAGCTTACCCGGTTGGTTTGAAGAAACCAACCCCGTTCGGAGACGAGGACGAGCGGGGAAGTGTGGGTTCCCCGCACACTGCGTCGATGAAGCTTGATCCCTGCTAATTATTTACATCCACTACGCCTCACGCAAAAGGGTGGATCTCGGGGTGGGGAAAAATGGATTACACACAAACACTACCTCCACGCAGGGAGGGGCGGCAAGCCGGCCAAGCGGGGAGGGGCGTGAAGCTAAGAACGGAGCCGGGTTGCCCTCCCGGGGTTCTGTCCGCCGGTTCTGCCCGCTGACAGGAACTCGCTATCGACAACGCTGTGATCGCTCCTGGACTCGAAAGTGAACGAGACCAGTGCCAAAATGTTGGTGACTGACCCAGGATGAAGCCTGAATTTTTTTGAGGCCAGAAGTTATCGACGCTGGCTGGGACAGATGCTGGACCGGTGCTGCTCTGCTCTGCCTTGGACTGAGTTCAGGTTGTTGCAGCAGGTTGGCGACTTTACCACGATCGCTCCCGTGATCCAATCAAGACGGGATTAGGACGGTTGCGAGCGTGGTCGAATCCTCTTCGATCAGCAACCAAGATGGGCACCAGAAGAGGTTGGAGCAGGGAGGTGGAACCCAAAGAGTGAGAGGGGGTCTGATCAGTCCCTGACAGGACTGACCTGCGCACCTGGGGAAAATAATTCGGAACGGAGAGTTCCAAACTCCAAACGAGGTCCTGCTTGCTATGTTGGACAGAGGACTGGTGGATCTTCGCCCTGGTCAATTGGCGCACCAATCGGAGCACCGGTGTGGTTGCAGTAGCTTCTGAGTGGCAGCTCTGGTTCCTGGCCAGACTGGTTCTGCGCAGTCGGTGAAGAATGGCTCTCCCGGACAGCTCCAAACTCGAATTGGGGCGGGATCACCTCGCCTACGAAGAAGACTAGATGAGATTTCCGGAAATGTAGAATACGCCTCCAGAAGATGTGTGGTGAAGACGTGGTTGACTCTTCAACTCAACCCTTGACTGCTGCCTACGGACTGAGATGAATAGGGTGATGATAGGTGATGGGAGACGGAGTAGATGGGGTGGGAAATGGGGTGGATGGGTGTGGGGGTGACACCTGACTATGTGGGGGTCTGTTAGGGGGTGATACAAGGTGTGGGAGTTGCAGAAAGGGGGCTGGGAGGTGGTCTAGCAAGTGGAGGAAGGGGGAGCTGCGAATTTGGGTTGGGAAGGAGAGAGGGAGGAGAGATCTCTCCTTTGGTTTGAATGGTGGGTTAATGGAGGGGTTAATGGGGGCCTAGGGAATGGGAAGGGTTGCCTTGGGGAGGGGAAGGGGTGCTTGGGAGAAGGGATTCTCCCTTGGGAAAATGAAAGGTTGTATGGGGAAGGGGAAATGTTGCTTGGGAGGAGGGAGAGGTGCCTAGGAGAAGGGGATTCCACCAAGGGGTTGGAGGGGAATTAAATGAGAGGTATGGGGAAGGGGGAGGGGTCTTAATGAGAGGTGAATAGGGAGGAGAGAGAGTGAATTTCGAAATTGGGGGTGGGGAGGAGAGAGAATGGGGTTCACCCCCCTTTAGATAGAGAGAAGAGAGAGAGAGAAAGAGAGAGGGGAATCCACCCCTTAGACCGAGAGAGAGACACAATTCTTGTGGAAATTTTCACTTAATACTTCATTCATTAGTTCTCCATGGAGGGATTGGGGTCCTATTTATTGGAAACCCTCAATTTACAAAAAGTCCTTACCTTTTGGACTATTGACAAATGACCAAGGGGGGGAAGGGGGCGCCCTTGGGCCAAGCCCATTGAAGTGGGCCCGTTATCCCCCTAGGCCACCTAATGATACTTAGACTTAGATAGATGACTCACTAACTTAGGTACTTGACTCAATAAAAGGAAAATTACATGGTTAAGACTCAAGGAAAGATATAAAAATTACATAGCTAGACTCAGAAAATCAAGATGAACACAATGGCGAGCATCGGGACCCTTGGGGAAATGGAAAGTGGTAAGCGATGTCCCCATCATGAAGGCTCCTTGAGCAATACCTCTGACAGTGAAGCCAAATCTGAAAAGCCCATTTACCTTATGGCAACAAGCTCTGAAGACAGAGAGGAGGATTCAGATGAGGTAACTTCTCGATTCGATAAATTTACTATTGCTGATTGGGTAGATGCCTATCATGAAATAGCTGATAAAGCAGATGGCATTAGAAGGGAAAACATACATCTAAGAAGAAAGATTAACTCCATGCAAAATGATACAACTCTAACTGATAAAATTGCATGTCTTGAATCTGAGAATAATAAACTCAAACGCACATGTTCTGAATTAGAAGAAATCAAGAATGAGTCAAAAGCCTCTAAAGAAGATAATGAGAGGTTAGAAAAAGAAGCTGATGAATGGATGTTGAAAATTCAGAAATATGAAAGTGAGATAAAAATTGTGAATGAAAAATATTAAGTTATCCTAAGTGTGAATACAGAACTGAAAAAATCCATTGAAGACATTCAAAAGGATAATGAGGACAAGCTTAAAACTATTAAGAAAATGACCCAAGGTTCAGATAACCTAAATGCTTTGTTAGGGTCAAAAGTCAACTTCAGAAAAGAGGGCCTTGGATTTAATTCTAGTGCAACAAAAAGCTTTGGAATGAAAACTATTTCATTTGTCGCACAAAAAGAGAAAGGACCTCTAATCAACATGAAGTCAAACATTTTAGTGAATAAAGCTGTAAATCTGAAAAAGCCCAGTGCTGAGGAGAAGGGCAAACAAAAGCTGAGTGAGCCTAGTAGAGCTAGCACATCCAAGCAAAATCCCAAAGCTCAGTCTCAGGTTAGGGGTCAACCTACACAGTCTTATAAACCCCATGTTAAGGTCACCAAGTCTCCACCATCACCACCACCTCTGAAGAAGACCCAATACACACCTATGAATAGGTCAGTAGGGTCCAAGGTGCAGGGGAGGCAGAATACTTTTTGAGCTCAACCCAAATATTTCTACCAACCTAGAGCCCAGTCCCACTTCTTTGCACAGTCAACCTATCCAAATAGGTCAGGATGGACTAGGACTCAAGGAAGGTTTACAGGTTATGGACATCAGGCTACACAGTCCTATAAACCTTACTCTAGAAATTAGGTTAATGGGTATGGATCTTGGACACCTAGGAACCAACATTTCCATAGCCAGCCCAATGATTACTATGGCCAAAATTTCGTGAATACACCCTGGCCAAGGCACTGGCACAGAAATAATCAATCTGTAAATAATCATGCTAGTGTCAACAAGAAAAGGCATAACAAAAAGAAATCTGGAAAATCCACTGAACAGAACTATTTCAAACAAATGTGGATTCCTAAAAGTCTGCTTTCTTGTTTTAAATACTTTTCATCTTCTCTGGAGCCCAATCAGTCTTGGGTTCCAAACTTCTTTACCTGATTGTGTGTGCAGGTATGCCTGGCAGCCAAGAATAATTTGTGATACTTGGATAGTGGCTGCTCCAGGCATATGACAGGAGATAAGGCCAAGTTCTGCATGCTGACAGAGAAACAAGGAGGCCTTGTCCCTTTGGTAGCAACACAAAGGGTAAGATTGTTGGGACAGGTAAGGTAGGTAAGTGTACTACCTGTTGCATTGAAGATGTCATGTTGGTTGAAGGTTTAGCATATAATTTACTTAACATCAGCCAACTATGTGATAAAGGATGCAAAGTTCTTTTTGACTCTCAATGCTGTAAAGTTTTCGAACCTGATTCCGAAACTGTTAAATTTTCTGGTAAAAGGATAAATAACACTTACATGATAGACTTAGATGATATACAACATTCTAACCTATGCCTTACTGCTAGCAGAGAGGACTTAGCATTTTTATGGCATCGTAGGTTAGGCCATGCTAGTTACACTGTATTGCATAAACTGTATAAGCATAGCATGGTTAGAGGACTTCCTGAAGTTTTCTTTAAGAAAGAAAATAAAATCTGTGATGCATGCACCCAGTCAAAGTTAACTAGAAAGTCATTTAAATCTAGAACAGAAAATCTATCTTCTAAACCCTATGAGCTGATACACATGGACCTTTTTGGGCCAACCAGGTCTGTCAGCTTATCAGGGAGGAAGTATGGGTTTGTCATGGTAGATGACTTCTCTAGGTATACTTGGGTATATTTCTTATCACATAAAAGTGATACATTCTCAGAATTTCAGGAGTTCTGTCTTAAGAAAAACCAGAAAATTGAAAATATTTTAACTGATCATGGAGGTGAGTTTGAAAACTCACAGTTTGATGAATTCTGTAGGTCAAATGGAATTCATCACAAGTACTCCTCACCAAGGACACCCGAGCAGAATGGAGTTGTGGAGAGGAGGAACAGAACCTTGGTGGAGATGGGTCGTACACTCTTGGTTGAAGGTGGTCTGCCAAGAAAGTTCTGGGCTGAAGCAGTAAATACTGCTTGTTATGTAATTAACAGAGCCATGGTAAGACCTTCTACCCAGAAAACACCCTATGAGATCATAAAGGGTAAGAAACTTTCTATTGCTCATTTCAAGGTTTTTGGTTGTAAATGTTTTATTCATATAAATGATAAAAGAGACCTTGATAAATTTGAACCTAAAGGTGAACCAGGAATGTTTCTTGGTTACTCTGAAAACACTCGAGCATATAGAGTGTATAATATGTATTCCAAAACTGTTGAAGAATCTCCACATATTATTTTTGATGAATCTTTGGTAAAGTCTAATATTGGTCAATGCAAGGATGAAGACAAGGTGATATTCTGAAAGAAGGGAATCCTGCAGACAAATCCGAAGATGAGGAAGGAAATGAAGAGCTTAATGAAGAAGAGCCTACAGTTCAGGGGGAGGTAAATGAAAATCATGATAATGAAATTATCAACATTAGATATCTAAAAGATCATCCTGTAGATAATGTGATTGGTAATTTGCATGACCCTCCTAGGACTAGAGGCCACTTAAGAATTCAAAATGAATTGAATGCATATGCCTTTGTATCAAATGTAGAACCCAAGTCCATTGACTGTGCTCTTAAGGATGTGCATTGGATTAATGCCATGCATGAAGAGCTCAATCAATTTGACAGAAATAACGTGTGGCACTTGGTTCCACCTCCTGATCATGAAACAGTCATAGGGACTAAATGGGTATTCAGAAATAAAACTGATGAATCAGGGAATGTCATTAAAAACAAGGCCAGACTTGTAGCTCAGGGGTATAATCAGGAATTTGGAATTGACTTTGAAGAGTCTTTTGCCCCTGTAGCCAGGTTAGAAGCAATCAGAATTTTATTGGCTTATGCATGTTCCCTAGGAATAAATCTCCAGCAGATGGATGTAAAATCTGCTTTTCTGAATGGGGAAATTAGTGAGGATGTCTATGTGAGGCAGCCTCCTGGGTTTGAATGTTTAGACTTCCCCAATCATGTTTATAAACTCAGTAAAGCTCTCTATGATCTTAAGCAAGCCCCTAGAGTTTGGTATGACAGGTTGAGCAAATTCCTCACAGATAAGAACTTCACAAGAGGTGTAGTTGATCAAACCTTGTTCACTAAGGTAAGTCATTCGGATATTCTTATTATTCAAATTTATGTGGATGACATTATTTTTCTATCAACTAACCCCAAACTGTGCAAGGAGTTTTCTTAGATTATGACTAATGAGTTTGAAATGAGCTCAATGGGCGAGCTCAAATTATTTCTTGGACTACAGGTGACACAGTCAAAAGATGGAACCTTCATCTCTCAGTCCAAGTACATAAGGGATTTACTAAAGAAATACAAGATGGATAACCTCAAAGAAATAGCTGCTCTAATGGGTACCTCAACCAGTTTAGATGAAGATCTTCAAGGTAAACCAGTGGACCAAAGGCTATATAGAGGTATGATCGGATCCCTTCTATATCTTACAGCATCTAGGCCTGATATTCAATTTGTAGTGTGTTTATGCTCTAGATTTCAGGCTAGTCCTAAAGAATCACATCTTAAATCTGTGAAAAGGATTTTTAGGTATTTACTAGGCACCCAAGAGCTAGGTCTTTGGTATCCTGCCAAGTGTGAGTTAGAACTTCTAGCCTACACTGATGCAGATTATGCTGGGTGTCGAGTAGAGAGAAAAAACACTAGTGGCTATTGTCAATTCCTTGGTGGCTGTCTAGTATCTTGGGCATCTAAGAAGCAACACACTGTAGCCTTGTCTACAGCTAAGGCTGAATATGTTGCAGCTGGTAATTGTGCTGCCCAAGTACTTTGAATCAAGCACCAACTAGATGATTATCAGATAAAACTGGAATGTATTCCAATCTTGTGTGATAATACTAGTGCTATATGCCTTGCTAAAAATCCTGTTCATCATTCTAGGACTAAGCATATAGAGATAAAACACCATTTTCTTAGAGATGTTGTAAATAAAAAGGAAATTGAAATGAACTTCATTGAAACTGAAAATAAATTGCTGATATTTTTACTAAGCCTCTTGGGAATGAAAGGTTTAAATTTCTTAGAAGAGAACTTGGCTTGTGTAAATTTCAGCATAATGAATGAACTCTCTGATGGCTTGAATAAACCTTGTGAATGTTGAATGTTGCAACAGACTCATGATCATGCATGACATTCATATTTTTTTTGGCATCACACTCATGATCATCGTTGCATATCATTTAGTCATGACTGTGTCTAAGCTCTCTCTCATCTAAAACCACATGCATATAGACATGGGGAGTATTGTTAGAAATTCAGAGTGGTCATCAACTTTATTGAAATCTAAATTCTTTGACCCTGAATGAATTGAGTCTGACAATATGGCAATCTGTTAGTCAGTTCTGATTCCTAAGTAATAGAAAACAGACTTCTTCATTTATAAGAACTTTAATTGCTTGAAGACTGACTTAATGGTTTAAATTTTATAAACTTTAAAGTTTAAAGATTACAATCAGTAAATAAGAAAGTTGAAAATTGATAAAGCTCTCAACCCTTATCTTATTTCATGTCAGACAAAGTCAATTATATCTGAAATCTAAAAACTCATCTAAAATCCTGTTAGAGAAGGCTAAGTATGTGTATTATCCTTAAACAAGTCATTCTGAAACAAATAAAGGACAGCTAAGAAAGATATTGAAAAATATTGAAAATTAATTGAAAAATAACATTGGCAGAGCAATGACTGGTAAAATACTGGGAAACTAAGTGATCCATCAAAGAAATGGAGAATACTTAAGTCATGAGGTGTATCAGTTATCTCTGTATAAAATGACCAAAATAGTAGGGTGGTTTCACTGAGTACCTGGGGGTAACTGGCGTCTGATAAACGTGTACCCTCACACAAAAAGGTGTAAATAAATTTTATTGAGTTTGATCATAAGCAGAATGGTCCATCATGTCGAGTATCTAGGGGTATTGGCGTCTGATAAATGTATACCCTTACGCAAAAAGATAAATGGTACCTGAATGCCTTTAATGAAATAATATTGAAAATGTTGTTCCTTCAAAAGAAATTTCAGGGATGTCAATTTGTTTAATTTCAATACATGACCTGGTATCTCTTAACCATTTTTTTACTGAGTCTATGAAAGTAAGATGTTTTGAAATTGAACCTCTCATGTAAATGTGATTCTGGTTTATTATTTTATCATGCACAGAAAACTTATCCATTGATTGTAGTGCATGAACTCAAAATTTATAACCTTTAAACCAGAATTCTATCTCAAAGCAGTTTCTAAATTCATATGACTGAAGACTCTGTGCTTTAGAATGCTTATTCCTGAACTACTTGTTCAGAATGTCAGTCAGATGATCTCTCTTGTTTCTTCCCTTGTAATCACTTTCCGTCCTCTTTGTTGATGGCAAAGGGGGAGAATATTGTCTGTTTGTTGAATTCCAGGGGGAGTGTATTCATTGTTATGGCAAAGGGGGAGATCTTGTTAGAACTTGCATTCTCATAGCATGCATTAGGAGTCAGTGTAACTCATAGTATTGCCATCATCAAAAAGGGGGAGATTGTTGTGCCCCTGTAGTTTTTGATGATCTGTAGTTTTGATGATAGCAAACTTATGAGTCATAAGTCTATACATCCATGCATCATTACTCTATGCATAGTCTGGACAATGAATACAGCATAGTCTATATAGTTTATACAGATGGGTCGACGCACCTTCAAGATGGGTCGACGCACCAGATGAGCATAGTCTATTCATTGCATAGCCCTGCAGATTAGCATAGTCTGTACAACGCAAGTGTCGCAGGCTAGCAAGTCTATACATTGCATGGCAAAGCCCAAAGTCTATACATTGCTGCATTGCTTGCATTTGCAAAGTCTATACATTGGCTGTTGTCCTGCAGTGTCAACACAAGTCCATACATCAGTTGCAGCACTGCACGCACACTCAAAGTCCATACACTGCATTGTGGCATGCACACTAGCAAGTCTGTACATTAGGTATCTTTACCTACGTTGCAACTCGCAAGTCTATACATTGGTATATTTTACCTACGTTGCAACTAGAAAGTCTGCACAATGCCTTGTTAGCAAGTCTATACATCGCCATAGCTCGTATGCAGAGTCTAGACAGTCCTAACCAAGTCTGTACACTGCCATCTTGCAGCACATCATAAGTCTATACACTGGTCCATCTCACTGAGCGTCCCAAGTGGACACTAAGTCTATACACTGGACCGTCTCACTTAGCGTCTTTGTGTAAGTCACTCGCCACCAAGTCTATACATTGTGGCACGCAAAGTCTGCACAATGCATTGTCTGCAAGTCTGCACATTGCTATAAGCACTCATGCAAAGTCTAGACAGTCATGGGCAAGTCTATACATCACATTGCATGCACGCATGTCTAAGTATGTACACTGGCTGCAGCATGCTCGCATAAAGTCTATACATTGCATCTTAGCATGCTTGCACAGCACAAACAAAGTCTGTACATTCATATGTGCATTGTGCATTGCTCTTGGCAGAGTCTGTACATCGTTATGCTGCCTTGTGCCATAGCAAGTCTATACATTCTCTATGCTCAAGATTTGACGCCCACCAGAAGTGGCGTCACTTCTGAGACAAACGCCTAAGTGTAAGACATCTTTTTGTTGAGCATCGCTTCATCAACTCTATACATTGTCTGCTTGCATAACATTGAGTCTGTACATCACTTGAACACTCATTGCACTCTAACTCTATACATTGCTTCATGTATTCCACTCATAACTCTATACACTGCTTCACTCATTGCACGAAGTCTGCACATTGTGTTGCTTTGTTCATACTTTGTTTTGCTAAGTCTACACATTGATGCACGTTTACTTCTGCATATTTGAAGTATGTACATGGCTTAAGCTCTGCATATTTGAAGTCTATACATGGCATAAGCTCTGCATATATGGAGTCTATACATGGCATATGTCCTGCATATAGGAAGTCTGTACATGGCATAGTCTTGCATATCTGAAGTCTATACAGGCTACATCACTACATTTACTAAGTCTGTACAACGCCATGGGTCTGCATACGTAGAGTCTGAACACTGCATAGCCTCGCATTCACAATGTCTATACATTGCTTCAGCAGTGCCTTCATACAGTCTATACATCGCTTAAACCTTAAACTGACAATTCTATTTCTTCCTTCAGAAGAAGCTGATCGAATAGAAGCAGCCAGAGCTAAGAGAAAAGAACAGAGAGTAAGCGCCTGCACGATCCACAGAGAAGAAGAAAAAGAGAGAAGAAGATTCAGAGAGAAGAAGAAAAAGAGAGAAGAAGAGAAAGAGAGAAGAGAAGATTGAGAGAGTTGAGTTGAGAGAGTCTTTTCGAAGTCTTGTAAATCAGTCTCTTGGTTTAGATACCAGAGCTGATACTGCTCAATTGAGCTACATTCGTTTTGGTTTTCCATTTCGTTTGTTTCTATCTTTACTGTTTTCAAAACTCTTTTGTTATCAAGCTGTGAGCCAGCAATTGCAGTGGAGGTTTCCACTGGATAGGTGAAGCTGTAATCCTCAGCAGGCGAGACCAGGTCTCGGACGGCTAAGCTGTATCACCCAGCGGTTGCAGAGGATTTGTTCCACTAGTTGGCAAGCTGTAAAGCCCAGCGAAGCTGTGTATCAGCGGTCTGTTGGTAAGCTGTGAAGCCCAGCTGTTCAAGCTGTGAGTCACCAGGATCCACATTCCAGTTGGAGTGTGGGGTGGACGTAGATCTCTGGATTGAGATCGAACCACCTTAAAGATCGGTGTCTACTGTGTGATTGCCTGTGGTTTGTGTGATTTCATAGTGTTCCTTCTGTCGTTCAACAGTTGCTTGTTTTAATTCCGCATTGGAGTTCAACTGTTTTAAAATTAGACATTAGATCTATTCACCCCCCTCTAGATCCACTCTCAATGGTAATAGACTGCGTCCATCTAACATAACATCAGGTGGGAGTTACGTCCTCATCATGGGCTTTTACTGCCTCATCGTGGGAGTGTTATCACCTTGGGGAGCTGGAGTCCCTCACCCTTATGAATTCCTGCTTAAAGAGGACTCATAATGGCTGTATGGATAAGCAATCGACGGTCGACCGTTTCGAGTCTTAGGGGGGGCCAGCCGTATCCGGGCAATGGGCCTAGCTCGGACGGAGATGGGTCGGAACGATCGTATGCGCCTCCCTATATCTTGGCTGAGGATAGATCGGGCGTAGATCATTCTGATGACCTGACCGTCGCTCGGGACTTCCGAGCCTGAGGGCCGCCTAGGAAGGTTGGGCCCCCGAGTGATCTTTTATTGGGCTTTTAGTCCGGAGTGGTCCTTGTGGGCTATCACTCGGGCGAGCGTGGCCTTGTTTGTTCCTGATGGGCCTAGTTTGGCTGCTCTTTGTCTAGGCTACAGAAATCCCCCTCTCCAAATACCACGACCCATTGATCAAGATAGGGCCCAAATACATTGTTCATCAACAGCATGAAAGCTGCTGGTGCATTCGTTAGACCAAAAGGCATAACGACAAATTCGAAATGACCATACTTGCTGCAGAAAGCTGTTCTATAGATATCCTCTTCCTTAATCCGCAACTGATGATATCCAGATTGAAGATCGGTCTTAGAAAAATACTGAGCTCCCGCTATCTGATCAAATAATTCATCAATCCTCGGCAATGGATATTTGTTCTTGACAGTCAGCTGGTTCAATTGCCGATAATTGATGCACAACCTTATCGAACCATCTTTCTTCCGGACGAATAATACAGGTGCTCCCCAAGGGGAAGTACTTGGACGAATGAAACCCTTCTCGTGCAATTCCATCAACTGCTGCTTTAATTCCCTCAGTTCCGCAGAAGACATACGATAAGGAGCTTTGGAAATAGGAGATGTGCCAGGAATGAGATCAATAGAAAAGATAACTTCCTGCTCAGGCGGAAGTCCTGGCAGTTCCTCTGGAAAGACATCGACAACGGAAATGTCCTTAATCTCGATCTGCTGCTTAGGGGTCGCATAGACAAAGGCTATACAAGCTTTACATCCTCGCTTCATCAGCTTATCAGCACGAAGAGCCGAGATAAGTGATACTGAGTTATGGTGTTTAACTCCTACAAGAGAAAGTCTCGAGTGCCTAGTAAAAGACACAGAGCTAGTACTGCAGTGAACATTTGCCTCATATTTAGCCAACCAATCTGCTCTTAGGATTACATCATAATCCTTCATGTCCATGCAAACTAAATCAGCTGGTAAATTCTATTCATCAATCATAACCTTACTAGAAGTATAGAAATACTGAATTGCTGATCTAGTACCAATAGGGGTTGAAATCTCTAACGGAGAATCCATCAAAATAGGCTTCACAGCTAAAGACTTAGCAAAACTCTGAGAAATAAATGAACGTGTGACACCAGTATCAAAAAGAACAAATACTGGCTTGTCGAGTATAATAAGAGTACCTTCGACGAGTCCACCACCCTCAGTGGTTCCTGCCTCATCTGCTTGTAGGGCTTGGAGCTTGCCTTGATGTTTCTTGATGCCTTGTGGTTTCGCCGGCATAGCTTCCTCAGATAAAAGAGGACAATCAGGGATACGATGCTCCCTACTTCCACATCGCAAACAGGCGCCCAACTTACGCCAACACTCCTCCATCTTGTGGCCTGGACGATCACAATACTTGCATACTCCTTTGAATGGAACAATAGGGCCATGCTTCTTATCTTCACGTTTCGACATCTTGCCCTTCCACGATCCGGACCCATTCCACGAACCAGACCCACTAATGGGCCTCTTCCTGCCATACTCGGGTTTGATATTCTCGGAACCCGTAGGTTGTTCCTTCCTTGCACTTTTTCCACGGATTCTCTCCGTCATTTCTAGAGTATCTTCTAGGACTTGAGCTTTTCTCACCATCTCAGAATAGGTTGGGATTTCCATTGGTGCCAATTGGTTGATATATAGTAGCTTCAGTCCATTAATAAAGTGCTTAGCCTTCATCTTCTCGGTGGATATCAAGTGAGTAGCATAATGGGATAACCGAGAAAATTGAGCTTCATATTCTGCCACAGATAGATTTCGCTGCTTCAAGGCCGCGAACTCCGCTGCCTTCTTCTCTTGTACTCTATCAGAAAAGAATTTGCTATTAAGAATTTCTCGAACTCCTCCCATGTGACTTGCTGATCACCAAGGGTAGCCTTTATTGAATCCCACCATGTTCTTGCATCACGTTCAAGTTGAAAGGTTGATAGAAGGACACATTCTTGATTGCTGCACTGCATTACTTCTAATATCCTCCCCATTTCTTCTAGCCAGTGCTCGGCTTCATCAGGGTCAGTCGAGCCACCAAATCTTGGC
The DNA here is from genome assembly GCA_022559845.1 of Amorphophallus konjac. NCBI lineage: Eukaryota > Viridiplantae > Streptophyta > Magnoliopsida > Alismatales > Araceae > Amorphophallus > Amorphophallus konjac. Next base: position 106,373,214 of record CM040127.1, read on the forward strand.
GGATTCATCCCCCGAAAGTTTCGATATAAATCACCAGTGCCATGGTTTGCAGTTCCTGCTTGGGCCACTTGTTGCAAAACTTGAGTAAGGCCTTGAACCGTGCGCTGTAAGTTCCTCCATTCCGCGCGATCAGCTGCCATTGCAAAGGCCTACACGTGGAATAGATTACTTAGGTTCATTAAAAATAGATAATATCACAATTAAGGTATGAACTTAACCCAAGTTTCTACCCAAATCTCACCAGGTTGGGTTCTTAGACTTATAACAAGGTTATGGGTCCTAAATCATCACTTAGACCCCTAGAACTTAGAAAACCTAGGAATGTGAAACCTAGGCTCTGATACCACCTAACATGTCACGCCCCGACGCGGAATATCATAACGTACAGTCAGAAATAGCTAGAAATAATGATAAGCTAATCTAAGCATTAACACATGTGCTATGAAAAGAGATAACTTTATTGGTCATGAAACATTTCAAATCTAGTACAATATCCTTAAACCAACTTTAATACAACTGAGGCAATAACAACTTAACAATAATATCATAACTGTAGCTAAACACGCTCTAAGGCACAACTAAGAGTAGGATAACTATGCCAACTCAACATCTAGAACTATTTAGTTTGCCTCGGGCGAGAAACAGATGACTCGGAGGGAGGGATTGGCAATCTCCAATGGGATCACGGCCTCGGTGCCATATACCAGCTGAAAGGGACTTTCACCGGTTGCCGTTCTGGGAGTCGTTCTGGGCGACCAAAGTACGCTTGGCAATTCCTCAAGCCAGCTGCCCTTGGCTTTGCCGAGCCTGGTCTTGATGCCTTTCAAGATAGTCTTGTTGGCATTTTCGACCAGCCCGTTAGCCTGAGGGTGGGCGACCGAAGTGAAGTGATTGCGAATGCTTAGGTCGGCACATCTGTCTCGAAAATAACGAGAATCAAATTGTCGGCCATTATCGCTCACTATCACCCGGGGGATGCCATAGCGACCGATGATCAATTTCCAAACGAAACTCCATACGATTGTCTCGGTGATCCTAGCTGTAGCTTCAGCCTCAATCCACTTGGTGCAATAGTTGATGGTGACGATGACGAACTTCTTCTGGGCCTGAGCCATAGGGAACGGCCCAAGGATGTCGATCCCCCACCGAGCGAAAGGATAAGGCTCGGCTAGGGTGATGAGCTCCGTTGCCGGCTGATGGACCAAGTGATCAAATCGTTGGCATCAGTCACACTATTGTACATAGGTCAAGCAGTCACGCTGCAAAGTGGGCCACCAGTAACCCTGTCGAAGCAAGATCCTGGCGAGCAACCTTCCTCCTAGATGCGCTTCGCACAGGCCTTCGTGAATCTCTTGGATCGCTCGATGGGCTTCGTCAACACTGATGCACTTTAGTAGGGGATCAGAGAAGGATCTGTGGTATAAAGTGCCATCCAGAATGACGAATCACCGAGCTTGGTACTTCAATCTTTGGGCTTCCCGAGGATCGGGAGGCTCCTGAGAGTCTTGGAGCCACGATAGATAGGGGGTACGCTAGTCGCTTGGGGAGGCCGAGTCAACAACCATGAGCTCCGAATCAATGCCCGATCGCTCTAGCTCTTCGAGAAGGACCGATCGAGTACCTTCGGGGTCAAGAGAGGAGGCCAGCCAAGAGAGGGCGTCCGCTCGGGAGTTTTCATCCCGAGCTATTCGGACTACCTCAAAACTCTCGAACTGTTGTGCCACGGTTCTGACCAGCTAGAGGTATTTGACCATCGATGCTTCCCGAGCTTCGTAATCATCGTTGACCTGGCTAGCGACAAGTTGGGAGCCAGTGTGAATTCTGACTCACTCATCCCCCAACCGCCAAGCCATGCGGGCTCCCTAGATAAGGGCTTCATACTCGGAGGCGTTATTGGATGCCTGGAAGTTGAACTTCAAGGCGTATTGCAGCTCTGCTCCTTCGGGGGACTTCAGGAGGATCCTAGCGCCGCTCCCGGCTGAGTTGGAGGATCCGTCGACAAACAATTCCCAGGTTGGCCCGGGTACGGATGGAGAGTTTTCTTCGACCGGGATGGTGCTCTCGGCAATGAAGTCGGCGAGCGCCTGTCCTTTGATAGTCGAGCGGGGCTGGTACGATATATCATAGGCCCCAAGCATGATAGCCCACTTGACGAGGCGTCCCGAGGCTTCAGGGTGGGCGAGGATCCTCTTCAGTGGTTCGCCGGTTAGCACGATGATGGAGTGCCCTTGGAAATAGGGTCGCGAGTTTCTCGGTTACAGGGTACCTTCTTTCAGCCTCGTTGAGTACCTTGCTAGTGTAGTAGACCGGTCTCTTGACTCCTGAGTCATTTCTGACTAGGACCGAGCTCACTATGGATGGAGTTGCCGAGAGGTAGAGATGCAAGGCTTCACCTAGGACAAGCTTGAACAGCACTGGGGGCGAAGCCAGGAACTCCTTAAGCTCGGCAAATGCTCTTTGGCATTCCTCATCCCATGCGAACGTAGCAGATGCCATTTTGGGACCCCTCAACAGTTTGAAGAAGGGTTGGCATCGTTTGGCCGCACGGGACAGGAATCTGCTGAGCGCGGCAATGCGCCCGGTAAGGCGTTGAACGTCCTTGATGTAGGTGGGTGGGCACATGTCCAGGATGGCCTGGACCTTGTCAGGGTTGGCCTCGATCCCACGCTGGGTGACTAAGAAGCCCAGGAATTTCCCAGACCTTACTCCAAAGGCACACTTGGTGGGGTTGAGCTTCATATTGTACCTCAGGAGGGTGTCGAAGGTCTCTGCTAGGTCGGCGAAGTGGTCCTCGGCCTTGGGGGTCTTGACGAGCATGTCGTCAATATAGGCCTTGACGTTCCGACCGAGCTGTCCCTCGAACATATGATTGACAAGCCTCTAGTACGTGGCTCCAGTGTTCTTTAACCCGAAAGGCATCCGGGTGTAGCAGTATACGCCGAAGTCGATGATGAAGATGATCTTCTTGATGTCTTCTGGATCCATTCTGATCTAGTGGTAATCTGAATAGGCGTCCAGGAAGCTGAGTATCTCGTTGCCCGAGGTTGAGTCAACCAGTTGGTCGATGCTCGGCAACTGATAGCAGTCCTTTGGTGTGGCTTTATTCAAGTCGGTGAAGTCCACGCACATTCGTTACTTTCATGAAGCTTTTGGCACCAGGACGACGTTAGCCAGCCACGTCGGGTACATGACCGATCTAAAAAGACCAATCTTTTGCCCCTTGGTTACTTGCTCCTTGATGATCGCCTACTTCTCTGGCACCTGCTTCCTTCTGCACTGTTGTATAGGCTTCACGGTCAGGTCGAGGTTGAGCTTATGCATCACCGTCTCCTCCGATATTCCGGAGAGTTGATCATCAGACCATGCAAAGACTCGGATGTACCCGGAAAGAAATTCTTTGTATTGCTGCTGAGCCTCAGATGGTAGGTCGGCTCCAATCTTTACTCCCAGGGTCGGGTCATCGTTTAGGAAAATCGTTAGCAACTCACCTCCAGGCTCGTAGGTTGCGGGTTTTTCCTCGACTTCCCGGGGGCCCTTGTTCTTCCCGTCTGGCCTTGTGGATTTGACCGAGATATTATAGCACCTTCTGGCCATCGCCTGGTTGTCCCGGACTTCCCTCACCCCATTTTTAGTGGGGAACTTCATCTTTTGGTGATAGGTAGAGGGCACTGCTTTCGTTCGGCTAAGGATTCCTCGGCCAAAGATTGCGTTGTATGCTATCATACCCTTGATCACTATGAAGTCTACCATAACCGTAACGGTTTTGGGTGGGGTGCCGAGAGTAGCCGGCAGGCTTAGGGCTCCCTCGGGATAAGTGGCCTGGCCATTGAACCCACAAAGGGGGGTTCAGATTGGGTGGAGTTTAGACGGATTCTCCCCCATCTTAAAGAAACACTCATAAGCATCAGGGGCACTTCCATTGTCAACTAGAATCTTGTCTATGCTACAATGGTTTATCGTGGCCGATATGACTAGGGTGTCGTCATGCGGGGTGGTCAGCCCTTCCAGGTCTTGTTCGGAGAAGACTATGACATGGGGCTCACTTGGCGGGGCCCTGGGAGACTCAATGGCTCGGCTCGCTCGCTCAGCATGACGCTTCCTTCATCGGCCACTGTCTCCTCCTGATGCAGCTCCTCCAGCGATGACGTTGATGTGGACCCCGCGAGGGGCATTGTCGATTTCCTCTGGGGCGCCTCGGTCTTCCTTATGCCCGGCCACGAACCGGGACAGGTGTCCCTGGCGGACGAGGCGCTCGATCTCATCCTGGAGCTGGTGGCAATCGCCGATGTGGTGCCCGTGGTCGCTGTGAAATAGGCAATGTTTGCTGCGATTGCGGATCTTCGACCTCATTGGCTCGGGTTGGCGGAGGAGGCCCGAGCCTTTGATGTCTTCATATATCTCGTACACTGGAGCGGTTAAGGGAGTGTACCGCTCGTACTTCCGGGACGATTCTTTGTGCTCCCCATCTCGGTTCCGCCTTTTTCCTTGGCCCAAGCTTGACTCGGGTGCTCGCTTCTTGTCCCTCTCCCGACCCTAGCCGGTTGCGCCTCGGCATGTGCTGAGAACTTCTTCGCACTCAGCATGACGTAAGGCCAGAGTCACTAGCTCGGAAAGGGTCGAGGGAGGGTGGAGGACAAGTTCGTGACGGAGGTTTTCATCTCGGGTGCCTCCGGTCAGCGCGGTTATGGCCGAGGCTACATCCAGGCGGGGGATTCTCAGGGCTTCCGACCTAAATCAGTTGATGTAGGCCCAGAGTTTCTCCCCTTGCGCCTGTTTGAGAGCCAATAGCCCCGCTACCGACCTTGGGGGGCCACTGCTTGCGAAACTCTCCTTAAATACTCGCCCAAACTGCTTGAAGTCTCGGATGGATCTGGGGGCGAGGGCTCAGAACCATGCTTGGGCACCTTGGACCAGGGTGGTCACGAAGGCTCGGCATTTGATGGCGTCGGACGCCCCGTGAAGGGTCATCAGGGCGTTGAAGCTGTCGAAGTGGTCGGCCGGGTCGCCCTAGCCGTCGTAAGACTTGAAGGTTGGAATGGGGATTCTGGGAGATACCTCTGCCTTCAAGATATAGTCAGAGAACGGGGATTTCTCCTCGTCCTCTATTGGGGAGGTCTTATGCAAGGTGCATAAGGCGCGCTCCTGCTCTGCGAAGCGCCTCTTGAACTCTCGCAGATGGAGGGATAGCTCCGGTTGCCGTTGCGTCGTGGGGCTAGGGGGACGCGATGGAAGGCTGTCCTGGCATTCCCTGGGGGCTTCGGTCTCCCGGTGCGGACGGCGTGCCCCGGGTTTTCCCCGTTTCGGCATGGAGGAGGGGCTTGTGAAGGTCCTCCTGACCTGTTGTGAATAAGCTGCCATCCTCGGAGGGTGAAGCGACCTCCTGCAGTGTGTTGGGACGCATCTCCGTGGGGAGGGTTTTCTGGAGGGACGCATGACCTTCCTTTCCTAGCCGCCTGGGTCTTCATGAGTTCCATGAGGACATCAAGTTTTGCATTGAGGGCTTGGAAAGCGTCAGTACCCTCGTTGGATGGTTGCCCTACCGCCGCGGGCGGAGGCGATTCGTCGGCTGGGGTGTTGACGTTGGAGAGGGGGTCTTGTGCGGCCTGAGAAGGGCCTTCTCCCCCCACCACCATGGCCTTCCCCCTATCACCGGCGGATCTCCTCCCTATACTTCTTCGCACCATGCTGGCTCTTTGACCGTTTCCCACAGACGGCGCCAGATGAAGAGGGGCGATCTCGCGCTGGTCCTGAGCTGGGGAGATGATCACTGATCAGTGAACTGCAAGGAAGTGAAACAGATCCGGGGGCCCAGGGGTGGTTCCCTGGGGAAAATCCTCTGATGCCTAAGTCAGTAGAGCAATGGTGGAAGTTATGAAAGGAGGAGGAAGGAGATGCACGAGATCTCTCTCCACCAAGGTGGTGAAGTGGTTCCTGCTCAGGGAGTTTTAGGCGTATGTAGGCTTTACCGATCGCTAGAGGGAGTCCCCGGTTTAAATAATGCGCTAGCCTCATGAGTCTCGTAAGCTGAGGAGTTCTAGGCGGGAGTTACATCCTCGACGTGGGCTCTTTGCATCCTCATTGTGGGCTCTTTATAACCTTGAGGATTCGTGGGTCCCTTATCTTTGTGAACTCCTACTCATAAAGGGCTCTCAACAGCAGCGTGGATAAGTAATCGTCGATCGACCCAAGCATGAAGAGTGCCAGCCCTATCCGGGCAATAAGCATAGCTCGGATGAGGCTCGGTCGGAGTGGGCGTGGGGCGCTAGCCTTTATCCCGGCGAGGGGGATAGGTCGGGCTTGGGTCTTCCTTCGACCGGACCGACGCTCTGGCCTTCCGAGCCTAATGGCCGTCGAGGAAGGGCTTGATCTCGAGTGATCTTATTGGGCTTTTATGCTAAGTGGGCCCTGCGGGGCGGTCACTTAAATGAGCTGGGCCTCGTTTGGTCTTGCTGGACCTAGTTCGGCCGCTCTTAGATGGGCTACAGAAATCTCCCTCTCCAATTATTATTATTATTATTATTGTCATGCTTTCATGGTAACACTTCGATCATTATATTGTCATTTTTGCTCAAATCATTTTTTATCATTTTTGTTCATTCTTTTATCATCACTTTCAATCAATGTTTTTGATCATTTCCTTCATTTTTTTGGTTTTATTGTGTTATTTCTTTATTGTTTTGATTTTTTTACGGTGAACAAAATACATAAATGAAAATAATAAAACAAAAGGGTTTAAATGGAAAGGGTGAATAGAAAAAGTTGCTTATCTGTGTGTTAGTGTGAGTGTGTTGGTGAGACAATGGGGATAGTGCCCACCGATTCACCCACTATCACCAATTGCATGGGTTATGTGTGTGTTAGTGTGAGTGAGAGTGTGTGGGTGTCGTGTGACATGAATATATATGCGTGTTACGTGAGTGAGAGTGTGTGGGTGTTGTGTAAATACGTGTGTTACGTGAGTGAGAGTGTGCAGGTGTGTTTTCTTCTTTTTTTTATATGCAAAACGGGGATTGGGGGGAAAATGCCACTGAATCGGCACCCCCTTGGGGTGCCTGATCCGGCGGCAATTCTCCCGCCAGATTGCACTTGTTTTTGTTTATATATATATGATAGAGTAGGGAAGAAGGGCGCATCGGATCAAATGGTTCATGAGGCCATGATCCGGTGGCCTCTCCCCTGCCGTATCAACACTTTCTTTCTTTCTTTCTTCTTTTTTTTGAAGCGTTGCACGGAGCCAACAAAAGGAGGGACTGGGTTGCATCGACGCACTGATCAAGGTGCGTCGAAACAGCCTTGCTCCTGATCAAGGTGCGTCGAAACAGCCTTGCTCTCTTTCCTGTTTCTTTTGTTTTCTCTCTTTTTTTTAAATGGGTTTGAAAGGGGGTGCGTCGACGTGGCGGGCCTCCTGCGTTGACGCAGTGCGTGGACACAGGGCCAACCTGTGTCGATGCAAGATCCCCTCCTCTGCCGGATCAGGCTTCGTTCTCTTTTTTTATCTATTCATTCCTTTTTTTGTTATTTTTATCCTTAGTATTTCATCATTCATTTTTCATCTCCGGTGTTGCAATTTGTTCAAGCTTTTCGGCAAAAATCCGGCAGCACCTCCCCTAGACCTAGAGCATTGTGGGGGTATGAATTAGGTACTCGCCCACTGAAGTAATTTGAGATGACCCCAAAAATAAGAAGGTTGTGCACAAAAGCGACAACATCTGAGAACCCGAGTTGAGCATAGAAACCCCGAGGACTAGCCTACGAGGGGCTCCGATGACCGACGGGACGCCGCAGTCTTGATTCCGAAATGCAGACTTAGAATGTCGTCGAACCATGTGGCCATTAATATGCACCCTTTAAGGGAGATCACCCGGGGGGCATGCTATGAGGAAGCAAGCACACGTGGATCTGAGAGTGATCATAAACTTCGGCAAAGCGTGAAGGAGTGTTAAGAGGTGATATGGTGGCCAGGGGAGAGTGAACCGACGGCTAAACATGAGGGTATTGTTGATCCGGCGGCCAAAACATGGGTGATACGGTGGGCACGAGAGTGATGAGGCCCCCCTCCCTCGAATCAGCCATGGTATTAATCCGGCCACCAAATGAAACAAAGGGAGGAATAACCCCCTTGAATCGGCAGCCAACTGAGTGGGAGTGATACGGCAGGTGAAAGAAAGGGGATGGCCTTCTCCTTTTGATCCGGTGGATGGGAGAAAGGGGCTAGACCCTCCTCTTGATCCGGGGGCCTGGAGAAGGAAAAGAAAGAAGGGGGGAAGGGAGGATGAGAGCAGGCACACCGGAGAAGAAAGGCTAGTCAAGAGAGATCCGAGTATGCTCGTAAATCGGGCCCGGAGGCCCTTAAATTTCATTCATTCGCAAAGGAAGATTACATAGGGTGCAGCCCCCCGTCGGGCAAGGAGGAGAAACAAAGAAGAAAACAAAAAAACAAAAGGGGCTCCTCTGTTCTTCAACGTTTTCTCTTCTAAACTCTTCCTCCCTTTTTTCTATTTTGCACAGTCTCCCCCGAGTGTAAGAGTTCTGGGGGAAGCCAGTGAGCCCCTTCTTCTTCCTTTTTATGTACGCAGGAGGAAGCCTACGTATATGTTGTTTTTTTTTTGTCCTTTTTCCTGCTTACACCGCTCGAGTCGTGGGCACGACGTGCTTTGCCTCCCTACGCCCCTCGAACATGAACTGTGGTGCATCCTCCCGCTTTCCACCGAACAGGCGGGATGTCGACGACGTGGTTATCATGTAGACACATTAAATGGGAGAGCAGAGGGCGTGGGGAAAAGCTGTTACACCGAACCCTACGAGGGGTGGCTATCGATTCACGCCCATGGGGCTTTCTGCGACGGATCAGGTTGCCATGGGCAGCTGGCCGATTCAAAGCCTTTGGAGTGCTGGCGCTGGTTCACATGTATTGAGGGACCTACCTTGATTCATGTGCTTGGGGAGCTCGCGCAGGTTCAATGTCCATGATAGGCCTGCGCTAGTTCAATGGCCATGAGGGGCCTGCGCCAATTCATGGGCCATGGGAGCTTGGCCATATCATGTGCATGTGGAGCTTGGCCGTATCAAGCCTAAAAGAGGGATGAGAGGAGGGTGGGGACACTTAATGTATGTCAACACCCGGCAACTAGGGTGTCAATATGATGATACCATTTGTCTGGTAGTCGGGGTGACTCCCGTTCCTTGGTGAAGAGCCGTATGGTACGACAGACAGTTCTAACTCCCGGGTCAACCCGGTCGTTGAGGTGCCGACGGTGTGATATTGTATGCAGGGTATTCGGGGGTGATCCCTGAATCTTTACAGAGTGATGTTTGGTATGACAGGTTGTCTCGAACCTTGGATCTGACTCGGTTGTCGAGAAACTGGCTCGTATAGTGCCTTTTGCTCAGGGATGATCACCACTTGTTATGTTGTACCATTTGACCCAATGAAATGTCTCGATTTTGACCCAACTTAGATGGTATAGCACCTTTGGCATTGTGCCATTTTGCTCTATTTAGGGAGTATTTCCCTATGCTTAATCCTCAATTAATTCAAGAAAATAAGTAGGTGTCAACTATAGCATTCGACTATCCAAGTAACAAAGGTACAATACTTCATATAGGCACACTTCCATCACCTATCTCTACAATCGCCTATCTTAGTTGCGCTGATAATTGACTATCTCAACCTTCAACGCCTATATGTTAACATAGTCACTGGGATATCAGCTATCCCAATCTTAAGATTATGTCACACCCCGACGCGGAATATCAAGACGTGATGAGTCGTAAACATTCATGTCGATCAGAGCATGTATAATAGGGGGTCCAAACACAATGTAGATAATAAGAAAAATGGTACTCTTTATTTCATCTATATAAAGTTTTACAACAACGCCAGGCCTCAAGAGGCATAATACAACTTTCAATACATTTCATTCTAGCAAGAGCAACAATTTAAACCTAGGTAACTAACATAAACTTGGTCCCTCATTTCACTCTTGCTCGTCCCCATTTGTTTGAGGTTCATCATCAGAACTACCTGAAATATTAACCAAAAATGCAGGGTGAGCGAAATGCTCAGTAGGATTTATATCTCTATACTAGGCAACTTTAAGTATTTAACATTTTAGATAAAGTTACTGTGCTATGTTGAGAAATGTAACTAATCAAAACATGGAACATGAGTAAGAGAGAGAGTAAAGGAAAGCAAGTAATTAGAATCACAAATAGACAAGGTATCAAGAGTAATATTCAAGTAGTGAACGATCATGTAACAAGTATTATCATGGAATTGGCCATTTCATGCAAGCATGTATAAGTCAAATATTTCACGTAATTCAAGTACTTTCAAGTATTCAAGCAAGTCAAGTAAGATACGATGGTTCTCCACTCAAGTAGCTGTGTGTGCGCTGCTTTGGGAATTATGGAGGGCACGCAATCAAGTAAGATACGATGGTTCTCCAAGTGTGGGACAAACTATCAAGGAAAAGCTTATTGACCATATCAAGGTTGTGATGTCGAGAGCTCAGCATCAGGAGACTAACAATCGGAAGAAAGAATTCCTCAACTCTTTTGGCATCCGAACCTCTCCCCTTTCGCAGTGCATTTATCGCATCATCCAATGGCGACACCCGCCTATTCACTCTCTGAAACTTAACACTGATGGAGCCTGTAAACTAAACCACAATTCAGGTGGAGGCGGCATTTTCAGGGATCACGATGGCAGAGTCCTTTTTGCCTTCTCCCATTTCTATGGTAACACCAACAGCCTGGTGGTGGAAGCCAGGGCGCTCATGGACGCTCTCCGCTTTGCCAAAGCTCTTCAATGCCGGCTGGACCTTATAGAATGTGATTCCAAAGCCATGGTTGATGTGCTTGCCGGGAATTTTTCCTGCCCTTGGAAAATTATTACTATGGTCCGAGAAATCAAAATGTTGTGTGGTCATGCAACAATTACCCATGCGCTCAGAGAGGCCAATCATGTAGCTGATCGTCTTGCCAATTATGCCTGTCTTACTTATTGTAATTCTTTTTTCTTTAATTGGTAGTCCTTACCCTGGGATGTTTGGGGAGCTGTCAACCTGGATAAGCTGGGTCTTCCTAGCATTCACATGTGTTGACACCTTGAAAATGAGCAAGGGCAGAAGCAGAATTGAAAAGAAGATTAGACCAACAGTGAAAGATCAATGACGAAGTTCATCAACCATCTACCCGGCTGAAGCCTCTCGCCGGCCAAGCTGATGTCCGGTGCCATTGTCAGTCAGACGGCGGCACTGATGAAGCAGCAGTCATCCGACTGATGAGACCTCCTAGCACATTCTAACAAGAAGCCGGAACCGGCAAATGAAGATTGTAAAGGCTTTTACAAAGTCAGAACAAAAGAAGAATCATCTCCACAAACTATACACCCGGCTGAAGTCTTCTCATACTGAAGCTGATGTCCGGTCTTGTCATCGTTCAGGTGACAATGCTGATGAAACCCCAGTCCAATGACTGATGAAGGTTCCTTTGGTCCACTTGAGTCCAACAACAAATTCCTGATACAGTTTCGATATGTTTATAGAGCTAACAGTTCTAAGTGGAGCTTAAAAGCCCTAAATGGGCCTATGAAATGGGCTTAGGGGTGTGGCATCCAGGCCCCCTCACTCAAATCGCACGCCGCGCCGGGAGCTACTGTCATCTCAGGCGCGCCGTGAAGATGGAGTGGAGTGGCACGCCGACTTCCACCTGCCGAGAAGATACAAGATACAGCTATAAAACCCCCTTCCCCTCGAGCAAGAAAGGGGAGAAGCTCAGAAGATCCTCACCATCACCACCGCCAGAAGAGAAAAAAAGAGAGCCTCCTCCACTGAAAGAAAAAGAGAAGAGATCAATCCCGAGAGAAAAAGAAGAAGAAGAAGCTCCAGGTGGGCAGCAGGGGAGGGAGAGGAGTCAATGCTCCGCCCTCCCCCCCCATATTTTATTTTCTTCTCCATGTAGTCTTACGAGTTTTACCTCGATTTATCAAATGTAACCGGGATATCCTGGCCTTCGTTCTATTTCCCTTTACCTCATTCCCCCTTTTTGATTGGTGTGAGTTTGGGATGATGCAATGGAATGAAATGCTTTGATGGCCCGTTTGAGGCGTTTCCCCGTTTTCTTTCTTCATCCTTACATGTATCTATGTTTCTGGTTCAACTGACCGTGAAATGATGAAGCCTTCCCATCTCTGGTTTCTCTCGAATGAGTGCTACTCAGTATCTTGAGTGATCGTTCTGATGCTTCAGGTTTCTCTACTCCGATTGTTCTTCCTGGAGGAGCGTCGAAGGAAGAGTCCCAATCTTCACACCCATGGATTATTGGACTCTATCCTCTCACCCCTTCAGTGATGCCTACACTGGGTTGTCTCCCCATCTTTCATTCCGATTGTTTCCTTTTCTTAAGCCATTAAGGTCGCCCCAGGAATCAGGGACAGTTATCCCTTGATTTTCCTGGACGGCCGGCGATAGAAAAACACATCCCCATGGGTTTTAAATGGATGATGATCTCGAGCCCTCCATAAACCTCACCTTCCAGTGATCCCCTGGCACTGCCCAGCAAAGCCCTTGGCTTCCCCCCTCATTTGCATCCCAAATTCCCAGCCATTACATGAATCCTAGAAAGAAATCTCAAAAACAGAGTGCCGTAGAACCCTGAAACACATCTCGGCGCCCTCATCTATCTCGGCTCCAAGAACAGTGGAACAGGTGAATAGCCCTCGGCGTGAGCCTTCTCGCGCCGAGAACCCCCACTGCCCAGGCCGAAAAGGCCCTTCACCATTTCTTATTGCCCGCGCCGAAAGCCTTCTTGCGCCGATAAGCTCCCCAGCCCTTTTGTCTTCGCACAGAGAAGCTCGCGCTGGGGGCTCCTCTTTGGCTCCTCTTCATCGCGTCGGGAACCCCGGCCCTCTCACCTTGGCGCCGGGAACCCTGGCCTTCTTGCCATTGGCGCCGGGAGCCTCCCTGTCCTCCTCTTCATCACGCCGAGAACCCCGGCCCTCTCACCTTGGCGCCGGGAACCCCTGGCCTCCTTGCCATTGGCGTCGGGAGCCCTGGCCTTCCCATTTTTGGGTCATGCCGAGAGCCCGTGCCCATTCAGAGTGCGCCGAGAGCCTAATCTGCCACCCAATGAACCCCAACACCCAGAGCAAACCCACACAAAGATATCCGTGGATCACCAGATATGTCCCGGGGATAAAATTAAAGGGAGTCAGACTCCCTTATGTTCCATCAGTTCGTGTCGGGATTACGACAACCTACCCCCTTTTAGCTCCGGTGAGCTCTGCCAATGCATGAGTGCCACCAGCTCTTATAAGGGAAGAGTCAAATATCACCCCAAGGCATAAATGTGTAATGCGAGAGGTTCGGCCTCTCTATCTCTCGGCTTTCATCCTGGCACTCTGTGGGTGATAGCCTATTCTCCCCTGAGCATAACCCAGATTATGGGGAGATGCTGTCGAAATGTTGATCGATGCTTTAAAACCCCATCGTGGTTACAGCTCAGTCTGCCTATGATTTAAATCCGCTTTCTCCCCTTTCCCCTACACCCAGTTTTTGAGCCACTGGTCGTCTGTTTCTGTGGTTGATGTTATTATCTTACCCGCCTTCCTGGCCCTGGTATGAAGTTTAAAATGGTGCATATGAATATCTGTTTGCCTTATGAGGCCTCCTATTTCGGCGTTTAATCAAGGGTTGTCCTTCCTAGGAAGGGCGTAATTAACGTCATAGCCTTTATGGTATGATGGACTTTTGGTCCCGACTCGGACTTCACAATCGACTGACCAAGTCAGATCGAGCGCACAATGAAATCGTCACACATGTGACTGGCACGCCAATTAACCAAACCAATAAATCAATAAATCAATAGATATTTAACGTAGAAAAATCCCCGCGTCCACAAGTCTGGCACGCCCGGTGGGACCGAGTCTCCCTTCTTCTCTACGCCGAAATAGGAGGCCCAGTGGGCCCCCCCTCAAACTTCTGATTTCGTGCTTTCTTTATTTTTAGGAAACTACAATGACGGCTTGGAATTATCTCTGTACACTTTGATCAACAAGTGGTCGATGTACATGTTCGAGAGGGCTACCTGGCGGTACCTCTTGCATTCGGATCGATGCCGCCTGCTGTCGGGATGCCCAACTGCTTGGGGCTCATCTTCACTGACTTGCTCGAGATCGACAACCAGGAACAAAAGACTGTTGTCGAGACATTGCCACAAGCTACCATCCCCAAAATGAGCCGGGGGATGCAGGATACTCCTGAGGTCGTGGCCTGCTTCGTCCATCACGAGGCGAAAAGGGGCGCACCCTCTGCTGCCGAAAGAAGAAGGAGATCCGACAGCAGAGCCCGATCCACTGTTGCGGGACGCCGGATATCCAACTCAGGAAAGACAATGCTGATCGGAGGAATCCGGACGAACCTCAACGGCTGCCCGAGGGAGGTCAACCCAGATGTGGTCGTCCCGAGAGTACCCATGATGAGGACATCACCAGCAATTTCATATGATCGAGGATCCCGATACTCGCCGCCTAAGCTACATCTTGTTCACCACGTTATTTCGAGTCCTATGATGTAATTTTCATTTTCTACTCATGTAATTTGCCTTTTATTTGAGTCTTGTACCTAGGTTATTAAGTCATTTCCCTAAGTTCGAGTCTCATTAGGCTATGGTGCTTGCTATTGGGCCTATTTCTTTGGACTAGGCCCTTGGGCGCACCCCCCCTTCCTTGGTTATCTGTTAGTATGTTAAACGTCAGGGTCTTATATGTAAAAGTGGGTTTCCTATAAATAGGACCCCAATCCCTCAGTTGTAAGCTAATGAGAAATTGAAGAAAACTTGCCACTTGAGTGCCTCTCTCTCTCTCTCACTAACTCTCTCTCTTCTCCCCTCCCTTGGGCGAACCCCACTCTCCCTCTTCCCCCTCCCTTGGGCGAACTAGCCCCTTCACCTCCTCCTTCCCCCTGCCACCTCAGCTGCCACCTCACCCTCCACCCCTTCACCTTCCCTAGGCCACTTAATACCCCTTCAATTCCCTCCCCTTCCCAAGCAACTCTTCATATTCCCTAGGCACCCCTCCACCTTCCAAGGTGCCCCTCTCCCTTCCCCAAGCAATTTCCCATCTCCCAAGAGCCCCTTCCCCTCCCCTAGACAACTCCTCCATCTCCCAAGGCCGCCCTTGGCCCTTCCCATCCAGCCAAGTTCGAACCCCTCACTCCCTCCCTTAGCCTTGGCCGACCACCACCTCCACCTGCCCCCAAAACCCATTTGCGTCCCCTTCCATCCCCACCTCCCTCTTGACTCTCTTCTCCCCTGCTCAAACCCTCTCACCACCCAAGAGACATCCCTCCACACCCACCATCAGCACCCCTCCGCTTCCATTGCTAACCCCCACCTACTCCCACCAAGTTCCTCCGCCCTTCTCTTCCCCTTTGATCAGTCTGCAGGTGGCAGAGAAAGAGTCGTCTTGCAGAAGCTGTCACGGAGTCATACGGCAGCCTCTGAAGATGTATCATTCATTTCTGGAAAGGTCGTCGAGTCGGCTTCGCAGGCGAGGTGATCTCATCCCATTCCGAGTTTGGGGCTGTCCGGGAGAGCCGTTCTCCTTTGACTGCGCGAGGCTCCCCCTGCAGAGTACCAGAACCCGATTTGAAGCTGTACCACAACAAACAGCGGAAGATTCAGACTACGAGCCCTTCTGAAAAGTTCTTCTTCCTCCAGTCCTCTACCAGGATCAAGAAGCGGAACTGCGTTCGGTGTCCGGAGGCCGGAGTTCTCATTTTTCTCCCTCGGCTGGTCGGGTCTGCCTCCCACAACCTGCAGCGACCTGCCTCCACTCTTCTGAGTCTCCCTATCCGCACCGACATCAGACGGCTGCCCCGTCAGTTTTTCTGTGAAGAGGGCTCGACCACGGTTCCAGAAACTCTGGAAGCTCGTGATTCAGAGCTTGGGAGCGGTCGGGGTAACTTCTACAAGTCACTGTTCATATCAGGTAGCTGCTGCCGAGTTACTGTCACCAAGTACCTGAATCTGAAAGGAAGATGTGCCACGGTGAACCCTAGGAGAATCAGGCCGAGGCCTCTTCATCAAAGTTCTTCCACGTCCTGTCCTCTTCCAGGATAAGGAAGCGGAACTGCGTTCGGGTTCCGTGAGACAGAGTTATAGAGATTCTCCTCTGACTGCTCCAAGCGGCCTCCCGAAGTCTGCTCCGTGAGACAAAGTTCTGGTCCCCGAAAAGACAATGAAAAAGAAAAGAGAAAGAAAATGACAAAAAGTATATATATATATAAAAAATGGGGTTGAAAATAGAGATACCCCGCCAGACTTGTTCAGGCATTCTGGACAAGGGCAAAAATGGCTGAAACCCAGCTGTGGTGAAAACCCGAAACGGCACTGCAGGCAAAATCGGGTACCCCGCCACGTAAAAATCCGAAAGGACGCGTGGGCAAAAGCAAGAGGGGGCTGGCTCCGGCGAAAACTCGAAAGGGCGCTTGGGTCGGTAATGTGGTAATTCAGAAGTTCCATGCCAACCGGCATGTTGCCTTCACCTCCCCTTCACTGATGAGGCCTTCCGTCGGTCATCTGGCTCTATGCCCCACCGATGATAAAGCCTTTCCGCGGTAGATCCTACGTCTACCCTGATGAAATCTACATACCCTCTTTTCACATATCCCACCAATAATAAAACTGGTCATCATTCCGATAAAGCCTGGCCAGTTCAGACCTTACGTCTGTCCTGATCTAACTCCTAAACTTTCCCTTGATCGATCGGCTCCTTGCCCGGTCAACGATAAAACCCTACCAGGACAGACCCTACGCCTATCCTGATGAAACCTATGTATTTCTTGGCAAAGTCCCACCCGCCATAAAACCCGTTGGAGTAGACCTTACGTCTGTCCTGACGAGACCTACACTTCTACATACGTCCCACCGTTGATCGACCGACACCTTGCCCGATCAATGATGAGATCCTCTATCCGGTTTAGACCTTACGTCTATACTGATGAAACCTATGAAACTCTTTGCGTCGATATAGGCCCCATATCGACGATGAAACCAACCACTGATCGACTGGCACCTCGCCCGATCAGTGATGAAACCATGTCCAATTGAAACACTGCCAGTGTAGACCTTTCGTCTATTCTGATGAAACTTATAACTCTTTCTTTACATCGATATAAACCCAGTATCGATAATGAAACCAACTGTTGATCGATCGGCACCTCGCCCGATCAATGATGAAACCCTGTCAGTGTAGAGCTTTCGTCTATTCTGATGAAACTTATAACACTTTCTTTGCATCGATATAAACCCAATATCGATGATGAAACTAGCTATTGATCGACCGGCACTTCGCCCGATCAATGATGAAATCCTATCCAGTTCAGACCCTACGTCTGTCTTGATGAAAACCACGCACCCTTCAATGTCCCACCTGCGATAATCTCTACCCAGTCTAGACCTTACGTCTACTCTGATGAAACTTGTAAAACTCCTTTGCATCGATATAAACCCAATATCGATGATGAAACCATGTACTGGTCGATTGGCACATTGCCCCGACTAGCTTTGAAACCTGCCCGGAATGGACCATTCGCCCGCTCCGGATAGTGCTCTGAGCCTCTTCGCTCACATTCCTGCAAGCCATCTCCCTTGCGGCACGTATGGTCAAGAAGGACGTGTTCTACCACCAACACAATTCGGTTTAAAGTGCCCCCGGAGGCCGTCACGCGGTGGAGCGAGTTCCCCATCCTTTCTCTGAAGGGGTGGACGCTCTCCTGCTAGGTACGGGCTACTCCCATAGGGACCGCTGAAACCGCTGCCAAATCGCTGTGAAATATTGACGGTGCGATAAGTTAAGAGCAAACCACGTATGAGACTGGTATAAAGAGTCCTTTCCATTGAATAAAAATGGAATACAAGAAGGGCCCCTGAGGGGAAATTGTATTACAAAAAAAGGGGAAACAGATATTCACGGGCGCCGGAATATGTCTTCAAAGGCCAGAAGCCCAACATGCGGGGCAGCCCCCAGTTCATGAAGTCGAGCCTCATCCTCCTGTAGCCGAGCAGACTCGTCCCGAAAGGATGCCATCTGCCCCTCCAACAGAGCTACTTCCTCCGCAAGCTGCGGTCGAGAAGTTGTTATCTGCGGCAGTTCAGCCCGGAGGTCAAACAGTTCAGCCTCCAGGATGGTTATCCGGCTACGCACGAACTGCTCTCGCTGCGCCAGAGACTGCAGTTGGCATTGGCGCTCCTGAAGAACAGAGTCCGTCTTCTCCAGCTCAGATTTGCACTCCTTCCTTTGCAACTTCAAAGCTGTTAGTCAGTCAGACATAATATGCGCCAAGAAGTCCCAGCGATGTATAAACTTTAACAACAATAAAACCCGCTGGGCCCATATTTCCATGGGACAGCCCATCGCCTGCAGACCAGCGGTGAAACGCTCGGCTATCTCCTTCAGCCGCAGATAAGTCAGTCCGGGCTGGGACTCTACCAGCTGGTGCAGCATGTCCAGATTTTGCCAGACGAAACTCTCGGATGAAGCGAAGCCAGGAGAAGGGGCTGGAGCTACTTCGAAAGTCACCTCGCCATCAATGTCTGCCCACAGTGCAACATCCGGCTGAGAGGACGAAGACGGCAAATCCGCTGGAAGAATTGGCCGGTCCCTCTCTGTGCTCTCTGGCTGAGCTGAAGATTCCTCCTCCACCGCTGTCTCGGGTGCTATGGCTTGAACATCTGCGGAGGGAGGACCAATGAATGATGGAGCTGTCTCTTCATGAGTCTCCTGAATAAGGGCTTCATCTTCAGCTACTCTTTCTGATAATGGGGGCGAAAGGTCCCTAGTCTGTAGAGGCAGAGATCCAGTCTCTATAGCCACTGTGGCAGGGACTGCTGATTCGGGCGCAATCGACATTACGGCGGCCGGTATAAAGGCGGAGCTTCTGGCTGGGTCTACTTCGGCTCTGAACTCTGAGGCCCTAACAGGGATGGAAATCTCTCCTGATGATCCCAAGTCCAGTGATGTTAAGTCAGTTGAGGATTGTATTCTCACTGGCACGGGGTGAATAACCTCAGAAATTTCCATGCAAGTTGAAGGTAAAGCAGGGATGATGATCAAATCTGCAGATGAGACATCCATGGAGACTGTGGCCGCATCTGAGCTGGTAGTGACAGGGTCCTGAGGATAAAGCAGAATGATCCTCATCAATGGATGGAAGAAAATAAATAGAACAGCAAACAAAAAAAAAGGAAGCTTACCTTTAAAGTGGGGTCTATATCCTCAAGATGAGACAAAAGGGGAGAAAGCTCCGTAGTTGAAGCAACAAATGGAGGGGTTATGTCGACCTCAGTGTCGAGCCCGGCAAAATCCTCTTGCAATTCCTCCTCAGAAGATAGCATCAACAGTTTAGGAGGCTGAAAGGGCGGGAGACCTTTTGCAAATACAGGTAGGGCTTCTGATGTTTGGATTTCCTCCTCGCTGCCACTGAAGGTCACTTCCTCCTCATTATCAGGCACGGTCTCGGAGCTGCCCGAGGATATCTCCACTCTAGCTATGTGCTGCGAGGTCGCCTCTAGAGCATGCCGGGATGCAGACCGGGTGATTATGCGTCTGGCCGGAATAGGGCTCTGTTTTGCTTGAGTCCTTTCACTTTCCTGCGGCTGAGACGACTCTCCCGCTGCTATCGTAGCCCCGGTCGGCTCCCTGACTGTCACCTGAACAAAAGGGGAACTCTGAGGGATATAATGAAAAAGAATAACAACAAAAGTATAAAGAGAAAAGATGAGAGAGCACATTTACCCTCCTCCTCGCCAGCCGGGGTAGGAGAAGGCAGCCTCGTGTCCCTCTCCGAGGGCACTGCAACCTGCTCCGGGGCTGTATCAGATAAAGAGAAGCTCAGTCTCGAAGGACGCCTTAAAAGAACAGTCAAGAAAACAATGAAGATTGCATCGGAAAGATATTTACCGCTACTCTCGGCAGGTTCCTGAGCAGCCTCCCTCTGAGACCTGAACTCGTCAAAAGAGGGGATGTCTGGAAGAGGGGTCCCGGCGTCCGTCGCAACTGGAGCTGACTGCTGGACCCGAACAACTTTGGCCCTCTTGGCCTTGACAACTACAGCTTTCACCACAGAAGGCTTCCTCTTCTTGCCCGGAGGCAGGGGAGTGGTCGTAGGTGCCGCCGCAGGGATTTCAAAGTAAGCAGGCTTCTCAGCTTGAGCGATAATCTTCCTGTAAAGTCCCTGTCATTTTATGTCCGGTCTATCTGTGCAAAACATAAGAAGGACAGTCATAGTCGACAAATGCAGAACACAACAATAAAAGAAAGACGCCATGAGCACACAGGAAGGGTCATACCTGCTGGGCCGTCATAGAAGGTGGAAAGCGGCCAATACAGATAAGCCACCTCCTTCGAGCGGGAAGCAGCCTCCTTCACGAGCCAGCATACGTCACCTATGGTCTGGCATTTCTCCGTCAAGGCAGCTAAATCTTTGTGTCCGTGGAAGTCAAGGCAATGAAACAGGCCGAGGTAATCCATGCACCAGCCGTCGACATAATGAAAAGAAATAAAAAGTGGCTTATTCAGAATGCCGGCTATCGGGTTCTCTACTGACAGCCCGTGAACATTCAACAGCACGAAAAGCCAAGAAGTGTGCTGATAATATGTGCTGGTGCGGTCTTCCCTCCGCACAAATGTCCGATAAGGGTGAAATCTATCTACCGGGCCCCTCCAGGTGGCTGCTGTCGGGAGAGGCTCCTCCGGGGGAAATGGATACTGCACCTCCACATGAATACTCCCTATGTGGCCCAGCTGCCTCAGGTCCTTTGTAAAAGCATCTTCATTGATCTCAGAAAATACAGGAGTGGGTATTTCAGAGCCTTCCTCTTTTAAGGACCGACGCCTGGCAATGTATGTGTCCGCCTCCCTCGGATGCTGTGAATATAGCCTTTTCAGATGAACCTCATCAATCTCAAATAAAGGCCCTGATTGTCGCTTTAAGAAAGAGCGCTCGGCCACATCCCAGAAGGTGCCTCTGCCATCCTTATAAAAATTGGTGCGGGTATTCCACCACTTGATGTATTCTGATGTGACCCGGGGAATACGATTAGAAACGGCCGGGACCCTGAAAGTTACGCCCTCTCGGCGATGAAAGAAATCCCACCATATCCGACCGTCACTGGCAATTTAGGACCCATGCTTGGCACGACTGTCCAAAGGGAACTAAGCGGCTGATGAAGGAATATGCTGATCGTAGCCGAAGTTTCTGCTTAAACGGAATGGGTAATAGGGCTCCAAGATGAGCAAGCCTCCCTTCCTGAAGACCAATACACTGGGTCGGATAGCCATAGCCCACCTTACCAGTTCTGGTTCTAATATGGGCCGGGTGGCATTGGCCCCCGAAACAGGATGGACATAAACTTCTACCTCCTCCATTCTGCATTCCCTCTGAGGGTCTACTAAAGGAGCCGAACCTGCTGCCAAGCTCCAGAAATGAATGCTACTAGGAGCATCTACAGGCACTTTGGTCAACCGGCCCCTGATCTTAAACAGCTGCTCTGAGAAAAGGCTGGGTTCGGCGCTAGCAAACTCAATCATCCGAGGGAGCAGTGTGTCTGACTGCAAAGTTCTCGGGGCCAGCTCGGGGAAAATGCTGCAAACCCAAGCATTGAAGAAATGAAATGGACCTACAGTCCGTAAGGAACGGGGAACCCGATGTCTATGCAAATCTCCCAGCGATTTGTAAATTAAACACAAAGCCGCCGGGCACAGAGACAGTCTCATCCCCCAGGCCATCTGACAGGCCGGATATATAGCCTCCGGTCTGATAGTCGTCTCGTCCCCTTGGGGGAGAGCGAAAGTGCACAGCCAGAAGGTCAGATAAGCTGCACAATGAGTAATGGGGTCAACCCCTGCTGGGTTCGGGCCATCTACACCTGCTCGGCGCAGTGAAACCGGCAATGCTGATTTATAACGAGGGGCCCTGATCTGCTTACTGGGAGTCGGTCCCACGGAAGGGAAGTCTGTATACTTCAAGGGACCCCCGAAGAAGTACTGTATCCACTGTCCTACACGGACTCTCAACTTGCTGCTCTTTTCCCGGGGTTGATATCCTTTGGAAGATCCCCTGCTATAGGCCAGACAAATGGTCCGATAAGCCTTCATCAAGTACCGGTATGCGTAGCCAAAGGAATATCTGCCCTCTCCATCAGAGGCGTCCTTTACAGAGTCGTCTAGACAGACCTCTTCATATGGCTCCCCATCTAGGCAGGCCTGAAAGCTGCGCAAGACTCCAAAGATCGAGAGAAGTCTCGCCTTCTGCTGTATAGAACGTATTAAACTGTGGGCAGAACACTTCAAGCATGCCGCAACATAATCCCCGAGAGATGGGATAGCGGAACCTGGAGGCAAATACACTATGATATACCCCAGCTCTAATCAGTAAAGGGGCGTATTCCTTCAAGACAAATTCTGTAAACTCCACTGCTCCTACCCTGAAGAGATGGGCGTCTGTCACTTTAGCGTCCCCAAACCAGCCGGCAGCCAGTTGATATTTAAATTGAACGGCCAGACAGTTCAGAATGAATGGCTCGTCCCTATAACCCCACTTCACAGGAGCTAGAAAAAGTCCAAAGTTGGGCTTCTCCCGATGGACACGACCGGCTGCATGGTCCCACCTTGCCGGGGTAAACTCTGGAGCCCGGGTCAGCATCTTCTTCTCCGGCTCTAATTCGGAAATGCCCAGCACGGCATTCCAGTCCCTCTGCTCGGCTGGGAGATATATAGCTCGGGCTCGATAAACAGAACCCTTCATGCTGTCTCTGTCAGCCAGTATTGCCGCTTCCACAGACCGAGCAAGCAGGAAATCACTCATTCCGCCTATGGTGAAGGTCCGGATAAATGGCAGCAGATGGCGATCCTTCGGCAGGTCCGGACGGTAGTTGGCAGCCCTTCTGAAATCAATCCCTTCTGTGGAAGAATAGACTCCGGAAGACGGCACTGTGTCAGTCTCGAAATCAGAGGACTCGTCAACAGTGGCGATCTGGTTATAGCCGAAGCTCAGACTATTCACATTCAGCCAGTTGACTGAAGCCCGAGATATGTCCGGCTGAGCCGATGAACTCGCTCCCACAGTCATGGAAGCCGCAGCAGAAGAGTCGGAAGCCATGTCAGTGACTGCAATCAAGAAAAGATGAAAATAAGCATCGGAAAGATGAATGAGCATGTGATGATTGAATAAATAATTCTAATGAAATTTCGGCAGCATTTCCTCTTGTCCGGGGTCTGCCCAAGAAAATAGGGAGTCACCCACCAAGAGGGAGTGATCCCGAACATAAAATGGGATTCAATCCCGTATAATGAACCTACCCGAGACTAAATCGGTCAAAAAGGGGGGGGGGACGAAATAAGGCTCTCGGAGCGGGGAAGATCACCGCCGCCGCCGAGATGAAGAGAGAGAAGAGGGATGTGAAAAATGAGGGTAAAAGCCCTCTCGGGGGGGGGGGGGGTTAAAAAGAAGAGGAAGGAGAGGCTTCTCGGCGCGAAGGAAAGCACGCCGAGAACCCTCTGTCGGCCAGAAGAAGGGAGGCGCGCCGAGATGCCCGCGCCGAGAAGCCCGCTGAAGACCCCCGCGCCGAGAAGGCCGCGCCAAGACCCCCGCGCCGGAAGGCCGCGCCGAGACGCCGCACCGACAACAGGTCGCGCCGAGAGGGTCACGCCGAGAAGTAACCCAATTCTAGCGCCGAGAAGTCAAAAGGCAGTTGGAAAATATGGAGATGAAAAACATGAAAATGAAAGATATATGCACAATATTGTTACAGTAACATGAACAAGCTGAATAACAATGACAGAAAGAAATTGAGGAAGATACCCTCGAATGATGAAGGGCACCTGCAGACCCCGTGCCGCTTATTCTGCGCTTACGCCGCCCGCAGGTGGGGGGCATTTGTTGACACCTTGAAAATGAGCAAGGGCAGAAGCAGAATTGAAAAGAAGATTAGACCAAAAGTGAAAGATCAATGACGAAGTTCGTCAACCATCTACCCGGCTGAAGCCTCTCGCCGGCCAAGCTGATGTCCGGTGCCATTGTCAGTCAGACGGCGGCACTGATGAAGCAGCAGTCATCCGACTGATGAGACCTCCTAGCACATTCTAACAAGAAGCCGGAACCGGCAAATGAAGATTGTAAAGGCTTTTACAAAGTCAGAACAAAAGAAGAATCATCTCCACAAACTATACACCCGGTTGAAGTCTTCTCATACTGAAGCTGATGTCCGGTCTTGTCATCGTTCAGGTGACAATGCTGATGAAACCCCAGTCCAATGACTGATGAAGGTTCCTTTGGTCCACTTGAGTCCAACAACAAATTCCTGATACAGTTCCGATATGTTTATAGAGCTAACAGTTCTAAGTGGAGCTTAAAAGCCCTAAATGGGCCTATGAAATGGGCTTAGGGGTGTGGCATCCAGGCCCCCTCACTCAAATCGCACGCCGCGCCGGGAGCTACTGTCATCTCAGGCGCGCCGTGAAGATGGAGTGGAGTGGCACGCCGACTTCCACCTGCCGAGAAGATACAAGATACAGCTATAAAACCCCCTTCCCCTCGAGCAAGAAAGGGGAGAAGCTCAGAAGATCCTCACCATCACCACCGCTAGAAGAGAAAAAAAGAGAGCCTCCTCCACTGAAAGAAAAAGAGAAGAGACCAATCCCGAGAGAAAAAGAAGAAGAAGAAGCTCCAGGTGGGCAGCAGGGGAGGGAGAGGAGTCAATGCTCCGCCCTCCCCCCCCCCATGTTTTATTTTCTTCTCCATGTAGTCTTACGAGTTTTACCTCGATTTATCAAATGTAACCGGGATATCCTGGCCTTCGTTCTATTTCCCTTTCCCTCATTCCCCCTTTTTGATTGGTGTGAGTTTGGGATGATGCAATGGAATGAAATGCTTTGATGGCCCGTTTGAGGCGTTTCCCCGTTTTCTTTCTTCTTCCTTACATGTATCTATGTTTCTGGTTCAACTGACCGTGAAATGATGAAGCCTTCCCATCTCTGGTTTCTCTCGAATGAGTGCTACTCAGTATCTTGAGTGATCGTTCTGATGCTTCAGGTTTCTCTGCTCCGATTGTTCTTCCTGGAGGAGCGTCGAAGGAAGAGTCCCAATCTTCACACCCATGGATTATTGGACTCTATCCTCTCACCCCTTCAGTGATGCCTACACTGGGTTGTCTCCCCATCTTTCATTCCGATTGTTTCCTTTTCTTAAGCCATTAAGGTCGCCCCAGGAATCAGGGACAGTTATCCCTTGATTTCCCTGGATGGCCGGTGACAGAAAAACACATCCCCATGGGTTTTAAATGGATGATGATCTCGAGCCCTCCATAAACCTCACCTTCCAGTGATCGCCTGGCACTGCCCAGCAAAGCCCTTGGCTTCCCCCCTCATTTGCATCCCAAATTCCCAGCCATTACCTGAATCCCAGAAAGAAATCTCAAAAACAGAGTGCCGTAGAACCCTGAAACACATCTCGGCGCCCTCATCTATCTCGGCTCCAAGAACAGTGGAACAGGTGAACAACCCTCGGCGTGAGCCTTCTCACGCCGAGAACCCCCACTGCCCAGGCCGAAAAGGCCCTTCACCATTTCTTCTTGCCCGTGCCGAAAGCCTTCTTGCGCCGATAAGCTCCCCAGCCCTTTTGTCTTCGCGCCGAGAAGCTCGCGCCGGGGGCTCCTCTTTGGCTCCTCTTCATCGCGCCGGGAACCCCGACCCTCTCACCTTGGCGCCGGGAGCCTCCCTGTCCTCCTCTTCATCGCGCCGGGAACCCCGGCCCTCTCACCTTGGCGCCGGGAACCCCTGGCCTCCTTGCCATTGGCATCGGGAGCCCTGGCCTTCCCATTTTTGGGTCATGCCGAGAGCCCGTGCCCATTCAGAGTGCGCCGAGAGCCTAATCTGCCACCCAATGAACCCCAACACCCAGAGCAAACCCACACAGGGATATCCGTGGATCACCAGATATGTCCCGGGGATAAAATTAAAGGGAGTCAGACTCCCTTATGTTCCATCAGTTCGTGTCGGGATTACGACAACCTACCCCCTTTTAGCTCCGGTGAGCTCTGCCAATGCATGAGTGCCACCAGCTCTTATAAGGGAAGAGTCAAATATCGCCCCAAGGCATACATGTGTAATGCGAGAGGTTCGGCCTCTCTATCTCTCGGCTTTCATCCCGGCACTCCGTGGGTGATAGCCTATTCTCCCCTGGGCATAACCCAGATTATGGGGAGATGCTGTCGAAATGTTGATCGATGCTTTAAAACCCCATCGTGGTTACAGCTCAGTCTGCCTGTGATTTAAATCCGCTTTCTCCCCTTTCCCCTACACCCAGTTTTCGAGCCACTGGTCGTCTGTTTCTGTGGTTGATGTTATTATCTTACCCGCCTTCCTGGCCCTGGTATGAAGTTTAAAATGGTGCATATGAATATCTGTTTGCCTTATGAGGCCTCCTATTTCGGCGTTTAATCAAGGGTTGTCCTTCCTAGGAAGGGCGTAATTAACATCATAGCCTTTATGGTATGACGAACTTTTGGTCCCGACTCGGACTTCACAATCGACTGACCAAGTCAGATCGAGCGCACAATGAAATCGTCACACATGTGACTGGCACGCCAATTAACCAAACCAATAAATCAATAAATCAATAGATATTTAACATAGAAAAATCCCCGTGTCCACAACATGTAACTATTCCATTCCCCTGAAATAAAGCTGGTGGTGGCTCCTTGCCACCTCCTATACCTTTTTATATAAAAAAAATTATATATAAAAAAATAAGTATTCAAGCAAGTCAAGTATTTCACGAATTGTGAAATGTCATAAACGAATCTTGCATACATGTTTCGGTGCAATGTCACACCAGGTCAATAATACCTCCCATGGGCACAAGTAATTTCGGACGCCCCCCCCCCCAAGACCAGACCGGGTCCAATTAACGCCAAGCATTGTAGTTAGGGATCATAGATCCCATGTATATTTAGACATCCACATAATATGTATTGCCAAAGAATTTTAAGGTAAAGCTCATGAAATAAAGTACAGATCTAGCATAAATTATCATTCAAGGAACAAGTAGTATAAGATCACAAGTAGTTGTAAGAGAAGTTCAAGGATGATTTCAGGCATCATGTTTAATGACGTTAAGTCGATAAGAAATTGGATTTACAAACAAGGCACGATCGGCTCTCACAGAAAACCTTGTTAAACAGGTTTAGATCAAGTTTTTCACAATCGGGTGCTTAGCTAGAAAATTGAAGAATCACTGCCAAGTAAGAGGTGAGACAGTGGGAGGTTCTCCTCGTATTCACGAGAGCCTAATTAAGTAACCACTTATCCACTTAAAGCATTTGCCCATAGATCTCTTTCCTTAGACACTGTTCTTCCTTGAAAATATAGATAGCTATGCGACTTGTCGAAAACACGGTAACACGGTAACATGAAATCGTTAAACTCGTATTGAATCAAGATTATGCAACTAAGCACATGTAGTTTTAACAGATAATATCTACTCCATTTATCTTGCTGGAAAGATAATATAATCATGGAGATCAAGGATATCATGAAGGTAACAAGAACTAGGAAGGAAATAAGCTCATGAAATAGAATTATTATCTTTCATATACTTAACTTAATCGTGTGTGGATTTAAATGATATGCAACATAATATGATTTAGAACTTAAGATGTAACAGATCTAACATGTTGGACGATATATTAGCTCGTTGAAAACATCAGCGTATGGTGATTAACCAGACCCTCGGACAACCAGGGGGCTCACTGAGAACGTGGTCAGAAGGAGACCGCCATTTTCATAAGACGGTCTTGAGAGGACTGCTATCATAAAAATAAATATATGTAGATTTTTTTGAAAATATCGCATGAAGGCGTCCTCCATAGGGGACGCGTATAAAAGAAGGTGTCCAAGGGTCCTGATGCGGTTAACATATATAGTTTTTTTTTTTTGAAAAATATCTCATGAAGGCGTCCACTCGAGGGGACGTGTATAAAAGAAGGCGTCCATGTGCTTGATGCGTTCATGAAAACATATTATTATTTTTTTGAAAATAATAGAGGTTAGGAAAGGCACTGAATCAAGGCAGTTTGTCGAAGACCACTACTTAAGGACACGGTTTCTGTTGAACCACGTTCAAGAACAGATGCCGTTTTGGCGAAATGATGATACCTCTTCAATAAAATGGCTCAACCATGCTTAATACTCAATAAAAATTGAGAAAATGGTACCAATAGAAATAGTACTTGAAAACACACAAGATGACATAAATTATTGAAGGTTTAGCCTGAGAGAATATCTACCTTAAATCAAATCAAAGAGATAGGAGAAAAACGGGACGAAATGCCCAAGTGCTCCCTTTCTCCTTCAAACCACACCCCCAAATCGCCTCCAATCTCTTCCTCAACGTAGCAAAAGCCTAAAGGGTGATTATAGGGGCTTAAAGGGGCCTATTTATAGGAAAAACTTGACCAAAATAATCAATATTCATTTTTTAAAGGGACTGACATCACACGCATGAGATCCGACTTGCCTTACACTCAAAAGGGACTGACATCACGAGCTGACATTAGACTGACCCGACTCGACGCAAGCAGACTCACTATGCACTCGACAAATGTACATATAGACTCCTAACAAACTAAACAAACAACGAAACACAGACTCACACATGACCCTACACTCATACATAATGCAGTGGTGACCCAGGCCACCCACAAGTGTAACTAGTACACTGACTACTGGGCATCTTGGGGGTCTAAGGGATCCCCCTGGACATCACCCTCGTCACGAAAGAACTCATCAGCCAAATCCTGTTCGGCCTCATAGCTGACAGATACAAGCCCAGCGTCTGTGGCTTCTCCGACACTCGGGTCCCCAATGACTAGTGAGGTATGGGTGGGACATTGACTAGCGATGTGGCCAAACCCATGGCAGCGATAACACTGCTGTCGTGACCCACTAGTCTCCCCAATAAGTGGTCCCTTACCCTTATCTTCCCGACGGACTGGGGGTGTAGGCAACATAGGGGGAGGTGTGGGTGCCAGAGGATGGGCAATGGGTGCCGAGGGGCGGGCAATGGTTGCCGGTGGTTGGGGTGGAGGTAGATGCCTTGGCGGGGGAGGACGAGGCCTTGGAGCAAATTGCTCCTGACAGGCGGGCTCTTGAGGTCGAGCCATGGGGGCCCTCGGATATGGGCCTAAGGAGCTACGGGGCTCGGCACTACGAAGAGGGACGGGGCCCAACCGTTGGGTAGACTCGAACTCTCCCTCAAACTGCTCCAACTCGAGAGCAACCAGATACGCGTCTTCCAACTTGGTCACATTGCGGCGAAAAAGCTCATACTGATAGTGGGGCCGCAGACCACGACGGATGTGGGAAATAGGCATGGTGCTCTCCTCCGAGACGTCACATCGCAAAAAATACTCATCAAATTCAGTGATACACTCGGAGACGGACCGATCTTCCTAACTGAGACTCTGCCACCTATCGATGAGGCACTGACGGTATGTGGGAGGAAGGTACTTTTGCCAAAGCTTGACCTTCATCTCGCCCCATGTCTCAACCTGGAGCTCCTGCTGATGAAACAACAGGCTCTCTACGCTCTTCCAATAGGTCTGAGCCTATCCCATCAGCTTCATGGTAGCGAATCAGACTTTTCGATGCTCTGTCATATCGAACCAATCAAAGTACCGATCCATCCCAGACTCCCAATCTAGATTGACCTTCGAGTCTAAGGACCCGTCAAAAGTGGGAGGGTCCACACGAACGGTCCTGAGGGTTCGCTCATCCTCCTCTAAATCACGGTTCCATCGTTGAACACGACGGTCACGACCATATCCCCCATTGTCATTCTCGGACTCATAATCAACCACCTCGGGGACTCGATGCCTCCTATCATCTACCCTTTGAGCCCTAGGAGCAGCAGGTGGCTGAATCGGCTCCTGTTGACCATTTGCCGGCGCGGAGTGCGCCTTAACTGAGGGTCTCTCTAGGACGGCTACTCTCCATACCAGACCATGAACATATTGGTCCGACTCTTCAGTCCTATCCTCTAAGGCCTTCATCCTTTCTTCCAAACGTGTGCCTAGGCCATCCATCCGCGTACTCAACCCTTCCATCTTATCCACTCGAGCACTCAAATCATCCATTTTTACCATAATAGCTCGAAACATGTCGACCACCGATGACGCATCGGGACTAGGGACTCAGGGATCTGCCATAGGTGGTGGTGGTGGTGAGTATTGGGTACCCCTACGAGTGGGCATACAATGGACATGGGGTTGGAATGCACCGACCAAGGTGAAGTGAAGTGCGACCTAAACTCCAATATTCGGTACATGGCGGAGGTTTGATCCGAAGATCGCACTCACGCAAGTGTACTACCGTCCCAATAGGCGTAACCTATCACTTCGGAGGCACCTTTTGATATACCAAATGAAGGAATGCAAATGCAACCTTGGACCGACTTAGACTCTCTCTAGACTTAAATGACTTTTTTTTATTTTTAATCAAAGACTACCCTAGACTCAACCTTCCGCTTTGATACCAATTTGATGGGGGATGGGACGCGAACTTGGGACACTAGCTCGCGGACGTCCTATGTGAGGGAAACGCGGGATCTGCGCGGTTGAGAAATCGGCAATGAGTCAGGTAGCCAACTCTCTTGCATGCCCGGATCGGGTCACGGGACAGGTTAACTCACTCACTCTCACAGCGGTGATTGAAATAATATAGCGAGCTAATTACCTATCACTCTAGCAGCGGCATTC
This sequence comes from Amorphophallus konjac, assembly GCA_022559845.1. NCBI lineage: Eukaryota > Viridiplantae > Streptophyta > Magnoliopsida > Alismatales > Araceae > Amorphophallus > Amorphophallus konjac. The sequence continues at coordinate 106,404,030 of CM040127.1, forward strand.
AAAATTATACGAGATAAGCAAAAATGCCGAGTGAGGGAGCGGACCCAGTACCTCCACGCTACCGGGCGTGAGGAAGATGACCCCGGCCGAACTTCGTACTCCCGGAATAGTAAATAATTAAATTACAGCAATGAATATTACTGCCCACTCCACGTAGGGAGGTAAAGGGCTACACGTGGGACCCAAGAGTAGTGATTCGGGTTGACGGGCAGTGATTTGGGCAGCTCCGGCGGTAATGCGTGCCAACAAACTTGGGGCCCACGTCCTGGTCGGAGGGCCGAACGGGTTGGGAGTGGTACCGCTGCGGTGGGGACTCCTGGAGGGATGATCCCTAGGAAGGGATTGCGCTGGTTTGCCTCATGGAAGGTGAGGCAGCCCGGTTGGGGGCGTTGTGGCTTGCTGTCCACGGACCTGTGGTGCAGTTTCAACACTGTGCGACCCGGCGAAAACAACTGCTGCGATCAGTACGGACGTCGGATCGACGCAAAACTGGCGCCGTTACGAAACTAACTCGGAGATCTTAAACCATCTGTTGTTACAGGAATTTTAATCTCTCTGTATGCTCCATGGATGAATTTACATTAGACTGGCTCACAGAACCAGATCAGACAGGGCAGAAAGTGGATCTGCTTGAGAACTCGGTTTGACCGAAGATCAAACGATGAAGTTTGGATCTAAAATTTTTATGGATGGTAGATGGGAAGGTAAGGAGCACGGGGATAATTTTGTGTAATTTTTGGAGGTGGTTTGAATGGGGAAATGGATTTGTTTGGTGGAGGTGGTTGGATCTAGACTGCATAGGACAGAACAAATTTAGGAAAATGGAGTGTTTTTTTTTGGATGGGAATGAAAATTCATAAAATCACAAAAAAATTGGGGATAAAGGCTTTGGTGAACGGAACTCCCAGTTCAAATTTTAGCTCAATCAGAAATCAGAAAGGGGGTGAAAAGGGCGAAGAGGTAGCTTGCTAGAATACAAATCTGCACAGAGACAGAATTTGTAGATCGAGGGAAATAAACGGTAAAGGGAGGTAGACAAGGGAGGAAAAATATGAATTTTTTTGTGGAGGCTGGGGGGAACGTGGGGAACTCACCCTCAAAATCTCAGATCGATATGATCTGGGGATTGGGAGGAAGAATTTTGACACCAGGCTGCTGTCCAGGGGTGGACAAAACTCCGACTGGTTGGCGGTGGCAGTGCGATGGCGGCTCGAACGGAGGCGGTGGCGGAGGTTCACACTCAGAGATGATATACCACTTGGAATCCACCAAGTTTTCTAGGGAATCCACCCTAAGAACACAGTAATCCAGCTGCAAAGGAGAGGAGAGAGAGGGGCGTCCAAGGCTTGCTCTTGGCAAAAAATGCACTAATCTTTCATTAATTTTTCATTAACCTCTCACATGACACTATACACATCATTATATAGAGAATGGCAAGGGGTGGGGGGCTGGGAATTACGTGGGAGAGGGGGGAGGGAGAGGGGGTGCCCCCCCTTGACCAAGGGGAGAGGGGGGGACCAAGGGGGGACAAGGAGCCACCAACATTTGAAAAAATAAGGGGAGGGGAGTCAAAGTATGGTAGGTGGCTGCCTACCCTTGGACCAAGGAAGGGGGGCGCCCCCTTCCAAGCCACCTTCCCTTCTTCCCATTCACACCTAGCACACTAAACCCCTTGACTTGTTCACATTAAAGCCCCTTTGGCCCATTTAAGGCCCAAAACCCATTAACTCTAGCCCATTAGCTATCCTAGCCCATTTGCCATATAATAACACAATTGTCCAACATGGACTACAATAGGGCCCAACATGGCCTAAAAATGTGAAATAAAGATGAAGGGTCGGCCGATGCGTCGACGTCCTCCGTGAGCTAACTGGGCCCCAGCGTGTCGCCGTCCACCGGCGTGCATAGCGGCGTGTGTCCGCACCATCTGGTCACCTGGAGGGCTGGGCGGCCACTACTATGGCCAACAAGGGGCCTTTTGTCTTGGTGGTGAAAGCCCTAGCCGCCTGGGCAGCCAGAGCGTTGGCCGCCCTACCCATCAGATAGGGCGGCCCATGGGTCGGCCGCCGAGGGCCCTTTCCTCTGGGCGGGCAAAGCCCTGGCCATCCAAGTGTCTGGTCAGCCAGAGTGCTGGCCACCTAGGCCATAGGGGTGGCAGCCACTGGTGTGGCAACCCAAAGAGGCTGGGCAGCCAAGGGGTTGGCTGCCTAGGACCCAGTTCACCCGACGATCGAGTTTCATTATTTCGCATGATTTGTGGTTCCAGCTTGTTCCGTACACCCTAGTAGTTGATAGATTAGCCATCCAGTCAGTGGTTCTTGGGTTTTTGTGATGTAAAGTAGTTTCGTGACACGTTGCATGTGTATAGTTGGATTAGCACAAACTGGTGGTACTCTTGTGGTTTCTGGTTCTTCAGCGAGTTCTCACCTTCAGTGACCTTTCCCACTAGTCGTAGCTTTCCTGCGCACCTGTAACAACCCAAGATCTGGATACCCGGAATTACTCGATACCATTCAAATCCTGGCCCACCACGCATGAGTCGAAAGGCTCAAAAGGGTTATTTAGGTGTGTGGAGGTATATTGAAATTTAAAATAATGCAGGCAACAACTATATAATTAACTGTTTAAATAATAGGAAATAAAATTACATTTTTATTAATTAACTATAGAGACTAGTCCAACAAAGTACAATGTACAGGGAAAAGAAACGTACTCTAATGTCGGGTGCACCTTCGGCTCTGGTGAGCTGGCACCTACGAACCTCCACGCTGCACCTCCGAACCTCAAGGAGGAATCACAACACCTGAAAAGATAGGGGTGAACCTTATATCATTGGCTCAGTAGGAGTCCCACGAATCTCCACCACAAAACACGGTGGTAAACAGCAGTGCTAACAAGAGTATCCACAACAATAATAACGACGGAAGCAACAGCCGTAGCACGAACAGTCAAAATGGTAGCCGATGGAACCACGGCCCTCTAAACTACTCCTATGGCGACGAGAAGCTAACCCCGATCTCACAATCGGGGGACCGCCGAACCAACGGAAAATTCAAGCTACACTACCGAAAGAAACACCATGACATCTCTGTCGTGGAGGCCCATCCTCAGAGACGAAGCCCCAACCCAAGACTACGCCATCGTGGACCCTACATTGTCTACGGGTGAAACCTTGGCAACCCTACCGGAACCCTAGACATCATCGTCAGAAAACGTACATCGAAACCAAACAAAGAACCACGTGTTGCTGACGAAAAATAAACCTCGAGTCACAAGAGTCGAGTGTCATGTGACAGGCGAACATGCCCACTAGAAGCAAGGCCGGATACGTCCACTAATGGCTTAGTCCGAGGCTCGGGTGTCTCCCTACTCGCCCTAGGTGAATATTGAGACACCATACAAGTAACACAAAGACAACGGTCTAATCAGGGTCGTGCTCGTCAGCACGCGTCCGAAGTCCCTGACCACGTGTGCACACACTGACTAACTACGCTACGTCAGGCCCTCTAGCTGGTTTTTCTCCCGGCTCAGACTCGAGCAGCCACAGTGGGAGGCCCTACGAGAACCAGCCTAAAATCATCTCTCCCAGGTAAAGCTCTCTATTGCTCACAAGCAGGTTGGCACACGCGTGCCTAGGAAAGCTACGACTAGTGAGAAAGCCACTTGACATATGACTCTCAAGAGAAACCACCGGAGTACTGATAGGCCATACATAGGTCCGTCGTAAGTAACTCGAAACATGGGGTGGCACGGTGCCACCACACTTTGGATGACTAGATAGACTCGCTAATCCAATGGCCATAGAGTAACGTGACTCATCTCGAGGCCATTGTGCAATACGACATCATGCCGTCAAACTATCCCAGTCCAAAAGTCAAAAACCACGGTCAAAATGATTCACGAGGAGGCTCACAATCGTTGGGTCCACTCCCTTTCTAAGGGAGACTAGAAAGCCCCCAGCCCCTGGCTGGGTCACGGGACTCACATTCGTTGGCCATACTCATGGCCCACATGAAAACCACTTTTCAAAAACACTAACATAGTGCGGGGATGGCTCTCCATGATAAGTATGGATGAACTACTGATCTAGAAGGGGGGTGAATAGATCAACCCCAATTTTTGATTCAACAGCAGAAAATAAAATGCAGAATGGAGATTCTGCTGTGAGAGAAGCTATCAATTCAAATTGAATTAAACAACGATTATATCCAATGAGGAAATGTTGTCAACCACACAGACTACCAGATGATATAACGATCAGCAGATGAGCAATCAAATAGACATCTCAGTCTGGTACTAGGCGGAGGTTTGATTCACAAATCTCCTCACGCAAGAGGCAATTTTCCAGATAGGTATAGCCTATCCTTTAGACTACGATCTTTGATATACCAATGAGATCGATGTCGATCGATAGAAAGATATACGATGAAGAAACTACTGGATAGATCAAGACACTGCAAGCAATCACACACACAAGACGAAGCAATTTTAAGGTGGTTCGATCTCAATCTTGAGATCTACATCCACCCCTCACTCAATCGAGTGAGGATTCCACTGACTACACAGATTAGAACCGCTGATTCCACAGCTTATAAATGGCTGAGCTTCACAGCTTGCTGTCCGAGGAGAACTCCTCACCGCTGCCTCATAGCTTAGACTGCTGATTACATAGCTTACAAACATTCAAGAACAAACCAAGAGAAACAAAAGAAGTAACAAAGACAGAATGTAACATGTTGCTCTCACTCGAGCAATCGACTCTGGATCTGATCCAGAAGTCGAGATAAACACAGCTTCTTCTCAAACTCGCTCTTCTCTCAGACTTCTTCTACTTCTTCTGATACTCTGTTCTCTCTTTCTCTTCTCTGCACTTCAAACTCCTCCTCTCATACTCTTATCAGCTTCAGAAACTCTCACGTTCAGGCTTGGAGTGGCTCTCACAAATTCCGTCTCCTTCTCTCAGACTTCTATATTTTTCTTTTTTATCTCTTGCTTTTCTCTCTTCTGTGTTAATATCCTTTGCTTCGAACGTGAGATCCCTTTTTTATCTACGAGCTGATTCTTGTGGTCCCCATAATATTCCAGTCTGGCGTGTGGAGGGAACGCTCCCGCCCAAGACTTTCTTCTAAAAAAATGTAGTTTGAATACTCCACGTGTCAGGAGCAGAAGGAATGGTTACTCCACGTGGCAAAAGATTCTGTTTGGCTCCTAACCTTGGATCACGTGCCAATCAATGGTCACTTTAGAACCACGTGACTTTTGTACTTCTTCAGTTGATAGGTTACCTTTGAACTTACTTAGTAACAAGGGTGTTTCACACTTAGGAGATCTTGAGTGGGGTTGCATTGACTCAGTTTGGTTCTGAACCTTGCACTCTGGATGTTCCCACTATGATGTTCATGTTAACACAAAACTGAAGATTCATCATCGAGCTCATTTTTATGTAACTAATCATAATGAATGATCAGAGAATTTAGACTTAAGCAAATCATGAAAACATGCTAAATCATATGAATGAATGTGTGAAGATCTGCACATGCATCGACCTATCTTACTGACGAGAATAAAGGAATATATCAATATTGCAATAAAACATCGACCGGAATATCATACCGGTAGACCTTATTCAGTCTGAGAGACTATATTTGCATTGATGCACATACATAGTGCATCGACCTGTCAATGCATAGGCTTGCACTTCATGTACTACAACATCAACATGCCACTGATTCATGCCAATCTGTCCTGGTGAGGTACAATGAAATCCTTAAAGCCTCAACGCAAGGCATTACTACATCAACCTGACTTCCAAGTAAATGCACAGGGTGCATCGACCTTATAAACATTATAGCCTATATCGCATCGACCTTATACTGCAATCGCTGGCTCATTATTACATAGTAGCATTGACCTGACTACTATGTGCATCGACCTGATAGTGCATGACTTCTACAGCCGCATCGACTTTCTAGACCAGAATGCATATATGCATCGACCTGTCTTTCTAAATGCATGAATATGCATCGACCTGATGTTCTATGCTATAGGAGATGCATCGACCTGATTATGAGAAGAAACATATTCTGACTTAAGGAAAGACATATTATTCTACTCAACTTTAAATCAAAATAGTTTTGCTAGCATCAATCAAATCAATCATAGTTTTACCAGCATCAAAACCCAGAGAAGATACAACATTCTCCCCCTTTTTGATGATGGCAACACTGCTACACTATAATGGCAACATTGAGAATTCTATGAGTCAGAATATGTAATGAGTCAGAATATGCAAAGAACACAGACATATGCACATCAGAATATTCAATGAGTCAGAATATGCAAAGAACACAGACATTTACACAGCACTCTCCCCTCATCTCTCTCTCCCCCATACAGGTTGGACTCATATGACCTTCCTTTAGAAGATAGGAGATAGAGAAACTCACAATTCAAACAACTAACTTTCTCTACCCCTTTGCCATCAGCAAAAATTGACAAAAACAATTAGAGCTTGATAAGGAAGTGACGGAAAGTTTCAAAGTAAGGAGATCACAGGAATGAATATGCTCACAATCTGATTCAACCTTCATTAGCTTAGCATACACAATTCAGATTCTTCTTTCTATAATAATTCACAGAATGCAACCCTAATAGAGATTTGGTTTAAGAAAGATGAATGTAGAGTTCAGTAATCAAACTCTTTGAATAATTTTACATTAGTAGTTAATAGCAACAAACCAGAACTACATAGTGATGTTAGGTTCAATCTTACTTCATCTTACTCATTCAAACTCATGAAGTTCTTAGGAATGACTTATGACATGTATTGAGATTAAACAATTTTGATAGTTCTGATTTTTCAACTCAGGGTTATAGCATGATTTTCTTTTACTTTTTGCTCATAATTTTTAGAACATGCAGGTATAATCCATACCTTTAGACGTAAGGGCACACGTTGATTAAGCGCCAGTACCCATAGTTACTCAGTAGAATTTACCATTTTGTTTCATTTTTCAGAACATTTAGGTATAAGTTACACCTTTTGACACAAGGGTACAAGTTGATTAGATGCCAGTACCCCTAGTTACTCAGTGAAACTAACTATTCTATTTTAATTTTTGAACAGAGATAACTAAAGCACTTCATGACATAAGTTCTCTTCATATCTTTGATGAAGGACCCATTTTCTCGGTGCATTCAGCCATTACTCTGCCTATATAGTTGTTGACTCATAGTTTTGACATGGCTGTCCTTTGGTTTTACAGAGGACTTTTTTTAAAAAACAATACACAATCTAAGTTTCTCAGCCAAGTTTATCATGAATTTTAAACTTTCAGATTCTGAAAGACTTTACAAAACATACCATGTCAGATGTGGTTAAAGGCTATTAAGTGTGAACTGTAGCCTTTTCATTGAGTTCAATCTTTAGACTCTTTAATTCATTAGACCTAAACCATCAATTTTTCATGGTGCATCGTAGAATCTTATATGAAAGAGTTTTTGATTTTTAGTAGCTCAGAGTAATGAAGTGAAGATCAGATTGTCATTATTTCATGTTCAACAGAAGTACAGGATTTTGCAAGACATTTCAGTGGACCAGAATCTGAAGCCAAGTGACAAGGTGCCACATGATAAAATAGATATAAAAGATAGGAGACATTGGTCCAACTGAGAATATTCAAACCAAGAATGGTGAAGATTTTGGTTGACCAAAAAATGACAGAATTGGAAACAAAGACACAGGCTATAACAGACAGAACTTATGCAAAAAGATGTCAACTTCTGGTGTCGACATGTAACACCTCAGATTTTTTAGGAATTTTCTAGAATTAAAATATAATTACTAAGCAATTTTAAAGGCTTAATGGGATATTAAGAAGAAATTAAGGATTATTTAAACCATTAATCTAAGGCCCTATACTAATTAAAGAGGAATAGGTCCATTTAATTAAAACCATTTGGCCCTTTTAATTAAAGCCCGAAAAGATCTGGCCCAAATTCTAGAAGCTTAAAATTGGTGTATGTTGTGCCCCTGTGGTCATTTGAGTTATCCTATGGTCACTGGGGTCATTCGACATCATCCTATGGTCATATGAGTTCTGTGGTATTATTAGTTTTGATAATGGCTAAACACTATTAGTCATTGATGTTTCCACTCTCATGTGACTAACATACGTGATGTTCTGTTCATGACATATATGCCAATGAATGGACAAGGTATTCCGTGAGGATGGCAAAAGTGAAAGCTCATTGATCGCGCCCAAGCAAGGATGCGAACACAAGCAAAAGTCGACACATGATATTCGGCTCATCACACATCCAAGGTCAATGCACAAAGAAGTACAGCCAAGAGAATCCAAGGCCAGAGACTCAGTTGATACCTTTTAGACTATCAAGGGAGATGCCACAGATATGAACAGGTTGCTAAAGGACTCAAGCGACGGAGCTAAAGCGGTTAACGGACCGACCCGAGATGAACCGGGGTCTGCCCAGCTGGCGGTCGACCGCCCCAGCCAGCAGCTCCCAGTCTGCACGAGTCTCAGTGGCGGTCGACCGCCAGCCAGTATCGGTCGACCGGAATTCCTAGGGACCACCCGTTTGTAGGTTTCTCAATAGCGGTCGACCGCTAGAAGCTGCGGGTCGACTGCCAGCCCCGAGCCTTCAATGTTGACTTTGTTTTCCACTTCGAGAAGAGCCCCTTTCCTTGTATTTTTTTAACCCCAAAGTCACCCAATCTTCCATAGATTGTGGATCTGGTCTGGGAGATGTCTAAGGACCATTCAAAGGTTATAAAACACATGCAAGAGGGTTAGAAACCCTAGTTGATCATTTGAGAAATCAAGGGAGGCTACAAGGGTGTGTTCAAGGGAGAGTAGTTCGAAGTACTGTAGCCGTGAACAGTACTACGGAAAGAAGCTTCATCCATTCCAAGGGATTCAAGTCCAGATCTGAAGCCATCTCAACCTCCAAAGAAGCAAGAAGCAATCAAGACTTTCAAAGGTGATCTAAACTGCATTCTTCATCCTCTTCATCAACTCAAGAAGATCAAAAGGAAGATCGAAGCTACATCCATCGTCTTCTTCATCAACTAGAAGAGATTCAAGGAAGATCATCTCGCAAGGAAGAAGACACCTTCAAAGCATCCAATTCAAGCTTCTGCAACTCAGACAAGATCTTCTTTCTTTGAGCATACTCTATATCTTGTTTGAGTGATTTCATATTTGTTATCTTTTTCATTTCATACAAACGATTGAAACTGAAGATCGCCCCTACCGATCGTTAGTAGGAAGGCAATCGAAAGTTGTCCGATCTGCAGTGTTGACGTCCCTACCTGTGGTTAGTAGGAACGCAATCGGAGGTCTTTCCGATTTACAGTTCAGTGCGTGGCACTAGTGGAGCCTAACCGGATTTGGTGAGGGGTGGACGTAGGACTGGAGATTCAGTCCGAACCACCTTAAAATCTTGTGTGTTGTGGTTTGCTTGTGTGATTGTTTCATTCTAGATGCATGCTTAGGTTCGAATCAATATATTACTTGCTCGTCTTGTCAAGCGAATCATAGTGTTCTTCGATAAGCTAGTTATATTCCACTGTAATTTATTTTATCTAGCTATATAGAGGGTTGCATTACAAAAAGAGGGGCAGATCTATTCACCCCTCCCCTCTAGATCCGCTGTTCACTACACAACAAGTGGTATCAGAGCCTAATCTCTCATTATGGGGTCCAACGACCTTGAGGGAATTAGTGGATCAGCGTCCAAGAGTTTTCTACCTGAAGGACATTCTGTGAATAGGCCTCCTTACTTTACTGGAACTAATTATCTTTATTGGAAACATCGCATGCAGGTGTTCATTCGCGCCCAAGACTACGAACTTTGGCGAGTGATCAGCAAAGGTCCGTATGAGCTGTCGGATGATGAGGACTTATGGACCAAAGAACAAATAAGGCAATCCACTGTCAACTGGAGTGCTAAACACATCATGCAATGCTCACTCCATCCAGTTGAATTCTCAAGAGTGGCTACCTGCGCATCTGCAAAACTAATGTGGGATAACTTAGAGGTAATCTACGAAAGAACCTCTCAGGTACGAGAAACAAAAGCCAACATTTTAGTTTCTGAATATGAAATGCTCCGCATGAAGCCTGATGAGTCAATTCAAGATATGTATGCCCGATTAACTGTGCTTATGAATAGTTTGACTGATTTGGGAAAGAAATATTCAGAGCAAGAAATTGTAAGAAAAATTCTCAGATCGTTAACTCCAGCATGGCACACGAAGGCGACCGTGGTTGAAGAATCCATATATCTCGCAACAACTAAGGTAGATGAACTCATTGGATCATTGATGACCTATGAGATCAATCTCAAGAACAAAGAGGCTGAGGCACCTAAGAAGAAGTCCCTAGCTCTTAAAGCAGGACCCAGCGGTCAAGGCTCTTCTGATGAAGGTGATGATTCGGGAAGTGAGCGAGATGAGGATGACATAGCCATGCTCACACGTAAGTTCAAGAAATTCCTAAGAAAGGAAGGTAAGAGCTTCATGAGAGGAAGGTCAAAGGTAAGAAATGGTTTCAAATCTAATTCTGAAAACTCTAAGAAATCTGATAAAATCATTTGCTATTCTTGCAATAAACCAGGACATTTCAAGAATGATTGTCCCGATAGATTCAGAAAAACCGACAAATGGAAGGGCAAGAAGAAGAACAAGGCCATGGTGTCCACATGGAGCGATGAAGAGGAAAGTGATGACGGAACTAGCTCCTCGGACAAAGAAAAAGAAGATCTCTGTCTTATGGTCAAAGGTGATGAAGAAACTGAGGTAAATTCTCTATTTGAAGATTATACAATTGATGATTGGAGGAAGCATATATACGAATCATGAAAAAATATGAAATGTACAAAAAGGAGAATAAATCATTGAAAAGGAAAATTAACTCATTTGTGCATGATCATGATATGAATGATAAGAATGCTCTACTTGAAACTGAAATTGAAGATCTTAAGAAAATGATTGAGAACTTGGAGGAAGGAAGAAAAGAAATGGCTAACTTGGAAACTGAAAATGAAGATTTGAGAAATGAGATTGATAGCATGAAGCTAAAAATGCAAACCTATGAAAAAGACAGTAAATTGAGCAATGAAAAGTATGAAGCTGTCAAACAAGTTAACATTCAACTCCTACAAAACATTGAAAATTTACAAAAAGAATTGAAGGATAAACAACAATCTTTGAAAAAAATTGTGGATGGAAGAGAAAACCTAGATGCTTTGCTAGGAACCAGAATGAACTTCAACAAGGAAGGGTTGGGTTTTGAACCTACAAATAAAAGGCCAATTGGGCTAAAAACAGTCACATTTGTTTCCTCTTCTGATGCTTCAACCTCAAAAATAACATCCAAAGGAAAAGAAAAGATTGAAGAGGCAATAACTGAAATTCCTAAAAAGTTTGTCCAAAAACCTAAGAAAAGTCGACCTTCTCCGCAGCATAGGTCAACACTTCCTTGGCCATTGCATGCTCAATCTTCCAGATATCACCATAACTGGATTGCACATTCATATAGACCAACACCACCCTACTTTTGGGGAAATTGTGATTCATGTGTTCATCAATCTTATAAGTTTCAATCTTCTAAGTGGCAAAACAATCACTTTCAACCCAAAACCAACCAACGACTTCAATGGTTTAAGAAGCAAACCTCCTCAAACTTCCACAAAATCTAACAAAGAGCTTCTAAACAAAAAGTGAATGTCAAGATTGAAAAGAAAAATCAAATCCCTGCTCTAAGCAAACAAAACATGAATATTAAGAAGGTTTGGATTCCAAAAGAAATGGTTTCATGTTTTGAAAATTTGAAAAGTTTGATGGGACCCAAATTTGGTTGGGTTCCAAACACCATTGCTTAATTGCTTGTGCAGGAGTGTCTTGCAGCCATGCATAACAGGTGGTACCTTGATAGCGGCTGTTCAAGACACATGACTGGAGACAAATCAAAATTTTGTTTCTTGGAGGAAAAGGAAGGGGGATACGTCACATTTGGAGAGAACAACAAAGGAAAAATCATTGGAACAGGTAATGTAGGTAAGAATCTCTCCAACTCTATTGGAAATGTGTTGTTAGTTGAAGGATTGAAATATAACTTGCTCATCATAAGTCAATTGTGTGATAAAGGTCACAAAGTGTTGTTTGATTCTCATGATTGTAAAATCTTTGAACCAAAATCTGACAAGGTAAAATTTTCTGGTAAGAGAGTCAACAATGTTTACATGATTGACTTAGATGATCCTGCTTATTCAAACCTTTATCTTGCTGCATCAAAATCTAAAATTGGATGATTATGGCATCGTAGACTAGGACATGCTAGCTACAATGTCTTACATAAATTGTTAAAGCATTCAATGGTGAAAGGGTTGCCTGAATTATCATTTAAACAAGAAAACAAATTGTGTGATGCAGTGCCCTAGGCAAACAAACAAGAAAATCCTTCAAGGGAATATCTGAAAATACATCATCCAAACCACTCGAGCTAATTCATATGGACTTGTTTGGTCCAACCAGAACTGCTAGTTTAAGTGGTAGAAAATATGGATATGTCTTGGTGGATGACTTTTCTAGGTTCACATGGGTTTTCTTTCTCACACATAAAAATGATGCTTTTGATGAGTTTCAGGCACTCTACATGAAGATATAGCAGGACGGTGAGTTTAAAATTTCCAAGATTCAATCTGATCATGGTGGTGAATTTAAAAACGCTAACTTCTATAATCTTTGCAGGGCCGAAGGTATTTCACACCGATTTTCCTCACCATGAACCCTAGAGGAAAACGGTGTAGTTGAAAGGAGAAACCGAACACTTGTAGAGATGGCAAGAACCATGCTTGCTAAACGGCAACTTCTAAGGAAGTTTTGGGCTGAAGCGGTAAACTCAGCATGTTATATTATCAACCGCTCTATGGTAAGGCCACACACTAAAAAGACTCCTTATGAGTTGCTGAAAGGTAAAAAGCCATCTCTCTCACATATGAAAGTGTTTGGATCAAAATGTTTCATCCACAATAATGACAAAAGAGACTTAGATAAATTCGAGCCCAAGAGCGATGAAGGTATATTCCTTGGATATTCTGATAGATCTAGGGCTTATAGAATTTACAATATCAAGAGTCAAACTGTGGAAGAATCACTCCATGTTTCCTTTGATGAATACCATGATGATTCTAACAATGATAACTCTTGCAGGAAAAATGATGAAGATGGGGAATTCCTAAGCATGAAGGAAAAGAATGATCCTCCACAAGAAGAAACAAGAGAAGATGGTGACCTAGCTGAATCAAGTAATGTAAAGGATCAAACTCCAAGAGAAGGTAATGATTCTACAAACACTAGAATTCTTAAGGATCATCCTTTAGAAAATGTCATTGGTAGCTTGAACGACCCACCTAGAACAATGTCACATTTTAAAATTATGGAAGAATTAGATCAACTTGCTCGTCTCTCAGCTTGAACCCAAAAACATTGATGAAGCATTAAAAGATGAAAACTAGATAAATTCAATGCAAGACGAGTTAAACCAGTTTGAAAGAAACCAAGTTTGGCATCTTGTTCCTAGACCTTCATCACAATCTGTCATAGGCACTAAATGGGTCTTTAGGAACAAACTAAGTGAGGACGGCAAGATAATAAGAAACAAGGCTAGATTGGTGGCTCAAGGGTATAATCAAGAGTTTGGGGCAGACTTTGATGAATCTTATGTCCCAGTTGCTAGACTCGAAGCCATCAGAATTTTACTTACTTTTACATGCTCCCTTAGAATAAAGCTGTATCAAATGGATGTAAAAAGTGCTTTCTTGAATGGCTTGATCAAAGAAGAAGTCTATGTTGAGCAGCCCCCTGGCTTTGAGAATTCTAACCATGCAAATTTTGTATACAAGCTAGACAGGGCGCTTTATGGACTTAAGCAAGCACCAAGAGCTTGGTATAAGAGACTAAGCTCGTTCCTCATTGCAAAAGGGTACACACGAGGTAAGGTAGATCAAACATTTTTCACCAAGAAGTAAGGTAAGAGCATCTTGATTGTTCAAATTTATGTTGATGATATTGTGTTTGGTTCTACTAAATCCGAAATGTGTGAGGAATTTGCTAACCTCATGACTAGCGAATTTGAGATGAGCCTAATGGGATAACTCCAATTCTTTCTCGGTTTGCAGGTCAACCAAGGATAAGATGGTTGCTTCATAAGTCAAGCCAAATACATCAAGGAGTTACTAAAAAGATTTGACATGGCAAACAGCAAATTCATTGCAACTCCTATGAGCACCTCAACTTCACTGGATTCGGATGAAAATGGTAAATTGGTGGATGCAAAGGTCTATAGAGGTATGATTGGTTCTTTACTTTATTTGACTGCATCTCGATAAGATATCCAGTTTAGTGTATGCCTTTGTGCTAGATTTCAAGCTAGTCCTAGATAATCCCATTTGACTGCCGTCAAACGTATCCTTCGATATCTTGCCAACACTCAAGATTTGGGATTGTGGTATCCGTCATCATGTGATTTATCTCTTATATCTTATTCTGATGCGGACTATGCTGGATGCAAGCTAGATCGTAAAAGTACTAGTGGCTACTGCCAATTTCTGGGCGGGTGTTTAGTTTCTTGGGCCTCCAAGAAATAACACTCGGTTGCCCTCTCAACCGCAGAGGCAGAATATGTTACTGCGGGGAGCTATGGCACTCAAGTGTTGTGGATTAAATACCAACTCCAAGACTACTTAGTGGATCTTGGTTGTGTCCCGATTCTGTGTGATAACACTAGTGCTATCAACCTTGCAAAAAATCCAGTCCAGCACTCTAGGACTAAGCATATTGAGATTAGGCATCACTTCATTAGAGATGAGGTTGGTAAGAAAAATTTTGAACTGCATTTTGTTGATACTCTAAATCAAATTGCTGATATTTTCACCAAGCCCTTGTGTAATGACAGGTTTTCAACACTCAGAAGGGAGCTTGGTCTTTGCCGACCTCAGTCCAATAAAAATTGAAATGATGATTTTGTTCAATTTAGTGTGTGTTTTTACAGATTGGTGTTCATGCATTGTTTATATGTCAATATGTCATTTTGCATATGTGTCGCATTGCATGTAGATGCATAATAATGAATTGAGTTCATGTTCATAATACATTGCATGATTTGTGTAGCATCATTCTTGTATGGCCATGGTATATCAAATGTTGATGTATGGAAAGGCAGGTTATGCTTGCCTAGAAGTACTCAATATGCGTGAGGTTTCACCTCCGCCAAGTACCATGTGTCAATATCGCATATAGGCCATATAGTAAGGGGGAGTTATCCTTGTGCAACATTCATATATATGTTTCATCTTCATTCTGTTGCATTTAATAAGTGTACAACCATGTATTGGGTCATGCATCTCATGTCTGCCAAATTCATGTCAACCCCTGCATGATTCAGGTCATTCTCCTCTTGACAGTTATCATTACACTTGCTTGCACACATAACTCCTTGAGTGCATTCATTGCATATCTTTAGGGGGAGTCTTGATGTTTTTCTTAATTTGTTGTGCTTCCATGGCTTACAGTCTGAATATGAGATCATGAGACTGACAAACATATGGTGTGAGAGCTTTCTATTATATGAACTGATGATTGTCTATTCAATGAAAATGGTTCAGATTTAATGATTTCCTTGTAGTTCTAATATATTTTGTTTGAAATCATCTATGTTCTGTGATTTTAATAGACTTTAACTAAAGATTGTATGTTATGTCTTGAATGACTACCGTGGAATCTGAAAATCCAAACCTCATGACAATCTTGGTGATACACTCAGGCTTAGTATTATTTTTAAACATCTTGATGAGCTGGAATTCATGAAAATCAATTTGACAGAGCAATGATATTGTTGCACGGAGAAATATGTCATGTCATCAAATCAAGTGACGAATGATATGTCATGATGTGCCCCTGTTATCTCTGTCTTAATACTTTTGGACTCTAGGCAGAGCAATGGCATAATTGCTGAGAAATATATCCTCTCATCAAAGAATTGAGACAGGATATGTCATGACGTGACTTTGCTATCTCTGTTCATCCTGAAGCATGACAGTCAGTCTTACCAAATACCTAGGAATACTCGCGTCTAAACAACGTGTATTCTTACGGCTTGGAGGCATGTACTAGACTTGATTGCTCGTAAAAAGTGAGTCATGTGCCTTCAAATGTAAAAGATACTGCCAATCGAAGCTGCTGCAATCATAAAATTCCATGCTTCAGTCTTGCTTGTTTAGCCTCAATACGTGCTTTTGTGTTATTCTCTTTGCAGTTATTGAATATGGATATATAAGACAAGGGAAGGTTACACACCGCCATGATATGCATTTTTGGTTCATTTCTATTAAATCTTAGATGTAGCTACTTTTCGAACTCTGTTGATGATCTCGGATTTCATTAGCTTTGAACCATCTATGTTGCTCACGGTATGTTTCAGGTTTACATATAATGGCTTGCTCTCCACTCTCATTCAGCTCTGGTCTCTCACACATTAGTCCCCTTCTCTACCTTATCCCTCCCTTTTTGCTGTTGTCAAAGGGGGAGAATTCTTTGTGTGAGTTCTTTGTGTGAGTCCTTTGTAAGAGTTTTGCGTTATCGCGTTGTCAAAGGGGAGAGAATGTTTTGTTGTGAGTCATCCCTTGCTTTGTGAGTTGTCATTGGGGGATGAGTGAATTATGTACAGGGGAGATACCTTTGTGCGCTTTTGTGTATGAGTGATGAGGGAGTCTTCATATGTGTATGTGATGGGGTTTGCATAATTACATCGCATTCATATCCGCATTCATATCTGCATTCCCATATTCTCATTATCATGGATCTTGAGTTACATATGTTGCATTTGCTATAACTTTTGCCATTCTTGATATTACTGCCACATAATGACTCACAGTGTTGCCATCATCAAAAAGGGAGAGAATGTTGTGCCCCTGTGGTCATTTGAGTTATCCTATGGTCACTGGGGTCATTCGACATCATCCTATGGTCATATGAGTTCTGTGGTATTATTGGTTTTAATAATGGCTAAACACTATTAGTCATTGATGTTTCCACTCTCATGTGACTAACATACGTGATGTTCTGTTCATGACAGATATGCCAATGAATGGACAAGGCATTCAGTGAGGATGGCAAAAGTGAAAGCTCATTGATCGCGCCCAAGCAAGGATGCGAACACAAGCAAAAGTCGACACGTGATATTCGGCTCAGTCACACATCCAAGGTCAATGCACAAAGAAGTACAGCCAAGAGAATCCAAAGCCAGAGACTTAGTTGATACCTTTTAGATTATCAAGGAAGATGCCACAGATATGAACGGGCTGCTAAAGGACTCAAGTGACGGAGCTAAAGTGGTTAACGGACCGACCTGGGATGAACCGGAGTCTGCCCAGCTGGCGGTCGACCGCCAGCACAGGGGCGGTCGACCGCCAGCACAGGGGCGGTCGACCTCCCCAGCCAGCAGCTCCCAGTCTGCACTAGTCTCAGTGGCGGTCGACTGCCAGCCAGTAGCGGTCGACCGGAATTCTCAGGGACCACCCGTTTGTAGGTTTCTCAGTAGCGGTCAACCGCCAGAAGCTGCAGGTCGACCGCCAGCCCCGAGACTTCAATGTTGACTTTATTTTTCACTTCGAGAAGAGCCCCTTTCCTTGTATTTGTTTAACCCCAAAGTCACCCAATCTTCCATAGATTGTGGATCTGGTCTAGGGAATGTCTAAGGATCATTCAAAGGTTATAGAACACATGCAAGAGGGTTATAAACCCTAGTTGATCATTTGAGAAATCAAGGGAGGCTGCAAGGGTGTGTTCAAGGGAGAGTAGTTTGAAGTACTGTAGCCGTGAACAGTACTACGGGAAGAAGCTTCATCCATTCCAAGGGATTCAAGTCCAGATCTGAAGCCATCTCAACCTCCAAGGAAGCAAGAAGCAATCAAGACTTTCAAAGGTGATCTAAACTGCATTCTTCATCCTCTCCATCAACTCAAGAAGATCAAAAGGAAGATCGAAGTTACATCCATCATCTTCTTCATCAACTAGAAGAGATTCAAGGAAGATCATCTCGCAAGGAAGAAGACACCTTTAAAGCATCCGTTTCAAGCTTCTGCAACTCAGACAAGATCTTCTTTCTTTGAGCATACTCTATATCTTGTTTGAGTGATTTCATATTTGTTATCTTTTTCATTTCATACAAACGATTGAAACTGAAGATCGCCCCCACCGGTGGTTAGTAGGAAGACAATCGGAAGTTGTCCGATCTGCATGCGGTGTTGACGTCCCTACCTGTG
Source organism: Amorphophallus konjac (assembly GCA_022559845.1). Classification (NCBI taxonomy): domain Eukaryota; kingdom Viridiplantae; phylum Streptophyta; class Magnoliopsida; order Alismatales; family Araceae; genus Amorphophallus; species Amorphophallus konjac. The sequence continues at coordinate 106,422,375 of CM040127.1, forward strand.
GTTAGTAGGAAGGCAATCGGAGGTATTTCCGATTTGCGGTTCAGTGCGTGGCACTAGTGGAGCCTCACCAGATTTGGTGAGGGGTGGACGTAGGACTGGGGATTCAGTCCGAACCACCTTAAAATCTTATGTGTTGTGGTTTGCTTGTGTGATTATTTCATTCTAGATGCATGCTTAGATTCGAATCAATATATTACTTGCTCGTCTTGTCAAGCGAATCATAGTGTTCTTCGATAAGCTAGTTATATTCCACTGCAATTTATTTTATCTAGCTATATAGAGGGTTGCATTGCGAAAAGTGGGACAGATCTATTCACCCCTCCCCTCTAGATCCGCTGTCCACTACACCACAGTGTATTTACGAAACTTTAAAGATAAACTACTAATTAAATGGATAAATGAATGAGGAGTTTGACTTGAATCAAAATTCGGCGTCCAAACATTGAAAACGGTCTATCGGGCGACCGCATGGGGCATGAAACGGTCTAGAACTAGACCGCTAAGCTCTGCAGATTCTGTGAATGGAAGAAGGCATGAAAAGATGGGAACTTTGACATCCTAATCACCTAGGATCGATGCTATCCCTTAGATAGATGAGTCTAGAAGGATTAACGATCGAATTGAAACCCTAAATAGGACTCTAGGTTTGTTCTAATCCCTCAAAACCTTAGCTAACCCTATAAATAGACCTAACGTTTCACATACGCGACCCTTACGTTTGGCACGCGTGGAACTAAGGTAAGGAAGCATTATCTGAGGTAGGTTCTTTACAAGTTTTTGTTCATAATACCAGGGTCTAACTACTCTCAGAATTTCGTTCTAGGAGATCAAGCCTATAGAAAGTTAGAGGCGTCGAAATTCACTTGTTTGGCACAAGAATCCCAAGAACCTGTGCGACCGGGCCAGATTGAACAGCAAATTAGAAGCCCTAAAAGAGGTAATTATATAGGGGTTCTTTAGAGTTAATTATTCCTTATAGTACCCTCTTCTTACCCTCCAAATCTCGTGGTCATAGGTGAAGAGGATCAAGAGTTAGAAGGCCACGAAGTTGTTGGTTCGATTCTGAACGAGCAGAAACTAGGGTCTACTTCTAACACTAAATTCAAAGTCTAAAGCCCAGATAAGAGGTAGGTTATCTCATGAACGGATCAATCATGATCTTAGGAGTAAAAGCACTCAAGTTGCAGTCGTTTTCATGCATTGTACTCAGAGTATTTCATGTTTAATTTCGATTACGCATCTAGGGCTAACTTAGCATGCATAGTTCATACTTTTAATAATGAAAGTAATAAATCATGATTACTCATGCATCTCCATGTTTAAAATAATGTTATCAGGTATATTTACATGTTGACAGTTTCTATTATGTATCCATCTATCCTAGATTAGCCATATTTTTGGTTTTATTGCTATTTACTGTAAACAGGAAGAAGGGGTCTTCCTGAAGACCGCCTGAACTCACTAGCAGCCCTGCGATAGACCGCTAGGGTATATGAAATGGTCCTTCCTAGAACGTTTGTCATTTCTGAGTTCTGGAATTATGTTAACCCGAAATGTAATACAGAATTGCCCTAAATATCATATGATAAGCTTAGCTAGTTAGGTTTTACACCTATTTTAAATATTGTATTCTTGTACTTGTATATGTTCATCAATCATCCTAGTTGATTGCATGTTCCTTATGAACGTTGGTATTATTTTAAACTTATGCTAAATTCTTGCAAAAAAAATATACTTTTATAATTATATTTCACATGGTTCACGACTTGTCTAGTTTTGACTTGATCGCTGTTTTATCACGATTCTTTCCCGTCTATGAGTCATTTTCTTAAGTACATGGTATATACTCCGGTATGTGACCATTAGTTACACTTTGCAATTATAGGCACACTATCTTGAACTTATGAACCTCTACGTCGGATATTCCTTCTGTCGGACTAGGGGATTATGTTTCAAGGCCTCCGTAAGACTCCGCGAGCCTGGGATTCCCACTAGGGCGCCGAGCTGGTTGTACCATTAAAGCCCAATTTGTCTAGACAGTACTTTACCGATGTTTTATGTACTCTAGACCTTAGCGGCCCCCTGGATGACCGTCTGATTCAGTTAGCGGCCCTTCACTAGACCGCTAAAGGGTACCAAACGGCCATCCGCAAGACTGATAAAGCTCCATGAAGTTTTTATGCATCGACTCAAGCCCTGAATAAAATGGTGTAGACTATGACCACTTTCTGCATAAAACGGTCTAGTAAACGACCGCTTATTTCTTTATCTTGTCTAACCTGAGGTTTGACCTTTGGGGTTAGTTTTCTTGAGTTCCTAGATGATATTAGGATTATCTGGAGTTCCAAAAACTATGTTAAAAAGGTTAACATTAAGCTATGGAATTTAATGAAAGTACCATTATGCTGTCGAATTTCTTCCGTAGCATTATATCCATATAAGTCATCCTTGAAATCTCTTGTTCCTAATTGAAGCATTCTTACATTGGTTACTTGACCATAAAACTTATTATTTGGAATTGAGTTATTGGCCGTACTTTATTGTTATACTCGTGAAAGCAGCTTGATTTATACGTGAAGCTGTAGTTCGGGCACTGATTGTGTCCAAGGCTTTATGCTAGTCCCCACGGCTGATTGTCGGAAACATACTATAAACCATGGGGTATGATGCTACTAGCGTCACATTGCGCTGGGAGTACTTTCTTTATAAATAAATGAAATTCACGAGGAATCTAATGTTGCATCCCTATGGTTATGATGATGTCTCACACTATAAATCAATCTACGATCTCTAGATTTATGCTGGTTCATCATGTAAGTGTGTACAGTTCATATGATGTTTCATAAGTTCATCTATATACACTCTGCTCAGTTAGAATGAACAAGTAGTGGGTCGACGCATCAGCAAGGGTGGGTCGACGCATCAGAACATTAAGTGTCTGGGTACCAAAGTCTATACACCAGCTTGATCGATTAAGTCTGTACATTGACATATCATCTTCAAGTCTGTACATCGGGCACCTTCTAACTGAAGTCTATACACTGGTCTTAATATTCTAAGTCTGTACACTGCCCGACCAGTTAAGTCTGCACATTGCCAAAGTCAGTACAGCTCAACTCTATACATCCTTCCAAGCTTCAACTCTATACACTGGATTGTCAAGCTTCATGTCTATACACTGGATTGTCAAGCTTCATGTCTATACACTGGTTTGTCTAAACTTCAACTATATACATCCGATTACTATTGCAGTGTTCACCAAGTCTATACATCGCCTTCATACCTTCAACTCTATACACTGCTACAGGAACCAAGTCCATACATAGTCCATCAACGTTTAGAAGTCTGTACATCGGTCCGTCTTGTTCAGCGTCTTAGTGCATTCAAAGTCTGTACAGCGTCCGTCTCAGCCAGCGTCTCATGCTGCGTCTTAGGCAAGTCTGTACATCGGCTTCATTCACTCAAGTCCATACATCCACAGTGGTACTTCCTTGTCTGTACAACGCTGAAGCATTTGCAAGTCTGTACAGTCGAGCGTCTCATGCATCGTCTCACTCTGGCAAAGTCTATACACTGGCTCAAGCTTGTCGAAGTCTATACATCACCGTTGGGCATCAAGTCAATACATTGTTCACCGTCTTATTAAGAGTATTACACTTTCAAGTCTGTACATTGCGAACAGTGCATTTCTTCTTCAAAGTCTGAACACTGGCCTCTTGCTTCAAGTCTATACATTGGGTTGTCCGACCACAACTCTATACATTCGGTTGTTATATCTTGAGTCTATACAGTGCTCACAGCACACTGGTTCCAAGTCTGTACACTGGTTAGGCTTCGTGAAGTCTATACAGTGGCTGAAGCTATGTAAAGTCTTCACACTGGTAAGGTTGGTTCATGCATTGTTCATCATCTGTCTTGTTCACTGCGTCGACGCTGACACTGGATGCGTTGACGCATTGGCCAGTTGCCAAGGGCGTGAGCATCTCGCTTGAGGAGCAGAGGCGACGCTGAACGATGGAAGCGTTGACGCCTTGGGCTGATGTCCAAAGGTCTGTTGATCAAGATCAAGTCTGTACAGCATGAAGTCTGTACATTGGTTTTTATCTTGAACAGAACGCCTAAGTCTATACATTGCTATGGATAGCCCTGAACTAACTAAGTCTATACACTGAGGACGCTGAAGACCTCCAAGTGTATACATTCTCACATGATACACACTTGGTTAACTATTGTTTCAAGTCTATACACTCTCTCACGTTGTACACACTTACTCGGTGCTGTTTTTGAAGTATAGACACTTGTGTTAATAGCCTGAACTAACTAAGTATATACATTTCTTCTGTCTCTATCTGCAGGCAATTCAGGCAGATGATTGGGCACGTCATCCGAGGTTGGCACCTGGCACGTGATCCAAGAAACCAGGAACATGACACGTGGATGGCAACCCAGTCAAGATGCTGCCATGTGGTCAAAATTTAAATGATCTGGCAAAAAATTCATGGGCGGGAACCTGGAAGCCACACGCCCAATATCTGCTATAAATATGGAGCCTCATCCTTCAGCAAATGCTCGATCGTGAAAAGAAAAAGCAGAAGCCATTGGTGTGAGTTTGCACGATCCAGAAAAGAAAAAGAGCAGTGAGTTCCATATTGTCCAGATCCGAGAGGAGTATGTTCGAGAGAGAGAGAGCAATGTCTGTGGTTTGATGAATTGCTTCCTTTGAAGCTACATTTGTATTGGTTTCAGAACCGACTGCTTCTTCATTGGTCTTTGTTTCTATTTCGTTCCCTTTTATTTTGTTCACTCTTCTGATTCGAATTGGTTCCCCTCCGGTGTGTGGAGGAAGGGAGTGTTACTCCGGTTTCCCTCTGGGTTGCAGAGGAAGAGAGATCGGTGATCTCTGGTGTTGCTAGTGACAGGTTGTCATTAGCAGGTTCCCTCCGGTGTGTGGAGGAAGGGAGAGGTGTCTACGGTTCTGTTCTAGCTGGTAGCTAGAACAGGTTTCAAGTTCTGTGGGTAGCAGAGCTTGGTTGAGGGATTTGTTTCCCTTGGTTGTTCAAGCTGTGTGGCAGCATGTTGTTCGCACACTGAGTCTGCAGTGTTCTAGCATTGTCTAGTGGAATCCTCATTCTAGTTGGAGTGAGGGGTGGATGTAGATTACGGACTGCATTCGAACCACCTAAAAATCGAGTGCCTCTTCTGTGGTTTGCTGTTATTATCTGAGCTCTCCATCTGCTTGTCTCTTTGCTTCCATGTGATCAGTTCTTCATTCTCATTTACTTATACTGTCTTGTTTGGAGACTGCATTTGTATTTCTCTGTGTGCGGGTTCAGGAGGGGCGTAAGCAGTAGAATTAATTTTCCGCCTAAGTTTTTACAAATTGGGAGTGATCTATTCATCCCCCCCTTCTATATCACTCTTGCTGCGCTAACATTTGGTATCAGAGCAGGTTTACGCCATGTGGACGAATGGTCAAGGAAATGCTAGTGGTCCTAGAACTTTCATGGCCGAAGGTCAATCCATTAGTCGCCCTCCGTATTTTGATGGTAGTAACTATCTGTTTTGGAAGAACAGGATGGAAGTGTTTATCAAGGCTCAGAGCCATAAACTGTGGAGAGTAATTACGGTGGGGCCATATGATCTGCCACCAAACGAGGACGCTTGGACAGATGACCATGTCAAGCTCTCTTCACTCAACTGGACGGCGCTGAACATCATCCAGTGTGCTGTTCATCCAGAGGAGTATGCCCGTATATCTGCCTACAAGACTGCCAAGCAAATGTGGGATTAGCTGCAATTGATCTATGAAGGTACAGCTCAAGTGAAAGCCTCGAAGGTAAACCTCTACACTTCTAAGTATGGAATGTTTAAGATGAATGCAGATGAGAATATAACTGAAATGTATGCCAGGTTGTCCTTGATCACAAACACACTTAAAGGGCTAGGGAAGGATCTTGCTGAGGCAGATATAGTCAGGAAAATCCTTAGATCTCTATCCCCAGCATGGCACACTAAGGCCATTGTGATTGAGGAGTCAAAAGATCTGACTATCTTGACTGTGAATGAACTCATAGGATCCCTTATGACCTATGAGATGAATTTCCAAGGAGGTGGAGAAGGAAGTGAGAGGAAGGGTAAGAATGTGGCTCTAAGGGCATCCCGCAACAAGGGTAGCAACAGCGGGAGCAGCAACAGTAGCCCCGAGTCCGAGTCCGAGCTTGAAGGTTTTTCAAATCTCGACCAGGAGGAGCAGGCAATGCTCACTAGACAGTTCAGAAAATTTTTGAAGAAAAAGGGAAAGACCTTTAGGAAGAAGAAGCCACACTCTTTCAACAAGAGTGCTGAATTTACTAGTTACAGGGATAGAAATCCTAAGAGACTGACTTGTTTTAGTTGTAACAAACAGGGACATATGAAAGGCGAATGCCCATACCTCCAGAAGAAGGGTCCCTATCTTCAGAAGAAAAAGATAAAGGTGCAGAAGAAGAAGAAGCCACAAGCGATGGTCTGCACATGGAGCGAGGAAGAAGAAGACCCCGAAGACGCTTCCTCAGAAGAATATGAAGATGGAATTTGCCTTATGGCAAACAGTGAAGAGGAGGTAATAAATGTTTTTAAAAATTTCTTAATTGATGACTGGGAGGATGCTTATGGTGAATTGTTAGATAAATTTAATTCTCTTAGTAAAGAGCACAGAGTTCTGAAAAGAAAATTTAACACAAATGTTGAAGAACAAACTCTGGTCTGTGAGAAAAATGAGAAGCTAAAAGAACAACTAGAAGAAATGACCTCACTAAGGAAAGAAAATGATAAGCTCAAGGGAGAAATTCAAGAAAGTCAAAAACAGCTCAATGAATTCAAAACTAAAATTGAAGAAAGCATGAATGAAATTAGAGTGAACTCAGAGAAATATGAAGCTGTGAAGAAAGTAAATGCTGAACTCCTAAAAAATTCTGAGTCCCTTCAAAAGGAGCTGGAAGACAAACAGAAAGTCTTAGAAAAGTTTGTCCAAGGAAAGACTAGTTTAGATGCTATACTAGGGACTAGTGTCAATTTCAATAAGGAGGGTCTAGGCTATGACCCAACCAACAAGAGACCCTTGCAATTCAAGACCATCACCTTCTGCCCAGAGAAGGGAAAAGAGAAGCTGGACACACCATCCAGCTCAAACAGCTCTAAGGGAATTCAAAGTCCTAAAGAAAACACAAAAACTAGTACTGGACAACCATTTAAGATGGGAATGAATTTTATGAAGAATAACACTAAGTCCACTCACCAGAACACAAATGGTAGATGGACCAAGAAAGTGAATCAGAATAAGAGCTGGAATTACAACAATCAGATGGGTCCAAACAGGACCTACTGGAGAAATAGCTTTCATGGTCAAAAATATGTTAATCAACAAGCTTACAGGAAATTTCCTAGGAATAGGAAGACTAATGAATGGAATAGAACTCACTTCTCCAGTCCAGTTGGATTCAACTTTAATAAACCAGAAAGGAAGGTGCCAGAGAAAACCATGCTGAAGCAAATCTGGATACCTAAACACTTGATCAGAGATTTGAACAATGTCCTTGGACCCAACTCATCTTGGGCTCCAAATCACTCTGCTTGATGTATTTGTGTAGGTCGGCCTGGCAGCTGAAGACAACAAGTGGTACCTCGACAGTGGCTGCTCCAGACATATGACAGGAGACCGATCCAAGTTTAGCAAGATAGAGATGAAGCCAGGGGGTCTGGTCAAGTTTGGAGGAAAGAACAAAGGTAAAATAATTGGAGTTGGTACAGTAGGTAAGTCTTCCACAAACTCCATTGAAAAAGTCTTACTTGTGGAAGGGCTTCAACACAACATGATTAGCATTAGTCAGTTATGTGACAGGGGTCACATGGTTGTATTTGATGATAGTTCATGCAAAATCCTTGAAACAAATTCTGATGTGGTTAAATTTGTAGCCAACATGATTAATAATGTCTACATTGTAGACTTAGATGAGGAATCTGAATCTACTATTTGCTTATCTGCTAACTCTGAAAATGATGCTTTTGAATGGCATAGACGTCTAGGTCATGCTAGCTTTACAACTTTAAATAAATTGGTCAAGCATGATTTAGTTAGAGGCATGCCTAGAATTAAATTCAACTCGATATCAAAAGCGTGTGATGTCTGTGCTCTAGGCAAACAGACCAGAAATTCCTTTAAATTAAGATCTGAGCCATTATCTTCTAGACCAATGGAACTTCTTCATATGGACCTTTTCGGTCCCACTAGAACTCAGAGTCTTAATGGAAACAGGTTTGGCTATGTCATCATAGATGACTTCTCTAGATATTCATGGATATTTTTCTTAGCAAATAAGAGTGATGCATTTCAAAAGTTTAATCTGTTTTTCAATAAGGTCAAACAAGAAGGGAAATACAAGGTCTGTTCTATTCAATCTGACCATGTAGGCGAGTTTGAAAACTCCATGTTTACTGATCTCTGTGAAAAAGAGGGACTAACTCACAGGTTTTCTTCTCCCAGGACACCTGAACAGAATGGGATTGTGGAGAGAAGAAATAGAACTGTGGTGGAGATGGCCCGAACCATGTTGATTGAAAATAAATTACCTAGAAGGTTTTGGGCAGAAGCGGCCAATACAGCAACTTACATAATCAACAGGGCCATGGTAAGACCCATACACAAGAAAACACCCTATGAGCTTCTAAAAGGTAAGAAACCAAACTTGTTTCATTTCAGAATTTTTGGAGCAAAATATTTTATTCATAACAATGATAAGAAAGATTTAGACAAGTTTGAAGCTAAAAGCTCCCCATGAATATTCTTGGGTTACTCTGAAGTGTCAAGGGCATATAGGGTATTTAACATATCAGATCAGAAAGTGGAAGAGTCTCCACACATCCTTTTTAGTGAAAAGAAAGATGTCTCTAATGTTGAAAATCTTGACAGGGATTCCAATCATGATGGGGATTTTCTAGAAGACCAACAAGAAGAAGAGAAGACTCAGCCGAGTGAAGAAACAAATTCCCCCAATCAGGAAGGGCCAAGAGTAACAGGTGAGTCTTCAACAAACGTGAGATTTCTTAAAGACCATCCATTAGATAAAGTCATAGGCAATCCTGAAGATCCTCTTCGGACTAGGTCTCATTTTAGAAATGTGAATAATGATGACTTAATTACTTTAGTCTCACAAATTGAACCCAAAACAGTAGAAGAGGCCTTAGCTGATCAAGCTTGGGTCAATGCTATGTGTGAGGAATTAGGTCAGTTTGAAAGGAATAATGTCTGGGAGCTTGTCCCAAGACCAGATGGTATTAATATCATAGGAACCAAGTGGGTGTTCAAAAATAAGATGAATGAAGATGGAATCATCTCGAGGAATAAGGCCAGATTAGTAGCCAAAGGCTACTGTCAGGAATTCGGTGTAGACTTTGATGAATCCTATGCACCTGTTGCTAGGATGGAAGCTATAAGATTGTTGCTTGCCTTTGCTTGCTCAAAGAATATAAAACTCCAACAAATAGATGTTAAAAGTGCCTTTTTAAATGGAGTCATTAAAGAAGAAGTTTTTGTTGAACAACCTCCTGGATTTCAATACTCTCCTCAACCTAACCAAGTTTTCAGGTTAAACAAAGCCTTGTATGGTCTAAAGCAGGCTCCAAGAGCATGGTATGAAAGATTGTCTGAATTTCTGATCAGCGAGGGCTACAAAAGAGGTAAAGTTGATCAAACTTTATTCACCAAGGGCATAAATAGAGATCTCATCATAGTTCAGGTATATGTAGATGACATTGTATTTGGATCAACTAAGCATGAACTATGTGATGAATTTTCTACTATGATGTCTGCTGAATTCGAAATGAGCTTGGTTGGTGAACTAAAATACTTTCTTGGATTGCAGGTACAGCAGCTAGAGGATGGGTGCTTCATCAACCAAACCAAATACACAATGGAACTGTTCAAGAGGTTTGGTATGGAAAACTTAAAGCACATTACAACACCCATGGGCACCAATACCTCATTGGATGCAGATGAGACAGGTAAAGAAGTAAATGCCAAACTTTATCGAGGTATGATTGGATCACTTCTTTACTTGACAGCCTCTAGACCAGATATACAATTCAGTGTAGGAATGTGTGCAAGGTATCAGTCTAGACCTACTGAATTACACTTAGCTGCAGTTAAAAGAATCTTCAGATATTTGTCAGCTACTCATTCTCTTGGTTTATGGTTTCCTGCATCTCACACACTTAACTTAGTAGCATACACAGATGCTGATTATGCAGGCTGTAAACTAGACAGGAAAAGCACTAGTGGCCATTGTGAATTTTTGGGTGGGTGTTTAGTGTCTTGGGGCTCCAAGAAACAACATTCTGTGGCCCTCTCCACTGCAGAAGCTGAATATGTGGCTGCAGGGAGTTGTGGAACACAAGTAATATAGATTAAACACCAGCTTCAGGACTACCAAGTAGACCTGGGGTGCACACCAATTTACTGTGATAATACTAGTGCCATCAATATTGCTAAAAATCCTGTTTTGCATTCACGAACCAAACACATAGAGATAAGACATCATTTTATAAGAGATGAGGTGTCTAAGAATAATTTTGAACTGATTCATGTAGGCACAGATAATCAGATTGCTGACATATTCACAAAACCTCTGGATAATGAAAAATTCACCACATTGAGAAGAGAATTAGGCTTATACAAATTGTCTTAATTATGAAGCATGTTCTTGTTGTGAGGGGGAGTTGTGTTTGTCTGATGTTTAGCCTTCTTTCATGCTGGTTTAAAGGGGGAGTTCAGAATGCTTACTGGTTAGCTTTCAGGAATGCTTTGAGTAAGGGGAAGCTTTGAGATTATGCTGGATTGTTTTATTGAGGAATGTTATGTCTTAGGGGGAGCTGAGTTGTAATGTGAGAAGAGAAGTTCTTTGACAGATTCAAAAGGGTTGTCCGGATGTGTAACTTTACTGGTCTTGCATGACTGATCTAGTGTGGTTCTCTCAGAAAGTAGAGTGTCACTTATCTCTTAAGTCTATAAGTCAGTGACTCTAATCTCCAGTTAGAATATTTCCTTTGGTACTCCTTCAGAGATCTGGACTAATTGCATAAAGTATATCTTCCTACATTGTCATTGATTCTGGTTCAGGCCAAAACCTGTATGTCTTGATATCTGACCCAATCAACTTGAAATCTAGACTTCAAGACTCAATTCAAGAAATAGTCCTTTTGGTATTGTTTTCAATCATTCTATCTCTTTAACTCAAGGGCTTAACTGAACAAACATGTTCTGTTTTGATCACTGAGAAACTGGGAGCTTCATCAATGAAATGAATATTTCTCCCATGTCATGAGGTGTCAAATGCTTAAAATGAATGAAAAGAGATGACAGAGCAATGGTGGCTTGCTGGTGAGTAACTGGGGACTCTGGCCTCTAATCAAGGTGTTTCCTCATGTCAAAAATCACAGTTACTAACTCTGTTCCTTAATAATAAAAAAAGGAGGAAGTAATAAGGTACTCTGATGAGGGCATCCCTTGCCCCTCCACATTTTCTCCGGACTCGGATTGTTCGTCGGCAAGCGCCATTATGTTAGTCATGTATTTTTGAGTCTAGTCATGTAATCTTCACATTTTCTTTGAGTCAATATCATGTAATTTTCCCTTCATTTGAGTCATGTACCTAGGTTGTTGAGTCATTTTCCTAAGTATTGAGTCATTATGTTGGTTTGATAGGTTATTGGGCCCATCTCATTGGGCTAGGCCCATGGATGCCCCCCCTTCCCTTCGGTTATTAGTCATTGTGTCTTTTGTTAGGGTCCTTTGTGAAAAAGTCATGTGTCTATAAATAGGCCACCCCACTCCTCATATGTAACAACTTTTGAAGAATCATTTGAATAGAAAAAATTCTCTAGTCTTACTCCTCTCTACCAAATCTCTCTTCCCTCTCTCACCCATTATCTCTCTCTCTCTCTTTATCTCTCTCTCCCTCCACCCAATTTTCGGAATTTTCTCTCTCCTCCCCATTCACCCCTCATTAAGACCTCTCCCCTTCCCCATACACCCATTTAACTCCCCCCCAACCCAAGGTGGCATCCTCCAATCCACACCCCACCTCCCAACCCCCAACTACCCAACACCACTTCCTAAGCACCCCTTCCTCTCCCCAAGGTTGAAGGGGCTCTTCCCTAAGCCCAAATTCGAATTTCCCTCTCCCTAGGGCAGTGCCCTTCCATCTCCCCACCTCTCAAACCACCCAAAGTCGCAGCCCCCCTTCCCCATACCAGCCAAGTTCACCCTCCACCTCTTACTCTCTTGGCCATCCCCTTCCCCACCCCCTCATCTTCTTCTCATTCAGCCTCTGTTTCAGACAGCAGAGTTGCAGCAACTTGCAGAGGCAGCCACGACCCTCTCTCAAAGATTCAGGTGGTAAGGCCTACATTTCTGGAATCGTCATTGAGATAGCTTTCCAACGGTGGTGGTCTCGCCGGCTTCCGAGGTCGGAGCTATCCGCAGGAGTTGATCTCCCACGACTGCGCAGAAGACCCCAGGCAGAGAATCAGAGCGAGATTGGAAGCCCGACCACGACGAACCTTTTGGGATTCAGATCAAGTGTTCTTCAGCAAAGTTCTTCCGTCTCAAGTCCTATTTCATCCTAAAGAAGCAGAGATGCATTTGGACATCGGCATCTCAAGTTACAAATTTTCTACTCCAAGTGTGTCAGGTCAGTTTACAGGAGTCAGAACCGACACCCCTCTACTCATCTGATCGTCCCGGTCTTCTCCGACATCTGCTGACATCGCCGTCAGTGCCGACAGAAAGAAGACTCGGCTACGGTTCCAACGGTTCAGGTCTCGCCTCAATCAGAGCTCGTTAGAGATCATGGCACCCTCTGTAACCAACCACATTGATCTGCACCAGACAGAGGTAGAATCAATCAGTCCGGTCCTAGACTCTGCCACGGCCAGCTCGTGAAGGCTCTGAGCGCCATTTTTGGAGGGAAGAAACTACTTCAAGCTAGCTACCACCTCCAAGAAGAAGGGACTCAATCGGCCACCGGAACCCTCTGCTCCAATTTTCTTCGTCGGAGACAGCAAACTGCCCCCTGTGGTCCCAGGTTAGACCAGTCCTCACTCCTCCGGTTACCCCTCTCTCCACCGACATCGGATCGTATCCCCGTCAACTCCGGCTCGAAGCTACCCCGACCATGATCACATCACCGCCAGTTTCATTCCAATCGGAGTCCGGGAGAGCCCACAGTGACTTCTGCAACCTGCTGCATTAGTTCGGTATCCGCCAGAGACCAGACGCTGCTGTCCTGTTCCAGTCACCGACGCGGTCAGCCCCGAGTATCAAAGCTTCCCCAAAACTTCAAGCTTCATCCTCTGTTAGTTGGGAAACTTTTGGCGCTGGTCTCATCAAGATCCGAGTTCCGTGGAACCCGTGGCAGCACCGTCTCCGACTGTCTGTCCAGTGAACCTGAAGCAGGGCAGAACCGGTGGAGCTCGGGAGGTCAAGTTTCATTGCGTAATCCCCAACCCGCTTGGCCGGCTGAAGGCCCCTCCCTGCGTGGAGGTAGTTTTGGATGTAATTAACTTAATCCCCACCCCAAGATCATCCCTCCTGCGAGAGGCGTAGTGTTGTACTCTTTACACTTTCAGGTTGAAGCGACACCGACGCGGCGTGCGGGTACATACCCTCGCCTCCCCGCTCGCCCCCGTCTCCGGCCAGAGTCGGCGTCTTCACGCCGACTAGGTGAGCTCCTGAACATCCCTCATTGCTGTATTGGACTTGCTTAGCTTAGTATTACTATAGTTACTCCGTCGGCGGTAAGAGAGTGTCCGATTTTACATTGCCACCAAATTGAGTGACCACGGCGGGCGAGTTGAGAGTGAATCCACTTAACCCAAACCCTTGGTGTGTTGGCCGCCCATGATTTGGGCATCCTAGGCCCATTTTGGGTTCTCCCCAAGCTTTCCAACCCTTGGAGCCTCATGGTCCCACCTCGGACCCTCTCCAACATCGCCTAGTTGCCTTCGGGCCCTAGTGTGTGCCATACGGATGAGCTCACTAGTGTGAGTCCGCTGCTCAAACTTGAATGCTTGCAAAATAGGTCCAAGGTCGGTTTTACATCAAGTGGTATCAGAGCAAGTTCACAACTTGTCTCTATCAAGTTGGTCCTATGGCATGTCTATGCATTTAGAGTCTTCAAGTGCATCACTCTTGTCCCCTAGTATGGCCACCTCATATCAACCTTACCAATCGGCCCACTCCATAAGTCCAAGCCACCAAGAGATGCCTACCACTAACACCCATAACTTCCCTGGCCATGTCAACTACTTCATGAAAGCCTTAACCTATGCCAATGAGCGGCTTGATAACACTTCCCACCTTTGATGGAACCTCTCCTAGAGAATATTTAGATTGGGAAGCTACAATGGACTAATACTTCACTTGGTATCATATATCCGAGGATGAAAAGGCATTGGTTGCCAAAATGCAACTTACCAAACGGGCGGAAACTTATTGGATGCAAATTGTCGGGTTAAAGATACTTAGAAGGGAAACTCCCATCACCACTTGGAAGGACATGAAGGAACAACTTAGAGCAAAATATATGTCCCCTTCCTACCCGGGTTACCAAAACTCGAGGAGCACTCTCACTCCTCCAAACCCACCCGTCCAAACCCTTACCACTAGAACCCAAGTCTCCAAGGCCTCCACCTCCCCACCTAATCCCATGAGGGCCCCCACACCCCAACCAAAACCCCCTTCACTAACCTACACTAGTCAAGCCTCTTTAGCCCCCACTTCCACCCCAAATGATCCCAAGGGCAAGAGACCCCTAACCGACCTAATTCCCTCCATGGTGACCACCACTCATCCAACCCTCACCATTAAAAACCATGTGGACACCGTGTCCACCCCTCCACCAAGGCCCATAATGGCCACCATCCCCAAACCCAAAACCCCTCACCCAACTCACCTCCCGCTTCCTACACCAATCTTTCCCTAACCTAGGCCTCCTCTACTTCCCCTTCCGATCCAAGTCCACCCTTGCCCACCACCCCAAGTGCACCATGCTCCAGCTATCACCAATTCTCCCGCATTAGACCTACCCAACCCATTAACACTAGGAATTGAAACCTCCACAACCCTCCACATGGGAGTAGATGCTAGTCCGGAACCCATTCCCACCCATAAGGAAGCCCAAGATCACACCAATGGTAAGGAAAAGCCTCAACCCTTTACCACTTCAAATAGCCCGGATCCTCAAGAGTCACCCACCTTCACCATGAATGAGCATATACTCCAATGGCTCAAGCAAGGACCCACCCTTCCTAGCTCACCCCCACCTCTCTCACCTTTGGAATATCCATCCCAAATTGTTCCCCTCCACTCCTATCACACCACAATCCAATCCTACTATGAGGTAGAAGATTGGGATGATCTCCTCAAAGGTCTAAAGTGGCAATCAGACTTGACTTCTTTATTGGCCCTAGGAGCGGACCAACCCAAGAGCCTTAACCTCATCCATCCATGCATTGGGTCTATCTCCTCGGTTTGCACTATTGGTTGCTACACTAGTGACATCCTTTTCCTTCTCCCCATAGTGGAAGAGCCCATCCTGGTCCACTCCCCTACCATTGTGATTCCGAAAACCTTGACCAACCAGCCCACCCCATACACCGGCCCAACCATTCCACTAGAAGAAGACGACTCATCACCTTTTGAGGACTTTGAGAACATGGAGCCCCTTGGTAACCCACTTTATGATCCCTATGATCCATTCCAATGGGAGTCAAGGAACCCAAGTAACCCAACCACCTTAACTACCACCTACCTTTCCCTACCCCAACCCACCATGTTTGATCCAATCCACCCCATCCCAGACCCGGGTTACACCATGGGAACCATGACTTTGGGTGGTATACACCTAAGGATCGAGAAAGTGCCCCATCTCATGATATCCACCTTTCTAGACCCCTTCGACCCATTCCAATGGAAGTCCAAAGGCCCACACATAGGAGACATCTTTGTCATAAGAGTGCATAAGTCTTGGCATACAACACCACTTGGCATGATTCATAAGTCGGGTACATTCATTTACATCACCCACATGTCAAGTAGGAAGCATAAGTGGACCGTATTTGGATGTATTGGCCCACCCTCATTCATCATGAGTCTTAAGTATGAGAGGAAGCGGCAATACTAGGCAAGCAAGATCCAATCGCCAGCATGAGGGTATGACCGAGTCACTTTGTCGAGCTGAAGCGCCGTTCCCCGACTATGGTCGCGGGTTGAGTATGGAGATCGAGGATCACCCAGAGCCGCAGTTCGATGTACTACTTCCCTGGTGGACCCATACTCGACGGGGTCGAGTTTTCCCCACCACGGGAGTATGATGAGGGCATCCCTTGCCCCTCCACATTTTCTCCGGACTCGGATTGTTCGTCGGCAAGTGCCATTATGTTAGTCATGTATTTTTGAGTCTAGTCATGTAATCTTCACATTTTCTTCGAGTCAATATCATGTAATTTTCCTTCATTTGAGTCATGTACCTAGGTTGTTGAGTCATTTTCCTAAGTATTGAGTCATTATGTTGGTTTGATAGGTTATTGGGCCCATCTCATTGGGCTAGGCCCATGGATGCCCCCCCTTCCCTTCGGTTATTAGTCATTGTGTCTTTTGTTAGGGTCCTTTGTGAAAACGTCATGTGCCTATAAATAGGCCACCCCACTCCTCACATGTAACAACTTTTGAAGAATCATTTGAATAGAAAAAATTCTCTAGTCTTACTCCTCTCTACCAAATCTCTCTTCCCTCTCTCACCCATTATCTCTCTCTCTCTCTCCCTCCACCCAATTTTCGGAATTTTCTCTCTCCTCCCCATTCACCCCTCATTAAGACCTCTCCCCTTCCCCATACACCCATTTAACTCCCCCCCAACCCAAGGTGGCATCCTCCAATTCACACCCCACCTCCCAACCCCCAACTACCCAACACCACTTCCTAAGCACCCCTTCCTCTCCCCAAGGTTGAAGGGGCTCTTCCCTAAGCCCAAATTCGAATTTCCCTCTCCCTAGGGCAGTGCCCTTCCATCTCCCCACCTCCCAAATCACCCAAAGTCTCATCCCCCCTTCCCCATACCAGCCAAGTTCACCCTCCACCTCTTACTCTCTTGGCCATCCCCTTCCCCACCCCCTCATCTTCTTCTCATTCAGCCTCTGTTTCAGACAGCAGAGTTGCAGCAAATTACAGAGGCAGCCACAACCGTCTCTCAAAGATTCAGGTGGCAAGGCCTACATTTCTGGAATCGTCATTGAGATAGCTTTTCAACGGTGGTGGTCTCGCCGGCTTCCGAGGTCGGAGCTATCCGTAGGAGCTGATCTCCCACGACTGCGCAGAAGACCCCAGGCAGAGAACTAGAGCGAGATTGGAAGCCCGACCACGACGAATGTTTTGGGATTCAGATCAAGTGTTCTTCAGAAAAGTTCTTCCCTCTCAAGTCCTCTTTCATCCTAAAGAAGTAGAGCTGCATTTGGACATCGGCATCTCAAGTTACAAATTTTCTACTCCAAGTGTGTCAGGTCAGTTTACAGAAGCCAGAACCAACACCCCTCTACTCATCTGATTGTCCCGGTCTTCTCCAACATCTGCCGACATCGCCGTTGGTGCTGACAGAAAGAAGACTCGGCTACGGTTGCAACGGTTTAGGTCTCGCCTCAATCAGAGCTCGTTAGAGATCGTAGCACCCTCTGCAACCAGCCACATTGATCTGCACCAGACAGAGGCAGAATCAATCAGTCCGGTCCCAGACTCTGCCACGGCCAGCTCGTGAAGGCTCTGAGCGCCATTTTTGGAGGGAAGAAACTACTTCAAGCTAGCTGCCACCTCCAAGAAGAAGGGACTCAATCGGCCACCGGAACCCTCTACTCCAATTTTCTTCGTCGGAGACGGCAGACTGCCCCCTGTGGTCCCAGGTTAGACCAGTCCTCACTCCTCTGGTTACCCCTCTCTCCACCGACATCGGATCGCATCCCCGTCAACTCCGGCTCGAAGCTACCCAGACCACGATCGCATCACCGCCAGTTTCATTCCAATCGGAGTCCGGGAGAGCCCACAGTGACTTCTGCAACCTGCTGCATCAGTTCGGTATCCGCCAGAGACCAGACGCTGCTGTCCTGTTCCAGTCGCCGGCGCGGTCAGCCCCGAGTATCAAAGCTTCCCCAAAACTTCAAGCTTCATCCTCTGTCAGTTGGGAAACTTTTGGCGCTGGTCTCGTCAAGATCCGAGTTCCGTGGAACCCGTGGCAGCACCGTCTCCGACTGTCTGTCCAGTGAACTTGAAGCAGGGCAGAACCGGTGGAGCTCGGGAGGTCAAGTTTCATTGCGTAATCCCTAACCCGCTTGGCCGGCTGAAGGCCCCTCCCTGCGTGGAGGTAGTTTTGGATGTAATTAACTTAATCCCCACCCCAAGATCATCCCTCCTGCGAGAGGCGTAGTGTTGTACTCTTTACACTTTCAGGTTGAAGCGACACCGACGCGGCGTGCGGGTACATACCCTCGCCTCCCCGCTCGCCCCCGTCTCCGGCCGGAGTCGGCGTCTTCACGCCGGCTAGGTGAGCTCCTGAACATCCCTCATTGCTGTATTGGACTTACTTAGCTTAGTATTGCTATAGTTACTCCGTCGGCGGTAAGAGAGTGTCTGATTTTACATTGCCACCAAATTGAGTGACCACCGCGGGCGAGTTGAGAGTGAATCCACTTAACCCACACCCTTGGTGTGTTGGCCGCCCATGATTTGGGCATCCTAGGCCCATTTTGGGTTCTCCCCAAGCTTGCCAACCCTTGGAGCCTCATGGTCCCACCTCAGACCCTCTCCAACATCGCCTAGTTGCCTTCGGGCCCTAGTGTGTGCCATACGGGTGAGCTCACTAGTGTGAGTCCGCTGCTCAAACTTGAATGCTTGCAAAATAGGTCCAAGGTCGGTTTTACATCATACTCACTCTGAGTAACTGAGGATTCAGGCCTCTAATCAAGGTGTCTCCCTAATGTCAAATGTTTGAACTACCAACTTACTCATTGATCTTCTTGAAAATCATCTCAAAAAGAAAAAATTCCTTGTTGTTATGCAACTAATGGATTGCTTGTCTTCAATACCTTGAGAACACCTCTCTGATTTCGTCTCTTGCTGTCTTGTGGGATAGTTGAATGATCAGCTATATCTGGCCATACTTGTTAACTCCTGCTCTAAATCATCCACTATGTATGCTGATAAACTTGTCTATCATTCTACTTCTCTATTGTGTACTGGAGTTTAAAGAATCTTCTCTTGAGATTAGAAACTCACTTATTCTCTTAAGACCTACTAGTGACTGTCTGCACTAAGAAATTACTGCCCTTATTCTTCATGTTTCCAGCACTGTCATACATCCTGTATTTCTTTTTGCTGATGTCAAAGGGGGAGAGAAGTTCTGTAATATCAGTGAGTCTTGGATTTGTCTTGAGCTTTGGGGGAGTCATGTTGCTTCGGGGAAGATATGTTTATGAGTTGTGGGGGAGATGAGAGTGTGTGGTAGGGAATGATTAATTCACCTGCACGAGCATGCCTTGAATTTACTCTGTTTGTTGCAGCTGATATTAATTTCTTGTTGAACTTTGATATTGCTTGATTCATAGTGTTGCCATCATCAAAAAGGGGGAGATTGTTGCATCCCTATGGTTTTGATGATGTCTCACACTATAAATCAATCTACGATCTCTAGATTTATGCTGGTTCATCATGTAAGTGTGTACAGTTCATATGATGTTTCATAAGTTCATCTATATACACTCTGCTCAGTTAGAATGAACAAGTAGTGGGTCGACGCATCAGCAAGGGTGGGTCGACGCATCAGAACATTAAGTGTCTGGGTACCAAAGTCTATACACAAGCTTGATCGATTAAGTCTGTACATTGGCATATCATCTTCAAGTCTGTACATCGGGCACCTTCTAACTGAAGTATATACACTAGTCTTAATATTCTAAGTCTGTACACTGCCCGACCAGTTAAGTCTGCACATTGCCAAAGTCAGTACAGCTCAACTCTATACATCCTTCCAAACTTCAACTCTATACACTGGATTGTCAAGCTTCATGTCTATACACTGGATTGTTAAGCTTCATGTCTATACACTGGTTTGTCTAAACTTCAACTCTATACATCCGATTACTATTGCAGTGTTCACCAAGTCTATACATCACCTTCATACCTTCAACTCTATACACTGCTACAGGAACCAAGTCCATACATAGTCCATCAGCGTTTAGAAGTCTGTACATCGGTCCGTCTTGTTCAGCGTCTTAGTGCATTCAAAGTCTGTACAGCGTCCGTCTCAGCCAGCGTCTCATGCTGCGTCTTAGGCAAGTCTGTACATCGGCTTCATTCACTCAAGTCCATACATCCACAGTGGTACTTCCTTGTCTGTACAACGCTGAAGCATTTGCAAGTCTGTACAGCCGAGCGTCTCATGCATCGTCTCACTCTGGCAAAGTCTATACACTGGCTCAAGCTTGTCGAAGTCTATACATCACCATTGGGCATCAAGTCAATACACTGTTCACCGTCTTATTAAGAGTCTTACACTTTCAAGTCTGTACATTGCGAACAGTGCATTTCTTCTTCAAAGTCTGAACACTGGCCTCTTGCTTCAAGTCTATACATTGGGTTGTCCGACCACAACTCTATACATTCAGTTGTTATATCTTGAGTCTATACAGTGCTCACAGCACACTGGTTCCAAGTCTGTACACTGGTTAGGCTTCGTGAAGTCTATATAGTGGCTGAAGCTATGTAAAGTCTACACACTGGTAAGGCTAGTTCATGCATTGTTCATCATCTGTCTTGTTCACTGCGTCGACGCTGACACTGGATGCGTTGACGCATTGGCCAGTTGCCAAGGGCGTGAGCATCTCGCTTGAGGAGTAGAGGCGACGCTGCACGATGGAAGTGTTGACGCCTTGGGCTGATGTCCAAAGGTCTATTGATCAAGATCAAGTCTGTACAGCATGAAGTCTGTACATTGGTTTTTGTCTTGAACAGAACGCCTAAGTCTATA
Organism: Amorphophallus konjac; assembly: GCA_022559845.1. Taxonomy (NCBI): domain Eukaryota; kingdom Viridiplantae; phylum Streptophyta; class Magnoliopsida; order Alismatales; family Araceae; genus Amorphophallus; species Amorphophallus konjac. The sequence goes on from CM040127.1 coordinate 106,443,479, forward strand.
CATTGCTATGGATAGCCCTGAACTAACAAGTCTATACACTGAGGACGCTGAAGACCTCCAAGTGTATACATTCTCACATGATACACACTTGGTTAACTATTGTTTCAAGTCTATACACTCTCTCACATTGTACACACTTACTCGGTGCTGTTTCTGAAGTATATACACTTGTGTTAATAGCCTGAACTAACTAAGTATATACATTCCTTCTGTCTCTATCTGCAGGCGATTCAGGCTGATGATTGGGCACGTGATCTGAGGTTGGCACCTCGCACGTGATCCAAGAAACCAGGAACATGACACGTGGATGGCAACCCAGTCAGGATGCTGCCATGTGGTCGAAATTCAAATGATCTGGCAAAAAATTCATGGGCGGGAACCTGGCAGCCACACGCCCAATATCTGCTATAACTATGGAGCCTCGTCCTTCAGCAAATGCTCGATCGTGAAAAGAAAAAGCAGAAGCCATTAGTGTGAGTTTGCACGATCCAGAAAAGAAAAAGAGCAGTGAGTTCCATATTGTCCAGATCCGAGAGGAGTATGTTAGAGAGAGAGAGAGCAATGTCTGTGGTTTGATGAATTGCTTCCTTTGAAGCTACATTTGTATTGGTTTCAGAACCGACTGCTTCATCATTGGTCTTTGTTTCTATTTCGTTCCCTTTTATTTTGTTCACTCTTCTGATTCGAATTGGTTCCCCTCCGGTGTGTGGAGGAAGGGAGTGTTACTCTGGTTTCCCTCTGGGTTGCAGAGGAAGAGAGATCGGTGATCTCTGGTGTTGCTAGTGACAGGTTGTCATTAGCAGGTTCCCTCCGGTGTGTGGAGGAAGGGAGAGGTGTCTCCGGTTCTGTTCTAGCTGGTAGCTAGAACAGGTTTCAAGTTCTGTGGGTAGCAGAGCTTGGTTGAGGGATTTGTTTCCCTTGGTTGTTCAAGCTGTGTGGCAGCATGTTGTTCGCAGACTGAGTCTACAGTGGTCTAGCATTGTCTAGTGGAATCCTCATTCTAGTTGGAGTGAGGGGTGGATGTAGATTGCGGACTGCAATCGAACCACCTAAAAATCGAGTGCCTCTTCTGTGGTTTGTTGTTATTATCTGCGCTCTCCATCTGCTTGTCTCTTTGCTTCCATGTGATCAGTTCTTCATTCTCATTTACTTATACTGTCTTGTTTGTAGACTGCATTTGCATTTCTCTGTGTGCGGGTTCAGGAGTGGCGTAAGCAGTAGAATTAATTTTCCACCTAAGTTTTTACAAATTGGGAGTGATCTATTCATCCCCCCCTTCTATATCACTCTTGCTGCGCTAACATCTAAGAGGCTATCTCATGATTGATTTGCTACATACTTGTTACATGACGTTCTAGTGCATAACCTCTATGGTTATGAAAAGTGAATGTGTCTTCTTGATGCATGCAAGCATATTCTTGTTCGTGAAAGGCCAAGTTACGTTCCTTTTATATTCAACTCGATCTTGTTCATATATCATTACTCATCGTATATCATGATCTTATCATGCTATTATGTTACTTGTTTTATCCACGTGTTTTATCGTATTTGCATGATTTATCTTAAATTTAGAGTTAAAATGTTAATTACTTAAACATTACCTTCATATTGATACGAAGATACCTACTGGGCATATGTGCTCATTACCTTACTTTCTAATCTTTTTCAGGAAATTCTAGCGGGTCAGATTCAGATTGCTCAAGTGATGGATCCGGGAGTGATTGATGGTTTGAGAGAAGCCGTAGTTAGTCTAGTCAAGAGTCAAATATGTAATTTTCACTTTATTGAGTCCAGTTAGTCAATGAGTCAATATTATGTACTAGATTGTTCTTATCAATAAAAGTCAGATTTTTGATTAATTTTTGTCTCCATTCATCTTATGTGTGAAGTATTTATGCTCTGATGTTATTGTCACTTGAGGTTTCTCTTGTTGGTTGTTCACGTTCCTGAATATCTTTCGCTGTATTAAAAGCTCGGGGCGTGACGGTTAAAGTGGTATCAGAGTGCCTAGGTCTAAGGATGTACTTGTTCCTAGGAAAGATGTCATGTTATAGGTTAAGTCCAAGGTGATAAGTACAATATGAAGTGATCTAGAAGGGGAGGGGATGAATAGATCACTGTTTTCGTAGATTTAAAAAAATTATTGCAGAGTATATTGCTAAACGGAGCTAACCTCGAGCTCTGACTATCGTAAAAGATGCAGTGCAGTTAATAGCTCAAGCAAATAGAAGGCATACCACAATATTATCACGATCAATCACACAAGGGATCAGAGGATTTTAAGGTGGTTCGGTCCTTCAGACCTACATCCACCCCACACTCAACCTGAGTGTGGCTTCACTAAAGGCTGGGCAACACAGCTTGCCAAACAACTGCTGATACACAGCTTCCCAGGAGAACAACCTCTCCTCTTCCTCCTACCCGGAGGGAACCTCTAGTGATCAGCAGTCACTAGAACCCAGAGACTCACGTCTCTCTTCCTCTTTACCAAGAGGGAAACCCCACTAGTAGCAGCCCTGCTACTAGTGAACCAGAGGTCGAAGACCCCTCTTCCTCCCAACCCGGAGGGTACCTACAAGCAGCTCACCTGCTGCTTGCAAACCGGAGATTGACTCTCCCTACTCCTGATCTCACAGGAGGACCCCGACCTCAGTCCAGAGGATCGGAAACACAAACAATAACGGTTGAAGAAAGATAAGAACAAGAAATGAAAAATACGAACGAAGGAAATCAAATGCCAGACAATGGAAACAATGTAGCTCAATATAGAGCAATAGACTTCGGATTTGATCCGCAAGTCAGAACAATTCTTCTGATCACTCTTCTGCTCTCTTTCTATTTCTCTATGCTATTCTTTCTCCTTTCTTTTCTTTTTCCTGGATCGAAGGGCTCTCTGTTTCCCTGTTTTCTTCTATGCCTCTCTTCTTCGATCACCTTCATCTGAGGACGAAGGATTCTATTTATAGCATCAACAGCAGATGGATAGGGCATGAAACGTGTGTGCCTCCCACGCTCGATCCACAAGTTTCCTGTCACGTGCCTTTATCAAATTGGTTCCTCTTGTCTCGGATCACGTGCAGCCCTGGAGTGTGGAATGTTCTTCCTCGGACCTGTAATGAGATTAAGTCCATTAATACGCTGCATGGCCATTAAAACCAAAACTGCATGAGGTATAGTAACAACAACACGACGTGACTATTTCTCGAGATGACATAAGAACGACACGAGATATTCTGTAACAGATCAGATATACAGAAGATAATGACACGAGGTGAGGTTACAAGCAAGAGAGACACGAGGTTACGAATGCAAAAACAACACGAGGACAATATAAGGAAACGACTCGAGGTGAAAACAACACGAAGTGAAGTTAGACACGAAGTAAAAAGCAACGACACGAAGTATAGTGGTGACAAACACACACTACACAGAAAAACGACACGTAATAAAAATAATGCTAAATGAAAACAGTAATCGACACGCGGTGAGAACAACACGAGGATAGTGAGAACAGCACGAGATGAAAACAACACAGGCTGATAACGACACAAAGTCGAAACAGTAAATGACACGGGATAACACTGCACGAGGTAAAACGACACGAAGACTTAATAATAAAAACGACACGAGGTGGCAATAAAGGAGAACGATATGAAAATAACATGGACTGCAACCGAAACCGACACGAAGTCAAACAGTACAACACGAGGTGTTGTAACCAAGACGAAGTGCCAATCAATCACGAAGACAGTATGCAAAGAAACGACTCGAAGTGAGATGAGAACAGAATGAAACAAAGAAGACGACACGGAGTGCATAAAACCAACACGAAGACGTGGACTATAGTAACCGTCACGAAGTGTGGTTACTAAGCAGGAATCGACACGAGGTCTACAGAAAAAACTACTCGAAGTTCATCAGAACTTTTTAGAGCAGCTTCAGGAACACGACACGAAGTCATGAGAAGAGAAAAACAATCACGAAGTGAAACGAACACTTGAACTTAGACTGACTTAGAAACTCAGCGAAAGGACTCGAAGACAGGAATACAAAGGATGACATGGAAACAACACAGTAAACAAAGACTGCACGAGGTGAAAGATAACACTCAAACAGACGACAACATGGCTAACTCGACACGAGGTGAAAACGCGAAGCAAGAACTACATGATGTTTGATGAAAAACAGCACGAAGACAGAACATGAACGAACACACGAAGTGTTACCTCTTAGCAGTTATTTCATATAAAACCATGGATAACTCAAGTGCAAGATATCTGATCAAAAATAACAAGAACAATTAACATAGTGTTGCTCATCATCAAAATACTTAGGGAAGACACACAATCCAACAATCTCCCCCTTTTTGATGATGGCAACACTATATTAAGTATGAGAGATAAGTTCAAAAGAGATCAATTCAGGATATTTAATGCAGACAACTTAAAGCATACTTGCTTCCTTACTTCCCTTGATGAAACCTGAACACTCCCCCTGAACACAGCAACAGTTTATCAACAGTTTACCTCAGACTTGATAACTAACTCCCCCTCAACTCAATTCTCTCCCCCTTTGACATCATCAAAACTAGGGTCAAATCTGAAGATACAGAGAAGGGAAAATTGCTGACTATAGAGAGAAAACAGGACAGAGTAAGGCAGATAAATGGAGACTATTGAGATGTTTAGTCAATTAAGAAAGCCATTAATTTTATGTGAGGATTTTTGAGGAACAGTTAGTCAGACTGTGCAAAAACTGTGAATAAGGATTTGCGCCATACACAGAACCAGATTCTAAGCAAGTGAGGTACAAGATACCAGTTTGATCAAAATAAGTCTTTACTGAGAGAGTATTATGTAAGACAGCCAGAAGACAAAGACCTGTGGTATTGAGAACAAACAAATCAAAAGCTATACTTCAAGTGAGCAGGATCTTTAAAGATGGTCAAGATCAGAGGTAAGTCTGTCAAGTACACCTTTGACATTAGGGAGACACCTTGTTTAGAGGCAAGAATCCCCAGTTACTCGGTGGCAGGACCACATTACCCCTTCTGATAAGAAGACAGAGATAGTATTCTAGCTGGTGTTGACATTAAGGTGACACCTTTATCTGAGGCCAGACACCCCAGTTATTAACCAGATATGTACCATAGCTCTGTATGATCAAGACAACTATTAAGACCAGATGATTACTGCCATCTCATGACATGGGAAGCTTTCACTTCATTGATGAAAATCCCAGTTTCTCAATGAGCAGTTAACAAAGTTGATAACCCTTTTATGAATTTTGTTTTTATTTACCAGCTCTTAAAACCTTGTTAATGAAGCTTGAGTCCGTTTGAGAACAATACACCAGATCCAAGGTGATTCAGACTAAAGCACAAAATACCTCATTTTGGACTCACCATTGACTAAGTAGGTATGCTGTATTGACTAGATCAGAAGACAGTTACAGTGTATGAAGATTAATCTTGAATTCAGATTTTGATCTCAGTGGGACTAACAGCTGAAATTCCAACAAGAAATTAGATGAACAGCCTTAAAGAGTAAAGCATCCAACATTTTTCTTTTATACACCTAATCAACCTGATTCTCTTATGATGTCAGCAAAATGTCGTTCGGAGTATGTTCAAATTAGGTCAAAGATCAAGACACCTATTATAAATCATCTCCCCCTGGGACCTTGACCTCAATACAGACTTAGCCAAGACAACCCTCAATGCACTTCAAAAAGAACACCATGATGAATATGATAAGCATAATAACACAGGACATGGTATTCAGAAATCAAATTTTCAATCATGAAATTCTGTAAATACCTAGTTCTCTGCGCATAGTGCTAAATTTTTCAGTATCCAGTGGCTTAGTAAAGATATCTGCAATTTGTGAGTTAGTGCCAACATGGATCAACTCAAAAGTCTTCCTTGCTACTTCATCTCGAATAAAATGATGCCTGATTTCAATGTGTTTAGTTCGAGAATGAAGTACAGGATTCTTTGCAATGTTTATTGCACTAGTATTGTCACAAAAGATAGAAGTACAACCTAGCTCAACCGAGTAATCCAGAAGCTGGTGTTTTATCCATATAACCTGTGTGCCACAGCTCCCTGCTGCCACATATTCAGCTTCAACAGTAGAGAGAGCCACAGAGTGTTGCTTCTTGGATCCCCAAGAGACTAAGCACCCTCCTAGAAATTCGCAGTGACCACTAGTGCTCTTCCTGTCCAATTTACATCCTGCATAATCTGCATCAGTGTATGCAATGAGATCTAAGTTACATGATGCAGGATACCAGAGACCTAGATCATGAGTGGCAGATAAGTATCTAAAGATTCTCTTTACAGCTGCCAGATGCAATTCAGTAGGTCTAGCCTAGTATCTGGCACACATCCCTACACTAAATTGAATGTCGGGCCTGGATGCAGTTAAGTAGAGGAGTGAACCGATCATACCTCTATATAGTTTAGCATCCACCTCTTTACCTTTTTCGTCTGAATCCAGTGAGGAGCTGGTACTCATGGGTGTTGAGATTGTCTTGAGGTTGGTCATTCCAAACCTTTTCAGCATCTCCAGAGTATACTTGGTTTGATTTATGAAACAACCATCCTCCATTTGTTTGACCTGCAGCCCAAGAAAATATTTTAGTTCGCCAACTAGACTCATTTCAAATTCTTGGGACATAGACTCAGAAAAGTCTTTACATAATTTTGAGTTATTAGATCCGAAAATGATATCATCAACATATACCTGGACCACAATTAACTCCTTTCCGAGACTTTTGGTGAAGAGGGTTTGGTCAACCTTACCTCGAGTGTAGCCCTTGCTCACAAGGAACTCAGAAAGTCTCTCATACCAGGCTCGGGGAGCCTGCTTCAATCCATAGAGGGCTTTATTCAACCTAAAAACCATGTTAGGCTGAACAGAGAAATTAAACCCAGGAGGTTGTTCAACATATACCTCTTCCTTCAATAACCCATTTAAGAATGCGCTTTTGACATCCATTTGCTTTAGCCGAATTTTTCTAGAGCATGCTAATGCAAACAGAATTCTTATAGCTTCCATCCTAGCTACTGGTGCATAGGATTCATCAAAATCCACACCAAATTCCTGACTGTAGCCTTGAGCTACAAGTCTTGCTTTGTTTCTAGAGATAGCACCATTTTCATCAATCTTATTTTTGAAAACCCATTTAGTGCCAATGACATGAGTGTTTTCAGGTCTAGGAACTAGTTTCCATACATTATTTTTCTCAAATTGATTTAATTCCTCACCCATGGAGGATACCCAAGAATCATGCTTTAAAGCCTCTTCCACAGTCTTGGGTTCTACCTGAGATGTCAAAGCAGCTAAGTCCTGTTCTTGGACAGTTCTAAAGTGAGACCTTGTCCTAGTGGGATCATGCAAATTACCTATGACATTTTCACTAGGATGATCTTTGTGAAATATTACCTCACCTGAGGGTTCACCTACCTCAGTTGCTCCTTCTTGTTGTAAGTTTTCTGGTTGAGCAGTTTGCTGCATCTCTCCTACTTCAATTTTCTCCAAGAAATCTCCCTCATCTGGTGACTCCCTGTCATCATTTGTCCTTTTGTCAGATAGAACATTCTCATCAAACACCACATGAGGTGTTTCTTCAACAGTTTGCTCATCTTTATTGAAGACTCTGTAAGCCCTAGAGGTTTCTGAATATCCGAGAAAAATTCCAGGAGAGCTTCTTGCTTCAAACTTATCCAAACCATTCTTACCATTATTGTGGATGAAGCATTTGGAACCAAAAATTTTAAAGTAAGAAATGTTTGGCAGCTTACCCTTGAGGAGTTCATAAGGAGTTTTCTTATGAGTAGGTCTTACCAATGCTCGATTTAAAATGTAGCATGCTGTATTTGCAGCTTCTGCCCAAAATCTCCTTGGAAGTCCACTCTCAATTAGCATAGTCCTGGCCATTTCAATTATTGACCTGTTTCTTCTCTCAACAATTCCATTCTGCTCCGGTGTCCTGGGAGAAGAAAATCTGTGAGTCACTCCCTTTCTTGAGCAAAATTCAGAGAACGAAGAGTTTTCAAACTCTCCTCCATGGTCAGACTGAATTGTAATGATATTATGTTCACCTTGCAGTTTGATTTTATTAAAAAGTTCTTCAAAGTGAACAAAAGCATCATTTTTATTTGCTAAACAGAACAACCAGGAAAATCTAGTGAAGTCATCAACTATGACTAGACCATATCTCTTACCTGACAGGCTTTGTATTCGAGTAGGACCAAAGAGATCCATGTGCAAGTGCTGTAGTGGTTTAGATGAGAGACCCTCAGTTCTCAACTTAAAAACTGCACGAGTCTGTTTACCTTGAGCACAAGCATCACAGAGCTTGGACCCTAACTGGAATTTTATTTTGGGCAAACCTCTGACTAGGTTATAATTAGACAGTTTATTCAAAGTAGACACACTAGCGTGGCCTAGACGCCTATGCCGGTCAAAAGCAACCTGTTCAGAATTAGCAGACAGACACAAGTTTGTTTCAGAATTATCATCAAGATCAACGATGTACACATTATTTACTCTATGACCTTTGAACATGATGTTATCAGAATTCAGCTCAAAAACAGTGCACGAGTTGTGGTCAAAGAGTACCTTGTGTCCTTTGTCACAAAGTTGACTTATACTTACCAAGTTGTGCTGAAGTCCTTCTACAAGATACACATCTTCAATGGAGTTAGTGGAGGACTTACCAACCGTGCCAATTCCAATTATTCTTCCTCTGTTATTTCCTCCGAATTTGACCAAGCCCCCAGACTTCATTTTTAGTTTGCTGAATTTGGACCGGTCTCCTGTCATGTGCCTGCTACAGCCGCTGTCAAGATACCACTTGTTATGCTCAGCTGCCAGGCTGACCTGCAAAAATTCAGACAGAGTAATGTGGGACCCAATTCAAATTGGGTCCAAAACCAGTTTTCAGATTATGCAGAAAGCACTTGGGAATCCACATTTATTTTATAGTTCTCTTCAGTGGATTTATGTGGGTTGATTCTTCCCTTTTGTTATTTCTTGGTGGGTGTTGAATAAGCTTATTCCTATTTGAACTCTGTTGTTTCTGAACAAAGACATTATTGGTTGGCCTCTTAGAAGATGTGCGTGTGTGTTGAGCATAATTCATGTAAGCATTTTTACTCCAATAAAATTTGTGCTGAAACTGGTGATCGTTGCCATGCTCTACTTGATAATTAGCATGATGAGTTTTCTTAACAAAACTTTTCGCTCTTTTTGTGGCCTCTATAGGACTGGTCCTGTGAGGACCTTTGTTCCACGCCTGCTGTACATGAGCAGTGCTTGTCTCAGGATTTCCTGACTTAGACTGCTGACCAGTGGAGTGAATGAATTTACTGGTCGAAGACTTCATTGTAGAGACAGATTTGGAACCGGATGGTGTTTCCAGTTTCTCTTTGCCTTTGGCGGGGCAGAACGTGATAGTCTTAAATTCAAAGGGTTTTTTACTAGTAGGATTGTATCCTAATCCCTCCCTATTGAAGTTTACCCTCGACCCCAGAAGGACATTCAGGTTGTTTCTCCCCTCTGTAAACTTTTCAAGCACTTTTTCTTTGTCCTCAATCTCCTTCTGAAATTCATTGCATTGGTCCTGGAGTTCCTGATTAACTGTTCTAACTGCCTCATATTTTTCAGCCATCAGTCTAATCTCTCCTTTAGACTCTTCAGCTTTACACTTCAGCTCATCTATTCTAGCTAGACTCTCTTCTCTTTCCATTCTCAACCTCTCAATCTCACCTTTAACCTGATCTAGCTCAGTGGCCATCTCCTTGGTTTTCATGCTATCAGTGACAATAGAAGAGTGTTCTTCAGACAGAGAATGAAACTTACGTCTAAGCATTCTATGCTCCTTGTTTAAACAATTATATTTACTTAACAGGTCTCCATAGGCGTCCTCCCAATCATCCAAAGTAAAATTCTCAAATAAATTTGTTACCTCTTTCTCATGGTCGGCCATGAGGCAGGTCTTCTCTTCATTTTCACTGGACGAAGTGGCTTCTGGGTCCTCCTCCTCATCGCTCCATGTGCACAGCATGGCCTTCTTCTTCTTGTGCACCACATTCTTCTGGTGTCCTGGAGCCTTAGCTTGTAGCTCTGGACATTCACTTTTCATGTGACCGGATTTCTGACAATGATAGCAAGTGATCTTCTTAGCAGACCGGTTCTTCTCAAATCTTCGTTCAGGAGACTTCATTGCAGCATTAAATTTCTTCCTCCTGTAGAATTTTCCTTTTGTTCTTAGGAACTTTCTGAACTGCCTGGTGAGCATAGCTCGCTCATCCTTGTCCAGGTCTGAGAGTCCATCAGACCCTTCGCTGCTATCATCACTGCTGCTGCTGCTGCTGTTGTTGCTCTTCTTAGTATGTCGTGAAACCTTCAGAGCAACATTCTTTCCCTTTCTGTCATGCCCATCGTTTCCTCGTGTGAAATTCATTTCATGGGTCATGAGAGAACCAATCAGCTGGGTTACTGTCATGATGGATAAATCTCTTGATTCCTCTATTACAGTCACCTTGGTATCCCAGACGGGAGTTAGAGACCTAAGGATCTTCCTGACTATGTCTTCTTGTTGAATATCCTTTCCAAGGCCTTTCAGACTGTTGATGATCACAGATAATCTGGCATACATTTTTGTGATCGGCTCCTCTGGCTTCATCTTAAATAACTCATATTGAGTTGTAAGTATGTTGATCTTGGTAGCCTTCACCTGAGATGTGCCCTCATGAATTAACTGCAAATCATCCCACATGTTCTTTGCAGTCTTGCACGCTGAGATCCTTGAATATTCTTCCGGATGGACGGCGCACTGTATGATGTTAAGAGCTGTCCAATTCAGTGCGGAGAGTTTGACCTGATCTTCTGTCCACATATCTTCATTCGGTGGAAGGGTGTATGGACCATCTGTAATGACTTTCCATAGCTTGTTGCTTTGGGCCCTGATAAAGACTTCCATCCTGTTCTTCCAGAAGAAGTAATTATTACCATCAAAGAAAGGGGGGCGGGTGATAGACTGCCCATCAGCTATGAAACTGCGAGGACCATTGGATCCGTTTCCCTGGCCGTTGGACCACATTCTGGGAAAAACCTGCTCTGATACCAACTGATAAGTACAATATGAAGTGATCTAGAAGGGGAGGGGATGAATAGATCACTGTTTTCGTAGATTTAAAAAATTATTGCAGAGTATATTGCTAAACGGAGCTAACCTCGAGCTCTGACTATCGTAAAAGATGCAGTGCAGTTAATAGCTCAAGCAAATAGAAGGCATACCACAATATTATCATGATCAATCACACAAGGGATCAGAGGATTTTAAGGTGGTTCGGTCCTTCAGACCTACATCCACCCCACACTCAACCTGAGTGTGGCTTCACTAAAGGCTGGGCAACACAGCTTGCCAAACAACTGCTGATACACAGCTTCCCAGGAGAACAACCTCTCCTCTTCCTCCTACCCGGAGGGAACCTCTAGCGATCAGCAGTCACTAGAACCCAGAGACTCACGTCTCTCTTCCTCTTTACCAAGAGGGAAACCCCACTAGTAGCAGCCCTGCTACTAGTGAACCAGAGGTCGAAGACCCCTCTTCCTCCCAACCCGGAGGGTACCTACAAGCAGCTCACCTGCTGCTTGCAAACCAGAGATTGACTCTCCCTACTCCTGATCTCACAGGAGGACCCCGACCTCAGTCCAGAGGATCGGAAACACAAACAATAACGGTTGAAGAAAGATAAGAACAAGAAATGAAAAATACGAACGAAGGAAATCAAATGCCAGACAATGGAAACAATGTAGCTCAATATAGAGCAATAGACTTCGGATTTGATCCGCAAGTCAGAACAATTCTTCTGATCACTCTTCTGCTCTCTTTCTATTTCTCTATGCTATTCTTTCTCCTTTCTTTTCTTTTTCCTGGATCGAAGGGCTCTCTGTTTCCCTGTTTTCTTCTATGCCTCTCTTCTTCGATCACCTTCATCTGAGGACGAAGGATTCTATTTATAGCATCAACAGCAGATGGATAGGGCATGAAACGCGTGTGCCTCCCACGCTCGATCCACAAGTTTCCTGTCACGTGCCTTTATCAAATTGGTTCCTCTTGTCTCGGATCACGTGCAGCCCTGAGTGTGGAATGTTCTTCCTCGGACCTGTAATGAGATTAAGTCCATTAATACGCTGCATGGCCATTAAAACCAAAACTGCATGAGGTATAGTAACAACAACACGACGTGACTATTTCTCGAGATGACATAAGAACGACACGAGATATTCTGTAACAGATCAGATATACAGAAGATAATGACACGAGGTGAGGTTACAAGCAAGAGAGACACGAGGTTACGAATGCAAAAACAACACGAGGACAATATAAGGAAACGACTCGAGGTGAAAACAACACGAAGTGAAGTTAGACACGAAGTAAAAAGCAACGACATGAAGTATAGTGGTGACAAACACACACTACACAGAAAAACGACACGTAATAAAAATAATGCTAAATGAAAACAGTAATCGACACGCGGTGAGAACAACACGAGGATAGTGAGAACAGCACGAGATGAAAACAACACAGGCTGATAACGACACAAAGTCGAAACAGTAAATGACACGGGATAACACTGCACGAGGTAAAATGACACGAAGACTTAATAATAAAAACGACACGAGGTGGCAATAAAGGAGAACGATATGAAAACAACATGGACTGCAACCGAAACCGACACGAAGTCAAACAGTACAACACGAGGTGTTGTAACCAAGACGAAGTGCCAATCAATCACGAAGACAGTATGCAAAGAAACGACTCGAAGTGAGATGAGAACAGAATGAAACAAAGAAGACGACACGGAGTGCATAAAACCAACACGAAGACGTGGACTATAGTAACCGTCACGAAGTGTGGTTACTAAGCAGGAATCGACACGAGGTCTACAGAAAAAACTACTCGAAGTTCATCAGAACTTTTTAGAGCAGCTTCAGGAACACGACACGAAGTCATGAGAAGAGAAAAACAATCACGAAGTGAAACGAACACTTGAACTTAGACTGACTTAGAAACTCAGCGAAAGGACTCGAAGACAGGAATACAAAGGATGACATGGAAACAACACAGTAAACAAAGACTGCACGAGGTGAAAGATAACACTCAAACAGACGACAACATGGCTAACTCGACACGAGGTGAAAACGCGAAGCAAGAACTACATGATGTTTGATGAAAAACAGCACGAAGACAGAACATGAACGAACACACGAAGTGTTACCTCTTAGCAGTTATTTCATATAAAACCATGGATAACTCAAGTGCAAGATATCTGATCAAAAATAACAAGAACAATTAACATAGTGTTGCTCATCATCAAAATACTTAGGGAAGACACACAATCCAACACAAGGTTAAGGACCCATACCTATGAACTAGGAAAGAATTCTGAACCCATGTGAGAATTGGGTAGAACCTAGGGTGAGATAGTTATATAGATTTTTTTTTTCAACACCGGCCAAACAGGGTCAAGGACTGGTCGAGTGCACAATCCCCCAGAAGAGGAATGTGGTCTCACTCCCCCAGTTTGACTCTGCGGCCAAAAATTTTTATTGATTCAATCAAAGAATACACTATCTTCGGGGCATACCCCTGTCCATATCTACAGCCAACGACCAGGAAAACTATAAAGCCAAAGACCTATCTACAATGGCGCAGAGTGGGCATTTTGCCCTTGTCCATTCTGATAGCCCCCCTAGCCAATTTAGGGAGGCCATTTATACAAGTGAAGATGTTATTACATTGGGCGGAACAAGCATAGGAAGCCAAGGCGTCTGCCACTTGGTTACCTTCCCTATAAGTGTGTTGCACCAAACAGCCACTCTTGGCTAAAAGCTCAAGAGTTTCCTTCACAAAGGGAGAATAACCCAACTAGGAGCCATTCCCTTCCGGACAGACTCCACCAACAGTGTGCAGTCCGAAAAAATAGCTCTCACCTGGAGACCTCCATTCACAACTAGGGATAAGCCATCATGTAAGGCCCTAGTTTCAGCTAAGATGCTGTTGCCTTCTCTATAATAGAATGCAAAATAGATTATCATGTTACCATCTTGATCCCGAACGCAGCCACCACCCCCACATCTTCCTGGGTTTCCTTTGGATGCTCCATCTACATGCAGAGTGAATTGAGAAGAAGCCAGGCTGCAAGTCACTGCAATGGGTTGCTTTAGACTAACCTTAGGGAATAACTGATAGTGGCCTAAGATGTTCTTTTGTTCAACCGAGAGATGAGAAGAGAAGGCAATCTTATCTAGAGCAAAATCAATGGCAGTGATGATGTTCCTTTTAATTCTCAGCCCATTAGGAACATTACCTTCATATTTGAGAGCACATCTGGATTTCCAAATTTCCCAGAGCAGCAAAATAATAGTGTACATACCAACATAGCTGAATGCAGACCGCAGGTTGGTACCGGCCAAAATATTCCAACAACGAATTGTTATCTGATCACTCATGTTAATCTTCACATTAATCAGTGGGATAATCCATTTCCATAGGTCATCTGCCATATCACTCTTGATAAAGAGATGATTAAGATCCTCTTGGGCTGGGGATTTGCAGCAAACACATTTAGAGGCCAGAGGAATTCCACACTCTGTCACGATGCCGTCAACTGGAACTGCTCAGTGAAGGAGTTTCAAATGAACAGAGCAGCCCTTGGAGCAAATCTAGAATGCCAGAGGTTGGTCCAAGGTCGCCTGATAAGTCCTGTTAGTCTCAATAAATTGTAGGAGGACTTAACAGAAAATTTACCAGTCGTTGTGCCAGTCCAGACGCAACAATCTTCCCCATTGCCATTAGAATAGTAGGAGTGTCATTGCCGAGGAGGATCCTAGTAGGATGGAGAGGATCGAGTGCAACCTCCCTAACAGACACTCTGGGCAGAGCCTGGAGTCTCATAACTTCATTCTGCTAGACTTTGTTAATAAGGGGCCCATTCCCAGTCCAATTGTCTTTCCAGAAATCAATTTCTTTCCCTTCACCAATCAGCCATCTAGAATTCTTAGAAATGAGATCCTTGGCTTTTTGAAAAACACCAATAGGCATGCCAGCTGGGAAGGGCTTTAAGCAGTCTAACAAATTGGTTTTAATGAATCTCTGACGGGCATACCGAGACCAAAGAGAATCACCATGTATAATCATCCAAAGCCTCTTAGCAGCAAGAGCAACTTGAAAGAGACTAAGATCCCTAATGCCAAGACCTCCTTGCTGATGAGATTTTTGTATGCAGTGCCAAGCAACCCAATGGCGACGCCTTAAGTTTTCTGAACCCTGCAAGAAAAAGTTTGCACATAATCTATCAATAGCAATGGTGATAGACTTGGGAATGGCACAAGCTGATGCTAAGTAAATTGGGATGCTGCGAAGAACAGAATTTATGAGAATGGCTCGGCCAGCCTGAGAGAGCAATTTAGATTGCCATCCTTCCAGTTTATGTTGAACTTTATCCACAATGTACTTGAAATCTGAGCACTTATATCTCCCCTCTCTTTCAAGCAATCCATTCAAATGCTAATGGGATACAAGATACAATCTGTTGGCTTCAGCTACTTGGGAATCCTAGTTAAAAAAGGGCTTAGGGTAAATCTTCTCGATTCTAAGGAGAATAACTAAAGGTCCACTTTTTCAGGTACCTTGAACTCTTGATGGCTCATCGTGTGAACTAGGACGAGATGCAGCAAACTGTTGCGGGTCTTACCCAAGCCTTGTAGACCATGGCCCAAGATGGCACAAGGGTTGGCGCGGGTAGCTTACATGGTAATTTCTGAAATTTAAATCCCCCACGATTCTCTGGATCTTCTAACCCTGACGAAGCGGAGAATTGGATCGATGAAATGAATAGAATATTCGATGTCATGCAATGCACTGACCAAGAGAAGGGTCGTCTCTCCACGTTCCAACTCAATAAGGATGCACGTACATGGTGGAAGTCTATTCCGGTCCCGCCTGTAGACGCACCACACACTTGGGAGGGACTCCTCACACTCTTCACAGCAAAGTACTTCTCCGAGCACGTAAAGGAGAGGAAAGCTGCAGAATTCGCGTCACTATGTCAAGGCATGATGTCCGTGGCGGAATATGAGCTCCAATTCTCTCGGCTAGCACCTTATGCTCCCCACCTGGTAAGCACAGACCTATTAAAAGCCAACAGATTTTTGTACGGTTTAAGACCCGGATTTATTCAACAACTTGGGTCACAAAATATCTACACATATACAGAAATGGTCCAACGGGCACATCTATGCGAAAGAACCATGGATAAGATAGAAAAGCTCCGAGGGAAGAAAGAAAGATCGAACTGAAAACATGATCCACAAGAGGAGAAAGAAGCGGATGAGGATGAACCCCGTCACAATAAGAGGTCCCGCAATGGGAACGGTAATGGAAAAAGAAATAGAAATGGTAATTGAAAGAATAAAAGAGTTAAGGAAGAAGAGGGAACGCAAGTCGCCACAGCTTGCACATTTTGTGAAAAGTTCGGACACATGGCCGAAGAATGCTGGAAGCATCTCGGTGCTTATATCAAATGTGGAAGTCGGGAACATCGCTGGCCCATGTGTCCTCTCATAATGGAACAATCTTCAAGGGATAACAACGGACACGGGAGACGAGGCCGAGTAAATGCCATTTTGGATGAGGAAGGTAAAATAATTAAAGGTACCATCTTAACCTATTCACATTACTTTAATTTTTAATGTAGTTAATTAACAAATTAAAATACACACACTCTCCGTAAAAACTCATGTTATGAATTTGGGGACCAAATTCTCATAAGTGGGGGAGGGTGTAACACCCCAGATTTTTCTAGGAATTTTCTAGAATTAAAATATAATTACTAAGTAATTTTACATGCTTAATGGGTTATTAAAAAGAAATTAAGGATTATTTAAACCATTAATCTAAGGCCCTATACTAATTAAAGAGGAATAGGCCCATTTAATTAAAACCATTTGGCCCTTTTAATTAAAGCCCAAAAAGATATGGCCCATATTCTAAAAGCTTAAAATTGGTGTATTTACGGAATTTTAAGGATAAACTACTAATTAAATAGATAAATGAATGAGGAGTTTGACTTGAATCAAAATTCGACGCCCAAACATTGAAAACGGTCTATCGGGCGACTACATGGGGCATGAAACGGTCTAGAACTAGACCGCTAAGCTCTGCAGATTCCGTGAATGGAAGAAGACATGAAAAGATGGGAACTTTGGCATCCTAATCACCTAGGATCAATGCTATCCCTTAGATAGATGAGTCTAGAAGGATTAAGGATCGAATTGAAACCCTAAATAGGACTCTAGGTTTGTTCTAATCCCTCAAAACCTTAGCTAACCCTATAAATAGACCTAAGGTTTCACATACGCGACCCTTACGTTTGGCACGCGTGGAACTAAGGTAAGGAAGCATTATCTGAGGTAGGTTCTTTACAAGTTTTTGTTCATAATACCAGGGTCTAACTACTATCAAAATTTCGTTCTAGGAGATCAAGCCTACAGAAAGTTAGAGGCGACTAAATTCGCTTGTTTGGCACAAGAATCCTAGGAATCTGTGCGATCGGGCCAGATTGAACAGCAAATTAGAAGCCCTAAACGAGGTAATTATATAGGGGTTCTTTAGAGTTAATTATTCCTTATAGTACCCTCTTCTTACCCTCCAAATCTCGTGGTCATAGGTGAAGAGGATCAAGAGTTAGAAGGTCACGAAGTTGCTAGTTCGGTTCTGAACGAGCAGAAACTAGGGTCTACTTCCAACACTAAATTCAAAGTCTAAAGCCCAGATAAGAGGTAGGTTATCTCATGAACGGCTTAATCATGATCTTAGAAGTAAAAGCCCTCAAGTTGCAGTCATTTTCATGCATTGTACTAAGAGTATTTCATGTTTTATTTCGATTACGCATCTAGGGCTAACTTAGCATGCATAGTTCATACTTTTAATAATGAAAGTAATAAATCATGATTACTCATGCGTCTCCATGTTTAAATTAATGTTATCAGATCTATTTACCTGTTGACAGTTTCTATTATGTATCCATCTATCCTAGATTAGCCATATTTTTGGTTTTATTACTATTTACTGTAAACAGGAAGAAGCGGTCTTCCTGAAGACCGCCTGAACTCACTAGCGGCCCTACGACAGATCGCTAGGGTATATGAAACGGTCCTTCCGAGACCGTTTGTCGTTTCTGAGTTCTGAAATTATGTTAACCCGAAACGTAATACAGAATAGCCCTAAATATCATATGATAAGCTTAGCTAGTTAGGTTTTACACCTGTTTTAAATATTGTATTCTTGTACTTGGATATGTTCATCAATCATCCTAGTTGATTGCATGTTCCTTATGAACATTGGTATTATTTTAAACTTATGCTAAATTCATGCCAAAACCATATACTTTTATAATTATATTTCACATGGTTCACGACTTATCTAGTTTTTACTTGATCGTTGTTTTATCACGATTCCTTCCCGTCTATGAGTCATTTTCTTAAGTACATGGTATATACTCCGGTATGTGACCATTAGTTACACTTTGTAATTATAGGCACACTCTCTTGAACTTATGAACCTCTCCGTCGGATATTCCTTCTGTCGGACTAAGGGATTATGTTTCAAGGCCTCCGTAAGACTCCGCGAGCCTGGGATTCCCACTAGGACGCCGAGTTGGTTGTACCACTAAAGCCCAATTTGTCTAGACAGCACTTTACCGGTGTTTTATGTACTCTAGACCTTAGCGTCCCTCTGGACGACCGTCTGATTCGGTTAGCGGCCCATCACTAGACCGCTAAAGGGTACCAAACGGCCATCCGCTACACTGCTAAAGCTCCAGGAAGTTTTTATGCGTCGACTCAAGCCCTGAATGAAATGGTCTAGACTATGACTGCTTTCTACATAAAATGGTCCAGTAAACGACCGCTTATTTCTTGATCTTGTCTAACCTGAGGTTTGACCTTTGGATTTGTTTTCTTGAGTTCCTAGATGATATTAGGATTATCTGGAGTTCCAAAAACTGTGTTAAAAAGGTTAACATTAAGCAATGGAATTTAATGAAAGTACCGTTATGCTGTCGAATTTCTTCCGTAGCATGATATCCATTTAAGTCATCCTTGAAATCTCTTGTTCCTAATTGAAGCATTCTTACATTGGTTACTTGATCATGAAACTTATTATTTGGAATTGAGTTATTGGCCGTACTTTATTGTTATACTCGTGAAAGTAGCTTGATTTATACGTGAAGATGCAGTTCAGGCACTGATTGTGTCCAAGGCTCTCTGCTAGTCCCCTCGGCTGATTGTCAGAAACATACTATAAACCATGGGGTATGATGCTACTGGCGTCGCATTACGATGAGAGTACTTTCTTTATAAATAAGTGAAATTCACGAGGAATCTAAGAGGCTATCTCATGATTGATTTGCTACATGCTTGTTACAAGACGTTCTAGTGCATAACCTCTATGGTTATGAAAAGTGAAAGTGCGTTCTTGATGCATGCAAGCATATTCTTGTTCGTGAAAGGCCAAGTTACGTTCCTTTTATATTCAACTCGATCTTGTTCATATATCATTACTCATCATATATCATGATCTTATCATGCTATTATGTTACTTATTTTATCCGCGTGTTTTATCGAATTTGCATGATTTATCTTAAATCTAGAGTTAAAATGTTAATTACTTAAACATTGCCTTCATATTGATACGAAGATACATACTGGGCATATGTGCTCATTACCTTACTTTCCAATCTTTTTCAGGCAATTCTAGCGGGTCAGATTCAGATTACTCAAGTAATGGATCCGAGAGTGGTTGATGGTTTGAGAGAAGCCGTAGTTAGTCTAGTCAAGAGTCAAATAGGTACTTTTCACTTTATTGAGTCCAGTTAGTCAATGAGTCAATATTATGTACTAGATTGTTCTTATCAATAAAAGTCAGATTTTTGATCAATTTTTGTCTCCATTCATCTTATGTGTGAATGATTTATGCTCTGATGTTATTGTCACTTGAGGCTTCTCTTGTCGGCTGTTCACGTTCCCGAATATCTTTCGCTGTATTAAAAGCTCGGGGCGTGACAGTTAAAGTGGTATCAGAGTGCCTAGGTCTAAGGACGTACTTGTTCCTAGGAAAGATGTCATGTTATAGGTTAAGTCCAAGGTTAAGGACCCATACCTATGAACTAGGGAAGAATTCTGAACCCATGTGAGACTTGGGTAGAACCCAGGGTGAGATAGTTATATAGAAATTATCTTGTGAACTGGGACGAGATACAGCAAACTGTTGCGGGTCTTACCCAAGCCTTGTAGACCATGGCCCAAGCTGGCGCAAGGGCTGGCGTGGGTAGCTTACATGGTAATTTTTGAAATTTAAATCCCCCACGGTTCTCTGGATCTTCTAACCCTGACGAAACGGAGAATTGGATCGATGAAATGAATAGAATATTCGATGTCATGCAATGCACCGACCAAGAAATGTTCGTCTCTCCACGTTCCAACTCAATAAGGATGCACGTACATGGTGGAAGTCTATTCCGGTCCCGCCTACAGACCCACCACACACTTGGGAGGGACTCCTCACACTCTTCAGAGCAAAGTACTTCTCCGAGCACGTAAAGGAGAGGAAAGCTGTAGAATTCACGTCACTATGTCAAGGCATGATGTCCGTGACAGAATATGAGCTCCAATTCTCTCATCTAGCACCTTATGCTCCCCACCTGGTAAGCACAGACCTATTAAAAGCCAACATATTTTTGTACGGTTTAAGGCCCGGATTTATTCAACAACTTGGGTCTCAAAATATCTACACATATACAGAAATGGTCCAACGAGCACATCTATGCGAAAGAACCATGGATAAGGTGGAAAAGCTCGAGAGAAGGAAGAAAGGTCGAACCGAAAAATGATCCATGAGAGGAGAAAGAAGCGGATGAGGATGAACCCCGTCACAATAAGAGGTCCCGCAATGGGAACGGTAATGGAAAAAGAAATAGAAATGGCAATGGAGAAAATAAAAGAGTTAAGGAAGAAGAGGGAACGCAAGTCGCCACGGCTTGCACATTTTGTGAAAAGTTCAGACACATGGCCGAAGAATGCTGAAAGCGTCTCGGTGCTTATCTCAAATGTGGAAGTCGGGAATATCGCTTGCCCATGTGTCCTCTCATAACGGAACAATCTTCGAGGGATAACAACGGAGGCGGGAGACGAGGCCGAGTAAATGCCATTTTGGATGCGGAAGGTAAAATAACTAAAGGTACCATCTTAACCTATTCACATTACTTTAATTTTTTATGTAGTTAATTAACAAATTAAAATACATGTTGGATCGCTGGGTTTGATAATGACAATTTCTGAGTCATGTGTGATAGAATTGTGGTCAGTGCATCTGATTAGAATATCTGATTAATTCATGTGAACTGTTTGCATGATGGATTGCTCATGTCTGGAAACCCTAGTCTTGATATTGACTTTCTGATGAATCATGCTTAGCTATTGGTGCTTTAATTCTCCAATTCTATCTGTTGTGTGTGGTCCATGTGGTCCATGCTATTTCATATACTAAGTCATAGTCAGTGCATGCTATGTCTCGCTTATAATCTTGCTCGGTGCAACTCTCGCTTAGTTCTGCACTTCACGCATAAGTGCTTGCCTCAGTGCAAGTTTCTATTCATGCCCACATACTGTCGATTAGCTTCTCTCTCGGTGAATCCAAATGCATCATGCGCATCTAGACTCGGTGCATTCCTTGCCCTTGCATCTCACCTCCAGGGGTCGGTGCAATTTGTGGGTCAGTGCAATTATTGACAAGCACGCACTGTATTAGTCTCCTCATTTTGTCCAGTGCATTTCACTCTGCCATCTTTGTGCAAGTTCTTACGTGGACAGGAAATCTTGACTCGGTGCAAGCTGTGTCTTGCATCTTAATCTGGCATCTCGGTGCAGATCTTGCTTGGACAGCCTAACCCGAGTCGGTGCAATCCTTTCTTTGTCATCTTTTCACTTGATCAGTGCTTTTCTCATTTTTGCTCATCTTATCTCGGTGCATTCTCATTCTCTTTGAAATACTTGATGTCAGTGCACGTTTTTGCTCCATGCACACCAAGCCTATTCAAATCCCTTTGGCAACGAGGTCGGTACAGTTCCTGTTTCATGTCTTCTAGACTCGGTGCAAGTCCTGTAGATAGCTAAGTGGATTGGTGCAACGTTTGCTTCATTTCACATCGGTGCCTTTCTTGTCCGTCTTAGTCAATGCTTATTCCTTTGACTCGGTGCAAATCTTTCTCTCTGGCAAAATCAAGTTAGTACAACTTTGCATTTCGTTGCTTCCTGTCCGTGCATATCTGTTGCACGATTAGAGTTTATGGTCTGTGCTAATGACGTCGTGCGTCTTCTCAAGTCAGTGCAACTGTTGATTTGGGAACTTCTACACAATGCAGTTTCTGGCTTCTTACTCATTACACTGATACGGATTGTGCTCAGTTTATGGTAAAATGACTATCTCCTTTCTGAAAATTTGTCTGTGCAGTCACCAGGGTGATTGGCACGTGATCTGATGAAGATAGAGCTCCAGAATGTTCCAACACGTACTCCAACCTTTAGGGCAGGGGTGTCCCCTCCACTCACCCAATGTGTGAGCATGTAAGTCCGAGACTGAAGTAATATATAAAAATCCTTTCTCTGAAGGGTGGATGTGAAGCACAGAGAAGAAAAAGAGAGGGAGAGCCAGCAGAAGAAGAAAGAAAGAGGAAGAGAGTGTAGAGAAGAGAGGAGGGACAGTGAAGAAGCGGCTGAAGCACATTGAAGATATGTTCCAAGATTGGTCTCATGGATCAAATCCCGAGCCATCAAGCTCATTGGAGCTATATTCTGATTAGTTTTTCTTTTGTCATTTTGCTTGTTCTTTTTCATATTCTTAGTGTTTTCCGTTTTCATTGTTTGGGATCGGGGTTCCTCCTGTGGATTCAGGGGAAGAGAGACTTGGATCTCTGGTTGCTGGTGATTGGGTGTCACTAGCAGTTCCTTCCAGGTTGGAAGAAGAGAGGAGTGTGTTCCTCTGGCTCAAGCTGTTAGGCAGCGTTTGTAGGCAAGCTGTGGTGCCCAGCGGGTTCAAGCTATGAGGCAATAGTAAGTCACACTCTGGTTGGAGTGTGGGGTGGATGTAGGTCTGATGATCGAACCACCTAAAACCCCTTGTGCATTGTGATCTGATTTCTTCTCTGAGGTTATTAAGTGCATGTTTAGGATCGCGACCTAATTGCCTCTCAGCCACGGTGAATGAATGCTTAAGATCAATTCGATCGCCTAGAATCGTCGGGTTTGCTGGGCATGCAGGTTAAGTGTTCTATCTTGTGTCTCGTTGGAACGTCTGTTTAAGATCAAGCTGATTTACTGCATTCCATTCTTTATTTGTGCGCTATTTGTGTTCGCTTTAGGCTGACCCATTGAGTGCTTGAGTGTGGATCTTGCTAGATCACCTGTATTACTGAATCAAAGTTTTATTTCTGCAAGATTTTGTAAGTTCAATGTTAATTTAGATCTAAGTTTCTAATTGGGCAAATTTCATTTTGAGATTCATTCACCCCCCCTTCTGAATCCGGGCCCTTCACTCAACAAGTGGTATCAGAGCGGGTTCTTATTGCCCAGATTTAACGATTCTCAGTAGATCCTGCGTTTGTGTGGTACGTATCCGGTTGCTGTTTAGATCCATGGCTCATCCACCGATCTTCAACAGTTCGAATTTTGATTCGTGGTTCGTAAATCTGCGCAGAAGTGTAATCTCAGCTGATCCTGATCTGTGGAAATTAATTTCACATGGTCCTCACAGATTACCAAAGAAAATGTCCAAGTGGACCGACAGTCACAGATTAAAGCATGAGGAAAATCAGAAAGTTTTGAATCTGATGAAAGCAGCTACTGACAAGGTCTTACATCCTTCCCTTCTTACATGCAAGTCTACCAAGGACGTTCTAGAGAAGCTAAAGCTAGCTCACAAGAAAAGGGAGGATAGTTGTATGATGGCTAATGGAAGCTGTGAAAGTAGTAGCC
The DNA here is from genome assembly GCA_022559845.1 of Amorphophallus konjac. Lineage (NCBI taxonomy): Eukaryota > Viridiplantae > Streptophyta > Magnoliopsida > Alismatales > Araceae > Amorphophallus > Amorphophallus konjac. The sequence goes on from CM040127.1 coordinate 106,467,589, forward strand.
AAAATGAAGATGAGGATGATGATCAGGTAAACCCTTTCGAGAATTACACTCTGGATGATTGGCAGAATGCATATGGTGATCTGGTAGAGTCACATGAAAAACTTAGAAAACAATTCAAAAGGTTGAAAAAGAAAACTAGTCAGAATATCTCTGATCTCACAGGTGATAATTACTTGGAGTTGGAACAATCTCATGATGCGTGTAAGTCTGATAATCAAAAGTTGCTGAAACTTCTGAAGGATCTTGAACAAGTTAACTCAGATTTAAACAAGGTAAAATCTGAAAATGATTCCCTTTGAAAATCTGTTAAAGAAAACCAAGAAAAATTTGGGAAACTTGAGCAAGAGAAGAATTTGTTAGCTGAAAAATTTAAAGCCATCAAATCTATAAACATGGAGTTGCAGAAAAAGGTTGAAAAGCAGCAAAGAGAAATGAAGGAATTTGAAAATGGAAGAAAGCATGAGGTCAATTCAGAAGATCAGCTCCTAATAAATGAGTTAGTTCAAAATGATAAGCTTAAAGAAGAAATTGAAAAATTAAAAGTGTTGAACAATGCCATGTCGGGAAGACTTCTTACATTGGAAATAGGGAAAATCATATGTACAAACGAAACTGAAAAAGTTGATGAGCTGATAAAGGAGATCAAAGTATACAAAAATGCCAACAAAGTGTTGAATGAAGCTGTTAATTGCAGTGATCAAGAGATTGCTAGTTATGAAATACACATTGCATCTCTTGAAAACAAAATTTAGGATTTGAACAAAGTTTGTCTAAGTTTGTTGATGGACAAGAAAATCTGGATAGGTTGCTAGGAGTTAAGGTGAATGCTCAAAAGGAAGGGTTAGGCTACAATAATGTCAACAAAAAGGTTTTTAAAAATAAGCTAATGACATCCTTTATCAAAGCATCAAATGTAGCCACCACCTCAGAAAATAAACAACCCAATGTTCAGAAAAATCAGAAACAAACTGGAAAAATGGAAAAGGCCAGTCATGTGAAGAAATGATTGAATCACACTCATATTGAAAATGTGCATGCTGTGAAACACACTGATACACCTAGACATGCACATAAAAGGGAACTCATGAAATGTTATTACTGTCACAAGATTGGTCACTTGATGCGTGAATGTAACTTAATGGAATCAGATGATCTGAATGCTAGAAAAATGCATGCTAGGGACCCTCAGGTCAAGTTCCCTGTCACTCCGAAAAAGAGTGTCACATGTTCTAATTGTGGTAAAGTAGACACGCTGCTGCTCATTGCTGGTTTGGAAATAGTAAGAAAAGACCCCATTCATATCATGCTAAATTCCCTGCAAGCCAACATAGTTTTAATAAGAGCAAATTTGTTTCAATGAACTGGCACATCACTTGCTTTAACTGTAACAAGATTGGTCACAAGGCCACTGAATGATGGTCAGGCTCGTTCAGAAGAAATTCTCTCAAATGCTCTCACTGTAGAAAGCATGGCCATACAGTCAAGGACTATTGGCACCTTCAAAATAGGCGGGTAAATTTCAAACATGCTAGACATCCTGTTAAGGAAAACAAGTTTGGTAAGATCAACAGGAACAACTTCCATGATAAAAACAGAAACCAGTATGCACCTGCACAAAAACTCCATGCAAATAATTGTATGCAAAACAAGAAATCAAAGCATGATGCTCTCTGTTATTATTATGGGCGAATTGGACACATGATGAATGATTACTCTTTAATGATACATGATGATACAGAGGCCCAAAAGTTGTGGAAAGCACCCATCAAAGGTGCTATTAACCATGCAGGACCCAAGACCGTTTGGGTACCTGCCCATGCCAAATAGAGTGCTAACTTGTAGGTATGCCGTGGAATGGAATAAAGGGGTAACTGAGCCACGGCATTCGAAGGAGAAAACCCCATGTCTGAATTTCTATTCAGGCCAGTCTTCCAATCGTACTAAAGTTATATGTTCTAGATAAATGCGTGCAAATAATAAGAGTGTTTCTGAATTGTTACTACATGAATTGTCACACTCTCTGCTTATTAGCTCTTCGCACAGAATATTATTATGAAAATCTAAAAGGAGTCACTTGAACGTTTGCATAAGAGTCTAGAAATAAAGCATGTATTTAGCTCTCTCTATCTGCAAGAAAAACAAGAACTGCCTAATTATGGATCTTAGCACTCAGTGAGGGGGAGCTGAACTGTTCTGAGCAGAAATGAAGTAGTTGGTGCACATTATGAGTTTGAAAGCTAGTGGTGTTTAAGTTGAGATGTTGAGCTGAAACTGTCAGGTCTGATCAGAAGTGTTTGGGACAAGAGTTGACTAAGGATATCTTTGGATTAAAGCAGTCTGCAACTCTACACCAATTTGGACATCTTCTCTAATGTCGTTGGAAAGCTCACTTCTTCATCCTTCTTCTTTATTATCAACATATGATCCATCTCTTCTCATCTAAATTCCTTTCCCATGGGCTGACACTTAGGGGGAGCAATATATGGAACATTATTATCCTTGTCCATCGTGCATTATTATGACCAAAAACCACTCCCAGTAGTGTATAAAGATGTTGGTCTTCCCTATTGAGTGATCTTTGGCCTATAAAGATTATATCTTATGGTTAATTGTTCAAGAGAACTCTTGAAAGCATTTTCACTGGAGCTGAAAAGACTCTTAATGACTTGAAAAGTCCAACCTAATAAAATTCATCAATATGAAATTCATGAGTTTTGGGATAATCTGGTAAAAGAAAATGTCTTATAAAGTGTTTTTAAATCATGTTTCTAAACTAATATGAAGTAGACCAGGGAATACGCCATCAAGTAAAATAAACGTTAATGGCATAGCAATGGCAAATTTCTGAGAAACTAGTCGTCTAGATCAAAGAAATCTAGAAATTATGTCATGAAGAAATAAGCTATCTCTGCTCATAAAAAGAGGCAAGAAAGTAGATTGTGCTGAGTAACCAGGGTTTCTGGTGTCTAATAAATATGTCTCCTTGTGTAAAAAGGCCAGTCTTACTGGAATGCTCAAATTAAATTTTTAAAAAAAGGGGGGGGAAGTAAGAATAGATATGGTTGACTCTGGTTCTACCTCAGGGGCTGAAACTGAACTTAAAACACAATATAAGACATATGTCTGAAAACCAACTTTATCTTATGAAAATAATGAGTTACTTTGGTGATTTTTTATTAACTGGACATTGATTTGTGACTAAAAGTGTTTATCTCCATTGGGTATGCGTTAAAAGATGAACCTTTGAGCGATAAACATATAAGATATAAGTTTAATATGCCAAAGACCATAAAGGAGGTGAAGAAAAAATATTTTATACACGAGAGGGGCAGTTTGGGGATAAAGTGTACGTCAAAAAAGGGGGGGATAATGTATTTTATACATTGTTTAACCCTAAAAGTGTCGATTGAACTTTCGCCCTTTTACAAGCCAGGTCATTCCCTCTCTCATGACCTCCCGCCGTAAGCGTCTCTCCAATTTCCCGCTTGAGTTCTTCTTCTCTGTCGTTTCTGCCTCTCTCCTTTTCACATGCCATCTTCCTGGTTCAGCATCCACTCTTGTCGTTCTCGAAAGAGGACGTCCTCGTCTCAATCACAAACTTCTGTGATGTCTTCTCCGTCAACTAAGGACAAGGGGAAGGAAGAGGTGTCAGAGGAGCAACTGCCGCCAACTCAAGACATCAGCATGTCCGAAAGAGAAAATGATTATGAGAGCAAAAGCAAGGAGGGGCCTACTGGAAATGCCCAAGGAAAAAGGAAGGCCGATGAGCTCATCCCTTTCGAGGAAGCAAGGGTTGAGAAAAGCGAAGAAGTCCCCGAAGGAAAGAAAAGAAAAGGAAAAGAGAAAGTGGGTAAATCTTCTGGAAATAAAGGTACACAAAATCTCCTCGTAAAGATGATATGTTTTCTTGGAACTGAAGTTTGCTCTTCTGCTTCTAGTGGTTACTCATGATATTAAGCTGACCACCGAGCATTCTGAACTGGTAAAATTTTTTTTTGGGGGTTTCTGTGATGAAAAAGTTTTTGGGAAAGCATTGATATTGATTGATCTCTATTGCTCTGTAGTGTCTAAGGATCCAGCTGAACCACTTGCCGAGGATACACAAATTTTTGAGGAAGAACATCCGGTTTACAAGTCGAGTATCCTGAATCAAGCACTCTGTCTGCAAGTTCAACTGAGGCCGATAGTGAGCCGAATATTTCTGATCTGCTCAACAATCTGACAACTTTGGTTCAAAATCAGTGTAAGATGTTGTCTTCCCAGCTTCTGTACACAAACCGTTATCTGAACAAAATGAGCACAAGACTACATCTCCTAGAGCACAGAGTGAATACGCAGCGGATACAATTTCTGGCTGTCAAACGGAGGACAGATGATGCGATGCAAGAGTTCTTATGAAAGCTCTTAGGTCTGATTAATAGAATAGGAGAGGAGGTTAGCAGTGTTCAAAGCACTCAGACCACTTTTTACAAGACCCTTGTCACTATCCTTGACAAAACCTACGATATCAACATTGAACTTGCGAAGATGAGGACGCTGGATCATCCCTTCCTCGCTGGTCAACAGGAGATCCGTACAGCAGTGGAAAAAGCTCAATCTGAAGTTGATACTATTGTAGCCAGACTTGAAAATGTCTTAACAGAGCAAGCAGATATGTCCTCTCTCTCGGCCAGTATTAGCGGCACTATTTTCTACTGCTTTGAGCAGCTGTCCAACTCCCTGCAGTCTCTTCAGAATTCCATCCTGGATAGACCCTCTCAAGGAGGAAGCTCAAGTTCTGCTCCTCCCAGAGATCCGAGAGACCCCAGAAGCTCCCACGGTTTTTGATAATGACAAAGGGGGGGAGAAAATGTCATGTGTAGTTGTGATCTACTGATGATGGTTTTTGATGATGTTTTTTAATGACTTTAAATTTTTTGGTTGTGTGGATGGTGGATGTCTTTAAACTTCTTTTTGTGGATAACTTTAAATGTTCTTTATGGATGACTGACTTTAAGTTTTTGGATGAATCTTAGTTCTGGTGGGTAACTGTTTACACCTGATTCTTATTGCTTTTTGTGCTGGAAGAGTGGTTGCTATATGTATGACAAAAATTGATTTTGCTTAATTCATTATGTGAATTATCCTACATGACTCATTAGGTTGTCATCATCAAAAAGGGGGAGATTGTTGGATCGCTGGTTTTGATAATGACAATTTCAGAGTCATGTGTGATAGAATTGTGGTCAGTGCATCTGATTAGAATATCTGATTAATTCATGTGAACTGTTTGCATGATGGTAAACCCTAGTCTTGATATTGACTTTCTGATGAATCATGCTTAGCTGTTGGTGCTTTAATTCTCTAATTCTATCTGTTGTGTGTGGTCCATGTGGTCCATGCTATTTCATATACTAACTCATAGTCAGTGCATGTTGTGTCTCGCTCATAATCTTGCTCGGTGCAACTCTCTCTTAGTTCTGCACTTCACACATAAGTGCTTGCCTCAGTGCAAGTTTCTGTTTATGCCCACATACTGTCGATTAGCTTCTCTCTCGGTGCATCCAAATGCATCATGCGCATCTAGACTCGGTGCATTCCTTGCCCTTGCATCTCACCTCTAGGGGTCGGTGCAATTTGTGGGTCAGTGCAATTCTTGACCAGCACGCACTGTATTAGTCTCCTCATTTTGTCCAGTGCATTTCACTCTACCATCTTTGTGCAAGTTCTTACGTGGACAGGAAATCTTGACTCGGTGCAAGCTGTGTCTTGCATCTTAATCTGGCATCTCGGTGCAGATCTTGCTTGGACAGCCTAACCCGAGTCGGTGCAATCCTTTCTTTGTCGTCTTTTCACTTGATCAGTGCTTTTCTCATTTTTGCTCATCTTATCTCGGTGCATTCTCATTCTCTTTGAAATACTCGATGTCGGAGCACGTTTTTGCTCCATGCACACCAAGCCTATTCAAATCCCTTTGGCAACGAGGTCGGTGCAGTACCTATTTCATGTCTTCTAGACTCGGTGCAAGTCCTGTAGACAACTAAGTGGATTGGTGCAACGTTTGCTTCATTTCACATCGGTGCCTTTCTTGTCCGTCTTAGTCAATGCTTATTCCTTTGACTTGGTGCAAATCTTTCCCTCTGGCAAAATCAAGTCAGTACAACTTTGCATTTCATTTCTTCCTGTCCGTGCATATCTGTTGCACGATTAGAGTCTATGGTCTGTGCTAATGATGTCATGCGTCTTCTCAACTCAGTGCAACTATTGATTTGGGAACTTCTACACAGTGCAGTTTCTGGCTTCTTACTCATGACACTGATACGGATTGTGCTAAGTTTGTGGTAAAATGACTATCTCCTTTCTGACAATTTGTCTGTGCATTCACCAGGGTGATTGGCACGTGATCTGATGAAGATAGAGCTCCAGAATGTTCCAACACGTACTCCAGCCTTTAGGGCGGGAGTGTCCCCTCCACTCACCCAATGTGTGAGCATGTAAGTCCGAGACTGAAGTAATATATAAAAATCCTTTCTCCGAAGGAAGGATGTGAAGCACAGAGAAGAAAAAGAGAGGGAGAGCCAGCAGAAGAAGAAAGAAAGAGGAAGAGAGTGTAGAGAAGAGAGGAGGGACAGTGAAGAAGCGGCTGAAGCACATTGAAGATATGTTCCAAGATTGGTCTCGTGGATCAAATCCAGAGCCATCAAGCTCATTGGAGCTATATTCTGATTAGTTTTTCTTTTGTCCTTTTACTTGTTCGTTTTCATATTCTTAGTGTTTTCTGTTTCCATTGTTTGGGATCGGGATTCCTCCTGTGGATTCAGGGGAAGAGAGATTTGGATCTCTGGTTGCTGGTGACTGGGTGTCACTAGCGGTTCCTTCCAGGTTGGAAGAAGAGAGGAGTGTGTTTCTCTGGCTCAAGCTGTTAGGCAGCGTTTGTAGGCAAGTTGTGGTGCCAGCAGGTTCAAGCTGTGAGGCAGCAGTAAGCCACACTCTGGTTGGAGTGTGGGGTGGATGTAGGTCTGATGACCGAACCACCTAAAACCCCGTATGCATTGTGATCTGATTTCTTCTCTGAGGTTATTAAGTGCATGTTTAGGATCGCGACCAAATTGCCTCTCAGTCATGGTGAATGAATGCTTAAGATCAGTTCGATCACCAAGAATCATCGGGTTTGTTGGGCATGCAGGTTAAGTGTGCTATCTTGTGTCTTGTTAGAACGCTTGTTTAAGATCAAGCTGATTTACTGCATTCCATTCTTTATTTGTGCGCTATTTGTGCTCGCTTTAGGATGACCCATTGAGTGCTTGGGTGTGGATCTTGCTAGATCACCTGCATTACTGAATCAAAGTTTTATTTCCGCAAGATTTTGTAAGTTCAGTGTTAATTTAGATCTAAGTTTCAAGTTGGGCAAATTTCGTTTTGGGATTCATTCACCCCCCCTCTGAATCCGGGCCCTTCACTCAACAATACACACACTCTCCGTAAAAACTCATGTTATGAATTTGGGGACCAAATTCTCTTAAGTGGGGGAGGGTGTAATACCCCAGATTTTTCTAGGAATTTTCTAGAATTAAAATATAATTACTAAGTAATTTTACATGCTTAATGGGTTATTAAGAAGAAATTAAGGATTATTTAAACCATTAATCTAAGTCCCTATACTAATTAAAGAGGAATAGGTCCATTTAATTAAAACTATTTGGCCCTTTTAATTAATGCCCAAAAAGATATGGCCCATATTCTAAAAGCATAAAATTGATGTATTTACGGAATTTTAAGGATAAACTACTAATTAAATGAATAAATGAATGAGGAGTTTGAATTGAATCAAAATTCGGCACCCAAATATTGAAAACAGTCTATCGGGCGACCGCATGGGGCATGAAACGGTCTAGAACTAGACCGCTAAGCTATGCAGATTCCGTGAATGGAAGAAGGCATGAAAAGATGGGAACTTTGGGATCCTAATCACCTAGGATCGCTGCTATCCCTTAGATAGATGAGTCTAGAAGGATTAAGGATCAAATTGAAACCCTAAATAGGACTGTAGGTTTGTTCTAATCCCTCAAAATCTTAGCTAACCCTATAAATAGACCTAAGGTTTCACATACGCGACCCTTACGTTTGGCACGCGTGGAACTAAGGTAAGGAAGCATTATCTGAGGTAGGTTCTTTACAAGTTTTTGTTCATAATACTAGGGTCTAACTACTCTCAAAATTTTGTTCTAGGAGATCAAGCCTACAGAAAGTTAGAGGTGTCTAAATTCGCTTGTTTGGCACAAGAATCCCAGGAACCTGTGCGACCGGGCCAGATTGAACAGCAAATTAGAAGCCCTAAACGAGGTAATTATATAAGGGTTCTTTAGAGTTAATTATTCCTTATAGTACCCTCTTCTTACCCTCCAAATCTCGTGGTCATAGGTGAGAGGATCAAGAGATAGAAGGCCACGAAGTTGCTGGTTCAGTTTTGAACGAGCAGAAACTAGGGTCTACTTCCAACACTAAATTCAAAGTGTAAAGCCCAGATAAGAGGTAAGTTATCTCATGAACGGCTTAATCATGATCTTAGGAGTAAAAGCCCTCAAGTTGCAGTCGTTTTCATGCATTGTACTCAGAGTATTTCATGTTTTATTTCGATTACGCATCTAGGGCTAACTTAGCATGCATAGTTCATACTTTTAATAATGAAAGTAATAAATCATGATTACTCATGCGTCTCCATGTTTAAATTAATGTTATCAGGTCTATTTACCTGTTGACAGTTTCTATTATGTATCCATCTATCCTAGATTAGCCATATTTTTTGTTTTATTGCTATTTACTGTAAACAGGAAGAAGCGGTCTTCCTGAAGACCACCTGAACTCACTAGCGGCCCTGCGATAGACCGCTAGGGTATATGAAACGGTCCTTCCTAGACCGTTTCTCGTTTCTGAGTTCTGGAATTATGTTAACCCGAAACATAATACAGAATAGCCCTAAATATCATATGATAAGCTTAGCTAGTTAGGTTTTACACCTGTTTTAAATATTGTATTCTTGTACTTGGATATGTTCATCAATCATCCTAGTTGATTGCATGTTCCTTATGGACGTTGGTATTATTTTAAACTTATGCTAAATTCATGCCAAAGCCGTATACTTTTATAATTATATTTCACATGGTTCACGACTTGTCTAGTTTTGACTTGATCGCTGTTTTATCACGATTCTTTCCCGTCTATGAGTCATTTTCTTAAGTACATGGTATATACTCCGGTATATGACTATTAGTTACACTTTGCAATTATGGGCACACTCTCTTGAACTTATGAACCTCTCCGTCGGATATTCCTTCTGTCGGACTAGGGGATTATGTTTCAAGGCCTCCGAAAGACTCCCGCGAGCCTGGGATTCCCACTAGGACGCCGAGCTGGTTGTACCATTAAAGCCCAATTTGTCTAGACAGCACTTTACCAGTGTTTTATGTACTCTAGACCTTAGCGGCCCTCTGGACGACCGTGTGATTCGGTTAGCGACCGTTCACTAGACCGCTAAAGTTTAACAAATGGCCATCCGCTAGACTGCTAAAGCTCCAGGAAGTTTTCATACATTGACTCAATCCATGAATGAAACGGTCTAGACTATGACCGCTTTCTGCATAGAACGGTCCAGTAAACGACCGCTTATTTCTTGATCTTGTCTAACCCGAGGTTTGACCTTCGGGGTTGGTTTTCTTGAGTTCCTAGATGATCTTAGAATTATCTGGAGTTCCAAAAACTGTGTTAAAAAGGTTAACATTAAGCTATAGAACTTAATGAAGGTGTCATTATGCTGCCATGTTTCTTCCATAGCATGATATCCATTTAAGTCATCCTTGAAATCTCGTGTTCTTAATTGAAGCATTCTTACCTTGGTTACTTGATCATGAAACTTATTATTTAAAATTTAGTTATTGGCCGTCCTTTATTGTTATACTCGTGAAAGTAGCTTGATTTATATGTGAAGATGCAGTTTGGGCACTGATTGTGTCCAAGGCTCTATGCTAGTCCCCTCGGCTGATTATCGGAAACATACTATAAACCATGGGCTATGATGCTACTGGTGTCGCATTACGCTGGGAGTACTTTCTTTATAAATAAGTGAAATTCACGAGGAATCTAAGAGGCTATCTCATGATTGATTTGCTACATGCTTGTTACATGACGTTCTAGTGCATAACCTCTATGGTTATGGAAAGTGAAAAATGAAAGTGCGCTCTTGATGCATGCAAGCATATTCTTGTTCGTGAAAGGCCAAGTTACGTTCTTATTATATTCAACTCGATCTTGTTCATATATCATTACTCATCGTATATCATGACCTTATCATGCTATTGTGTTACTTGTTTTATCCATGTGTTTTATCGTATTTGCATGATTTATCTTAAATCTAGAGTTGAAATGTTAATTACTTAAATATTGCCCTCATATTGATACGAAGATACCTACTGGGTATGTGTGCTCATTACCCTACTTTCCAATCTTTTTCAGAAAATTCTAGCTGGTCGGATTCATATTACTCAAGTGATGGATCCGAGAGTGATTTATGGTTCGAGAGAAGCCATAGTTAGTCTAGTCAAGAGTCAAATATGTAATTTTCACTTTATTAAGTCCAGTTAGTTAATGAGTCAATATTATTTACTAGATTGTTATTATTAATAAAAGTCAGATTTTTGATCAATTATTGTCTCCATTCATCTTATGTGTGAATGATTTGTGCTCTAATGTTATTATCACTTGAGACTTCTCTTGCCGACTGTTCACGTTCCCGAATATCTTCTGATGTATTAAAAGCTCAGGGCGTGACACGACATTTGAAAAGGAGACTCACATCTGCCTTAATGCAACAGCATGGACCTGATCTAACTCAATCTTTGAACATCCTACCATGAACTCCTCCTATCAACATGCAAGACATACTAACTCCCCCTGTCCATATGCACTACTACTTTTCACAACATTTAGAGCCTATGTATGAATTTAGACTGTCATGAGTAAAACAAGATGCACAGAATGTATTACAATATATTTTCAATAGGGAATACAGAAGGTAATTATTCCATGCGAGAAAACTCAACCAATCAGTTATCATGTTAAAATTTACATAAATCAAGTTCGCTTCTTAAGAATTTAAATCTTTCATTACCAAGAGGTTTAGTAAATATATCAGCAATCTATTTTTCTGATTCTACAAAGTTCAATTCAATTACATTCTTACTTACTTCATCTCTCAAAAAGTGATGTTTTATCTCTATGTGCTTAGTCCGAGAATGATGGACATGATTTTTAGTTAAGGAAATAGCACTGGTGTTATCACATAAAATAGCAATGCACCCAAGATTTATGTGATAGTCACTAAGTTGGTGTTTAATCCAGAGTACCTGGGCTGCACATTTTCCTGCTGCAGCATACTCAGCTTCAGCAGTAGAAAGAGCAACAGTGTGTTGCTTCTTAGATGCCCAAGGCACTAGACATCCATCCAGGTATTGACAATATCCACTAGTGCCTTTTCTATCTATCCTACACCCTGCATAATCTGCATCAGTGTAAGCTATCAGTTCTAGCTCACACTTACCAGGATATCATAATCCTAAATCAAGGGTGCCAGATATGTATCTAAAAATCCTTTTTACTGCACTCATGTGTGATTCCCTAGGACTAGCCTGAAATCCAGCACATAAACATACAAAAAAATGAATATCTGGTCGAGATGCAGCGAGATAAAGCAAGGATCTAATCATACCTCGATAAGTTTTGGAATCAACCAATTTACCTTCTGAGTCAGCATCAAGACTAGTTGATGTATCCATTGGTGCAGTGATTGTCTTGAGGTTTTCCAGCTTGTACTACTTTAATAGATCCTTGATATACTTGGCTTGAGTAATGAAGCTTCCTTCTGAAGTTTGACAGATCTGCAATCCAAGGAAAAACTTCAATTATCCCATTAAACTCATTTTAAATTCATCAGTCATTGAAGTAGAGAATTCCTCACACATGGATGATTCAGTTGATTCAAACACTATGTCATCTACATAAATCTAAACAACAAGAATGTCCTTGTTATCTACCTTAGTGAATAGGGTTTGATCAACCTCACCTCTTGAAAAACCTTTACCTGTGAGGAATGAACTCAACCTGTCATACCAGGCCCTGGGAGCTTGCATCAATCCATACAGTGCCATTTCAATCTTGTACACATGGTCAGGGAAGTCAATACACTCAAAACCAGGAGGTTGTTTGACATAAACATCCTCTTTTATTAGACCATTTAAAAATGTAGATTTGACATCTATCTGCTGAAGTTTTATTCCTAAGCTACATGTAATTGCATGAAGTATTCTAATGGCTTCTAGCCTGACTACAGGAGCAAAAGACTCTTCAAAATCTATTCCAAATTCCTGATTATACCCTTGTGCCACTAGCCTAACCTTATTTCTAACAATTCTTCTTTGTTCATCTGTTTTATTTCTGAAAACCTATTTTGTGCCTATAATGGTGCCATGTGTAGGTTTAGGAACTAGGTGCCATACCTTGTTCCCCTCAAACTGACTAAGTTCATCATACATGGCATTAATCCAGTGTTCATCTTTTAAGGCATTTTCAATATTTTTGGGTTCTACTTGTGAGACAAGTGCAAATGAATTAAGTTCATTTTCAATTCTGAAGTGAGATCTAGTTCTAGGGGGTTCATTCAGATTACCAATAATATGCTCTACAGGGTGGTCTCTAAGTATTTTTTTTTTCAAAAAATCCCTGCCTAGGGATGAGTCGGAGAGTGCACTAGCCGCTCCACCACCCAACACTAGGAGGTAAATTTTATTAATAGTGGAATAAAGAATGACAATTACATCAGGCAAATTCTAGGCATACCCAGCTTATCCAATCAAGCTGTACCTTTAATATTATTCGGTAGCTCTTGATGAATAAAAAAGGAATTACATTTGGAGCTACAAGCTAAAGAGGCTAAAGAGTCGGCGACCGTGTTAGCTTCTCTATAGATGTCCAAAATAGTGTCAGAAGAGGAAAGGTCGCTCCAGATGTCTCGGATATATGTAAGAATAACCCATGGGCATGAAATTTCCTCTTTAACAATCTGCACCAAGACTTTGGAGTCACACTCAATGTAAGCTGGCCGAAATGTGACAGTTTGAAGATATTTTAAACCATCTTGAAGAGCTCTAGCTTCAACAATGAGAGTGTTAGACTGAGCATAGAAGTGGGAGGCGAGCAAGACATTGCCATGTGGATCATGGATGACACCACCACCACCGGATACACTCGCATACTTGCATGCTCCATTAGTATTGAGTTTGAGGGAGGGCCAAGGAGGGCACATCCATTTGATAATTTTGATCTGAGGGCAATCTCTGTCAGTAGCTTGGATACAAAAGTTTGCCCAAAATCTTTCGCCTGCTGTAAGAATTTTCCTTGAAGCCAGCAGGATTAACAACTTCTATGGCCTACACAGAGATTCTGTGAAAAAGACTCTGTTTGGAGAATTCTTTTCCTTCATACATTGCGGCATTCCTGGTAGTCCATAATTCCCACATCCCATATCCAATGACAGCAAGAGTAAAGAGACAAATTTAGAATTGGGTTTGTAGTGCTGAAGAGAGTTAACAATTAGTGCTTTGGCTAATCTACCATGGAGCTGTAGCCCCTTTAGTTGGAAAGAAGACCAAACAAATGAAGCACAATCACTGTTGATAAATAAATGAGTTGCATCTTCCTCATTCGGATCCTTGCAGCAAAGGCATTTGGAGCAGAGGGGGATGCCAAGCATTTTAACATTAGCATTATTAGTAGGGAGGCAATTATTCAGAATTTTCCACAAATGAATGGAGATTTTGGAGGGCAGCCAAGTGGACCAAAGGTGAGTCCAAGGGGTAAAATTTGAATCTAAATAGAATTATAAGTAGCTTTACATATAGAAGACACCGAGCACTCACCTGTGGAGGATAAGCTCCAGATTTCCTTATCAACATCATGTGATAAATTGACATGGTTAATGGCAGTCCTGATATCTGGGGGAAGAAACCTATCTAGCAGAGCATTAGAGTCATTGGCGGGATGAAAATAAAACTCTCTGACATAAATCTTTCTGTTCGGAATTAATTCAGCAGGAATATAGGAGGCCATGATCTGGTTTTCAAAGTAGACATCATGCCAGAAGCTTGTATTAGTCCGATCGCCCAATATAGTTCCTTTATGCTGGAGAATGAGATCTTTGGCTTGTAACCAGCTTTTTCTAGCAAACCCCTTTGAAGAGGCAAGATCTCGCGTTGGTCCTGAGCGGGCAGTGGATCACCGGATAGTGAACTGCAAGAAAGGGAAACGGATCAGGGGGCCCAGGGATGAGTCCCTGGGGAAAACCCTCCGATGCTTAAGTCAGTAGAGCTATGGTGGGAGCAATATAGGGAGGAAGTAGCTTCTGCGTGAGATCCCTCTCCACCAGAAGGGTGAAGTGGTTCCTGCTCAGGAGTTTTGAGCGTGTGATTGCCCTTACCTTTCGCCGGAGGGTATCCCTGGGTTAAATAGTGCGTTGTCTTCTGGAGTCCTGTAAGTCGAGGAGTTTCAGGTGGGGGTTACGTCCTCGACGTGGGCTTTTATTGCCCTATCGTGGGAGCGTTATCACCTTGGGGAGCTGGAGTCCCTCACCTTTATGAATTCCTGCCCACAGAGGACTCTTAACGGCTGCATGGATAAGTAATCGTCGGCCGTATCGAGCTCAGAGAGGCCAGCCCTATCCGGGCGGTAGGCTTAGCTCGGACGAAGATGGGTCGGATTGGTCGACATGCGCCTTCTTCCTCTGGGCGGAGAGATGGCTCGGGCATGGACCTTTCCTGTGACCAGACCGACGCTCGGGCCTTCCGAGCCTAGAGGCCGCCTAGGAAGGTAGTATCCTCGAGCGAAACTTTTATTGGGCTTTCTCGCCTAAGTGGGCCCCAGGGGGCTGTCACCTGGTTGAGATGAGCCTTGTTGGGCCCTGAGGGGCCTAGTTCGGCTGCTCTTAATTGGGCGACAGAAATCCCCCTCTCCACTTGTCCCCCTCCTACTCCCGAGCCTTAATAAGCTCGGAGGAGTAGTCATTTGGGGTTTTGGACCAGCGTGGCTCAGGTGGGTGGAGATCTGGCGGTGTTATGAAGCCACATGTCGTGGTCACCTGGGCCCGTAATAATTGTAATCCTGATGGATTTGAAATGAAGGGGCCCCCTTTTCTCGGAGGTCGGAATGACGCACCGCCTCTCGTATGGGTTTATAGGCGTTGGGCACTGGTTGTCATCCCAGACTCTTTCCTTTGTTAGGGTTTTGGCTTTCCTTCGCTTCTTTACTTTTGGGGCTCTTTGATGCGCCGTGAGGACACAGTGGAGGAGCAGAAACTTACGGCGGCGTTTGAGGAGTTGGCGAAGATAACTGCGGAGGCGGCCCGGCAGCTTCCTCCTCCCCCGGAATCTTCAAGGTCTCGAGAGAATTCTTCTTCAAGTTCTTCCTCGGAATCTATGGCGGGCCGGCGTTCGGATGCCGAGGGATGGGGCGAAGAACCGGTGGTGAGAGCGCCGGTCCAGAACTGTAGTGAGTTGGGGGAAGCCGAGGTGAAGAGGCTGGAGCATCAGTTTCACCTGCCTCACAAGTATAGCTTTGCTGCTGCTGCCCCGTATGAGACGAGCCTGGATTCTCGCACGGGCCACATCTGCACCTTTCTTCTGGCATGGAAGAGCGGGTTTCGCCTCCCCTTCGAGCCCTTCGTCCTCACCCTTCTCAACTTTTTCCAGTTGGCACCCATTCAGTTGGTAGCCAACTCGTACCTTCTCCTCTCTGCTTTCCAAATCCTCTGTCCTCAGTGCAGGGTTCCTCCTTCCTTAGACCTCTTCCATTATTTCTTCGAGTTGAAGGCGCACCCGTCGCCGGGGAAGGGTTTTTACTTCATCCAGGCGAGGAGGAATAGGAGCTGTATTTCGCTGGCGGTGAATGATTCTTCGCATAAAGGGTGGAAGACCCAATTTTTCTGGGCGAGGATTAATTCGGTGGAGGAGACTTGGAGGTGCCAAGTAATGCCCAATATCCACCCGAATATCCCTCCCCGGCAGGAGGAGTTCCCCCCACATGTGGAGGAGTATGCTGCTCGTTTGCTGAAACATCGCCAGTCTACTGAAGAGCTGGTGACGCCGGAGAATATCGAGCGGTGTCTTCTTACGCGGCTAAAGCCGTCAGGTGCCACAACTTAGATTCTCCTTCGGATGTGGGGGTCATCTTTCTTTTTCCTGATCACGCCTTCTTCTTTGTGCAGACACCAGGCGGGAGCCTCTGGAGGAGGCCGCTGAGATCATTGACCTTGGCGATGACTCGGCGGCTGATGAGCCGGGCGCCCCTGTGGGTCGCTCCCGAGCCCGGGACAAGGGCAAAGGGGCGGCCTTCGAGGGGACTTCTCGGCCGTGCGGGGTTAAGCGCAAGGATCCCGTGGAGGGAAGGTTGCGGGAGGCCGTGAAGGCCATGAAACGGGCCAGGAAGGCCGGGGCCGTCCCCGCCGCTGGGGGCAATTCTGGCTCGACGGTGCTCCCCTCTCTGGGGCAAGATAGGGCCGACCCTATCGAGCCAGCTCTCCCATCTGCTGAGCGAGAGGGGGCTGAGGAGACCAGGGGCACCCCGGGGGGTGACGGTGACAGGTCGGCTCTCCCCTTGTCGGGAACAGAGGGGGCCGAAGTTGAAACAACCGGGGCCAAGGCCGGGGTGCCGGTCGAGGCGGGCGATGTCTCGGGCGGTGACGCGTGGGCCGAGACGGTCAAGGTTGGGGGTTCTCCGATAGAGGCGTCGCAGCCCCAACCATCCATGGCGCATGGGGCGGCCGAGCTCGCAGCGTCGATCGAGGTCTACGGTTCGCCTACCGGGGCGTCGCAACCCCAACCGACCGTAGCGCGTGGGGCGGCTGAGCCCGCAGCTCGATCTGGGCCTTCTAGCGAGGCGCCAGGTGCGGAGAGGGTTCCCATGCCAGAGGCTCTGGAAAGGCTCGACATCTCGAGCAATTTATACCAGCTTTGCCGAGAGGTGTCCGCGAGGATGAAAGGAGGAAACAAGTGTCATTCTCCACCCGGGGTCCTCGACATCATTATGGTGGGCAGCCTGGTCATGGCCCAGATGGGGGTCACAATGGCAGAGACTTATGCCCGGTCGGTGTCAGAGCGGTCGAATCTTGCTTGGACCCTCGGAGGGTGCGAGAGGAAACTAGCTCGACTCAATGAGGCGCATGAGGAGCTCCGACGGGAGTTCTCCGCGATCAGGGAGTTGTCGCGGTCGAGCCGACTGGAGGTCGGAGTGCTGACCGAGCAACTAACCAAGGCCCGGGAATCGCTCAAGAGGAAAAGTAAACTCCTCGAAAATGTTGGGTCCCGTAGTGCAGGAACACGGATCTAGAGGGGGGGTGAATAGATCCTACTACTAAAAACTATGACCGATTAAAAACATAAACAAGCGCACAGCGGAATTAACAACCTTGACGAGATTGAAGATTACACTCAAGCAAGATGATTGAATTCTCTCAATCTCACCGTTCACACACGATTAGGATAAACACATTAAGCTATTAAACATAACAAGGCAAACCACAATGCAAACCATAGGACACTGAGATTTTTAAGGTGGTTCGGGACCACGACGGGCTCCCTACGTCCACCCCTCACCAAACCCGGTGAGGCTTCACTCGGGGAAAAATCCCCAATACGGAGACGACGCTCCAAACACACTCGGATACGGAGATGAAGTCTCCCACACAATCCGACGACTGGATCACAAACACACACACGATCCGACAACCGGATCACAACACACACACACGATCCGACGACCGGATCACAACACACACACACACACACACACACACTGCAACAATCGCAGCACAATGACACAAACACGATCGCACGAAGGCGATCAAACGTGACCGTATACACAAACGGTCACACACACAAATATCTCTAATGTTCAGAAAATAAACACAAATATTCAAGCATGCTCAAACCCAAAATACATATCATAGAACATATCACAAAGAACTGATAGAAGACATAGAAGTGATCCCCCTTTGTTCTTCAAGGCCGGTTGATGATGTTCCTTGAACCACGAGTTGGAGAGAAGCCGGATGAAGACGTTTCTTGCGTCCTCTTGATCCTCTCTTCGATCCGCACCTTTTCTTCTTCTTCCACGATCTCCAGATCTTCACGGAAGTAGATGATCTCCTCCTTGCAAGAGCTCCACCACGTTCTCCCCTTTTCTTCACCTATACGAATGAACAAATGTGCATTAGGGTTAATCACTTCTGAAATTCGGAGCAACACATTGATATATATAGGAGACATACCAAATGACCCATATACCCCTTCTAAAATGAGTTTAAAACACCCTAACATGATTAGGAACCATTAGGGTATATTTTAGAATGGTTTAATAGGGTTTTCAATAAGTTTAAAACACTTTCGTAAGTACCGTCCGGAAGGGGTCGACCCTTGGGGTCGACCCTCGGGCAACAGGTTGCTGGAAAACACAAAACATCATCTTCTGTTACAGGGGTCGACCCTTGGGGTCGACCCTTGCAGTGGGGGTCGACCCCTGGGTCGACCCTTGGCAACTAGGTTGCTGTCGGGGCCAAAAAATGAGCCCAGATTACAGGGGTCGACCCCATGGGTCGACCCTTGCAGTGGGGGTCGACCCCTGGGGTCGACCCTTTCAGGCAGGGTACACAAAAACAACTCTGCGCGCTTCGACGGCAGGAATTAATTCTCCTAGCTCCGAACTCCGATCGAAGGGAGACTGGAAGCGTTGGAAAGAGGACTCCCAGAGCTACAACATAAAATTTTTAGAGGGGAGATCCAAAGGTCGGATTGAAAATGGTGAAGACTGTAAGATAGTTTGAGTTTGAAAAATAACTAAAACCTCCATCAAACCAAAGGAAAACAATTGATTAAATGTTACCATAATCCCATGAAGATCAACAATGATTTTGCATCCTGAAAAATATGATAAACCAAGAGGTTAGTTGAGAATCAAAATCATGAATCAAGCATTAACAATCTCTACAAGGGAGCTTAACATTCAAACATAAGGCGACCTAATCTTCAACAATAAAATGTTTCATCACACAAGTGTTAACAAGTATGCCAAATGCAAAGCATGCATAATTATCATGGAACCACATTCATTCAAATGGCATTCTTGTTGACAAAAACTAATATTCATGAAGCCTTATTTTCACGAGGAACATTGTCTTCACATGCATCTCACACATCAGTATATACCAATCATGCAAACATGTTTTCTCATGAATTCTCTTGAGTACATGGCATGTGCATTCTTCCAAGCATGTTTCACAAATTCATGCACACATTGAAATCACAATAACTCTATGAATGATATGTCACTATCAGTCAATTAGAAATGTGTGTTCGGTGAACACAATCTCATAGATTAAGACCCAAAAGAAGTCATCTCCAGAAAAGCCATCTTCATGCAATTCTTTCATACAGAAGTCATTAACTCAAGCTTTTAGAGCAAAGTACACATGACCAATCATTCATCCAATGCATGAGCAATATGAAACCAACTTTCATGAAGTCTTGTATGAATATTTCAAGCCCAAAAATATTATAAAGAAAATACATGAAAATATCCAACCAAAATGTTGGAAGCTATTAGATGAAATGAATGAAATGTTGAAGAATCATTGTAATGCAATGAGAGAGGCAACCCCCTTTTTTCAATAAGATCTTCATTGACGCACTCCTTTGAGTTCCAAACATGAAGCATGAATTTTGATCATGCAAATCAAAATATTCAAGGCATGAGATCCTTAAATACAAATCATTCATATAACTTTCAAACATGAACATAGTTAACTCCCTTTAAGAAGAAGAGCTTCATTGATGGACTCCTTAAGATTCCAAGTATGAGCCATGAAGTTGTATTCCTACAAACCAACATAAATATAACCAAGTGTTCACATGACTGTCAAGAGTTAACATTAACTCCATCAACTCATCAACTCAAGATATAACACATGTTACTCAATGAACCACATACACATACAAACACAATCGTTTTGATATCATTGAAACCAAACACCAACTAGGGGATGCAACAATCTCCCCCTTTTTGATGATGACAAAACGATGTGTGTGATAATACAGATTTTGCAAACATGGGCAAACATTGAGCATACACCAATTCTTCCATGCTCCCCAAGACAACAACAAGTATAAGGCATTGAGCATTGAGAACACATATTAAACATACACCAATTCTTCCATGCTCCCCAAGACAACAACAAGTATAAGGCATTGAGCATTGAGCACACACATTAAACATTCTCCCCCTTTTTGTCATCTATAAAAAGATAGAGGGTATGTGACATAAAATGAACATGTGAGGCCAAAGGATAAGTTTCCAATTTAAATGCCAATTGATGTTAAGTAGGGGCTCAACCATATGAAACCAAGTGTTGATCAAGGTAGAGGCACAAACATAGACAATGTCAATTCTCGAAGAGAGAGAGTCTCAAAGAGAGCATTTGTTGACCATGATACCATTTGTTGGTTGAACTCATTTTGACATTTATGCAACATGAAGTGTTCAGAATATGCATTTCAGAATGAACGGTGCCAATTGTTGAAAAGTATGGATTTGATCAAGATGATATCATGAAAGACCTATATGCATGCTGAAAATGTCAAATATGCAAATATGTAAATTAGCACTGAATATGCACTATGTGAATGCTAATCATGCAAGTTATGAAGCGATGCACAAGATGACTGATATCCTTCGAATGTAAGGTTTATGCTCAGAATTAGACTCAAGGGGAATGCATGAACATGCAAGCACACAAGCACAATCGTCATGCACACAAATATTACATATAGTAACTCCCCCTTAATGAGGCACGGGTTAAGAAAAGAGCATGTGATTCAAATTCAAGAGTATAAGACATGAAGCATAACTAAGAGGTTTTGTGCATACACAACTAGGAGTACTACATAAACCATGAATGTAGTCAAATTCATAAAATACATATATCACAAAAATGCCCATGTGAAATGTGAGGCAATGATTAATGAGCTTCAAAACATATAGATTTTCAGATTTTCTAAAAAATACTAGAAGGTAATCTCCTCTCTACACTTTCACTTTAGATTCTCGACTATCAGTAGCTTCGCATAACCCCAATTTTGTTCTTTTAATGGACTTCACTTTTCGGCGCGAGTTTCCTCATATGTCTCAATGGGGATTCCCGGCTACTTGGATTCGTCACACATATGGATTTTTGTTTCTCCTTTTGACGCGAGTTTCCTCCTTTGTTTCAGGGGGGATTTCCGATTACTCGGATCCACATTCCACTTATTGAATTTTTGTAGGGTAGGCAGCTTTTTCCTCACGATTACTCTTTAATGTCGATGTAGAGATTCAAGTTCCCTTTAAAGTGTTGGAAGGAATTTCTTAAATCCTTATCAATGAAATTCATTAAATTCATTATGTGCAAGAGTGTGAGGGTAAATGTTTGTTTTGCATGTATAAAATAAATTTGATAAGACACGGCTATGACTCCCCCTAAATATATGCACGGTCGGAAACAAATCCGCCCCCTTAATATATGACATGTATCACATATGAATAAAATCACTGCATTGTTATTTATCAAGGAGGTGAGGTCTTAGAATTTTCCAAGAAAGGTCTTAAAAGATAAATACATACACACATGCAAGGATTTATTGAAGTATTCATGCAAGCATTCATGAGTCAAGATATGCGATTATCATGAAATATATGCATATGCTCTATATGCATGAATATGCAATATGCATCTTTTTGTCATTTTATATGCATAGTATATGAATGATATGCAAAGATGTCAATGTATTCTTTTTATGCAAGTTTTCAGTTTTTTGTAATGACTTGAGTATATAAGAAAAGCATGAACCAGGTGAATGCATGAGATGGATTTTAATGATTTTGGCACTGAATCATGAGCATTTTATTTCAGATTTCATCATGAAAAGCCATATCCCTTAGAACCCAAATGTTCAACCATGATCATTCAAAGATAATATTTCATGAGACATAAGCTTCAGTTTGAACATGATAGGCCATGCATGTGTGAATATGCAAATAACCGAGTTTCCAACAGATTTCACACAAAATTTAGCAAATGAGCAAGATAAGTGTTTGAACAACTATTATCAAGAGTAGATTTCTGAACATGTCAAACAACTTATCAATTTGGCGAATCAATCACATATTGTCAATGAGCTTTAAACTGAGCCATGGTCAACATTCAATATCAATTGTTACATTTGATCAAGTAAGTCCATAGTTCAGAGAATTTTACCTTATGAAACAAGAGAGTTTTTCAGATTCAATTTGAAAGCTATTCAAATCAAAGGTAAATTGATTTCATTCATAACACAAGGTTCCTTATAAGCCATATAATTCAACTTCTGAATTTTGGTACTAGGCGGAGAACATAGGTCCGAAGACCACCTTCACGCTTAGTGGAAGTATCCAGTTGAACGTAGTCCAACCTTCTCTAACCACCATTTGATATACCAAATATTCATCCATTGAAGACATATGTGACTTGTGAAGAAATTAGAGCATAACATGAGAACACACTAAAGTATCATCCTAAGTTATCAAAACCATCAAATTTGACAATGAAAGAGCAAAGTTGGGATTTTACCAAGTGAGTGTGCGTTGTTCCTTTTTATTGGAACCCCTTTCATTCTTTATTTACCTCAAGGCACACTTGCATCAAAGCCAATTCATTCAATGGATTTGGGCACCCAAGCCTTTTTGGGTCCCTTGATGTTAGTAGCATTGCCACCAAACACTTTCTTCTTTTTCGTTGCCACAATATCATCATTCTTCATGATCCTGCAATCCTCAATGACATGTCCATGGTTTCCCCAATAAAGGCATTGAGGAAAAATAGTTTTACCAAAAGGCTTCCTTTTAGGAGTAAAGGAATTTTCAAACTCATTCCATCTTTTATTTTCAAAAGGGTCGAGGGAGGGTGGAGGACAAGTTTACGACGGAGATTCTCGTCTCGGGTGCCCCCAGTCAGCGCGGTTATGGCTGAGGCCACGTCCAGGCGGAGGATTCTCAAGGCTTCCGACTTGAATCGGTGAAAATAAGCCCGGAGTCTTTTCCCTTGCGCCTGTTTGAGGGCCAGGAGCCCCACTACCGACCTTGGGGGGGCACTTCCGGTGAAACTCTTTTTGAAGACACGCCCAAATTACTTGAAGTCTCGAATGGATCCGGGGGCGAGGGCCCGGAACCACGCCTGGGCGCCCTGGACCAGGGTGGTCACGAAGGCTCAGCACTTGATGACGTCCGACGCTCCATGCAAGGTCATCAAAGCGTCGAAGCTGTCGTACTGATCGGCCGGGTCACCCTGGCCGTCGTAGAGCTTGAAGGTCGGGATGGAGGTTCTAGGAGACACCTCTGCCTTCAAGATGTATTCGGAGAACGGGGATTTCTCCTTATCCTCCGGGAAAGAGGTCTTCTGCAGGCCGTGGAGGGCGCGCTCCTGCTCTGCGAAATGCCTCTCGAAATCTCACAGTCAGAGGGATAACTCCGACTGTTGTCGTGCCGTGGGGCTGGGAGGAGCGTCTTGGTGATCCCCGGGAACATCGGTCTCCGGGTTCGGACAGCGCGCCCCAGGTTTTCCCCGCCTTGGTGTGGAGGAAGTCTCTTGCTCCGGAGGCGGAGCCTGCGAGGGTCCTCCAATCCTGTTGCGGATGATCTGATGGCCGCGGAGAGTGAAGCGGCCTCCGGAGGTGTGCTGGGATGCATTCTCACGGGGAGGGCTCCCTGACGGGGTGCGGGACCTTCCATCCCTAGCCACCTCGGTCCTCATGAGCTCCACGAGGACATCCAGTTTCGCGTTGAGGGCCTGGAAGGCATCCGTACCACCGTTGGGCGGTACCCCTACCGCCGCAGGGGGGGTGGTGGTGGTGGTCCGTCGGCAGGGGCACTGGCATTGGAGGGGGGGTTCTGCGAGGCCCGAGAGGGGCCATCCCCCGCCGCTACAATGGCCTTTCCCCTGTCGCCAGCGGACCTCCTCCCTGAGCTCCTTCGCACCATACTGGCTTCTCGTACGTTTCCCACAGACGACGCCAGATGAAGAGGCAAGATCTCGCGCTGGTCCTGAGCGGGCAGTGGATCACCGGATAGTGAACTGCAAGAAAGGGAAACGGATCAGGGGGCCTAGGGATGAGTCCCTGGGGAAAACCCTCCGATGCTTAAGTCAGTAGAGCTATGGTGGGAGCAATATAGGGAGGACGTAGCTTCTGCGTGAGATCCCTCTCCATTAGAAGGGTGAAGTGGTTCCTACTCAGGAGTTTTGAGCGTGTGATTGTCCTTACCTTTCGCCGGAGGGTATCCCTGGGTTAAATAGTGTGCCGTCTTCTGGAGTCCTATAAGTCGAGGAGTTTCAGGTGGGGGTTACGTCCTCGACGTAGGATTTTATTGCCCTATCGTGGGAGCGTTATCACCTTGGGGAGCTGGAGTCCCTCACCTTTATGAATTCCTGCCCACAGAGGACTCTTAACGGCTGCATGGATAAGCAATCGTCGGCCGTACCGAGCTCAGAGAGGCCAGCCCTATCCGGGCGGTAGGCTTAGCTCAGACGAAGATGGGTCGGATTGGTCGACATGCGCCTTCTTCCTCTGGGCGGAGAGATGGCTCGGGCATGGACCTTTCCTGTGACCAGACCGACACTCGGGCCTTCTGAGCCTAGAGGCCGCCTAGGAAGGTAGTATCCTCGAGCGAAACTTTTATTGGGCTTTCTCGCCTAAGTGGGCCCCAGGGGGCTGTCACCTGGTTGAGCTGAGTCTTGTTGGGCCCTGAGGGGCCTAGTTCGGCTGCTCTTAATTGGGCTACAGAAATCCCCCTCTCCACCGTTCATATTCCTGAAGTGAACATCAGAAAGATGACAGGCACGGATGTACTTAGCTCTGAAGAATTCAGCCCACAGAGAATCTAAATGCAATGCTTTCCATAGCATCTTAACTCTCAAAGCAACCTCCATATGATGAAATATGCTTGCAGATAGTATTCCAGGATCTCCAATGTCGCTTGTTTCCTTGAGTGGAAGAGCCCCAGAAAAAATTAGCAAAAGATCTCTCCAGGGATTGATGAATACCCACATGGATAGGAGATGATGCCAGAAAATAAATGGGGATGCTAGTGAGTACATGCTTAATTAAGCAGAGCTTATCTCCCTGAGATAAGAATTTGGCCAACCAACCTTGAATGTGCTTATGAATAGATGACAGAATACCTACAAAATGCACTTTCTTACTCCTGCCAAGTACTAGAGGGAATCCCAAATATTTATGCGGGAAAGAATGCCTTGAAAAACCAGTAATATCCTGAATGCGTTTAGAAACAGAGTCTTTGGTTTTTGGATGAATGAAAAAGCCACTCTTGGCAACACTAATAAGCTGGCCAGAGGCCCGTTCATAAACACTTAGCACCTGAAAAAGATTTCTGACAGAGGCAGCCGTGGCCTTGCTGAATATTAGTGTATCATCAGCAAATAGCAAATGTGAAACATTTGGACAGCCCCGGGGGCCATGAACCAGTTTATCCTGCCATTTATGTAAGCTTCATGCAAGAATCTACTCATTGCTTCCTCAGCAATAATGAATAAAGAGGGGGCAATAGGATCCCCTTGTCGGATACCTCTTCAGGATTTGAAAAAACCAACAGAATCACCATTGAGTAAAACAGAAAACCAACAATTATTCACCATGTTTTCTATAAGAGAGATGAAAGACATGCTGAAACCAAACCATTTTAATACTGCATTTAAGAAATCCCATTCAAGTCGGTCATATGCCTGGGCCATATCTAGTTTAAATATGACATTGCTCCCTCTGGTTTTCCTGCCAAGTTCATGGACCAGCTCTTGAGCAAGAGCAATATTTTCCACAATATTTCTCCCCTTCACAAAGGCCGATTGTTCAATGGAAATGATCTTTGGTAGAATGACTGCTAATATGTTGTTTAAGATGGTGGAGATAATCTTGAAAAAGTAATTGCACAAGCTAATAGGTCTGTAGTTAGAAATATCAACAACATTGCTTTTTTTGGGAATAAGTGCTATAAGAGTGGAAGTGACACTTCTGGGAGTGGGAGCCAATTAGTGAAAAAAATTGACAGTAGCCACCACTTCACTGGCAGTGATAGACCAAGCTTTTTGATAAAAAGCACCCGTGAAACCATCAGGCCCAGGAGCAATGTCCGGAGACATATTAAAAATAACATCATGAATTTCAGCTTCAGAGGGAATAGCATAGAGCATCTCATTATCATCCAAAGAAATCAAGGAAGGTATACAGTTGAGTATGCTAATATCAATATGATGATCTTGAGAAGTGAAAGCATGTTGAAAATGATCTGCTACAATACCTGATGCGGGACGGACACGCGGCCTGGGACTCTAGCTCGCGATCGTCCCTAAGCGAGGGAAGACGTGGGACCGGGCGCGGTTGAGAAACCGGCCGTGAGTCTCAGGTATCGGCTTTTCCGCGTTAACTTAGATTGAGTCACGGGATGCTCACTCACTCACTCTCGCAGCGGTGATAAAGTATGATCGGGCTAGAAACCTAACACTCGCAACGGCATTCAAAAATATACGAGGTAAGCAAAATGTGATAAAGAGAGAGGGCGAGTTTACCTCCACGCTCTGGGCGTGGGGAAGACGATCCCGGCCAAGACAGTAACTCATGGTTAAACAATTATCACAATAATTACAGAAATGATTTCTACTACTCACTCCACGCAGGAGGTAACGGGCTACAAATGGGGCCCGGGAGGACCGAACTTGGGTTGACGGGCAGCTTTCGATGTAGCTTTAGCGGCAAGCGTATTCACGATCGTGGGGCCCACGTGCTCATCGGCGGGGCGGCCCGGAGTGGTACCGCTGTGATGTTGGCTCCTAGAGAGGGGCTCCCTGGGACGGTGATATGCTGGTTTGCCTCGTGGGAGGTGAGTCGGCTCCGGTCTCACTTGTTGATCGTGCTGCCCATGGATCCGAAGCTGCTATTTTACAGCGCGTGACCCAGCGAGATCTACTACTGCGATCACTCCCTTCGTCGGATCGACGCCCAAGAGGTACCGTTGGAAAGCTCTTTCAAAATACTTCGATCTATGGCCAGAGAAATAATTTTAAATTTCTCAGATCTGGCCTTAATCGATTTTACAAGTTGTTGTTGGACAGAATCTGAAATCTCAGGACAGAACTAAGTTTTCCTGAGAGTTGGCGTTGACCGTGCCTCAAACCACAGATCTGGAACTTGGACTCTTCACGAACGTTGCAGAGGTGGAAACAAGGAAGACGGGGATAATTTGTGTCATGCCCCGAGCGCGGAAGATACCCGGAGATGCGCGACGAGTTTATATCAATCATGTCAATCAGAGTGGTCGTGTATTCGACACAAAGACAGAGACGCGCAAAATAGCAAGATAACACAATCCTTTATTTCATAATGGATAGACTAATACAAATCCAATACTCTGTTTAAAAAAAAGAGGAAAAGAATACATAGTTGACTCAAGAAAACTATAGAAAAGACTAGATGACACTTGAGCAGCTCTATCACTTTCACTCTTGAATATTCCCATCCGATTGACTTCCATCGTCGTCGGACTTACCTGAAAAGTTCAAAGGGACAAACGGAATGAGCGAACGTTCAGTAAGAAATTATATCTCAAGTACTAGCAAGGGGTTTAAGTAATTACATCTTTCATGAATGCAATAAAGTTATGCATGCTCGCATAAAACGACAAGATAGAGAGAATGTAATATCAAAGAAATAAGATGGACTAATCATGATCTTTCAACAAGATGACAAGTGTATTCAAGATATTCAAGCAAGTACGTTTAACAAGTCATGTCAAGAACTTTGGCTATCATGTATCAAGCAAGTAAATTACCCTTTTTCGGGCCACGCATTTCATGTAAAGTCAAGTACGATTCAAGTACAAGATGTGTGTGGAATGTCCAATCAAGCAAGTCAAGTACTCGGTATAATGTCAGATACCTTATCATTTTAACTCCCATGGGCACAAGTACTTTCGGGTGCTCCTCCCAGGACCAGATCGGGCCCTATATGCGCAGGCATTTATCATGTATTTTTTTTTTGACATCCACTCTTGTTTATATAGCCAATATAGAATTTCAATATTCAAGCTTGTAGACATGTATGACAACTTTGACAGAATAGAGTCCAAAAATATGACAAAGGACATAGATTGGCGATAATAACGGTAGAATCACGATATCGATAAAACTAGGTAGAATATGGTTCCCTTAACTTAGGTACCATGACAAATCAATATGGACATTCTTTATATAGAATTGAGGTCCACATGAACAGTATATCAAAGTAAGATACCCTCATTCTTATCATAGAATTGGGGTTTACAAGAACGACATGATATGGCATGATATCATCATCCGATTAAGAATTTTCTTATGATATACTCTTTGTATAAACATAAGGGTCGGTATACCATGTTTTTTCGATTGACATGGCAAGGATCGTGTAATGGGTTTTTAGGGTACAACCAGCTCAGTCGGCCTTGAGGGAATCCAAGGCTACGAGGAGTCTTACGGAGGTCTCTATGACTAACTCGCTAGTCCAAAGGAACGGAATGTCCAATGGAGAGCTCGTATGTCAATGAGAGTTGAGTGTGATCGATAAATCAACATGAAACGTGGGACTATACTCACGGAGTGGAGAATAGTGCCGATATATATATATATATATATTATAATATGAAACCATCGGTTATAGAATCAGGATAAAAATCAGTTTACAGTAAAGTAACGACTTAGGTCAAGTCATTTCTCCAGTAATTAACGCCTAACAGAAGGGCGTTTACATATATTGCCAATTTGCAAAAATTTCATTATTTCAGTAATTTATCTAAAAACACGCCTTGTCTGGGGGTGTTTCTTAAATATTTGACGACTGCACTAGCAGGCGTCTCATTATTTACATAGTTGGCAGAATATAAACATTTTCAGAAATTTATCAAAAACGCGCCCTGGGCAGGGGCGTTACATTCTAATTCTATTTTTCAGAAATGTAAATTTCAGGATTTTTAACAGATACACGCCCTAGGAAGGGGCATTACATTTCAGATTCACGCCTTGTTCTGGGGCGTTAAAATATGGAAAACGACCAAGTCTAGGTTGTGAATTCAAGAAATTTACAATATTACAGGAAATAAAATTTCAAGGGACAGGAAACATGTCGTGGCAGTAAAATTTAGCAGGAATTCACAGGTAGAGCTATGCAAGATTTTAGAATATATATTTCATAATTTATTGAATTTTAAACAGGATCAATTATCAATTTTCATGTGAGTCTTATGAAATTAACGCCTGCGTACAGGGCGTCAAATATGAAATTGACGACCACTGGAATGGTCGTTTCTTTTAAAGTAGCGCCCTAATCAAGGGCGTTTCTTTCAAAATATTGCAGAGAACTTAATCAAACCTTATAAACAGTATGCATGCCATGCTCATATACGTATAGATATCTTGCATTAATTCTTATTTGGGCTACAATAACTTGAGAAAATCCTACCTTAAAGGGTTGATTTGGAGATAACCGTGAAGGGTCTGTAAGAATCAAAGATACAGCAGACGTTGGATGAAGATGAACGACCTACAGAGGATAGAATACGAAGGTATTATGCTTCGTAATAACTTAACAGAGGTAAAGGAGGAGAAAGAAAGAAGACTTACCCATTAGTCTTCTTATCCTGCAAGAATAGAAGAAACGAAGAATATTAATTCTTCTCATGCTACGTTCATAAGAAAGAAACAGAAGAAGAAAATAGAAGAACATATGTTCTTCACGTACCTGTGCAGTTCGATCGTCCAAATAGGTTTAGGGTTGTTCGATCAAGACTATTTATAGGATTTTAGAGTCCTAACAAAAGTAGTGTTTGATTGAGGGTAACATATCCCTAATAGAGTCCTTACTCTAATAGACACTTACTAGATTAGGTTAATCTTTCCCTGGATAAGCTCTGGGTTCGAACGGGTCACGAACTGAATTAACGCCTTTGGTCAGGGCGTTTATCCTTAAATTAACGACCTTGTTCAGGTCGTTTCTTAAGAAACGTCTTGTATATGGGCGTTCCTTATTTTTGAAACACGCCTAAGACATGGGCGTTTATTTTACTTGCCTATTTGGTCGCGTGAGAGTTGACGACCACATGCGTGGGCGTCCTTTCTTTAGTCACGCCGTATGTAGAGGCGTTTCTTTTTAAATTAACGCCTTACTCAGAGGCGTTATTTTTAATTTGCTTTATTTTGTCTGTATTACTTCTGTACTATGTATGTTTTTACTTTTATTTCAATATTCATTTATCAGGGTTGCTACACCCTCCCCTACTTAAAAAGAATTTGGCCCCCAAATTCAATATATATAATTATACACGTGGAGAGTGTAGAACATATACCTCTTAGAATAATTCGGGAAATCGTTTCTTCATAGATTCCTCGGTCTCCCATGTTGCTTCGCGTTCGGGATTCTTATTCCATTGCACCTTGAGCATGGGAATAACCTTATTCCTTCGAGCTCGTATTTCTCGATCCAAGATCTTCATAGGCTTCTGTTCATATGTGAGATCTTTCTGGATCACCAGATCTCCATGTTCAATAATATGAGATGGGTCGTGCACATACTTCTTCAACATAGATATGTGAAACACATTATGTACGTCAGACAATTGAGGAGGTAACGCGATGCGATAAGCAACCTCGCCAACTCTTTCAAGTACCTCAAATGGTCCGATGAATCTTGGCATAAGCTTACCCTTAACACCAAATCTTCGTATGCCACGTCCAGGAGATATCTTGAGAAATACATGATCTCCGATTTGGAATTCAAGATCTCTCCTTCTTGTATCAGCATAAGCTTTTTGTCTCATCTGAGCAACTTGCAATCTTTCTCTGATTACTTGTATCTTCTCAGTTGTATCCCTTACCATGTCTGGACCTAGCAGTTGTTTTTCTCCAACTTCGTTCCAGCATATGGGTGATCTGCAACTCCTTCCGTATAAGGCTTCGAAAGGTGCCATTTGGATACTAGCTTGGTAGCTGTTGTTATATGCAAATTCAATTAATGGTAAGTGATCATGCCAGCTTCCTCCAAAGTCAATGATGCATGCTCTAAGCATATCTTCAACAACTTGATTAGTTCTCTCGGTCTGACCATCCGTTTGTGGGTGGAAAGCAGTACTAAAGTTGAGCCTTGTTCCTAACGAATATTGTAATCCCTTTCAAAAATGAGAAGTAAAACGGGGATCTCTGTCCGACACGATTGAGACAGGAATTCCATGTATCCTGACTATTTCCTTGATGTACAGTGCAGCTAGCACATCAATTGACCATCGGCTCTTTATTGGCAAGAAATGTGCCGATTTAGTTAATTGGTCAATGATAACCCAGATTCCATCATGTCCTCCTTTAGATTTAGACAAACCCATGATGAAGTCCATACCAATATCCTCCCACTTCCACTTAGGAATATCTAGAGGGTGTAGTTTTCCAGCAGGCTTTTGGTGTTCTGCCTTGACCTGTTAGCATGTGAGACAGCGTGATACATAGTCTGCTATTTCTCTTTTCATATTAGGCCACCAAAAGTTCCTCTTTACATCTTGGTACATTTTGGTTGATCCAGGATGAATAGTGTACCTTGATCGGTGAGCTTCATCTAAGATCTTCTTCTTTAATTCCGGACAGTCGGGTATACAAGTTCTATCTTTGAACAATAATCTTCCATCAGAAGCTACCTGAAAGTCAGATTGTCCTTCTAATCTTCCTTTGATTTCCACTAATATAGGATCATCATTCTGAAGTGCTTGTACCTCAGATAATAAATCTGACTGTATGCTTACATGAGATAATGTAATAAATTTGGATTCCGTGTCCAAGCTTATATTGAGCTCGGAGAATTGTTCAAGTAACCTCCATTCTTGTATCATACAATTGGCTATCATTGCTCTCGGCTTTCGACTAAGGGCATCAGCAACATAATTACCCTTTCCGGGATGGTATTGTATATTGAAGTCGAAGTCCTTGAGATATTCTAGCCAGCGTCTTTGTCTCGTGTTTAGCTCCTTTTGTGAAAATAGATATTTGAGACTTTTGTGATCGGAGTATACAGTAAACTGCACTCCATATAAGTAGTGTCTCCATATCTTTAGGGCAAATACCACCGCGGCCAGTTCTAAGTCATGGACTGGGTAATTCTCCTCATGCTTCTTCAGTTGACGTGAAGAGTATGCTATGACCTTTCCTTGCTGCATTAGGACACATCCAAGGCCAATGCCAGAAGCATCTGTGTAGACCTCGAATTTCTCTCCTTCTATCGGTAGAGCTAAGACCGGAGCTGTAGTGAGATGATCTTTGAGAGTTTGAAAACTTCTTTCACATTCCTCACTCCATTCATATCGGATCTCCTTACGAGTTAACCTTGTAAGGGGCACGGCGATCTTAGAGAAATCTTTGATGAATCACCGATAATATCCTGCAAGACCTACGAAACTTCTGATCTCGCTTGCATTAGTGGGTCTTTCCCAGTTTCTTACAGCTTCAACCTTTGACGGATCTACTGATAATCCATCTTTTGATATGACATGTCCGAGAAAAGCCACTTCTTCAAGCCAGAACTCGCATTTGCAGAGTTTAGCATATAATTGATTTGTCCTCAAAACTTGCAATGCAATCCTCAAATGCTCTTCATGTTCTTCCTTAGTCTTAGAATATATCAATATATCATCAATGAAGACTACTATGAATTGATCCAAGTAAGGCCTGAATATGCTATTCATTGCATAAAGGCAGCAGGGGCATTTGTTAGTCCAAAAGGCATAACAACAAATTCATAATGGCCATACCTG
The DNA here is from genome assembly GCA_022559845.1 of Amorphophallus konjac. Classification (NCBI taxonomy): domain Eukaryota; kingdom Viridiplantae; phylum Streptophyta; class Magnoliopsida; order Alismatales; family Araceae; genus Amorphophallus; species Amorphophallus konjac. The sequence goes on from CM040127.1 coordinate 106,500,556, forward strand.
CTTCTGAATGCGGTCTTGTGAATGTCATCATCCTTGATCCTTAACTGATGATATCCCGACCTGAGATCAATCTTGGAAAAATATTTGGATCCTGAAATCTGATCAAATAATTCATCGATTCTCGGCAGTGGATACTTGTTCTTGATAGTAAGATGATTCAACTGTCGATAGTCGATACACAATCTCATGGATCCATCCTTCTTCTTTACAAATAAGACTGGTGCTCCCCACGGGGAAGTACTTGGTCTAATAAACCCCTTTCGGATTAGTTCCATCAACTGCTCCTTCAACTCCTTGAGTTCAGCAGGGGACATTCTATATGGTGCCTTTGAAACAGGACCAGCACCAGGGACTAAGTCAATGGTGAAGGCCACTTCTCTTTCAGGGGGTAATCCCGGCAAATCTTCCGGAAATACGTCTGGAAATTCTTGCACTACCTGAATGTCTTCTATCTTGGTTTCCTTAGCTTCTTTAACAGTGACAAAAGCAAGGAAGGATACACATCCTTTCCTGACGAGCTTGCTTGCTCGAAGAGCCGAAATAAGAGGGGATTTGCTTCGACTCTTAGGACTAGTATAAGTCAGTTCTGGAAATTCTTTGAAAACAATTTTGCTATTACGGCAATCAACCGTTGCTTGCTCCTAGTATAACATCATATTCTTTTAGATCTAAGCAGATAAGATCAATAGGAAAATTCTTTCCTCGAACCAACACCTCACAGTTTTGGTAATGATGCGTGATATCCGTCTCGTTTCCGAGAGGAGTAGACAACACTATTTTCATCCATTCCGGTTCTAGAGGTAACGGGTCAGCAAACTTCTTAGAAACAATAGAATGCGATGCACCCGTATCAAATAAGACATGTGCATATTTGGAACAAATTTTCAATGTACCTTCCACTAATCCGCCTTCTCCTTCCGGTTCGGTCTCCTGTATTGCATGAAGACGAGCATTCTTTGTCACCGGGCGTTTACCATCGCCGGCTTGGTCGTTCATTAATGGACACTCGGGAATCCGATGCTCACGGCTTCCACAACGGAGACAAGCTCCTAATTTCCTCCAGCATTCTTCTGTCTTGTGACCAGCCTTGTCACAATGCTTACATACTGTATTAGAAGGGGTAGTTGTGATAGAGAAAGGCTTGGTCTTTTTGAACTTATGGTCTTGAGAGGAAGAACCTCCATTATTGGGCCTCTTCTTGAAATTGGGTTTGAAAGAACCCAAACCCGTGACGTGTTCCTTCTTGTCTTTCCCTCGGATCCTATCAGATAGTTCCGTGGCATCTTCAAGTAGTTGAGCTCGGCGCACTATCTCAGAATAAATTTGGATGTTCATAGGCGCCAGTTGAGTAATATAGTGGGGCCTAAGCCCATTAAGAAATCTACGGGCTTTCATCTTCTCCGTGCTAATAAGATGCTTAGCATATCTAGACAACATGGAGAACTGAGCTTCATAATCTGCTAATGATAGGGATCGTTGCTTTAATGCAGCGAATTCGGCAGCCTTCTTTTCTTGGACTCGGTCCGAGAAATATTTAGCATTGAAGTATTCCACAAATTCTTCCCATGTTACTTGAGTCGGATCTATGGTTGCTTCAATAGACTCCCACCAGCATCTAGCATCTTTCTCCAACTGGAAAGTAGCTAATAGAACTTTGTCCTAGTCCGTGCATTGCATGACACGGAATATGCGTTCGGTTTCCCGAACCCAATGCTCGGCATCGTCCGGATCGGTCGATCCCATAAACTTCGGGGGATTCATGTTCTTAAAGGCTTGGTGTAAGCTTCCAGCTCGTGGAGTACCACCTTGTGCTACCTATTGTAGCACTTGGGTCATCCCTTGGAGGGTACGCTGCATGTTGCGCCATTGAGCACGTTCGGCAGCCATTATCCTACAATTACAATAACTATATTAGTACGTGATCGTATTTAAAGACTCGTACACTATGTTAAATCTAACCCTTGGTTCTACCAATCTCACTGGTTTAAAGGTTCAACTTATCCTTGGACTTGGGTTTTTCCTAGGAATTGAATACCTTAGGCCCTGATACCACAAAAACTGTCACGCCCCGAGCGCGGAAGATACCCGGAGATGCGCGATGAGTTTATATCAATCATGTCAATCAGAGTGGTCGTGTATTCGACACAAAGACAGAGACGCGCAAAATAGCAAGATAACCCAATCCTTTATTTCATAATGGATAGACTAATACAAATCCAATACTCTGTTTAAAAAAAGAGGAAAAGAATACATAGTTGACTCAAGAAAACTATAGAAAAGACTAGATGACACTTGAGCAGCTCTATCACTTTCACTCTTGAATATTCCCATCCGATTGACTTCCATCATCGTCGGACTTACCTGAAAAGTTCAAAGGGACAAACGGAATGAGCGAGCGCTCAGTAGGAAATTATATCTCAAGTACTAGCAAGGGGTTTAAGTAATTACATCTTTCATGAATGCAATAAAGCTATGCATGCTCGCATAAAATGACAAGATAGAGAGAATGTAATATCAAAGAAATAAGATGGACTAATCATGATCTTTCAACAAGATGACAAGTGTATTCAAGATATTCAAGCAAGTACGTTTAACAAGTCATGTCAAGAACTTTGGCTATCATGTATCAAGCAAGTAAATTACCCTTTTTCGGGTCACGCATTTCATGTAAAGTCAAGTACGATTCAAGTACAAGATGTGTGTGGAATGTCCAATCAAGCAAGTCAAGTACTCGGTATAATGTCAGATACCTTATCATTTTAACTCCCATGGGCACAAGTACTTTCGGGTGCTCCTCCCAGGACCAGATCGGGCCCTATATGCGCAGGCATTTATCATGTATTTTTTTTTTGACATCCACTCTTGTTTATATAGCCAATATAGAATTTCAATATTCAAGCTTGTAGACATGTATGACAACTTTGACAGAATAGAGTCCAAAAATATGACAAAGGACATAGATTGGCGATAATAACGGTAGAATCACGATATCGATAAAACTGGGTAGAATATGGTTCCCTTAACTTAGGTACCATGACAAATCAATATGGACATTCTTTATATAGAATTGAGGTCCACATGAACAGTATATCAAAGTAAGATACCCTCATTCTTATCATAGAATTAGGGTTTACAAGAACGACATGATATGGCATGATATCATCATCCCATTAAGAATTTTCTTATGATATACTCTTTGTATAAACATAAGGGCCGGTATACCATGTTTTTTCGATTGACATGGCAAGGATCGTGTAATGGGTTTTTAGGGTACAACCAGCTCAGTCGGCCTTGAGGGAATCCAAGGCTACGAGGAGTCTTACGGAGGTCTCTATGACTAACTCGCTAGTCCAAAGGAACGGAATGTCCAATGGAGAGCTCGTATGTCAATGAGAGTTGAGTGTGATCGATAAATCAACATGAAACGTGGGACTATACTCACGGAGTGGAGAATAGTGCCGATATATATATATATTATAATATGAAACCATCGGTTATAGAATCAGGATAAAAATCAGTTTACAGTAAAGTAACGACTTAGGTCAAGTCGTTTCTCCAGTAATTAACGCCTAACAGAAGGGCGTTTACATATATTACCAATTTGCAGAATTTTCATTATTTCAGTAATTTATCCAAAAACACGCCTTGTCTGGGGGTGTTTCTTAAATATTTGACGACTGCACTAGCAGGCGTCTCATTATTTACATAGTTGGCAGAATATAAATATTTTCAGAAATTTATCAAAAACGCGCCCTGGGCAGGGGCGTTACAATCTAATTCTATTTTTCATAAATGTAAATTTCAGGATTTTTAACAGATACACGCCCTAGGAAGGGGCATTACATTTCAGATTCACGCCTTGTTCTGGGGCGTTAAAATATGGAAAACGACCAAGTCTAGGTCGTGAATTCAAGAAATTTACAATATTACAGGAAATAAAATTTCAAGGGACAGGAAACATGTCGTGGCAGTAAAATTTAGCAGGAATTCACAGGTAGAGCTATGCAAGATTTTAGAATCTATATTTCATAATTTATTGAATTTTAAACAGGATCAATTATCAATTTTCATGTGAGTCTTATGAAATTAACGCCTGCGTACAGGGCGTCAAATATGAAATTGACGACCACTGGAATGGTCGTTTCTTTTAAAGTAGCGCCCTAATCAAGGGCGTTTCTTTCAAAATATTGCAGAGAACTTAATCAAACCTTATAAACAGTATGCATGCCATGCTCATATACGTATGTATAGATATCTTGCATTAATTCTTATTTGGGCTACAATAACTTGAGAAAATCCTACCTTAAAGGGTTGATTTGGAGATAACCGTGAAGGGTCTGTAAGAATCAAAGATGCAGCAGACGTTGGATGAAGATGAACGACCTACAGAGGATAGAATACGAAGGTATTATGCTTCGTAATAACTTAACAGAGGTAAAGGAGGAGAAAGAAAGAAGACTTACCCGTTAGTCTTCTTATCCTGCAAGAATAGAAGAAACGAAGAATATTAATTCTTCTCATGCTACGTTCATAAGAAAGAAACAGAAGAAGAAAATAGAAGAACATATGTTCTTCACGTACCTGTGCAGTTCGATCGTCCAAATAGGTTTAGGGTTGTTCGATCAAGACTATTTATAGGATTTTGGAGTCCTAACAAAAGTAGTGTTTGATTGAGGGTAACATATCCCTAATAGAGTCCTTACTCTAATAGACACTTACTAGATTAGGTTAATCTTTCCCTGGATAAGCTCTGGGGTCGAACGGGTCACGAACTGAATTAACGCCTTTGGTCAGGGCGTTTATCCTTAAATTAACGACCTTATTCAGGTCGTTTCTTAAGAAACGTCTTGTATAAGGGCGTTCCTTGTTTTTGAAACACGCCTAAGACATGGGCGTTTATTTTACTTGCCTATTTGGTCGCGTGAGAGTTGACGACCACATGCGTAGGCGTCCTTTCTTTAGTCACGCCGTATGTAGAGGCGTTTCTTTTTAAATTAACGCCTTACTCAGAGGCGTTATTTTTAATTTGCTTTATTTTGTCTGTATTACTTCTGTACTATGTACGTTTTTACTTTTATTTCAATATTCATTTATCAGGGTTGCTACAATTTGTATTTGACTTTTGGTGGAGGTTTCGATTTTTTGAGGATTTTATACTGAGTGGGGTCGGATCTGAACTACACAGGATAGAATAGAATTGGGAGAAGACCATAATTTTTAAAAATACAAAAAGGACTCCATAAATTCTAAGAAAATTCTTGAATCATGGGGGTGATGGACAGAACTCCCAATAAAATTGGTGACCCAAGAAAATAAATAAAAGATGGTCTAAACGTGGAAACTCAGGGTTGCTGTGATAAGATCTGAACAGAAGACAGAACTGGAAGACTAAAGAACACGAAAATGGAAAAATACTTAACGATGGGTAAATGACTAGATTTTTTTGTGGAGGCTGGGGTGGACGTGGATGACTCACCCTCCAAGTTTGGACTCGATCTGAGGTCTTGATGGAGAGCTAAAAGTTGAGCTTTGGGGATTTATCCTGATGTAGATAGAACTCCGATGTTGATGACGGCGGCGCGATGGCGGTGCGATGGCAGCGGCAGAAATAGAATTCAGAGGATCAGAGGAGGAGGTAGAATGGGTCTCACACCCTGGATTGCTGGAGGAAGAAGAAGAACCAGAGGGAGAGAGGGGAGAGGGGCGCACCCTCCTTGGGGGTTCCAACCAAAATTCACCAATTTTCACTTCATTAATTCTTACAAAACACTATACATGGGCTTATATAGAAGGGAAGGAAGGGGGAGGGGGTTGGGATTTCGTGGGAGAGAGAGGAGGGGTAGCATTTTCTTCCCCCATGTGGTCAATTGGCCTAAAAAAATAAAATACAAAATGTCATTTTAATGGGGGGCACCCCCTTGACTATGAAAGAGCCATTTTGGACTTTTTAGTCTATTTGTCCCCCATGTGTCTAATTGAATGTCAAACCATCTAGAAGCCACCTAGGATGGTTGACCAGCCCCACATGACTTAGGTGGACCAATGGGGAAGGAGTGAGGGCCCCCTTGCTAGACCTACTGACATTTTACAAATAAATCCAAAGATCTTTAGGGAATGACACATTGGCTTATAAAGTCTTACAATTGTAAACATACTTTCCCAAGGATATAAAAGCAAACAAAAAGACACAAATGTAAAATAAAATGTTAATGTTCTTGCTCTGATGTCCCCATCAATTCTCCCCGGGTGGGAAGAACTCGACCCCATCGAGTAAGCGGTGCGGCTGCTTGAGTAGCTCCGGCGGATGCGTCACCGAACCTGGAAGCGCGGAGTACGCTCCACTCCAAGTAATCGACACCTGCTCATCCCGTATAGATTCGATATGCACACGCTGTGGGGAGGAGGCTAGAGTTGGACACTCCGGGTGGGGTCACTCTCAACGGAAGGGAGGCGGCTCAAAGGTTCACTAGGAATCACCGTTTGTCCCTTGTGTGACTAGATCCGATATGTGACGTAGAACCTATCCCAAAGTCTGACAAGTCTAATACTCGAAAGGGACTAACAACGCGAGCATACAAACCGACTCGACTCGATGTATGCACAAACACACGACAGAAAAATGAAACAAAGACTCTAAAAGACCCTAAACAAACATAATGTTAGTCCGACCCGTACGTGTGTGACGGTGAACCAGGACACCCAAATGTGTGCCATGCATGCATTTGACGTAACCGGATGTTAACGCCATGGGGAACTCCTAGACCTCCTAAAGTGGACCATGCATGCATATTGGACTTAGATGTGGGAGGGTCTTGGGTACCAAATGCATCTTCTTCCTTTCCCCTATATGATGGTGTATCTCGTAAGTGAACGGGCTTGGTGGGTGTAGACGACCCGGCCCGTGGAGAAGGGGTGTGGTAGTGGACTCCCTCAAAGAAGTGAAGTATATATGATGGGTCTAGAGGTCCACTAGGGAATGGGTCAAAGGGATCAAAGAAGGTATGACCCCTTGTGGTGGGTTCCCACAAGTCATAGCCCCATGTATAGAAGTCTTGAAGGTGTAGATGGTCACCTTCATGCAGTGTGGTAGGTGGGGCGGTGATCATATGTAGGAAGTATGATTCCTCCCTCGGGCAAAAGGGTATGAAGTCTGGCTCAGCCGGCATAGAGAGGAATAGAAGAATCTCCGTGATGACACAACCCACGGTGCACATGGAGGTAATGGACCCTAAGGCCGGATGGGTGAAGCTAAGACTAGTGGGTTGGTCGAAGCTTCGGGCCAAGGAGTGCGTCAACTGCCATTGCGAGTCTAATCCCATAACAAGGTCATCCAAGGTATCAACATGGTGACTAGACCGGAATATAGTGTGGAAGGAGTTGACGGGCACCAATGGTAGGGTGGGGTCCATGGATGGGTAAGGAGGTGGGACCAAGCTATCCTTGAGCCAACTAAGTAGTGGCTCGATGATGAAAAGCGTACCCGTTAGAGAAACGGGTGGCTCGGGCTTTGGTGGCTCCAAATAAGATGGTTCCAAATAAAGTTCGAAAGTAGAGGGTAGCAATGGAGCACTCACGGGTGGTGAAGAAGCACGTGTCCTTTCCAACCAATCGAAAACATTTTCTCGATTTCATCAAAGGTGCGGGTTGGAGTAGGGACCTCAGGGTGGACTCGCTCCTCGTCTCTTGGCTCGGATGCGAACCTAGACTCGACTATAAGTGGGGCTTCCACTTGGGTTGAGGCGACTGGGCGGACCACTTGATTAGGAGTGCTTTGGTGGGCTTGGAAGGGGCAGGGCTGGTTGGAGGTGTGGCCCACTTGATTGCGGGTGAGTTGGTGGGGCCGACTAGTAGTATAACCCCCGTGGGTGGAGGTAGGTGGGTGAAGCCGGCTGGAGGTGATTGGGTGGGACGGTTTTGAGGGGACCGGGTGGGGTAGGTAAACCTTCCTAAGCTCCCTTTTCATGTCCCACCATGGTTCGACGGGCCCTTGTCTCTTAATCTGCCTCAAGCATTCAATGTATCCCCACTTCTCGGTAGCCTCGTGAAGTAGCCTATCCTTGGCAAAAGAGAATTCATGGGCCTCGGACATGATGTAATAAGCGAAGTATTTGTCCATGGCGGCTTCCCAACGTAGGTAGTCACTCGGGACTTTGGATCCTAAAAAGTCTGGGGCTTCGGGCCCAAGCCCAAGAGGGTGCGAACGGTAATATCACCTGGGCGACCGAGATTCCATAGGGAATGGGGAACTACAAGGCGGGCATGCCGACACACGGAGACAAGACACTAGACATGACCCTAACTAATGCAAAGTTGGAATGCACTAACTAATGCACAGTAAGGACCCCAGACTTAAACCAAGACTCGGTACGTGGCGGAGTTAATCGATCCGAACATCACTCGCGCAAGTGTGCGGCCTTCCCGATAGGCGTAGCCTAATGTTCGAACAACACCTTTTGATATACCGATTAATGGTATGCAAATGTGACACTTAGACCGACTTAGACTTAGACTCGACTTAAACGACTCTTTTGTGGAGTTTTGTAAATGACTACCCTAGACTCAACTGGCGCTCTTATACCAAATTGATGCGGGACGGACACGCGGCCTGGGACTCTAGCTCGCGATCGTCCCTAAGCGAGGGAAGACGTGGGACCGGGCGCGGTTGAGAAATCGGCCGTGAGTCTCGGGTATCGACTTTTTCGCGTTAACTCGGATTGAGTCACGGGACGGTCACTCACTCACTCTCGCAGCGGTGATAAAGTATGATCGGGCTAGAAACTTAACACTCGCAGCGGCATTCAAAAATATACGAGGTAAGCAAAATGCGATAAAGAGAGAGGGCGAGTTTACCTCCACGCTTCGGGCGTGGGGAAGACGATCCCGGCCAAGACAGTAACTCCCGGTTAAACAATTATCATAATAATTATAGAAATGATTTCTACTGCACACTCCACGCAGGGAGGTAACGGGCTACAAATGGGGCCCGGGAGGACCGAACTTGGGTTGACGGGCAGCTTTCGATGTAGCTTTAGCGGCAAGCGTATTCACGCTCGTGGGGCCCACGTGCTCATCGGCGGGGCGGCCCGGAGTGGTACCGCTATGACGTTGGCTCCTGGAGAGGGGCTCCCTGGGACGGCGATACGCTGGTTCACCTCGTGGGAGGCGAGTCGGCTCCGGTCTCACTTGTTGATCGTGCTGCCCACGGATCCGAAGCTGTTGTTTTACAGCACGTGACCCAGCGAGATCTACTGCTGCGATCACTCCCTTCGTCGGATCGACGCCCAAGAGGTACCGTTGGAAAGCTCTTTCAAAATACTTCGATCTAGGGCCAGAGAAATAATTTTAAATTTCTCAGATCTGGCCTTAATCGATTTTACAAGTTGTTGTTGGACAGAATCTGAAATCTCAGGACAGAACTAAGTTTTCCTGAGAGTTGGCGTTGACCGTGCCTCAAACCTCAGATCTAAAACTTGGACTCTTCACGAACGTTGTAGAGTTGGAAACAAGGAAGATGTGGATAATTTGTATTTGACTTTTGGTGGAGGTTTCGATTTTTTGAGGATTTTATGCTGAGTGGGGTCGGATCTGAACTGCACAGGATAGAACAGAATTGGGAGAAGACCATAGTTTTTAAAAATACAAAAAGGACTCCATAAATTCTAAGAAAATTCTTGCTTCATGGGGGTGATGGACAGAACTCCCAATAAAATTGGTGACCCAAGAAAATAAATAAAAGATGGTCTAAACGTGGAAACTCAGGGTTGCTATGATAAGATCTGAACAGAAGATAGAACTGGAAGACTGAAGAACACGAAAATGGAAAAATACTTAACGATGGGTAAATGACTAGATTTTTTTGTGGAGGCTGGGGTGGACGTGGATGACTCACCCTCCAAGTTTGGACTCGATCTGAGCTCCTGATAGAGAGCTAAAATTTAAGCTTTGGGGATCTGTCCTGATGTTGACAGAACTCCGATGTTGATGACGGCGGCGCGATGGCGGTGCGATGGCGGCGGCAGAAATAGAATTCAGAGGATCAGAGGAGGAGGTAGAATGGGTCTCACACCCTGGATTGCTGGAGGAAGAAGAAGAACCAGAGGGAGAGAGGGGAGAGGGGCGCACCCTCCTTGGGGGTTCCAACCAAAATTCACCAATTTTCACTTCATTAATTCTTACAAAACACTATACATGGGCTTATATAGAAGGGGAGGAAGGGGGAGGGGGTTGGGATTTTGTGGGAGAGAGGGGAGGGGTAGCATTTTCTTCCCCCATGTGGTCAATTGGCCTACAAAAATAAAATACAAATTATTATTTTAATGGGGGGCACCCCCTTGACTATGAAGGAGCCATTTTGGACTTTTTAGTCCATTTGTCTCCCATGTGTCTAATTGAATGTCAAACCATCTAGAAACCACCTAGTATGGCTGACCAGCCCCACATGACTTAGGTGGACCAATGGGGAAGGAGTGAGGGCCCCCTTGCTGGACCTACTGATATTTTTCAAATAAATCCAAAGATCTTTAGGGAATGACACATTGGCTTATAAAGCCTTACAATTGTAAACATACTTTCCCAAGGATATAAAAGCAAACAAAAGGACACAAATATAAAATAAAATATTAGTGCTCTTGCTCTGATGTCCCCATCAATACCTTTCATTTGTTCATGGTCTGAAACAAGAGTACCAGCAGAATTTCGAAGTTGTAAAATGAAATGCTTTCTTCTGTTAGCCATAATTGCCATATGAAAAAACTTGGTATTTTTATCACCCTCAAGAAGCCATCGGACTCTAGACTTCTGTCTTCAAAAGTCTTCCTGTTGGAGTAGTCTGTTAGAGAGGTTGGTTTTTGCCTGATTCAGTTCAGCAAAATTTGTGTCCGATGGGTCAAGATCAAAAAGTTGTTCTACCTTTAGAACCAGATCCTCAACAGCCACAAGATTCATATGCACATTCCCAAAAATAGATCTGTTCCAAACCCCAAGCATCTTTCTCATATACTTCAGTTTTAAATATAAAGTGGTAACCGGAGAGGAAGCCAAGGGACTGGTTTTCCAGCATAGATCCACTTCCTTAAAGAAATTTTCATGAAGGGCCCACATTTTTCAAAACATAAATCTACTCTTTGACTTGCGTAGGGATGGCAGTTTTACAAGAAGGGGAGCATGATCAAAGGCTTCTCTGGATAAATGTTCAATAGAAACTGGCAGGATATTCAGCCACTCTGCATTGATCAGGACTCTATCCAGTCTAGCCCAAATTCCTTTGCCTCCAGACTGATTATTATGCCAAGTGAATTTGGAACCCATAAATCCAGCATCAATGAGAGCACAGTCCAAGATGCAGTCCTTAAAATCAGAAATAGACACCAAGCTGGGAGGATTACCTCCTAATTTCTCATCTATATCCAAGACAAAATTGAAATCTCCAGCCACAAGCCATGGGCCATTCATTTCAGAATGAAAATTATTCAACAAATTCTAGAGCAAACATCTCTTAGCAATGGAGCACTTAGCATAAACAAAGGTGAGATAGATCAACGGCAAGGATGCAGAAGTTTGCAGAAGTTTAATTTGTTGGTCATCCTGACAAATAATAGAAAAATCCAGGGGATCTTTCCACAAAACCCAAATGTGAGCTATGTCATCATTATTTGTAAAAGCCTTGTCCATCCCCAATTTTTTACAAAGTCTATCAGGTTGCTAGAACTTATTTTGGGCTCCAAGAGAACAATGCAAGCAATGTTATATGCTTTAAGAAAAAATTTAACACGGCCCTGGGAAATATCATTCCTAATGCCTCGGATATTCCAGACAAGAAAAGACATCAATATTGAGTAAAGTCAGGGATATTACCCGTGGACCCTGCCCTCTTCATAGACCTGGTGATAACTCCGGATTGCCCCTTATGCATAACCCGCACATTATTAATACCAGTAGATAATGCAATCTCCTATCGAAGAATATGAGTGGCCTTTTGAGGAAGAGAATTTATATCTGGCAACAAAGCAGAAACAATCTCTGACCTACATTGGGGATTGGCAGCCCCAACAAGCTCGTGACCAGAGGTAACATCGCCTATGACTATTTGGGATGAAGGGAGCTCCTCTTGTCGAGAGATCCTATCATCCTGAGGCATATAATTATGGTCCCTCAAAGGAGAAATAGGCACCAAGGACATATCCTGATAATTTCCTGTCGGAATCGATGGACTATCTTGATTAGGTAGTTGAAGGTGCACCACGTGGGATGAGCTGTTATCTTGATCTGTAGCATGAGCAATCACTTCTGTAGGAGTAATTCCCTAAACTGGATTCCCCTCCTGAGCAAAAGATGTCTTCAAAGGAATAAAATCAGGGAGTGGCTTGTCAGGCCTCATAAGAATAGTAGTTTTCTCAGCAGAAGCAGAGATATTCAAAACAAGGGCTGATGGAGAATCAAGCTCAACATTATTGTCTTTAACAACCTCGATTTTTTTATGGAGGATCGGATGCCATTGAGTCCTTGCTTTATTGGGCATAGTTTGTAGTCTAGGAGGAATAGAATCTTCATTGTTGCTGGATTGATATAGTCCTTTTTTTTCTTTGCAGCTATCCACATTGTGGCCAATTCGAACACAAGCTGAACAGAAAGTAGGAAGATCAGGGTAACAAACATCTTGCCACGCTCTACCCCCCGGAAAGCCAATCCATACTCGAGATGGGTGTGGTTTCAAAATGTCCAGCTCGATGCAGACCCTCGCAGCAGTTGTAGATGACAGATTGCGTCTAAGAGTGGTCTCTAAGTATTCTAATGTTGGTAAGCTGATTACCTGAGCTGCCCATTACCTCCCCCTGAATTCCTGATTCTTCAATCTCATCTTCAGCTCCTTGTTCTACCCTTTGCACTTCTTTATCTTCCAGTATCTCACCTTCATCCTCATCCCTACAAAGGACAAATTTAGTCTTGTTAGATATCTCATCAAATACTACATGTGATAATTCTTCAACTGACTCAGTTGTCTGGTTATATATTCTATAAGACCGAGAGGTTTTAGAGTACCCCAGAAAAATACCTGGATCACTCTTAGCCTCAAACTTATCAAGGTCTCTTTTAGGGTTAACATGAATAAAATATTTAGATCCAAAAACCTTGAAATGAGCTAGTGAGGGTTTCTTACCTTTCAAGATTTCATATGGGATTTTTTGTGTAGAAGGTATTACCATAGCCCTATTGATAATGTAGTAGGATGTGTTCACATCTTCAGTCCAAAACCTTCTAAGTAAGCTACTTTCCACCTGCATAGTCCGAGCTATCTCCACCAAGGTTCTATTCCTTCGTTCAACTACTCCATTTTGTTCTGGAGTTCTTGGTGAAGAGAATCTGTGAGTTATTCCATTATCACTGCAAAAATCATCAAACTGTGGGTTCACAAACTCATCACCATGATATGACAGAATACTGGATATGGAATACTTACCATCTTGATTTATTCTGTAGAAGAATTCCTGAAATTCACTAAAAGCATCATTCTTGTGAGTTATGAAAAACACCTAGGTATACCTAGAGAAGTCATCTACAATGACAAAACTATATCTTCTACCGGTTAAACTAGCTGATCTAGTGGGTCCAAACAGATTCATTTGCATCAGCTCAAAAGGTTTAGAAGATAAGTTTTCAGTTCGAGACTTAAATGACTTCCTAGTCTGTTTTCCTTGAGTACATGCCTCACAGATTTTATTATCCTTCTTGAATGATATTTCAGGTAATCCTTTAACCATGCCAAAATTATTCATTTTATGCAACATTTTGTAATTAGCATGACCTAACCTACGATGCCAAATGCATGCTAAGTCATCTTTATTTACAGTTAGACATAGATTTATATGTGCAGCATCATCTAAGTCAACCAAATAAATATTATTGACTCTTTTTCCAGTGAATTTTATAGTTTCTGAATTAGGTTCATAGATTGTGCATGCATGTGAGTTAAAAACTATTTTATGGCCCTTATCACATAGTTGACTGATGCTAAGAAGATTATATGCAAGACCTTCAACAAGTAACACATCTTCTATGCAGCAGGATGAACACTTACCAACATTACCTGTCCCAATAATCTTGCCCTTCATATTACCACCAAAGGTGACATGACCAACATCTTTCTCCACCAGCATGTACAATTTTTCTATGTCCCCGATCATGTGCCTGGAGCAGCCACTATCAAGATACCACCTATTGTGGTTGGCTACCAGGCATTCTTGCAAACATAATCAAGCAAAAAATTTTGGAACCTAAAACTATTTGGGCCCCGTAACAGTAGTCAAATCAATCAAACATGACAGTAATTGTTTTGGTATCCACATTTGTTTTTGTGATTTTATTTGAGTTGTGAATTTGTTGTTCTGCTTATTTAGCTCATTGTCCACATTCTGATATTTTGTAGACTTATGATTTTGTGCAGCTTGTTTCCTTTCGGATGCATGAAAGTTTTTGTGCCACTTGTGGGACTAAGAAGCATTGGGATTAGTAGGTGCCCTAAAGAACCTAGGTAGGGCATACCTGTGATGCACATACCCATAGAATTCTGATTCAAAAGTGACCTATACTTAGGTTGCATAGAATCATTCCAAGGGTAGCCTTGACGCATCTAATGAGACTTAGATTTTTGAGAATTCTGATGCATAGACCTTCCAGAGTAGCTACCTCGACCTGTCCTATTTGGGTTGAAGTGAAAAGAGTTCTGAAATGATGGACAGGTCGATGCATTGAAGTGGTAGCGTCGACCTGAAGGATCCCTACTCAGACTTTGATTTCTAAAGGGCTGAGACTTAGCTGAAGAGGTAGTCTGAGCAGTGTAATAGACCTGTTGACCTGATTGTTGTGACTGAGTTGTTTTGGTCTTGGGGTTCCCATGCACTTGGGACCTAACAAGTTGACTCTTAACCTGACTCTTGGGCTTAGGTGTAGTGGTGTGTGTACTAGATTCCCTAGGACCATCTACCTTCCCTTTGCCCTTATCCTTGGCACTCACCTTACTTTGTTTATTATTTTTCACAGAATTCTCATTGATGTTTTCCTCACAATTCATTCTTATCAAAGGATTAAATTTTGATTTTCCTTTCTCTGCAACAAATGAGATTGTCTTTACTTCAAAGCTTTTCTTATTTATTGGATTAAAACCCAACCCTTCTCTTCTGAAATTCACTTTAGTTCCCAGAATTGCATTCAATTTTTCCTTTCCTTGAGTCATAGCCTCAAGGGAGTTTTGCTTATCATTTACTTCTTTTTCTAGGTTTTCAATAGATCTGTTCAATTCTTCATTCACACCTTTTACAGCATCATACTTTTCATTTGTAGTTTTTGCTTCTTCTTCAAACTTTTGCATTCTGATTTTGAGTTCTTCAATAATATTTTTTAGATTTTCATTTTAACATCTCAATTCATTCAGAACACTTTTATATTCTTATGTTTCAGCAAGTGAACTTTTAAATCAGTGTTTTCAGTTTCTAGATATGCAATCTTATCATTCAAAGTGGTGTCATTAACAAGGAAGTTTATCTTCTTTTTCAAGTGTCTATTCTCCCTACGAATACCATCATATTTATCTAAGATTTCAGCATATGCTTCTTCCCAATCACTATGAGTATACTTTTCAAATGGGGAAGTTACCTCATCATCTTCCTTTTCTTCTTCTTCTCTTCTGGCCATCAGGCACAGCTTCTCCTCGTCTTCACTGTCAGATGAGCTGCTCTGACTGTCTTCTTCTTCATCGCTCCAGGTGCTCACCATGGCCTTGCCCTTCTTGTTCTTCCACTTGGGATGTTTCTCTTTCTGCAGCTCTGGGCAGTCAGCCTTCAGATGTCCTGATTTCCTGCAATTATAACACATGATGCCATCAGTCTTTTTGAAATTATCAGATTTAAATCTTGACTGTCTCTTATCAGATGAATACTTCCTTCTGAAACCTTTACCTTCCTTACTCAAGAATTTCTTAAACTTTCTGGTAAGCATAGCAAACTCACATGAATCTTCTTCAGAACTAGAAGAGCTACGCTCGCTAGAAGATCTTTTGTCACTTGAACTTACTTTAAGCGTCAGGGGCTTCTTCTTCTTCTCAATGTCATCAACCCTCTTGAGATTCAGCTCGTATGTCATGAGAGAGTCGATGAGTTAGTCGGTAGTTGTGCTCGCTAGGTTCCTTGATTTTTCCACAACCATAGCCTTAGTGTGCCAGATCGGGGTCAGAGATCTGAGTGTTTTTCTGATCAGCTCATACTCGCTATAGATCTTACCTAAACTCCTCAAACTGTTAGTAAGTACCATCAACCTAGCATACATCTCAGATATTGTTTCATCAACTTTCATCTTAAATGCTTCATACTCAGGTACTAGTATATATGCTTTTGTTTCTCTTACCTGAGATGTTCCCTCATAAATTACCTGCAATTTATGCCACATTTCCTTCGCTATAGAGTAGGAGGACACTCTGGATAACTCGATGGGATGTAGAGCGCATTGCATAGCTTTTATTGCACTCTAATTCAGAGTTGATCTTCGAATTTGCTCCTGAGTCCAGACATCTTCATCTTCGGGAAGCTCGAATGGACCTCGGCTAACCACCTTCTAAATCTCGTGGTCTTTAGCTCTTAAGAAAACTTGCATTCGATTCATCCAGTATGCATAGTCAGTTCTATTGAAGAATGGAGGCTTACTTACAGAATGACCCTCAGCTGTAAGTCCTCTAGCATTCATTTTACCAGATCTCTCTGGGATGTTAAGCCCTTAAGGAGAGTTAGGCTCTGATACCACATGATAAGTATGAATGAACTACTGATCTAGAGGGGGGGTGAATAGATTAACCCCAATTTTTGATTCAACAGCAGAAAATAAAATGCGGAATGGAGATTCTGCTGTGAGATAAGCTATCAATTCAACTTGAAGTAAACAACGAGTATATCCAATGAGGAAATGTTGTCAACCACACAGACTACCAGATGATATAACAATCAACAGATGAGCAATCAAATAGACACCTCAGTCTGGTACTAGGCAGAGGTTTGATTCATAAATCTCCTCACACAAGAGGCAGTTTTCCAGATAGGTATAGCCTATCCTTCAGACTACGATCTTTGATATACCAATGAGATGTCGATCGATAGAAAGATATACAATGGAGAAACTATTGGATAGATCAAGACACTGCAAGCAATCACACACACGAGACGAAGCAATTTTAAGGTGGTTCCATCTCAATCTTGAGATCTACATCCACCCCTCACTCAATTGAGTGAGGATTCCGCTGACTACATAGCTTAGAATCGTTGATTCCATAGCTTACAAATGACTAAGCTTCACAGCTTGCTGTCCGATGAGAACTCCTCGTCGCTGTCTCACAGCTTGGACTATTGATTACACATCTTACAAACGTTCAAAAATAAACCAAGAGAAATAAAAGAAGTAACAAAGACAGAATGTAAAATGTAGCTCTCACTCGAGCAATCGACTCTAGATCTGATCCAGAAGTCAAGAAAAACATAGCTTCTTCTCAAACTCTCTCTTCTCTGAGACTTCTTCTTCTTCCGATACTCTGTTCTCTCTTTCTCTTCTCTGCACTTCAAACTCCTCCTCTCAGACTTTTATCAGCTTCAGAAACTCTCACGTTTAGGCTTGGAGTGGCTCTCGCAAATTCCATCTCCTTCTCTTAGACTTCTATATTTTTCTTTTTTCTCTTTTGCTTTTCTCTCTTCTGTGTATATATCCTTTGTTGCAAACGTGAGATCCCCTTTTTTATCTACTAGATGATTCTTATGGTCCCCTACAAGATTCCAGTCCGGCATGTGGAGGGAATGCTCCCGCCCAACACTTTCTTCCAAAAAAAATGCAGTTTGAATGATGCACGTGTCAGGCGCAGAAGGAATGGTTACTCCACATGGCAAAAGATTCTATTTGGCTCCCAGCCTTGAATCACGTGCCAGTCAATGGTCACTTTAGAACCACGTGACTTTTGTACTTCTTCAGTTGATAGGTTGCCTTCGAATTTACTCAGCAACAAGGGTGTTTCACACTTAGGAGATCTTGAGTGGGGTTGCACTGGCTCAGTTTGGTTCTGAACCTTGCACTCTGGATGTTCCCACTATGATGTTCTTGTTAACACAAAACTGAAGATTCATCATCGAGCTCATTTTTATGTAACTAATCGTAATGAATGATCGGAGAATTTAGACTTAAGCAAATCATGAAAACAAGCTAAATCGTATGAATGAATGTGTGAAGATCTGCACATGCATCGACCTGTCTTACTGACGAGAAGAAAGGAATACATCAATATTGCAATAAAACATCCATACAGGTAGACCTTATTCAGTCAGAGAGACTATATTTGCATTGATGCACATACATAGTGCATCGACCTGTCAATGCATAGGCCTACACTTCATGTACTACAACATCGACGTGCCACTAATGCGTGTCGACCTATCCTGGTGAGGTACAATGAAATGCTTAAATCATCGACGCAAGGCATTACTACATCGACCTGACATCCAAGCAAATGCATAGGGTGCATCGACCTTATGAACATGATAGCCTCTATCGCATTGACCTTATACTGCAATCGCTGGCTCAGTATTACATAGTAGCATTGACCTGACTACTATGTGCATGGACCTGATAGTGCATGACTTCTACAGCCACATCGACCTTCTAGACTAGAATGCATATATGCATCGACCTGTCTTTCTAAATGCATGAATATGCATCGACCTGATGTTCTATGCTTTAGGAGATGCATCGACCTGATTATGAGCAGAAACATATTCTGACTTAAGGAAAGACATATTATTCTACTCAACTTTAAATCAAAACAGTTTTGCTAGCATCAATCAAATCAATCACAGTTTTACTAGCATCAAAACCCATAGAAGACCCAACACTCCACACGTACACGGGCAACGGTGACTCGATCTAGCACAACAAGAAAGCCCGGACACACGGGGTCACTCAGACTCTCTAAATAACATGGGCACACTAATCGAGATATAATGATTCTCCTGGACACCCAAAAATACAGTCACGGGATGTCCGAGACATCCACGGTGCCAAAGGTCGACCAGAGGCCAAGACAGCTGAAGGGAACGCGTTTAAGTCGACCTGCCCACTAGGTCGGTCGACCTACATAGTGGGTCAGTTGACCGGCCCATTGGGTTGGTTGATTGGACCACACCAACCAACCTACTGGGCATGGGTCGGTTGACCGAAATCCCTGGTCGGTCGACCAAACCATGCCAGCCTGCCCTATTTTGTGGCAGACGTGCCATCGGTCGACCGATTCCGGTGACGCAGATGCGGGAGCTCCACCGTAGGAGCTCAAACCACTCCCCACTCAACCCATTTGAGGGGGAAAATAAGGGGAAACCCTTCCCCAACCTCCTTAGAATCGGGAGGTCCCATTCAAACCATAAAAACTTCACCGGATAGGAGAAACCGTCTCTCACCCAAAAAACATGCATATTAACCTTGGCATGGAAGAAAGCCGCTCTCGACCTCACCTTGGCCTATAAAACGTGGGGAAATGGAATGCACGGGCTAGGGATCCATCCCCCTACCTTCACCGACGATTTTTCGTGCCGTGGATGCCGATTCCACGTGAAAACGCCGCTTGAATCACCGTTGGGTTCACGAACTCGCGAATATGATCCACTGCGCCATCGCCCCGTTCCTTGCTCCATCCTCGCCGATCGTCGCCCCATGCACCTCGCCGCCTCGCCCACGCCTTCCTCCGTCGGCCGCCAGGAGAAGGGAGGGAGAGAGGGAGAGAAACGAGAAGAGAAGAGGGAGAGAATGAGAGAATGAGAAGAGAGGAGTGGGGGTTTGGTTTAAATAGAAATATTTTGGGATTTTAAAAATATAGAAAATAAAAAAGTTGGGAAAAATTATCCCCACAATCCTCGAAAAATGCACAATACATCTATAATATCTCGGAGCCCGAAAACACATGGATTCACCCTACACAGTAGTCCGAAGGCCCGATAGCCAAAAATCTAATTTAATCGCAAAACAATACCCGAGACCCACGAAAGTGCTCTGAAACCCACAGATTCTGATCCAAAAAATCCTAGGTGTTACAGCACCCGTGTGTGGACCCACTTGGATGTGGTGTAGAGCTTTCTCGCTGAGAAGGTTTTTAAGCTAGTTACCATAGGGCCCCTCACTTTTGCAGTCTGAGTCTGGGCTGGGAGGAAAACTAGCTAGAGGACCAGACTTAGAGCGGATGTAGCCCTATCAATGGATCGGATCCGGGTCGGATCCTTTATGATCCGAATCCGGATCCAATCTCTTTAGATTAGGATCTGACCTGAATCTGAAATGGAATGATATTTTGGATTCTGATCTGATCCGAATCCGAACTCATAATTTTGGATCTGGATCTTACCCGAATCCTAATATGTATTTTTTCAGTCATGTAATCCTATTTTTGGATCTGGATCTGGATCCTATTCCGAATCCATATTTTTTGACTAGATATTAAGAACATATAGATCCGAATCCGAACTCATAATTTTGGATCCAGATTTTACCCGAATCTTAATATGTATTTTTTCAGTCTTGTAATCCTATTTTTGGATCGGGATCTGGATCCTATTCTGAATCCATATTTTTGACTGGATATTAAGAACATTCAACAACTGGTCTACAGGCTAACTGGATTAGATATTGCAACAAATGTTAAAGAACAATGTGCTGCCATATTTCC
Organism: Amorphophallus konjac; assembly: GCA_022559845.1. Classification (NCBI taxonomy): domain Eukaryota; kingdom Viridiplantae; phylum Streptophyta; class Magnoliopsida; order Alismatales; family Araceae; genus Amorphophallus; species Amorphophallus konjac. The sequence continues at coordinate 106,521,287 of CM040127.1, forward strand.
GTGGACCTGCTAAACCAGAAAATTAGTCGTCCATGGTTTCAATATGGACATAAAAAACAGTGACCATTTTTTTCTGCAACATAATGAAAGATTAAATGAAATTCAATTAAGCGTGCATGTAGTCATCTTCAGCAATAAGAAATAGATACTTCTAAAACGGATCACCAAGCACATTTCCCTAATTTACATCATCTTTTTCTCCATTCAACATGAGAGCACTCTTCAATAGGATAGAAGGGTGTCATCTTCCATCCACAAAATGGTGAGATTAATCAGGCGGTTTAGAGAGAAATTGAAGTTTTAGAGGCTATTACGTAGGGTGATGTTTAGCTACTTACAACTTTGGGGAAGCTACCAAAACATTTCTCCACTGAAACATATCAGGGGACATCAATTCCCTCCGCCCCTACACACTGAAGAAACTATATATCCTCCCTATGATAGTCAGCCAACCTTTCAAGCTGAAATGTAAGTTGTCATAGGTGCTGCTGGAGATACATGATAGAGTTTGATGGCCTAGGCAACACAAGTGCCACCACATACAACCGATGTCATGCATATGTTAAAAAGTTTGATCAGCAAATAGCAATAGAAAAGGAATGAAAAACAATGTAAACTTATGAGGTCAAAGACGAATATTAGATAAAATTCTGCAAGCTTATCAGAATATTAGACAATTTTGGGCCAAATATTGCACAACATGGATAGATTTTAAATGTCATGACAAATATGGTGCGAAAATTTATTCGTGAAGATATTGATGATGCGGGATTTTATCTCGATTCTAACTTATTCATCGGAAGCCCCTATCAAAGGTAAGCCAAATATGTCTATTATTATTGTAACACTTGCTTCTGTATTATCAACATCCAATTCTATATTCTCTGAATCACTTGTCATGATTTCAAATCAAAATGGCACAATAATCTACACCCTTCACAATTGAAAAAAAATCAGAGATAATTAAGAAAATCTCAAGAATGATAGATGGAATAAAACAATCAAAGAGAAAATAATGGTAAAAGAGATGATACACACAAATATACAAATGACAAATTTCATATCTATAAATGTTGCAGATAGACTTGATCAAACCTGAATATATAGTCAATGAAACTACTTAGGAGAGTGGAAAATTATTGTCATATATATATCTCCAAGCAGTACAAAAACCATCCAAAAATTAAAAACATCCCATATCTGGAAGGAACAATAAGCCAGATAATTCATTAATTTGTCATCTACTGTCATATTTGGAAGCTCTTGGCTGTCCAAAGTATGTTTTAGAGGATTTCTTTTATTTGTCATCTCTCTCGGAAATAATGATGCATTAGAGGCTCACATGTGAAAAAAGGGAGTAAGTAGCTGCACATCTTGCTGAGCTTCTTTTGGACAAGAATGAGGTATTAGCACCACTGCAGCTACAACAACAATCAGAATGGAAGTTTTTATCAAGCTGTGGGACAAGCAAGGGACTAGAGTTTAGTATCTTAGACTTGCCTGACACATGTGGAGAGCTAATTACGCAAGGAGTTTTTTTTTCTGGGGCAGCATGTTTTTCATATGATCTCACATTTTGTCAAAGCCAGACTTCAGAGAGGTAACTCTAGCATAGGCACGTAAAGAACAAGTATAGATTAAAATTAAGATAATGGTTAGATCCAAATATAGCATATTACTACCAGCAACATGGAATATTATAATTTACAGAGATTGGAATGTGGTTAGAATAGGATTCTCATGTTTAGCTGTCAACAATTATATAAATAAATGGTGAATTGCCCTCCTGGGAAACCTGGAATATGCACAAATGTAAGAACAAAAATCATAGAATGAAAACAAAAACTTTCAGAATAACATAGAAATGAGAAGTCACATAGAAGAAATTCATCAAGAAATCGACCAAACCCATCCATTCAGAAATGCATTGGAAATACATTTTATGAGTATGGACACAGATACAGTACGCAGATGGCCATTGACTAAACTCTCCAAGACCTATCATAAATAAATTATTTGTCGAAGTTGCCGAAGTTTTGATGAACTCTCCAAGACCAATCATACAGTACACAAATATTGTATTGACATAGATACAATACACACATAGAATAAGCCACCCTATTCTACCTTTATTCCATTATCAAAGCTGCCGAAGTTTTGATGAATTCAAATGATTATTGTTGTAACCAGAAAAGAGGAGAACAAGGGAAAAGGAGAGAGGAACCCACCGAGAGAGCCAAAAATAGGTGACGGCTGTCAACCTCTTGTGTTGTTGACAGCCGCAGCCTAAGAGGTTTTATTTATAGGACATGGCAACAGCCCTCTTTACAAGATGTGACAAAAATACCTGTATCAAAGGATTACAAGGGCCACACACCCAATAACCAACAATAAAAACTAAAATAATAAAACAAAAGCAATATAAGAAAGACAAAACTACCCTCATCCTTCTTTCCACTCCCCCTCAAGCTGAGCATAGATGTCTAACATGCTTAGCTTGCTTAACATTCGTTTCAAATCATCCTTTGACAAACTTTTGGTAACCACATCTGCAGCTTGATCAGTAGACCGGATATAGGGCAAACATAACTCTCCAGAGTCCAACATCTCTCGGATAAAGTGTCTATCCAGCTCGATGTGCTTTATCCTATCATGTTGGATAGGGTTGTTAGCAATATTGATTGCTGCCTTGTTGTCACAGTAGAGCTTCATGGGAAGCACAACCCTAACCCCAATGTCGGTTAACAGAATATTTACCCATAGTAGTTGTGCTATAGCTTGTGCCATAGCTCTATATTCAGCTTCGGCACTAGATCTTACACAGATAGATTATTTTTTGCTCCTCCAAGTAATGAGGTTTCCACCCAGGTAAATACAGTACCCAGATGTTGACCTTCGATCATCTTATGATCCAGCCCAGTCAGCATCAGAGAACCCCTGAAAACTCAGATGACCTTTTTTCCTAAATAACAGACCTCTTCCCGGAGATGTTTTGATGTACCTCAAGATCCTATCAACAGCCTGCATATGCTTGCTCCTGGGGGCATGCATAAACTGACTGACCACATTGGTTGCATATGTAATATCTGGTCTGGTCAAGGATAAGTATAGGAGTTTTCCCACTATCTTTTGATACCTACCTTTTTCAGCCTCTGAGAGAATTTCTCCATCAAGACTACTCAGCTTGTGATTCAATTCAAGTGGGGTATCAGTCGGCCTACTGCCTATCTTCCCTGTCTCTCTTAGTAAATCAAGGGCATACTTTCTTTGGGAGATAAAAATGCTGCCATGAGATCTAGCAACTTCAATCCCAAGGAAATACTTCAGGAGGACCAGATCTTTGATCTCAAATTCCTTTGCGAGACTGTCTTTCAGCTGCATGATGCCAACAGAATCATCACCTGTGACCACCATATCATCCACATATACAAGGAGGATAACAACCTGTCCACCCTTCCTTTTCACAAATAGAGTGTGATCACCATTACCTTATTTCAACCTCATCTGCAGCATAAATTTTCTCAACTTTTCAAACCAAGCTCTAGGGGATTGTTTCAGGCCATATAATGCCCTTTTTAACTTACAAACTTTCCCATCTGTAGTTGAGCCAGGAGGGGGTTGCATGTACACTTCTTCAGCCAATTCCCCATTAAGGAATGCATTTTTAACATCTAGCTGATGCAATTCCCAATCATGGTGGACAGCAAGAGACATTAGAACCCGGATAGAAGATAACTTGGCCACTGGAGCAAATGTTTCTTGGTAGTCAATGCCATAGGTCTGCGTAAATCCTTGTGCAACCAACCTTGCTTTGTATCATTCTACAGATCCATCAGATTTAAATTTGATGGTGTATACCCATTTTGATCCCACAGGCTTCTTTCTGGAAGGCAAATCAACCAAGTCCCAAGTGTCATTCTTCCTCAGGGCCTCCATCTCCTCTGCCATAGCCTTGACCCACCTTGGGTCCTTCATAGCTTCCGAAAAAGAGGAAGGAACAGAGGTTTTAGAAATAGATGAGAGGTAGGTCTGGTACAATAGAGAATTTTTTTAGTAGCACAGGTAATTGAAATTAGATGCTTGGTACACTCTCTCACACCTTTCCTGCAGGTAATAGGCTTATCAAGGTCAATAAGAGTCACTTGATTTTCAGTTTTAGAAGTAACCTCAGGGACAGCAGGAGATGAGAACCCATCATTCTCATGAGAGTGGTCATATGTAGGGGCCTTTTCTTCAATCTGTTCAGCCTCTCCTCTTGATCTTCTGGAGTAGACCTATCCAAACCTTGTCTTCACCTAGGATTGGTTCCTTCACCAGTGTTGAATTCCTCTTCGGCATCGGTATCTTGGACATCCCGAATAGGAGAGAATGAAGAAGAACCCAGAGCATCAACAGAGCTACGACAGGGAATAAGGTAGGAGTCCACAGTAATCTCCCCCTCAGGCAGATCCGAGGAGAAGTATGATTGTGACTCAAAAAAAGTAACATCTCTTTGATAATAGACTTTCCCTATTATAGGATCAGCACATTTATACCCCTTTTGTGTAGGAGAATAACCAAGACAAACTCCCCTCACATATTTAGGGTCAAGTTTGGATTGAGCAGGACCTAAGACATGGATAAAACACAAGCATCCAAATACCCGAGGAGTCAAGGGGAAGATTGGATGATCAGGTTGTAGGAGTGTCACAGGAATACGAAACCCTAGGGATCTGGATGGCATCCTATTAATGACATATGCTACAGTGAGGACAGCATCCGCCCAGTACTGTTTGGGAATCTTATGCTAAAACATGAAGGCTCGAGCAGTTGCCATAAAATGCCTATTTTTCCTTTCTGCCACTCCATTTTGTTGTGGAGTATACAGGCAAGAGGATTCATGAACCATTCCTTCATCTTGCATGAACATATTCAGACTTCTTGTAAAGTATTCTTTTGCATTATTAGACCGAAGGGTCTTAATTTTCTTATCAAATTGAGTCAGCACCATATTGGAGAAAACCTGGACTGCCCGAGGCACTTCTTCTCTTGACTTCAACAGATACACCCAAGTGCATAGGAAAAAATCATCAATAAAAGTGATGAAATAACGATAGCCATTCACAGACCGCACAGGGGAAGGACCCCAAACATCAGAGTGGACCAAGCCAAAAGGAGCGATGCTCTTTTTTATCAAAGCTGAAAATTGAGATCTACAATGTTTTGCCAATTGGCAAACATGACACTAGAATGACTCTGGTTTAATAGACTTAAACTGATGTGAAACAGGCCAAGGATGACTAAGTATGAAATGAGCAACCTAGGACCTAGACCCACAAGCATACAAGCACTCCAATGATTCTCACGATAGCGTCTTACTCACTCGGCACACGCGATCACCCGACGGGGCCGGGGGATGATGGCAAGGGTCCGAGGCGAGACCCAATGATTCTAAGTGACTTAGTTGGCTTAGGCTGACCCTCAATGAGCCTGGGATTCCCAACTTCGTGGGCGGCTGGCCCGCAGGGCGGGGTTTGGGTGGCACTCACTCTCGGTCCGCGGTGGTCACTCACAAAGTAGCATACAAGATCGGGCTCTCTTCTCACCGTCCGACGGGCATTCAAAGCAATACTGAACTTGCAGAAATGAGGCAATCAAGGACAGTACCAGAGGCTCACCTGATCGGTGTGAAGACACCGATCCCGCTCGGAGACGAGGGCGCGCCGGGAAGCGTGGGTAAATACCCGAACGCTGCGGCGATTGTCGCTTGACCTGAAAATTAAAGAGTACAGCACTACGCCTCTCGCAGGAGGGATGATCTTGGGGTGGGGATTAAACTTATTACAGTCAAAACTAACTCCACGCAGGGAGGGGCCTTCAGCCGGCCAAGCGGGGTGGGAGAATTATGAAGAAAACCCGACGTTCGGAGCGTTGCCGGTTCTGCCAATCTTCAGAGTTGCTGGACAGTGGGGCGGTGATGATGCTGCCACAAATTCCACAGAGCTCAGATCTTGATGAGACTTGCGCCAAAAGCTTCCCAACGGACCAAGAATGATGTCTGAATTTTTGGGGAGGCTCAGAACTCGGGGCTGATCGGGTCGGCGACTGGAACAGGACAGCAACTTCTGTCTCTGGCGGGTGCAGAACAGATGTAGTGGGTTGCAGAAGGCACTGTGGACGTTCCCGAACTCCGATCGGAACAAAACTGGCGGTGACGCGAGCGTGGTCGGAGTAGCTTCGAGCAGAAGTTGACGAGGCCACAATCCGAGATCGGAGGAGAGCGAGGTAGCCGGATAAGTAGGGATAGGTCAAACCTGGACCCACAGGGGGCAGACTACACACTCTGACGAAGAAAATGGTAACTGGAAGCTCCGGGGGCCGAATGAGGTCCTTCTTCTTGGAGATGACAGCTAACTGGAAGTAGTTTCTGCCCTCCAAAAATGGCGCCCAGATCTTCAAGGAAGAAGCCGTGGTCGGACTGGAGCTGAGGCTCTGGTTCCCTGCCAGAGGGCTTCTGCGTGGTCGAGGGAGATCGGCTCCTGCGGACAGCTCAGAACTCGGATGTCGACGAAACCACCTCGCCTTGAAAGCTCTCTGGACGACCTTTTCAGAGATGTAGGCCTTGACACCAGGAGGAGCAGGGAGCGGCCGGGGATGAAGCGACTTCAGGACCCCACTCTGCTGCCTGCGACCTGCTACCTGAAACTGCAACTTGCAAGAACAAGGGGTGGGGCAAGGGGAGTTAGCACAGCTTGGGATGATGGCTGAGGGTTTGGGAGAGGGGAGGGACGTGGTTAGGGCTTCCAAGGGGTTCTGGTGGGGCAGGGATGGGTGGAGAGGGAGCTGGAGCTGCAAGAGGTGGTGGTGGAGAAGTGGGTGTGCACAAGAGAGAGGGTGAGATGGAGAGGAGGAGGAGGAGGGCGACCAGACCAAGGGGGGTCTGGTTTGGGTCGACCTAGGGTGTGGGAGGGATGGGAGAGGGGAGGGAATTTCGAATTTGGGCTTTGGGAGAGGTTAATTCAGCCTTGGGAAGGTGGTGGGGTGCTTAGGGAAGTGGAGGGGGGTAGGTGGTGGTTGGGAAGTAGGGCTTAGATTGGTGGAGGGTTCTTGGAACTAGATGTGGAGTAAAGAGGGGCTATGGGAAGTTGTGTGGAGTTAATGGAGGTGGGGGTTGGGAGTGATTGGGAGGAGGGAGGAGAGAGAGAATGGTGCGCCCCCTTCTTGAAGAGAGAGAGGGAGAGAGAGAGAGAGAAGAGAAATTTAGTGGAGGGGAGTGAGACTTGGGAAATATTTCTATTCAAATTGATTCATCAAAAGTTGATTACATGGAGAGAGATGGGGCCTATTTATAGGCAACCACTCTTTACATGACCAAAATGACCCTGACATTAAGACAAAAGACTCAACAAGTCCTAGACTCAATCCATTAGGCCCAAACTAAGGTAGTAAGGCCCAATTAAACAAAATAAGAGAAATAGACTAGAACAACATGACTCAATAAAAGAAAGTACATAAGATAGGACTCAATAAAAGAAAAATACATAAGATGAAACTTAGGAAATGAAGATAAGTGTAGATCATAGTCAATCCACATCAAGAGTGTGCAGGCGACCCGAGCCAAAGGGAGTGTCGTGAGATGTCCTCATCAAATCCCCCGGGGTGGGGAGAACTCGACCCTGTCGAGTATGGGTCCGCCTGGCTGTAGTATCGCTCCAGAATATCGGGGTCCAAGCACAGCAGGTCCTCCCGACTCACCCAAGTATCCTCTGTCGGGGGACGGTTCTTCCACCTAACCAGGTAGCGCTGATACACCTTGTGCCTAGTAATGATACTCTGCTCATCCAGTATTGCCTCTACCTGCTCTCGTTGGTCTCTCAAGCTATGAAGTGGAGTCCCACCGGGAGTGTCTCTCTCAAGGGGGGGTAAAGGCTCGAGCTCCTCACTGGGTTCCACCGCAGGGCCCTTGTAGGGTACCAGGTCCGCCACATTGAAAGTAGGGTGTACCCCAAAACCCTCAGGTAGGTCTAGCTCATAAGCATTACTGCCAAGTCGTCTCAGAACTCGAAAGAGTCTCGAACCCCGTGCCCTCAACTTGGAGACGGGTCCCGGAAGGAGCCGCTCCGTCCTCACCATCACCAAGTCTCCCACTTGGAACTCGCAGTGGCGTCGATGAGCATCTACCCGCTTTTTGTAAGCATCATTGCTCTTTCCCATATGCTTGCGAGAATGCGTATGCCATGCATGATGATGCGATGTTGGTGTGAAACGAATGGTATGCAAAGGTGGACCTGGGCAGCCAAATGTAGACCGATCACACTTTGATGCCATGAAGACTGTGACAGTCTTAGGAGGGCCAGGACATCCATAGATGAACCTTTTATGCATGGGTGTGACAAATGTCGGGGGACCCGGACATCCATGTATGCTCCTCTCATGCTTAAGACTCATGATGAATGAAGGTGGGCCAATACATCCGAATACGGTCCACTTATGCTGCCTACTTGACATGTGGGTGATGTGAATGAATATACCCGACTTATGAATCATGTCAAATGGTGTGGTAGGCCTAGACACATGCATGTTTATCCCAACAGTGACTTCCATGTGTATAGATGTGGGATGACTTTTGAACGTCCATGTGAATGGGTCGAAGGGATCTAAGAAGGTGGTTATGGGGTGGGGCATTTCATCAATCCCAAGGTGTTTGTTGCCTAAGGTCAATGCTCTCATGGTGTAACCCGATTCTAGGAAGGGAGGAGTTTGGGTCAACATGGGCGATATGGGTAGGGTGAGGTGGGTGGTGAATAGGGGGAGTGGGTTACATGGAGATCTAGACTCCCTTAGGAAGGGGTTAAAGGGATCATGGTAAGGGTTACCTAGGTAGGGGTACTCCATGTTCTCAAGGTCCTCAAATGGTGAGTCATCTTCCTCCAAATTATTTGGGCCAAGGTTGTTAATGGGTTGGCCAATCAAAGCACTTGGGATCTCAATGGTTGGAGAGTAGACTAGGATGGGTTCCTCCTCCATGGGAAGAAGGAGTATGATCTCACTTGTAAATTGGCCATTGGTGTAGATGGAAGTGATGGAGCCAACGGTGGGGTAAGTTAGGCTAATGGTGCTAGACTCCGACGGCCTCATGGCTAGCATATCGGTCAAGTGGACTTGCCAATGTAGGTAGGCCACTAAGTCTCCCAAATCTTCTACACAATAGGAGGTTTGATAAGTGACATGAGGTTGAGTGGGAATGATTTGGGATTGATGTCCCATGGGTAGGTGGCTTGGTTGTGAACTAGGAATGGTGAGGCCTTGCTTGAGCCATTGGAGTACGGACTCTTCTATGGTGACGGTGTCATGGGGAAGGGTGTGTAGCTCTTGAGAAGTTAGGCTAGGAGTGGTGGGTGAGTTGCGTGGCCCTTGGATTTCCTCTATCTTGGGAGGTGGATCCGGATTGGTATACCTCTCCACTTGGGGGAGGGTGTGGGTTGCAACTCCTAAGGACAATGGGGTAGGAAGGTCTATGGTGGGTGGGTTGGTGGTAGTCGATGCATGACGCACTCGGGGTGATGGGCAAGGGTGGACTTGGGTTGGGATAGGAAGGGGAAGTAGTGGAGGCCTAGGTTGGGGAAAGATTGGTGTAGGAAGCGGGAGATGGGTTGGGTGAGGGGGTATAGGTTGGTTGGCCTTGGGAGGTGCATCTTTCTTTGGGGGTGATGGAGGGATAATGGTGGGGTTCAAGGGGGCTTGTGGGATATGGGTTTGGTGGGGGAATTTGGGTTGGGGGGTGGTGGTCGTCATGGGCCTAGGTGGAGGGGTGGTCATGGGGCCCAATTGGGTTTGTGGAGCTATGGTTGTGGTGAGGACTTGTAGGTAGGGTGTAGGTGTGGTGGTCGGGATAGGATAGGTGGGAAGTGGTGGGGAATGGGGAATTAGGGTCTTGGGTTGGCCAGGAGGGGGTGAAGGAGTTGAAGTGCTCCTTAAGCTTTGGTGATTCGGGTAGGAAGGGGACACATATTTTACCCTAAGTTTCTCCTTCATGTCCTCCTAAGTGGTGATGGGAGTTTCCCTTCTAAGTATCCTTAATCCGACAATTTGCAACCAATGAGTTTCTGCCCGTTTGGTAAGTTACATTTTGGCAACCCAAACCTTTTCATCCTCGGACATGGGATACCAAGTGAAGTACTTGTCCAATGTGGATTCCCAATCTAAATATTCTCTAGGAGAGGTTCCATCAAAGGTGGGAAGTGGGAGGGGGACCATTCTATCGTCCACCCTTGGGATGGGCCCATTGTCACCTAATTGGGTAAGTTGACCATTTGTGCTATCTAGGCGATCAAAGGCATTGTTCATGGTTCCCATGAGGTATTCAACATGGCCTTGGAGGTTATGTGTGTTGGTGGTGGGCTTCTCTTGGGGGTTTGAACTTATGGAGAGGGCCAATGGGTAAGGTCGGTATGAGGTGGCCATGCTAGTGGACAAAGAGATGCAACCGAGGACTCTAAATGCATAAACATGCCCTAGGACCAACTTGATAGAGACAAGTTGTGAACTTGCTCTGATACCACTTGATGTGAAATAGCCCAAGGATGACTAAGTATGAAATGAGCAACCTAGGACCTAGACCCACAAGCATACAAGCACTCCAATGATTCTCACGATAGCGTCTTACTCACTCGGCACACGCGATCACCCGGCGGGGCCGGGGGATGATGGCAAGGGTCCGAGGCGAGACCCAATGATTCTAAGTGACTTAGTTGGCTTAGGCTGACCCTCAATGGGCCTAGGATTCCCAACTTCGTGGGCGGCTGGCCCGCAGGGCGGGGTTTGGGTGGCACTCACTCTCGGTCCACGGTGGTCACTCACAAAGTAGCATACAAGATCGGGCTCTCTTCTCACCGTCCGACGGGCATTCAAAGCAATACTGAACTTGCAGAAATGAGGCAATCAAGGACAGTACCAGAGGCTCACCTGATCGGTGTGAAGACACCGATCCCGCTCGGAGACGAGGGCGCGCCGGGAAGCGTGGGTAAATACCCGAACGCTGCGGCGATTGTCGCTTGACCTGAAAATTAAAGAGTACAGCACTACGCCTCTCGCAGGAGGGATGATCTTGGGGTGGGGATTAAACTTATTACAGTCAAAACTACCTCCACGCAGGGAGGGGCCTTCAGCCGGCCAAGCGGGGTGGGAGAATTATGAAGAAAACCCGACGTTCGGAGCGTTGCCGGTTCTGCCAATCTTCAGAGTTGCTGGACAGTGGGGCGGTGATGATGCTGCCACAAATTCCACAGAGCTCAGATCTTGATGAGACTTGCGCCAAAAGCTTCCCAACGGACCAAGGATGATGTCTGAATTTTTGGAGAGGCTCAGGAACTCAGGGCTGATCGGGTCGGCGACTGGAACAGGACAGCAACTTCTGTCTCTGGCGGGTGCAGAACGTATGCAGTGGGTTGCAGAAGGCACTGTGGACGTTCCCGAACTCCGATCGGAACGAAACTGGCGGTGACGCGAGCGTGGTCGGAGTAGCTTCGAGCAGAAGTTGACGAGGCCACAATCCGAGATCGGAGGAGAGCGAGGTAGCCGGATAAGTAGGGACAGGTCAAACCTAGACCCACAGGGGGCAGACTACACACTCCGACGAAGAAAATGGTAACTTGAAGCTCCGGGGGCCGAATGAGGTCCTTCTTCTTGGAGATGACAGCTAACTGGAAGTAGTTTCTGCCCTCCAAAAATGGCGCCCAGATCTTCAAGGAAGAAGCCGTGGTCGGACTGGAGCTGAGGCTCTGGTTCCCTGCCAGAGGGCTTCTGCGTGGTCGAGGGAGATCGGCTCCTGCGGACAGCTCAGAACTCGGATGTCGACGAAACCACCTCGCCTTGAAAGCTCTCTGGACGACCTTTCCAGAGATGTAGGCCTTGACACCAGGAGAAGCAGGGAGCGGCCGGGGATGAAGCGACTTCAGGACCCCACTCTGCTGCCTGCGACCTGCTACCTGAAACTGCAACTTGCAAGAACAAGGGGTGGGGCAAGGGGAGTTAGCACAGCTTGGGGTGATGGCTGAGGGTTTGGGAGAGGGGAGGGACGTGGTTAGGGCTTCCAAGGGGTTCTGGTGGGGCAGGGATAGGTGGAGAGGGAGCTGGAGCTGCAAGAGGTGGTGGTGGAGAAGTGGGTGTGCACAAGAGAGAGGGTGAGATGGAGAGGAGGAGGAGGAGGGCGACCAGACCAAGGGGGGTCTGGTTTGGGTCGACCTAGGGTGTGGGAGGGATGGGAGAGGGGAGGGAATTTCGAATTTGGGCTTTGGGAGAGGTTAATTCAGCCTTGGGAAGGTGGTGGGGTGCTTAGGGAAGTGGAGGGGGGTAGGTGGTGGTTGGGAAGTAGGGCTTAGATTGGTGGAGGGTTCTTGGAACTAGATGTGGAGTAAAGAGGGGCTATGGGAAGTTGTGTGGAGTTAATGGAGGTAGGTGGGGGTTGGGAGTGATTGGGAGGAGGGAGGAGAGAGAGAATGGTGCGCCCCCTTCTTGAAGAGAGAGAGGGAGAGAGAGAGAGAAGAGAAATTTAGTGGAGGGAGTGAGACTTGGGAAATATTTCTATTCAAATTGATTCATCAAAAGTTGATTACATGGAGAGAGATGGGGCCTATTTATAGGCAACCACTCTTTACATGACCAAAATGACCCTGACATTAGACAAAAGACTCAACAAGTCCTAGACTCAATCCATTAGGCCCAAACTAAGGTAGTAAGGCCCAATTAAACAAAATAAGAGAAATAGACTAGAACAACATGACTCAATAAAAGAAAGTACATAAGATAGGACTCAATAAAAGGAAAATACATAGGATGAAACTTAGGAAATGAAGATAAGTGTAGATCATAGTCAATCCACATCAAGAGTGTGCAGGCGACCCGAGCCAAAGGGAGTGTCGTGAGATGTCCTCATCATAAACAATGTAGGAAATAAAAGTTTCAAAGACTTGAAGGAGAGATGTCCGAGACGACAATGCCATAGCTTGAGTTGCTGAAGTCGATTGAAATTACTCTGGTCTTCTTGGACTGAAAAGCTATCTTCCCCTATATGTTCAGCCTGTACATACCCCTATCCTTAAGACCACCCCCAATCGTTTGCTTGGTCTTCAAATCTTGAAAAACACAATGAGTTGGAATGAAGGTTATGGAACAATTAAGGGATTCGGTGAGGCTACTAACGGACAGTAAGTTTATTGGCAGAGAAGGAACATGCAAGGTAGATGACAAGGAAAGATGATCGTCCATTTTAATAGTTCCTTTTCCTGCTATTGTGGCTTGAGTCCCATGAGCTACCATCATCTTTTCTTGATCGGAAGAAAGAGAATAGGTAGAAAAAAAACTAGGGTTACCAGTCATGTGATCAGTAGCTCGGAGTCAATGATCCATGATGTGTCTATTGGTTGAAGAGTAGCACTAATTGCAGTCCCCTCAACATTGAACTTACCCAGGGAGGTGGAAGCAAAAGCATATGTGTCCAGCTGAGAGAGAATCCTTTGGAGTGTAGTAATATCAGTTGGAGATAGACTCTTGTTATTATTTACTTGAACACCTAAAGATCAATTCTCCTGGGGAGAGACCAAGGTAGTTGTTGCATTTCCCTTGGCCTGTTTGTTGCCCTTCTTGCCACGAAACTTGAGAGGCTTCTTGTCAGAATAAAGCTCCCAGCAGTCATCCACAAAGTGATTAGGTCTGCCACAGTGACTACACTTCCTGACTACCTTCCCCTCATCCTCTTGACTATTACTACTACCCCTCTTAAACTTGGAGGCATTGCTGGCCAAAGCAGAATGATCATGCAGTGAAACCCCACTTGCTTCTGTTTGAGTATCCACCGACATAGCTTCCCTCCTATTCTCTTCAACCAGCACCCTTTGATATACCTCATCAAGGGATAGGGCACTAGTGTCATTGAGAATCTGCCCCCGGAGGGATTCCCACTCGGGGTTTAAACCACCTAGAAATTTCAGAACTCTCCCCTTCTGAATGAACTTCAGGTGTATTCTATGATCAGCTGGGGTATCCCAGTCATCAGCAGCATAATAATCAAGCTCATCCCACATAGTTTGATGAGTAGTAAAATAGTCTGTAATAGAAAGTGTACCTTATCTTGCTCCATACAGGGCATTCTCCAGTTGGTATACCCTAACAGCATTCTTCTTCTCACCATACATTTTTTCTAAGAACACCCACATGTCTCTGGCTGTCTCCTTTTGCATAATCAGTTTTCTCTGAGCATCCTCAACAAAATTGACTAACCAGGTCATCACAATGCTATTCTGTTCAACCAAATCTTCAAGCTCAGCACCATCCTCAGCAGGTTTCTCAACTTTACCATTGATATAGCTAGACTTCCTCTTTGCTCCAAGGTACATTTTTGTTGCAACTTATCATTCAACATAGTTGGTTTTGTTCAGCTTGACTGGAGTAATCTACAGGGCATGGTGTTCATGGCCTGACACAGTGCCAGAAACCGATACCCTTCTTCCTATAGAAGCCCCTTCAGCACTTGTAGATGTAGACCTGGAGTTTGATGAAGACTGCTAGTTGGCCATGGCAAAGATCCCTCTTCTCCCAGATGGACATGAAACAGCCTAGAACCCTAGGCAATAGGCCGCGGCTACAAACTCACAAGCAGGGCTCCACGGGAGGAAGAAAGGAGGCAGAGCAAACCTTTCCTTGCAAGGAGTGGAAGGGAGCCGCAGACCTTAAGTAGTGTAGACCTTTCCTTACAAGAAGAGAAGAGGGTTGCAGACTTTCCTTGGGCCAGAAACCCTACCTTACGAGGAGGAAGAAAGGCCGCAGAGGTTTTCTCCTAGTAGAGGAGACAATAAGGAGGCTACCGGTGCAGCTCCTACCCCTGTTTCAGATCTCCTTCGGCTCTGATACCATGTTGTAACCAGAAAATAGGAGAACAAGGGAAAAGGAGAGAGGAACCCACCAAGAGAGCCAAAACAGGTGGCGGCTGTCAACCTCTTATGTTGTTGACAGCCGCAGCCCAATAGATTTTATTTATAGGACAGGGCAACAACCCTCTTTACAAGGTGTGACAAAAATATCCCTATCAAAGGATTACAAGGGCCGCACACCCAATAACCAGCAATAACAACTAAAACAATAAAACAGAAGTAATATAAGAAAGATAAAACTACCCTCAGCCTTCTCTACAATTACAAAAGAAAATTTATATATGATAAGGGATGCACCTGTTGAGTCAGAAGACTGGTCGAGATGATTTCAGTAAATACCTTGACTGGATCCTGCACCAATAAGTTTAGTTCAAGACAGCCAGACAGGGTTTTTTTTTCCTCTTAAAGATGGACAGGTTATGTCTATCTAAGACGGAGCTTCATATCGAATGATCAAAGGTCCAGAATATTACCGATACTCCATTAAGAACTGAAGCCATAAGGTTATAATCTACGTTCTCTTTCAAATCAAGGACTTGCTCAGACAACATCTTCACAAGTAAATCTGGGCAATAGATAAAGCAAAAGAAACATAGATTAATTTTAAGCCTAGAGAGCAAACAAAAATTAAGGATACTGTCATCAAAAGGGATCATGAACTATCTAGGCATCAAACATTTATCACCTTCACTATTTGGTGCCTCATTCAGCATCTCTTGCTTCTTCAAATCAGTTACCATATCCAAACTTCTGCAAATTTCAGACCTTGAAGAAGTAACGTGATTATAAAATTTACTGGGAACAGCAGGAGATTTGATAAATTTGCATGAACCATTTCCACCATTATACATCTTCCATTCATGGAATGACTTAAGCGCCAGAATGCAATCAACTATTTTAGTCGTTGATCCAGACTCTAATGTGTCCTGAAATGTATGAACTGTCAGACAAGAGGGATTATTAAGGTGGGTACAAGAAATTAAGTTCATTATATTGGGCTTCACCTTTTCAAGGTCCGAAGCTTCAAATGCTGGCAACTTCAGATCTTCTACCACAACTAGAAAATTGCATATGTTCTCAAAATATTGGTAAGCTAGTGGGGGCTGAGTTTCAAAGCTCAATCGAGATGATTGATTGTTGACAACCTTCAACTATAAAAATAAATAAATAAATGGAAGAAGAGGATAAGCACAGTTACCAAATAAGGAAAATAGTACTGGCGTTAAGTTACTTTGTGTACAGCCCCTGGTTGGATGTTATTTATCAGATTACAAAGGACCAGGCCATTCCTTAAGCAAGAAACAAACTCCATCTCTGACGGCTGTGATGATAAGCCAATAGGACCAACCATGCTTTCCAGCCATCCGGCAGCTTGAAAACGCCTTAATGCTGCACAAGAGTGCGGGGGACGGGGGTTGGGGGCATGCCTTAAGGAAACAGAAATAAAGGGGGCTTGAGATGAACAAGTGACCTTGGGACTGTACATTGTTTCAGGACAACGAAAAATCTAAGTGGTTGGAAATTACTGATTCTTAGCAAGCCACAATTCAAAACAACCAGGACAACTACGTGCAGATAAATCGTTAGAGAAACACCCATATGCTAGAAACACTAGTAAACGTGAAAAATAATCATTAAAAAAGGTGGGTCTTCGACGTGTGATTATCTATCAGCCAAGCCTAGATTGTAGCATAAACGCCATAAATATGCAACGCCGCTGCCAGATTCAGCGCACCGGAGCAAGAAACATATGAAAAGACCGACCGAAACCCGAAGTCCAGCCAAGTCAAGAAACCAACTTAATGGGGGAAAAACACGAACATCGAAGAAAAAATAGTAAGATAGGGAGCCGAAGAAGAAAATAAACAATGTGGAGGGCGTGACAAGCTAAGATCTTCCGGTAAGAACATGGAAGGGTCAAATAGGAGGTGTGGAAAAGAGGGACCTGCTTCCTCTGCCTTTCTTGACGCCACACGGTTGTCCTGGAACGGCGTTGTCCTGTAGAGATCCCCCATGCCTTCTGAGATCGTTGTTGCAGGGCCAACGGGGGCCTCGTCGGGATGGAGGACCAGGGTTTCGCGTCTGTTCTCCGGGGGGGATGGGGGCAGACTAATCGCAACGTTGTGGCTACACGGGGGCGCTTGCACAGCTCCTCTGCTACCTCTCTTTTATTTGAATTTGAAATGGCAGGTCCCCCCTTTGGTGAGCAGCCGTGAACTCGTAAGCAGCCGAAGAGATGTCATCGCCGTCGTGAGCAGTCTAAGGAGAGCGAGGTGCTGTCGCCGCCGCAGGTGATGTCACCGCCGCAGGTGGCCGATCGCCGTCATGAGATGCCACTGGAGGCTGATCGCCACAGCGATGCGGAGATGGGAGCAAACCCTAGAGGGAGGTCCTGAATGCCGCGATGCGCCGATGGGGTTGCTCGCCCCGAAAGGAGAGACTTTATGGCGTCCCGATGACTGATCCGAAATCCCTAATTTCGGATCAAAAAAGTTTCGCCCCTGTTCGGCACAGATATCTCACAGCGAATCAAATATGCAGCTCTTAATCCGAAAATAGTTTCATATTCGGATCGGATTTTTGGATCCTAACCATCCATTGACACTCCTAAGCGGATGGTCTGTGGGTTGGGGGAATTGGACATGCGCTGACGAGTGCGACTCCGACTAGTCCTTGTTCTGCTCTCTTGTTATTTACTTACGGTGTCTCAATTTCTACCTGGGGCGAGTAGAGAGACACCTGAGGCTGCAGACTAAATTGTTAATGGATGCATCTGGCCTTGTTTCTAGTGGATAGTGCTCCTGTCACTTGAGAGGTAGTGACTCAGGTTTCCTACTGACGAGGTTCAGAGTTTTGGTGGCTTAGTGTCTTTTTTACACGTGATCGAGACATGGTTCCTTGATATCCTCGAGTGCCCTATTCTGGAAGCGTAGCCGTGTTCCTTCATTGATTGACTAAGCATCTATCTAGTAGCCTAGATTCTACTTTTGTACTCCAGGAGAGATACTCTGAGACAGGTTTTTGTGATCCAGCCTTCTGTAGCCCAGGTTATGAGAATTCGATTTAACGTGATTTATACTTGGTACTCGAGGTACCCCATTGTTGTGTAGGCTTTTGACAGTTAGTGGCTTAGCATGGTTATTTTATGTTGCAATAATGTTCCTTCTGTCTTATTGTTCTTCCTGCTTTACTATTCTTTCTGCCTTATTGTTTACTGCTTTGTTTGTTATGTTTCCTTGTGGGGGGGGATCGCGGGACCCCTATTGAGCTAATGAGATGAGTCTTACCTCTTTTCTTTTAAGGTTCAGCGTGCCTCCTCATCTTCCGGAGGCCTTAAGCAGTGCCCGAGAGTCCTAGCATTGGCAGCTTCTGCCGGCCAAAATATGCCCCAAGGCTTTGTACTTTTCTTTTGTTGAGTTGTATCTTTGGGACTGATATATTTGGACTACAATATGTGTAAAATTGTATAAATCTATTTATAAATATAAGCTTTGGTTTCGGCATTTTAATTACTACATTTATTCTAGATTTTTGTACACTCCCGTAACACCAATTTGAATCCTTATGAACTTCTCAGCTCGTGCGTGGCGGCGTAGGATCCGAATGGTATCGGGTTTGACTCGATATCTAGATCTTAGGTCGTTACATGAACCGAGCGAGCTAGCCTAACTTCTAGCACAAGCCTTCACTACCAACGTTGAGAAAAATCCCAGCTCAATTCCTCCTCAACCATACGAGATGCTGCGTGCTCAAAAAAAAAAAAGCTACTATGATTACCTACTGTAATATTATGCTTCTTCGCAAGCCTTCCTTGATACTATGTGCTTCTTTAGAATGTTCTTTTTCATTTCAAGTTCAAGATCAATTGATTTCACTCTTATTCATCATCTTGAATTTAATGTATTTCATTTTACACAACTCTTCCTATCAAGAGACATTAACTGTGTAAAACCCACTTGAAAAGTGGTTTACTTCTCCTTGAGGGGAGAAGTCCTTACTCACGGGCAAGAGTGCCTACAAGAGGCTTAAAATACTAGGTTTGGTTGTGCCATGAAATCAGTTGGAGCTCCAGTGAGTGAGTGTAACAACCCTGGTAATTATCTAAATTTTTCTAGAATTAAATAAAATTATTAAGCATTTAAAAAGGCTTATTGGGTTATTAAATAAATTATGAGATAATTAAATTAATTTGAAGGTCCTATATTAATCAAAGGGTTAAGCCCACTTAAAACAGGCCCATAAACCCAATTCTTAGGCTTTTTGACCCAAGCCCACTTCTAGAGACGTAATTAGGGATATTTTTAGATTTAAAATGGATAAATATGCTAATTAGGGGATAAATAGCAGATAAATAGGATAATCTAAATTTTTTGGGTAAAACGCCAGAAGGTAGGGCTGTCAATGGGCCGCGCCCGGGCCGGGCTTAGGTCGGCCCGGCCCGGGCCCGACTTATCAAGAGTAAGGCCCGAGCCCGGCTCGGGCCCGACCTATGTCGGGCCGGGTCGGGCCCGACATTGTGTAAAAAATTCAAAGCCCGACTAAGGCCCGGCCCGGCCCGACTACTTAAATAAAATAATAAAAATAATAAAAATTAATAGATTTAATACTATAAAACTTATAATCTCACTAAATAAATTAAAATCTTGATATTAATTACATAATTTGTGTGAAAAGAGAATTTTAAAATTTCTAATTAAGTAAAATAACATAAGTTCGACTAAATAATTTTTAAAATTTGAAGTGAGAATAAAAAAAGGGATCGGGCCGGGCCGGCCCGCGGGCCGAACTCAAAGCCCGAGCCCGGCCCGCGAGTCTAGTCGGGCTGGGCTTTTAGGCCCGACTAAAAATCCGCGGGCCTAAAAAGACCTTGCGGCCAGGCCCGAAATCGGGCCAAGCCCGCGGGCCTGTCGGGTCGGCCAGGCCCATTGACAGCCCTACTAGAAGGCGGTAAATCGCGCCACCGTGTCTTCCAAGAAGCGGTCTAGACACAACCGCGTTCTGCTTCCGCAAACGAGATTTGATATTCGTGAAAAAATTAGAATTTTATCCACCCAATTATCAAAGAAGGTATGCTCTGGCAAGGAAACCTATCTAGGACTCTTAAGGGATCGAATTGACCCCGTCTAGGACTCCTAATTTGATCAAATCCCTTAGGCCTAGTTCATTCCCTATAAATAGACCCTAATTTCACTCTACGCGAACCCTAGTTTTGGAGCGCGTGGTTCGAAGGTAAGATGTTGTCATCTCCGATTAAGTCTTTAGAACTTTTTGTTTCCTTTAGTATTGTCTAACTCCTCTAGAAATTTCGTGTTACGAGATCAAGCCATTGAGAAGTTAGAGGATCCGGAAGTAGCTATTTCTCTGTAGAACACACAGGAACAAGTGTGTTCGTCCGACAAAGACCCATGGGTTAGAGACCTTAGCAGAGGTAATTTTATACCCCGCCTTTAGAGTTAATTACTACCCTTTATGTCTTCTAATCACCCCCCAAATATCATGAATTAAGGACGATAAGTTAAGGAGATAGAAGGTTGAGAAGTTGCTTGTTCCACATAGGACGCACAGGAATGGGAGCGTAATTCCAGTCAGAAATTTGAACTCTAGGAGCAATCCCAGAGGTAGGTTATCTCATGATGGCTCAAACAACGTATTAGGAGTAAAAGCCCCCTATTTTTGCTTGATTCATGCACTATACATGTCGAATTTCATGTTTTCCCCGGACTGCGCATTTGAGTTACCACGGTAGGCATGTCCTTGTAACCTAATAGAAAATTTATTAACTTTGGCAAAATCCATGCACCCCCATGCACTTATTTTGTTCTAGTATGCTTAGTCTCTTAGTTCTCTACGATTTCCATACATTTATTGCCCTAGTATAGGCCTTACACCTACTGTTTAAGCTTCTATCTGTTACAGACAGAAGGCGGTTCCACAGAAACCATTGTCTCCAAAAGGCGGTTGCTGACTGACGGTGTTGTCCATAAGGCGGTTTCGATCTGACCGCATCATGGTTTCTATAACCATACCGAACCTTGCTTAATTTCTAAATATCTACCATGCTTATTATGCCTTATTTCATTTATTTAGGTCTCTGATCATGTCATAATTCCATGTTTAGCTTGAGCATGTTTTACAAATCCTAATTTCATTATAAGATAATTTCATGCCAAAGTCATATAGTCTTGTATTAAAGTTGTTTTCATATGACTTGTGGACCTCGTTACATTGATATTTTGATCACTCGTTTTTACACATTTCATTCTCATCTTCAGTCTTTGTTAAGTACATAGCGTGTATCCCGGTACGTTGCTATTAGTTACACACGCACTTGATAGGAACACTTTCTTGGACTTGAGATCCTCTCTGTCAGATATTCCTTCTGCCGGAGTAGATGATCATGTTTCAAGGCCTCCGTAAGACTCTGTGAGCCTGGGATTCCCACTAGGACGTCGAGCTAGTTGTACCCTAAAAGCCCAATGGTCTAGAAAGCACTTCGTGAAACTCGCGTTTTCTGTGAACGGACCTGAACGTAGCCTTCAGGTGATCGCTACTTCAAGAAGGCGGTCCTAGCGCGACCTCGTTCTGGTTTCAGCACTCATTGCATCGACTCTTTCCTTCGTGCGTCGACTCATCCTGAAGGTGGTCTTGACTCGACCGCTACTTCAAGAAAATGGTCCTCACTTGACCACGTTTTCCCAGATTGTGTCTAACCCGTGGTTTGACCAAAAGGGTTAAGTCTACTCTATTCCTAGATGGTCTTCTGATTATTTGGAACCCAATATCTCATACATTAATTTATTAATGAACTATAGCAATTAGTGAATGTGCCGTTATGCTGTCAGATTTTTCCCGTAGCATGACTTTGTCTTTAATTCATCCTTGAACTTACATATATATTCACTTTGGTAAGTTCCTACCTTGATATTTGCTATCATGAAATTATTGTTGGGATTGTTATTATTGGTCTACATTATTATTTCTCGTGGAAGTAGCTTGATTTATAACTTGAAGATGCAAGAGCGGGCACGGACGGTGTCCAAAGGTTCGACGCTAGCCCTCTCGACACATGGTCGGAAACATATTGTAAACCATGGAGGATGATGAACACTGGCGTCGCATTGCATCGGGAGTACTTTTTTTTTAAACTGGTGAAAATCACGAGTCTCATCATGAAATTATTACATTCTTGTTACATGACTTTCTAGAAACATCGCCTTTATGGTTATAAAAAGTATATTCTCATTACATGCTAGTACAATCTCGTTACATGAAAGGCCAAACTTACATCTATATTTCAATCTTTCTTGATCATGTTCATCTATCTTATTCATGCCTTGTTACTAGTGTTACTTTAGTTTTATTCGTATGATTTATCGTATTTTCTTCTAGAGCTAAATTGTTAATTACTTAAACTTGCCTTCATGTTGATACGAAGATACCTACTGGGCAAGTGTGCTCATTCTCTACCTTTTCAATCTTTTTCAGGAAATTCAAGTGAATCAGATTCGGATTACCCGAGTGACGGATCCGAGGGCAAGAGCGATTGATAGATGAGAGAAGCCCTAGAATGTTACAAGTGTCATGAGTCTTGTTATAGTTAAGTTCCTTCACTATAATAGGAGTGAAGTTAATCATGTTATATCATCTTTTATTTTTCTTGAGTCTAGAGTCAAGTCAAGTGTCATTGTTAACCTTTCGATTATTATTATTCAATCAAGTGGAGTTTTTCTATATGGTGTTCACTCTTTTATATGGATGTGTTATAGCGCTCTAATTTTCATTCTCGCTTGAGGCTTTATTTGCCGACTGTTCACGTTCCTGACTTAATTCTGCTGCATATCTTGGGGCGCGACAGTTAAAGTGGTATCAGAGCCTAGGCATAAGTAAGTCCTAGAAAATGTCAAGTCATAAGCTAAGTCCAAGGTTTAAGGACCCATCCCTATGAACTAGGAAAAAAATTCTGAACCCATGTGAGAATTGGGTAGTGCCCGGGATGAGATAGTTATTTAGAAATTCATCTTTAGGTGAATCTTCCTAAATTTTGAAGAAAATAACAAATTGTTTATTTCTCAGGGACCTCATTGTCACGATGGCCGCAAACCGCGCTAACTAGGAAGCTATGCACCAAACAGTTGTGGGTCTTACCCAGGCCCTCCAAACTGTTGCTGTTGGCCCAGAGTAGATGGCGGACAAGAAAGAGGGTTGAATTATCCCCTTGCCGAGATGGCGGATTTTAAAAACAATTAAAATAAATCACAATGGAATTAAGATCACTAACGTTGAGTAGCCTAAACAAACGTGAGATTAAGATATTCTCTAAAGCTTTCTGATCTCACTCGAATTAACAAAGCAAGTAACATATAATTTTATGCCCAAATACCAATAACGGAGGTAGAAAAGTGTGGAGATGTCGTGAATAAAAATCTACAAATTGACCTGTGAATGGAGATAGAAAAAATGGACAAACACACAGGCATACACACGAGACACAAAGATTTTTAGGTGGTTCGGGACCACGATGGGCTCCCTACGTCCACCCCTCACCGAACCCGGTGAGGCTTCACTAAAACGCTACCGAAGTAGCAACACGGGGACGAACCCCAACACCACACACGCTGCTTCCGCAGCAATACACACACGGGGCCAAGCCCCAAACCGCTGCCACTGCATCACACACACACACGAACGGGGAACACACCCCGGACACAGAAACCACACGGAGACGCAGCTCCGTACCCCACACACAGATATTCTGATGTTTAGAAAAACAAGAAGATATACAATATATGCCCAACTTTTGATCTATGCTCAGATAAAAGAGTAGAAATGAGAGAAGAAGAGATTCCCCCTCAAATCTGCAGTGAAAGCCTCTCAAAGGAGTGATGGAGTGCGCTGGAGACTTTTGTCCACAAAGTGGAAGCCGGTCGAAACCGTAGGAGCCGCCTTGGTAGAATATCTGGCATTGCCGTTCAGACAGGTTCAGATCTGTAGAGAGAACCTTGCTGATGGCATCCTCCTAATCTTCCCTCTCCTTCAAGGTGCGCAGCACTTCCTCCTCATTCTTCTTCACCTGCAAGACAATATGGAACAATAAGGCCGCAGGATTGATCTCCTCTGATGGAGATCGCAGGATATAAATAGGGCAGAATATAGAACAAAAGACCACAAAAGCCCTTCTTAAAAATCTCTCAAAACTACACCCATACCACAGGAGAAACCCTAACGGTAATGGTGTAAAGGATCAAGCCAAATGGATCATGAAAAGTGGGTTTCGGTACCAAACTCGTAAACCCATTTCCAGACGCCCAGGGACAAGTTAACACTGATCAGCCTAAAAATATTATCACAATTAAAAGCCCGAAGTCGGTGCACATTATGTAAAACACAAAAACAAAAGTTGGTGCACAATGTGTAAAGCATAAAGATAAGTCTGTTCACATTCATGGGCAGGTCGGTGCACATTTTGAAGGACACAAGACACGGTCAGTGCAAGTGTATAGGCAATAAGGGTCGGTGCAAGTTTATAAAGAATAGAGATAAGGTAGGTGCAAACAACAAGTCGGTGCACATTATGGAACCAAGTATGTGCATATTGTGTAGCATAGACATGTGCATATATGACAAGGTCGGTGCAAAGATTTATGAGACATAGAGATAGGTCGGTGCAAGTGTGTAAAAAGGCCAAAGAAGGTCGGTGCAGATGCCAGTTCACATTAACTCAAGAAAACCAATTCTTCTACACAACTCTCACATATCAAAATATGATTTAATGAAGTTGCACATAGAATTCCATTTCAGATCAAAATAATCAAGTTCAGTCCAAAAACATACTGAACACCTATTCCTTACTCAGATATGGATACCCAGTTGAAGGACCACAATTAGACCACCAATCCTGAATGTCATGCTAATACACACATGAATTAAAGATGCAGTCCAGAAATTCAAGTTCATTAATCATGAAACCAGCTTGATTAAATATACGGCATTTCAATTTCAGTTCAGATCAAAATAAAGAACTAGGCTCAAAGAGCCAGGGGTCGACCCATGGGGTCGACCCATCCCAGGGAGACCGTAAAAACTACCTTAGAAGTCCAATGCAAGTAATTCAAGTTCAGTCTATTTATCCAAAGATCTGAGAGCATTATAGATCCAGGAATTTAAGTCCAGTTTAGCAAATATAAACACAATCCAATTACACCTAGTTCAGTCAATGTAGGTTGAACTCAATCGAATCATACAGATATTGAAAGTGCAGTCCAACCCAGTGAACACAAATCATTCAAGACCATTTAAAATAACATGAAGAATTATATCATCAAGATCTACATGGATTACTAATTCAGCCCAGTGCAAACTGAACCTTCACAACCATGGACAGCAAAATATCAAGCATTTATGTCAGTTAATTAAAAACCCCATATTGGATATGCATGAAAGCACCAATAATACAGAGCTACCAAAACACAATGTTTTCACAAGATAGGTCCAAAGTCTCATGCACAGCACGCATGAGGCAACATCAGAATTGTATTCGTGAAGGACCATAAAATTTCAACCTGTAAAGCAAGATATCATCATGTTAGCTTGTTTATCATCAAGATGCCATTAAACATAAAACACACAATATATTGGAGTCATCAAAACCATTGTCAAAGACAAGGAGGTTGTGCCACGAACCCAACAGTTGCTCAAGCTAGCGCGCGGGCTGGCGTTGGGGATTTACATCGCAACTTACGGAGTACGAATCCTCCACGGTTCCTGGGTTCCTCTAATCCCGATGAAGCTGAAAACTAGATTGATGACATGGATCGGATATTCAATGTTATGCAATGTACCGACCTAGAGAAGGTCTTACTCGCCACATTTCAACTTAATAAGGATGCCCGTACATCATGGAAGGTCACATCGGCTCATCTACAAAACGCACAGCTCACTTGGGAGGAGTTTCTCAAACTCTTCCGGAGAAATACTTCTCGGAGCATGTCCGAGAAAGAAAGGCCACATAATTTGCATCCCTTCGACAAAGTATGATGACCGTAGTCGAGCATGAATTGCAATTCTCAAGACTGGCACCATATGCTCCTCACCTGGTTAGCACGGACCTATTAAAGGCTAACCGATTCGTGGTCGGATTGAGGCCCGTCTTCATAAATCAACTTGGACCTCAAAATATCCATACATATACGGAGATGGTCCACAAGGCTCATTTATGTGAGAGGACCTTGGAGAAGGTTGAGAAATTCAAAAGTCAGGGCGAGGAGTCTAGCCGTAAGTACTACAAGAAAGGATGGAAAGAAGACAAATTCAGCATCACGGGCACTTACAAATCCCGTGACAACAAGAAGCGGTCTCGTAATGGTAACGGGAACGTCAAGAATACGAAAGTGAAGGAGGAGGAAAAGCAAGTCACGGCGGCTTGCACCTTTTGTGAGAAGTTTGGGCATTCGACTGAAGAATGCTGGAAGCGTCTCGGCACATATTTACGATGTGGAATCTGAGAGCACCACATGCCGGATTGCCCCCTCATGAAAAAACAATCTTCTAATGGTGGACGTAGGCGGCAGGCTCATCTTAATGCCATGCTAGATGAAGAAGCGCCAAAGGACGATGGTTTGATGGTAGGTACCATTCAAATATATTACCAGCCTACTTTTGTACTATTTGATACTAGTGCTTCTCATTTCTTTATATCTACTGCTTTTACAAAAATATTGCCAGTTTCACCTGTCCCTCTACCTTCGGACATAGCTATCACAATGCCTTTGGGTCCTGGAACTAAAATTACAACCCACTACCCAAATAGTGAGGTAACCATAGAAGGCCATAATCTTCCCACGAACCTCATATGCCTTGATATGGAAGGCTACGATGTCATTCTAGGCATAGATTGGTTATGTGACCATTATGTCGATATCAATTGTCGTAATAGGAGGATCTTGTTGTGCCCCTTGTGCTTTGATGATTATGTGGTGTTTTAATGATAGCAACATGAATGAGTCACCATATTGCTTTGCTAAGAAAATCACATTGAATGACAGCAACATGAATGCATATGACTGAAATATTATCTGGAGAATGCTTGAGTGTGTTATATCTGATTTAGTCTGTGGAGATTGCATGAGTGTGCCATGTCTGATTTGTGAAGAATGCATGAGTGTGCTAAATCATGCAGTGTCCCATACTAAGTGCATAAAGTATTTTGTGCTTGCTTCAAAATCGGTGTATTGCTTCTTCTGTGCATATACTGCATCAGTGCACTTAGATGGGTCGACCCCCTTCTTAGATGGGTCGACCCCCCTCAGATGCATTTCTGAAGTCTATACAGCCACAGTCAGTCTATTCAATGTGTTGCATCGCATGCATTACCTAAAGTCTATACACTCTGTTGCATTGGTCAGCAAGTCTATGCACTCGTCATCATCAAGTCTATACACTCGTTGGCTAGCTCTTCAAGTCTAAACATTCATTATGCATCACTCATAAGTCCATACATTGTTTGTGCAACGTTTGTTTTGCTAAGTTCATACAGTGTCTTGTCTGCACGTTACATAGTCTACACATTGATTAGTTGCACGCCTTCTGAAGTCTACACATTGCATATGAGCATCTTTGTAGTGTTTGGCTAGCAAGTCTATACATCGTCAGGGCTCTTCATGCATGTGCATAGTCCATACATTGTGCATCTCATTGACAAGTCTGCACATTTGGAAGTCTGTACATTGGACTGCTCATGCATCACTTCATTTGGAAGTCTGTACATTGGATTGTTCATGCAGTGTCTTTCAAAGTCTATACATTACATTGGCCTTCAAGCTTTACAAGTCTGTACATTGGACTATTTCAAGTGAAGTCTGTACATCCGACTGTTCATGCACTCATCTTAAGTCTATACATCCGTCTGTGCATTGTCTTGGTCATCGTCTCACAACCATCAAGTCTATACATTGGTCGGTGGCAAGTCTGCACATTGGACTCTCACTCAAAGTCTGTACAGCACCATGTTCATATGATTCTAAGCCTATACACTGCACTGTAGAAGCTAGAGGTGAAGTCTGTACAGCCACCAGTTCGACTTGCAAGTCTATACATCGGTAGCTTTACCGACGTTGCACTCAAAGTCTATACACTGATAGCTTTACCGTCGTTTCCCTTGACAAGTCTATACATCGCAGTTGAGTGGAAGTCTGTATAGCTGTTGTGTTGCCAAAGTCCATACATTGTGAACCTCAAAGTCTGTACAGACTTTGCCTTGTTCAAGTCTATACATCGACCCTTTGGCAAGTCTATACATTGAAAGTCTATACACTCGATTGCCTTGCCTTGATCAAGTCTGTACAGAGCTTCATTGTTCAAGACTGTACATCGCTCAGTTGGCAAGTCTATACATTGGATGTATATACATTCCTTTGCCTTGCATCGCTCATCAAGTCTGTACAGCCTTTCTCTTTGCATGTCTGTACATCGTCCATGAAGTCTGAACAACGAGCAAGTATGTACATCGAGCTAGTCTGCTGACTAAGTCTATACAGACTTTGCTTGCACAAGTATGTACATCGCTCATTTGTCTTGGCAAGTCTGCACATCATTAAGTCCATACATTGTTCAGTGCATTGCATTCATCAGTCGTGAAGTATATACATTGAGTTGAAGCCTGTACATCATGCATCTAGTGATTCAAGTCTATACACTGCTGCACGTTGTATTTGTTGAAGTCTGCACATTGCTGAATGCTCATCAAGTCCATACACTGGCAAGTCCTTACATTGCCTAAGTCTATACATTGGCTGCTGTTCTTCAGAGTCTGTACATCGCATTCGAGTTCACAAGTCCATACAGTCTGAAGTCTATACACTTCATTCCCATTCATGAAGTCTGTACAATCCATTCGCCTTCACAAGTCTATACAGCGAAGTCAATACACTGCAATGCATATACTTAAACTGATAATGTGATTCTCTGTCTGAGAGGCACCCTTCGTGAAGCCTAATGAAGGCACGTGATCCGAGGATAAGGGGAGTGCCCAGATGATGACACGTGTACTGACAGCCTGCTGGATGCCGCCACGTGGTTCGAATTCTTAGGGCGGGAAATGTGGAGAGCACACGCCCTTGTTGCTACTGCCATAAATAGAAGCCTTCCTGTTAAACAGGAGGACGGTGAGCTAGAAGGGGAGGGGATGAATAGATCACCGTTTAAAAAATATTTGTCCGAGCCGAGGAGATCTTAGAAGATGAGATTGGCTAGGAGGATTGACAATATGTAAAATGATCCGGAACCTTAACCGAGATAAAGCAGGTCACGAGCGCAGAACATATATCACTCAGAATTTCATCAGCACATATGCACAAGCACTAAGCGAGCAGTCAGACCAAGGTTTCGATCATCAACAATCACACTTACTTCATGAAGCCAGACAGAAGCATAAGGAAAATAGATGCGCACAACCACACCACGGAGAACAAGAGATTTAGATGGTTCAGTCTGCAACCTGTAGACTTACGTCCATCCCTCACTCAAGGCAGAGTAAGGCTTCCCTTTCACAAGAAAGAACCGCAGACTCAGTCTGCCAACAACACGCTGATCCACAGCTTGGGGATCGAAATCCCTACAGACGCTGAACTCACAGCTTGCACCCAGGTCTCACACCACAAGACCTGACCTGGAGATAACTCTCCCTTCCTCTTAGACAAGAGGGAACCCAGCAGTGACCCACCCTCACTGCAATTCAGAGACGCTGTCTCTCTTCCTCCTCAGCCGGAGGGAAGAACCCAGGTAGCCTTCTCACTACCTGAACACAAAACCCCGGAGAACTCCTCCCTTCCTCTGATCTAAATCAGAGGGAAGCCCCACTGCGACCCAGAGGATTCACCTCTCTTCCTCTACACCTAGAGGGAACGAAAACGGAGTATCGGAATTTGAGAACGAACAAACGAAGACATAAAGAAATATTGAAAGACAATCGAACGGAGAAACAATGTAGCTTCTTAAAGAAGCATAGACAAAACATAGCAGAAAACCATCCTCTCCTTCATCACTCTCTCTCTTCCAGGTACGCTCAACGAATGGATCAGGATGGCTTCTCCTCTCCTTCCTCTCGCTCTGGCCTCACCCTTTTCCTTGTGGCTTTCGCGGCTTTTCAGGAGCAGAAACCTTCCTATATATATCCAGACTCACGAGAGACTGAGGGTGTGGGAGACACGCGCGAAGAAGATGCTTCCAGATGAGCCGAGCCACGTGTTAGATGATTATTCCCTCAAATCACGTGCTCACATGATTGGAATAAAGTTCCAATTTGTCTTTAAGTCCCTGTAAGGTTTCAGAGAACATTCAGTCAATCTCAGAACTATTCAAGTCATACATTTGTTCACACAGATTGCACGGGACTTATCAAAGGACTGAAGAATGCGTCAACGTAGTAAAGCCAAGGCGTTAACGCAATGAGTTTATAATGGAGAGCAGGACCCTTCACAATACACACCAATGCGTCAACGCATTAGCGACAGCGTCGACACATCGGCTTGGTTGTTGATCAAAAGACCTTTGGACATCAGCCCAAGGCGTCAACGCTTCCATCGTGCAGCGTCGCCTCAGCTCCTCAAGCGAGATGCTCACGCCCTTGGCAACTGGCCAATGCGTCAACGCATCTAGTGTCAGCGTTGACGCAATGAACAAGACAGCAAGTGAAAGACGCACCATTGCGTCTACGCAGTCAGCCAAGTGCGTCAACGCACTAAAAGCACAGAACCCATATAGATGAAGACATTTTAATTAGAAGATGTGCATGCAACAAGAAATTTCCCAAGGCTCCTTTCAGAACCAAGATCCAGAGATTATCCAGACAATACAGGATCTTTAACAGTCACCAGGAAGCAACACATAATTTGATTCATAGTGTTAGTCATCATCAAAACTACAGAGATTCAACAATCTCCCCCTTTTTGATGATGGCAACACCATGAGTCAAATTCAGTGAAAAAAAAAAGGAACACCAACCTAAAGCAGTCTCAATAACAACAACAATAGTTCTCGATAAAACAGCAATGGTGACCTCTCAAAAACTGAACTCATAGCACTCAATATCTTTTACCCAAAACATTCCAAAAACTTCCTTTTCACTAGCTCAACCTCCTCCTTTCAACCTCTTCACTCCCCCTCCTCCTTTCAACCTTCTCCCCCTTTGACATCATCAAAACAAAAGAGAAAGAGAGATGTTGACGCTGGATTGATGAGAAAAGATGGAGAGAGTTCCAACAGTAGAAACTCAGTGTCAATTCTTAGATGCTTAAGTGGGGCTTTAAGGTCAGTGAAGAATCTTGGAGTTCTGGTAAGAGAAAGAGATTCAGAAGAAGCTTGAAGTTTATCAACGTACGATGAATGTGAGAGAAGAGCAAGTGTCAACAAATATGACTGAGGTAGCTGTTAAGGCTCGTCAAAAGGACAACAAGAATTTGAACCATGAAAACAGCCTGTAGGCGCTGAGGACAAACATTCCAAGGAGAGAAAGCACTGTTGCAGAGTGTATTTGGCCAGTTACACCTTTGACATTAAGTATGCACCTTGGTCAGAGGCCAGCATCCTCAGTTACTCAGTGTAAGAGCCTCATACCTTCTCAGTTAGAGAACAGAGATAGTGACTATTGGTTTTTACATGAGGAGACACCTTGATCAGAGGCCAGAATCCCCAATTACTCACCACATTGTCATCATTGCTCTGCGAAACATAAATTTTGAATTGAATTTCTGGCTTTTGTTTTGTTTATGAGAACTGATACCTCATGACTTAGAAAGTTCCCATTTCATTGATGGGATTCCTAGTTTCTCAGTATACAGTTTTAAACACTGATCAGTTTAACTAGCTCTTCAAGAAGGTTGTTTGAAGACAAAGCCAGGGCAATTACTCGTGGTCTTATCGCGAAATCCAATGAAAAGCGTATAACAGAACCCATTTCATATGAGTCTAGCTTGTTCATCAGTCAAGAAACAAAGTAAGAGGATATACTTGTGAAGGTTAATATTAGCCTCTTAAGACTTACTAGAAGAAGATTCTGGCGGGACTTTAATTGCACAAACTTAAGAATGTAGGAAATGAACGAGGTTCTACTAAAAGGGATGCTCAAGATCAATTCTGACAATTAATCCAGCAACAACAACCATCTTTCAAACGTTTTTAATTAGTCAAGCTCCCCCTCTCTAGTAGCTCTATCTCCCATTCTATCCTGATAACAGCACAGCAACAGAACAGATACTTCTCAAATCTCACACCCGCTCCCCCTCACATAGTGACCCCATCAGAAAAAGTAAGACAGAACTACCACTAAAAACATGGAAATACATAAAACTGAATTCATTTCCACAGATTAGTCAGAGTTTGTAAATACCAAGTTCTCTTCTCAATGAAGTGAATTTTTCACTATCTAAAGGTTTTGTAAAAATATCAGCAATTTGATTTGCAGTCCCAACATGAATTAGTTCAAATGTTTTATTTGCAATTTCATTTCTAATAAAGTGGTGCCGGATTTCAATGTGTTTTGTTCGAGAGTGTAACACAGGATTCTTTGCAATGTTTATGGCACTAGTGTTATCACAAAAAATGGGAGTGCAACCTGTCTCTACTTGGTAATCCTGAAGCTGATGCTTTATCCAGAGAACCTGAGTGCCACAGCTGCTTGCAGCCACGTATTCAGCCTCTGCAGTGGAAAGGGCCACTGAATGTTGTTTCTTTGAACTCCAAGAAACTAGGCATCCTCCTAAGAATTGGTAGTGGCCACTGGTGCTCTTCCTATCTAATTTGCATCCAGCAAAGTCTGCATCAGTGTATGCAACTAAATCTAATGTGCGAGAGGTAGGATACCATAATCTTAATGTGTGTGTGGCAGACAGATATCTAAAGATCCTTTTTACAGCAGACAAATGAAGTTCAGTAGGCCTAGACTGATATCTTGCACATAAGCCAACACTGAATTGTATGTCTGGCCTAGAAGCTGTTAAGTACAAGAGGGATCCAATCATACCTCTGTAGAGTTTTTCATCCACTTGTTTACCTGACTCATCTGCATTAAGGGTCATGCTTGTGCTCATTGGGGTGGTTATTTGCTTCAGGTTAGTCATCCCAAACCTTTTTAGGATATCCAGCGTGTACTTGGTTTGGTGGAAGAAACAGCCATCTGACATTTGATTTATCTGTAAGCCAAGAAAATAAGTCAGTTCTCCAACTAAGCTCATCTCAAATTCAGCTGCCATAAGTTGTGAAAATTCATTACACAGTTCAGGATTTGTTGATCCAAAGATGATGTCGTCTACGTATACCTGAACTATGATGAGATCTTGTCTTGAATTCTTAGTGAATAAAGTTTGGTCAACATTACCTCTGTTATATCCTTTATTCAGTAAGAAACTGGTCAGCCTTTCATACCAGGCCCAAGGAGCCTGCTTTAGTCCATAAAGAGCTTTGTTTATCCTGAAAACTTGATCAGGTTTAGTCGAAAACTGAAAACCAGGAGGTTGTTCAACATAAACTTCTTCTTTTAGAATTCCATTCAAGAAAGCACTCTTCACATCCATTTGTTGAAGTTTTATGTTGTTTGAACAAGCAAATGCTAATAGGATTCTGATAGCCTCCATTCTAGCTACTGGAGCAAAGGATTCATCAAAATCTACTCCATACTCCTGACTGTAGCCTTTAGCTACAAGTCTAGCTTTATTCCTAGAGATGACACCTTCTTCATTCAGTTTGTTCTTAAAAAACCCATTTTGTTCCTATTACATTGAAAATTTCAGGTCTAGGTACAAGTTCCCAGACATTGTTTCTATCAAATTGCCCTAGTTCTTCACACATGGCAGTTACCCAATTCTCATCACTTAAGGCTTCTTCAATGGTCTTAGGCTCAATTTGAGAAACTAAAGCAATTAAGTCCTGATTCTGAACATTTCTGAAATGGGATCTTGTCCTAGGGGGATCATGAAGACTACCAATTATATTGGTTACAGGGTGGTCTTTTAAAATTCTGACATTTGTTGAGGACTCACCTTGTTCGGCTGTACTTACTGGGTTCAGATCAGTGGGTTCTTCAGCCGGTTGTACTTCCTCCTCTTGCATTTGATTCAGGAACTCTCCATCATGACTTGTAGACCTGTTATCATCATTTAGACTGTTAGAGATTTTTGTTTCATCAAAAATGACATGAGGGGTTTCCTCTACAGTTCTATCAATTTTATTAAAGACCCTGAAGGCCCTAGATGTTTCAAAGTATCCTAGGAATATTCCTGGAATACTTCTAGCATCAAATTTATCTAAGTCTCTCTTGTTGTTATTATGAATAAAGCATTTTGAACCAAAAATTTTGAAATATGATACATTAGGCCTCTTACCTTTCAGGAGTTCATATGGTGTTTTCTTATGTATGGGTCTTACCAAAGCTCTATTAAGTATATAACAGGCTGTGTTTGCTGCTTCTGCCCAAAAACTCTTCGGTAGCTGACTCTCCATTAGTAATGTTCTTGCCATTTCCACTATTGTTCGATTCCTTCTCTCCACAATTCCATTCTGCTCAGGGGTCCTGGGAGAAGAAAATTTGTGAGTCAGTCCCTCCTTGTCACAAAAACTAGAAAATGAGGAGTTCTCAAACTCTCCTCCATGATCTGATTGGATAACAGTGATCTTGTGGCCTACATGTTTCTGCTTATTGAAAAAATGTTCAAATTTTTGAAAAACATCACTCTTATTCGCCAAGAAAAACAACCATGTAAATCTAGAGTAGTCATCGACAATGACAAAATCAAATCTCTTACCATTTAGGCTCTGGGTTCTGGTAGGACCAAAGAGATCCATGTGCAAGTGTTCCATAAGCTTGTTTGACAAGCTCTCAGTCCTTATTTTAAAAGAAGCTCGGGTTTGCTTGCCTAGAGCACAGGCATCGCAAGGCTTAGAGAATGATTTGAACTTCAAGCTAGGCATGCCTCTAACTAAGTCAAATTTAGCTAATTTATGCAAGGTGTTAAAGCTAGCATGACCTAGTCGCCTATGCCAGTCAAACATGTTATTCTCTGAATCAGCAGAGAGACACAGATTAGACTCAGACTCAACATCAAGATCCACAATATAGACATTATTGACTCTATTTGCAATGAACTTTATTTTATCGGAGTTTGGTTCTAAAATTTTGCAAGCATGCTCATCAAAGAGGACCTTGTGACCCTTGTCACATAACTGACTAATACTCAATAAATTGTGTTGCAGACCTTCGACCAACAATACTTTTTCAACATAGTTGGAGGTTTTCTTACCGATGGTTCCGGTCCCAATGATTTGGCCTTTGTTTTTACCTCCAAACTTGACTATCCCTCCTGCTTTCAATTCAAGCTTGCTGAACTTTCTTTGATCCCCTGTCATGTGCCTCGAGCAGCCATTGTCGAGATACCACTTGTTGTTCTCGGCTGCTAGGCTCACCTGCACAATAACAATTTAAGTAGTGTGCTTTGGAGCCCAAGGTAAGTTGGGTCCAAAAATACCGCTCAAATGATTAAGCATAGTTTTGGGGATCTAGATCTGCTTCACCCCTTTTTTCTTTCTGTGCTGAGAATTGACAGTTTTTCTATTGATGTGCATTTTAGTTGTTTCCTTTTGTTTCTCAAAGTGTGTCCAGTTTCTGTTGATAAAAGCTTGGGTCCCAGCCAAACCATAATTTCTAAACTGTCTAGTTGAAGACATTTTATTGACAGTATTCTGTGTGTAGTTATACCTTCCCATGTTTCTTTTCAAATATCTCATTCTTTTATTAGAGTCATAGTTGTTGAATTGACAGGCACCTTGTTTCTGATGCGTGGGCTTGTTGAATTTCTTAAAGACATTTTTTCCAAAATCAGGCTGTTGTTTATGGATGTTCTTTTGTTGTTCAGTACTTTTGGAACTGGATGGGATGTCCAGTTTCTCTTTTCCTTTCTCAGTGCAAAATGTGGTGGTTTTTATCCCAAATGCTTCCTTCTTATTTGGGTTGAAACCCAAACCTTCTCTGTTAAAGTTTACTTTGGTGCCTAACAAGGCGTTCAAATTGCTTTCTCCCAAAACAAACCTCTCAAGAGTTTTCTTCTTATCTTCCAACTCCTTCCGCAGAGATATGTTGTTTTCTAGCAATTCATCATTGACCTTTATAACAGCTTCATACCCTTCCTTGATTAAGTCAATTTGTCTCAGGTTTTCTTCAGTATGTTGATTGGTTTCATCAAGATGTTTTCTAAATTTTTTAAGTTCATTCTTAAAAAGATTATTCTCATTTCTTACATTTTCCATTTGAGCTAATTCAGCTACCAGTTTGGAATTTTCTATCTTGACGAGTTCTTGTTCTTCATTAACCATATTGAGTTTGCGTTTGATGACTCTATGTTCTTGAGCTAAGGCATTGTACATATCTAGCAGTTCACCATATTTCTCTTCCCAGTCATCAATAGAGTAAGTTACAAAGGGATTGGTTACCTCATTTTCCTCGTCGGCCATCAGACATACTCCTTCAGTCTCCTTTCCTGAGGAATTAGTCTCTGAGTCTTCTTCTTCATCGCTCCAAGTGCATACCATAGCTTTTGGCTTTTTCTTGTACACTTTGGAGCCTTTCTTGTGGTAGTCCGGTGTCTTCTTCTGAAGCTCAGGGCAATCTTGCTTCATGTGCCCAAAGTTCCTGCAATGATAACACATCACACTTTTAGCATTCCTATCCTTGTCATTGCCATTGTTCGGATATTTACCTGATGAGTAGTTTCTTCTTTTCCTATATGAATTTCCCTGCATTTTTAGGAATTTCCTGAACTGACGTGTGAGCAGTGCTTTTTCACTTCTGTCAAGTTTTGGAATTCCATTAGACTCTCTGCTGCTGCTGCTGTGTCGTTCAACTTTAAGAGCAACATTCTTGCCCCTTCTGTCATTTCCTTCTCCTGTTTTCTTGAGATTTATCTCATAGGTCATAAGAGACCCTATGAGTTCAGTGACGGTCATGGTTGTTAGATCCTTTGATTCCTCTATCACAGTAGCTTTTGTGTGCCATGCTGGAGTCAAGGATCTTAAGATCTTCTTGACTATATCCCCTTCAGATATTTCCTTTCCAAATCCCTTGAGGCTGTTTGTGATCAGTGACAGCCTAGCGTACATATCAGTCACACTCTCCTCTGACTTCATCTTGAATAATTCATACTCAGAGGTTAGGTAGTTTACCTTGGTAGCTCTGACCTGAGAGGTACCCTCGTAAATCAGCGCTAGTTCATCCCACATCTTCTTATCTGTCTTGCACGCCGAAATTCGGGCATATTCTTCAGGGTGAACTGCGCACTGGATGATGTTGAGCGCAGACCAGTTCAGTCCGATAATTTGACTTGTTCTTCAGACCACATCTCCTCATTCGGAGGTAAATCATAAGGTCCAGTTGTAATGACTCTCCACAGCTTGTGGCTCTGAGATCGGATGAAAACTTCCATCCTGTTTTTCCAAAAGAAATAATTAGAACCATCAAAATATGGGGGACGGGAGATTGACTGTCCTTCAGCTATGTAGCTGCGAGGACCACTGGTTCCAGGATTACCCTGGTCGTTGGACCACATCTCGGGTAAACCTGCTCTGATACCAACTGTTAAACAGGAGGACGGTGAGCTAGAAGGGGAGTGGATGAATAGATCACCGTTTAAAAACTATTTGTCCGAGCCGAGGAGATCTTAGAAGATGAGATTGGCTAGGAGGACTGACAATATGTAAAATGATCCGGAACCTTAACCGAGATAAAGCAGGTCACGAGCGCAGAACATATATCACTCAGAATTTCATCAGCACATATGCACAAGCACTAAGCGAGCAGTCAGACCAAGGTTTCGATCATCAACAATCACACTTACTTCATGAAGCCAGACAGAAGCATAAGGAAAATAGATGCGCACAACCACACCACGGAGAACAAGAGATTTAGATGGTTCAGTCTGCAACCTGCAGACTTACGTCCATCCCTCACTCAAGGCAGAGTGAGGCTTCCCTTTCACAAGAAAGAACCGCAGACTCAGTCTGCCAACAACACGCTGATCCACAGCTTGGGGATCGAAATCCCTACAGACGCTGAACTCACAGCTTGCACCTAGGTCTCACACCACAAGACCTGACCCGGAGATAACTCTCCCTTCCTCTTAGACAAGAGGGAACCCAGCAGTGACCCACCCTCACTGCAATTCAGAGACGCTGTCTCTCTTCCTCCTCAGCCGGAGGGAAGTACCCAGGTAGCCTTCTCACTACCTAAACACAAAACCCCGGAGAACTCCTCCCTTCCTCTGATCTAAATCAGAGGGAAGCCCCACTGCGACCCAGAGGATTCACCTCTCTTCCTCTACACCTAGAGGGAACGAAAATAGAGTATCGGAATTTGAGAATGAACAAACGAAGACATAAAGGAATATTGAAAGACAATCAAACGGAGAAACAATGTAGCTTCTTAAAGAAGCATAGACAAAACGTAGTAGAAAACCATCCTCTCCTTCATCACTCTCTCTCTTCCAAGTACGCTCAACGAATGGATCAGGATGGCTTCTCCTCTCCTCCTCTCGCTCTGGCCTCACCCTTTTCCTTGTGGCTTTCGCGACTTTTCAGGAGCAGAAACCTTCCTATATATATCCAGACTCACGAGAGACTGAGGGTGTGGGAGACACGCGCGAAGAAGATGCTTCCAGATGAGCCGAGCCACGTGTTAGATGATTATTCCCTCAAATCACGTGCTCACATGATTGGAATAAAGTTCCAATTTGTCTTTAAGTCCCTGTAAGGTTTCAGAGAACATTCAGTCAATCTCAGAAATATTCAAGTCATACATTTGTTCACACAGATTGCACGGGACTTATCAAAGGACTGAAGAATGCGTCAACGCAGTAAAGCCAAGGCGTTAACGCAATGAGTTTATAATGGAGAGCAGGACCCTTCACAATACACACCAATGCGTCAACGCATTAGTGACAGCGTCGACACATCGGCTTGGTTGTTGATTAAAAGACCTTTGGACATCAGCCCAAGGCATCAACGCTTCCATCGTGCAGCGTCGCCTCAGCTCCTCAAGCGAGATGCTCACGCCCTTGGCAACTGGCCAATGCGTCAACGCATCCAGTGTCAGCGTTGACGCAATGAACAAGACAGCAAGTGAAAGACGCACCATTGCGTCTACGCAGTCAGCCAAGTGCGTCAACGCACTAAAAGCACAGAACCCATATAGATGAAGACATTTTAATTAGAAGATGTGCATGCAACAAGAAATTTCCCAAGGCTCCTTTCAGAACTAAGATCCAGAGATTATCCAGACAATGCAGGATCTTTAACAGTCACCAGGAAGCAACACATAATTTGATTCATAGTGTTAGTCATCATCAAAACTACAGAGATTCAACACTTCCTCCATCTGAAGATGACTGATCGTGAGCAGAAGGAGGTAGCTCGAACAAGAGGTGAAGTCTGTACAGAGAGACAGAAGGAGAAGCAGCAGAGAGCCACGATCCATAGAGAGAAGAAAAAGAGAGAAGAAGCGGAAGAGAAAGAAGAAAAGGAGAGAGATAGAGAGCTCGAGCAGAGTGTGAAGAGAAGAAGAAGGAAGAGAGAGAGAAGAGAAGATCAGAGAAGATCGTTCCTACTGGAAGTTGGATCAGATCCACTCCAGTCAGCTCTTTAAGAGCCACATTATGCTTCATTATTTACAGCCTTCCGATTGCTGTTTGTTTCCCATTTTCCTGTTTTCTTTTTATACATTTCTTCAAGCTGTTTGTCAGCGGAGCAAGCTGTGTTGCTCAGCATTTACAGTGGAGGATTCATTGGACGGCCAAGCTGTATTGCCCAGCGGAGCAAGCTGTGAGGCTCAGCAGACTAGGAGGATTCCTCGGACAGCAAGCTGTGAGGCTCAGTGGTTGTATGACAAGCTGTGATGCCCAGCTGTTCAAGCTGTGAGTCAGCGGAATCCACACTCGGTTTGAGTGTGGGGTGGATG
This sequence comes from Amorphophallus konjac, assembly GCA_022559845.1. NCBI lineage: Eukaryota > Viridiplantae > Streptophyta > Magnoliopsida > Alismatales > Araceae > Amorphophallus > Amorphophallus konjac. Next base: position 106,561,178 of record CM040127.1, read on the forward strand.
TAGGTCTGCTGGACCGAACCACCTAAAAATCCTTGTGCACAGTGGTTTGATCTCTTTGTGTGTTTGGCGCTAGATGAATGCATATGGACGAGATAGGTTGATCTTCTACATGTGTTCATTTCAGTGCTGCGCACACTATATGTTTGACAGTGGAATTGAGTGTTTGTTTGATCTGTCTAATTGCTGCGCACATTAGATGGTTGCTTAGGAGCACTCTACATATTTGCCTACACGTTCAATAGATGACTGAATTAGTTTTTCTTAGTTAGTCTTAGTGCTTTTATTCCGCAGTTCTGAGCACTAGAATCTTAATTGGGCGAAAGTTTTTAAAGGGTATTCATTCACCCCCCCTCTGAATACATAGCACCGAACCCAACACTTTGTATCAGAGCGGGTTGCTGTGCATAGGATCTAATAATCCGCAGCAGATCCTGTATTTCTATTTGGTGCATTTCAGAGTGTGCTTCTTGTGTTCTGTGCTTTGTTTCACCAGCTTAGTGTCTTTAATTGCTCATCTGATTACGGTGCACTCATTACATCTCGATGGCTAATCCTCCGATATTCAGAGGTAATGATTTTGATTCTTGGTTAGACAAGTTTCATCGGTATGTAAAAACAATTGATCCTAGAATCTGGAAGGTAATGACTCGCGGTCCATACAACTTATCAAAAGATAAATCTAGATGGACTGAGAAGGATAAATTGAAAGATTCTATCAATACTAGAGCATTAGTTTTAATGAAAGAATCAATTGACAGAACTCTAATCTCATGTATTTCATCTTGCAGGTCTGCCAAAGAAATTTTAGAAAAACTAAAGCTCACCAGGAACCACAACAAATGCTTGATGGCTGATCAGAGAAATGATGATGATGAGACCTCATCTCAGGTAAGCTCCGAATCAGATGGATACTCTTTTTATGAATTGATAGTGATGTATGAAGATTTGTTTATAGTATCCAAGAAATTGAAATGTGAGAATAAAAGGTTGAAAAAGAAAATTGAGAAATGTGATTCTAATTCATCATGTGAAAAGTGCCCGAAGATAAATGAATTATATGATAAATGTCTTTCAGAGAATCACATGAATATGAAACAAATGTGCCTATTGAAAAAGGAAAACCAAGAAGGTTTCAATAAAATCTCTGAATTAGAAAGTCAGCTGAAACTGAAAACTAATGAACATTTGATGAATCTAGAAGAGTTGGAAAGGATTAAGGTTGATCTGAAGAAATCAAAAGCTGAGAATGTAGAATTTCAGTGGAAGAATAAAAATCTTGAAGCTGAAATAGAGAAAATCAATAAGGAAGCAATGCATATCTCTTCTGTAGAGGCAAGCTGTGATATGTGCTCAGCTCTAAGAGAACGTAATGAAGATATCTATAATGAAAATGAATGGATGAAGAAACAAATTGCTGTGTTTGAAGAGGATTACATAAATCTACTTGCTGAGAAAATCAAAGTGGAAGAAAGGGAAGAGGAACTAATTGAAAAACTAGAGCTGATGTCTGGAAGAGAGAGATATGCGGGTAATGAAGGAGTCATGAAGCTATCTGATGAGAACAAAGAACTGAGGGAACAAAACAAAAAAAACTTATGGTTTTAAATACTGTTTTCTCACAAAGGTTTCTGACTATCGAAAAAGAGAAATCTATTTTTAAGGAAGCTTAACCTCAAAAATTTGAGAAGGAAAACACTGAACTGAAAGTTGAAATTGAAAAATTAAAGTGTTTAAACACTGGCTTATCTGAAACACTTCTCACATTAAAAAGGGAAAAGTTCACTTGTGATGGAGAATCACAAAGGGTGATCAGTCTAGAACAAGAAGTTGAGAAGTATAAAACTGCAAATAAAGTCTTAAGTGAATGTGTCAATTGCAGTGAACAGGAGATAGCCAGTTATGAGCTTCATATAACATCTTTGGAAAATAAGATTCAGGATCTAGAAAAATTAGCATCCAATTCTACTAAAAATGAAGGAAAGATAAAAACTGTCATGGAAGATAAGAATGACAATTCAAGAAAGGGGATAAGCTGTAGTTCTGATATTAAGAAAATTATTAGAAACCAGCTATACTCTACTTTTGTGCAAAGTCCTGATGTAGCTGGTACTTCAAAGCAATCCCCAAAACAAAATAAAAATCAGAAATCACCTTCAACATCTGTATTTCAGTTCAAAGCCCAGAAAAATGAAAAGCAAACAAAAACTGTTAAGAATGATCAGAAATTGAAAAGGAAGGGTCAAATAAAGAAGGTAAAGAATACTTCTGGGTATATACTAAGATCTGCCAACTCAGTTGAATTCAATTGGTTTATGCAAAATGCTCATGCTTTACATACTCATTCTCATGCATCTAGTCAGTCTGTTAGTAATCATGTTGCCAGGAAATCACAAGTGTCATGTCATTACTGTGGTAAGATAGGGCATGTAATGGATGATTGCAGACTGTTGCTTGAAGATGAGCATGCTAGTGAAACAATGTATTCTAGGAATTCATCTGATAGAAACCATGCCATTAAGAAATCTGATGCATCTTGCTACTACTGTGGTAGGCGTGGTCATCTAATGAATGCATGTTTTAAAATGAAAGAAGACAAACATGTGAATTCTAGATTTTACACATATGCTCATAGCCCACATATATATAAATCTACTTCAAGTCAACATATTATTTGTTTCACTTGCAACAAGCCTGGGCATAAGCAAATGAATGCTGGTCAGGAAATCACTGGCGTAACAATGAATCAAGCAGCAAGCATTTTAGATGCTTTGAATGTGGTAAGCATGGGCATGCAGTCAAGGACTGCTGGCATGTTCAGGGAACTCATAGTAACTTCAAATCTGCTGAATTCCTCAGAACAAGAAGTGCAAACATTTCATGTTTTAACTGTGGCAAGGTAGGTCACAGATTTACTGAATGTTGGTCATAAGGTAATAAGAAACAAAATGCTCATGTTTACAACAGAACAATTCATGCTCAGTATCATAGGTCTCATGCTGCTGTTGATATGCATCATAGGATCAGAAAATCTGCTGTTTCATGTAGATATTGTGGTAAATTTGGTCACTCTATGGACAATTATTTTCTGATGAAATTTGATGACCATGTTGCTAAGAAACTGTTTAGAACACCTGATAGGGGTAATTCAGGACCCAAGACTTCTTGGGTTCCTGCAGGATCAAAATGATTAATCTTTACAGGTGTGCCTTGGAAGCTGAAGAATAAAGGGGTTAATAATCCAAGGCACTCAAAAGTGAAACCCCCAGAAGTGGACTATTCAGGTTAGTTCTGAAAACTCAGTTTAAATTCTGTCTTCTGAAGTTGTGTCCTTTATATGATAGCATAGCATGTTAAATATGTGTTTTGCACATTCTATCATGTTTATCATTGTCATATTTCGATTTTATGAACTCTCCTCATACATGATTTACATATTGATGATTGTCTGAAATTACATATGCATATATGTTGTGAATGCATTGCACATCATCATACTGAAAACTCCAAAAAGAAGTAATTGGGTGCATATTGGACTACTTTGCACTGCATTTCTTTGCATGACCACTTTGGAATATAAATGGTAAGCTACTAAAAGGCAGGGAAATATGCCTGGAGGTTCTTACTATGTGTGAGATGGTCCTTGAGACCAGATTCTCCGTCAAGTACCAAGGGTCTAGTTTTCATATAGAGTAGTGTACTGAATGTCATAAAATTTGAAAATTTGAAAAATTGAAATGAAATTGATGCATTTGATAAATTCTCTCTCTGATTGAACAAAGCATGAATTCTTCTTGAGCATACTCTAAAATCATGAACAGTTCATTAATTGTATTTCATGCACTTTGTCAGGGGGAGTTTGTCTGATGTTGCATATGAAGAGTAGTGCAGTTGAAAAACCTAAAAGAAATTTCATTGCATCTAGACAGGGGGAGCATTTAGAATTGGTGTTTTGATTGTCACATCTTGAACACCTCTTGTCTAATAATTGATCAACTCTCATCTGATGTCATATTTCTCTCTCTTGAAAAAGGATTCTACCTTCTATTTGTTGAGCTGTTAAAGAAGAGTTTCTTTCAACTCCCTTCATGATACTATCTGTCAACTGATCTGTCTGAATTCTAGACTCAGCTACTGTGTGTTGATGTTCACTCTTCTGAAAATTTTCTCTATTGGTGATTTACTCTTGCACCAGCTTATACTCACCTTTCACATTCTTCTCAACTGGTGTGACTGATTTGTTGCTACTATTGATTGTTGGTCAGCTAAATTTATTTGTTCTGATCTGAGGTACTTAAGCTGCATGTCATGCAATTCAGTCTGAGAACTTGGTAGAAATTCCTATCATATAGGTTTAAGAATTATCACTGAATCAGACTGATATAAGATTAATGTATTCTCAGATTTGTAGTTAAATGAATTGAAAATATCTGAATGATAAGGTTTAATAAACTTTAACCACATGTGTCATGTAAACCTTAGACTCTCTCATCAGATATCTGAAAATTTGAATTCAGGGCTACTTTGGTTAAGATGCATATAGTGTGTATTGTTGTTAAACATTAACTTGAAAAATGTTGACTAAATGAAAAATTGTGAATTTAGAGCAATGACTCGGTCATTGAGAAACTGAGTTCTTTATCAATGAAATAAAGTAACTCATGTCATGAGGTGCCATAGTTATCTCTGATAAAAATTTAGTGAAATAAAACCTGGCAGAGCAATGGCTTATTTATGTTGAGTAACTGGGGAGTCTGACCACTGATCAAGGTGTCTTCTCATGCAAAAAGACACTCATATTGCTAACTCTGTTCTCAAAGTGAGAGGCAATGACAGTTATCACACTGAGTAACTGGGTCACTTCACCTGAGACGTGTTATGCCTCATGTAAAAAGGTGTTGATCAACCTAAATTACTCAAGAAAAATATAATGTGCTTCAAATGAAATTATCCTGAAAAATCTGTCAACTCATGTTCTTGAAAAAGTGTTTAACTTCAGTACTAATATGTATATTTTTCAAAGGTGCTATTGAGATCATATGTGTAAAATAAAAGATGATTATTTCTGAGTGTTATCTGATTATTTCGTTCACCTTTATTAAAACTTGGATTCAGATATGAGTATTGAGTTTATTTTGGCAAATTTGGTATACATCAAAATTAAATCAGATTGGTTAAGTTGCCACTTCATAACCCTTTATGATAGAAGAGTCTACACTTCTTAAGACTTATTGAAGTGGTGCAAGCATTAAAATCCCTCATGATCAGATTTCTAGATAGCCTGATCAGATTCAGACTGATTATTCATTGAGATGTCTTGTGATGATTGTTGTCTATTGTTGCCCTTTTATCATCAATCACTTTACTCTCCACACTGTTGGAATCTTCCATCTTGTTATGCAATAAGTTCTGATTCTGTGATCTTTTCACCAGAATTCAGATTCTTTGTAATGGCAGATTTCAGATTGATTTATTGGATAACCTGAGTCCATTCCTGTGCTTCATGGGGAGTTATGGTTTATTTGCATCTAGAGGGAGAGTAGTACATCATACATGTTGATAGGGGGAGAGCTGTTTCATTGTCATAAGAGTGAACTTCATTTTAATGAACCATGATTTATTCTCTGACTTTGTGTGCTGAATTTTGTCTCTCAAACCATTTCCTCTTTTTGATTATGTCAAAGGGGGAGAATAGTTTGACGAGTCAGTGTGACTCATTATGTTGCCATCATCAAAAAGGGGGAGATTGTTGTGTCCCTTGTGCTTTGATGATTATGTGGTGTTTTAATGATAGCAACATGAATGAGTCACCATATTGCTTTGCTAAGAAAATCACATTGAATGACAGCAACATGAATGCATATGACTGATATATTATCTGGAGAATGCTTGAGTGTGTTATATCTGATTTAGTCTGTGGAGATTGCATGAGTGTGCCATGTCTGATTTGTGAAGAATGCATGAGTGTGCTAAATCATGCATTGTTCCATACTAAGTGCATAAAGTGTTTTGTGCTTGCTTCAAGATCGGTGTATTGCTTCTTCTATGCATATACTGTATCAGTGCACTTAGGTGGGTCGACCCCCTTCTTAGATGGGTCGACCCCCCACAGATGCATTTCTGAAGTCTATACAACCATAGTCAGTCTATTCACTGTGTTGCATCGCATGCATTACCTAAAGTCTATACACTCTGTTGCATTGGTCAGCAAGTCTATGCACTCGTCATCATCAAGTCTATACACTCGTTGGCTAGCTCTTCAAGTCTAAACATTCATTATGCATCACTCATAAGTCCACACATTGTTTGTGCAACGTTTGTTCTGCTAAGTTCATACAGTGTCTTGTCTGCATGTTACATAGTCTACACATTGATTAGTTGCACGCCTTCTGAAGTCTACACATTGCATATGAGCATCTTTGTAGTGTCTGGCTAGCAAGTCTATACATCGTCAGGGCTCTTCATGCATGTGCATAGTCCCTACATTGTGCATCTCGTTGACAAGTCTGCACATTTGGAAGTCTGTACATTGGACTGCTCATGCATCACTTCATTTGGAAGTCTGTACATTGGATTGTTCATGCAGTGTCTTTCAAAGTCTATACATTACATTGGCCTTCAAGCTTTACAAGTCTGTACATCAGACTATTTCAAGTGAAGTCTGTACATCCGACTGTTCATGCACTCATCTTAAGTCTATACATCCGTCTGTGCATTGTCTTGGCCATCGTCTCACAACCATCAAGTCTATACATTGGTCGGTGGCAAGTCTGCACATTGGACTCTCACTCAAAGTCTATACAGCGCCATGTTCATATGATTCTAAGCCTATACACTACACTGTAGAAGCTAGAGGTGAAGTTTGTACAGCCACTAGTTCGACTTGCAAGTCTATACATCAGTAGCTTTACCGACGTTGCACTCAAAGTCTATACACTGATAGCTTTACCGTCGTTTCCCTTGGCAAGTCTATACATCGCAGTTGAGTGGAAGTCTGTACAGCCGTTGTGTTGCCAAAGTCCATACATTGTGAACCTCAAAGTCTGTACAGACTTTTCCTTGTTCAAGTCTGTACATCGACCCTTTGGCAAGTCTATACATTGAAAGTCTATACACTCGATTGCCTTGCCTTGATCAAGTCTGTACAGAGCTTCATTGTTCAAGCCTGTACATCGCTCAGTTGGCAAGTCTATACATTGGAAGTATATACATTCCTTTGCCTTGCATTGCTCATCAAGTCTGTACAGCCTTTCTCTTTGCATGTCTGTACATCGTCCATGAAGTCTGAACAACGAGAAAGTATGTACATCGAGCTAGTCTGCTGACTAAGTCTATACAGACTTTGCTTGCACAAGTATGTACATCGCTCATTTGTCTTGGCAAGTCTGCACATCGTTAAGTCCATACATTGTTCAGTGCATTGCATTCATCAGTCGTGAAGTCTATACATTGAGTTGAAGCCTGTACATCATGCATCTAGTGATTCAAGTCTATACACTGCTGCACGTTGTATTTGTCGAAGTCTGCACATTGCTGAATGCTCATCAAGTCCATACACTGGCAAGTCCTTACATTGCCTAAGTCTATACATTGGCTACTGTTCTTCAGAGTCTGTACATCGCATTCGAGTTCACAAGTCCATACAGTCTGAAGTCTATACATTGCATTCCCATTCATGAAGTCTGTACAATGCATTCGCCTTCACAAGTCTATACAGCGAAGTCAATACACTGCAATGCATATACTTAAACTGATAATGTGATTCTCTATCTGACAGGCACCCTTCGTGAAGCCTAATGAAGGCACGTGATCGAGGATAAGGGGAGTGCCCAGATGATGACACGTGTACTGACAGCCTGCTGGATGCTGCCACGTCGTTCGAATTCTTAGGGTGGGAAATGTGGAGAGCACACGCCCTAGTTGCTGCTGCCATAAATAGAAGCCTTCCTCCATCTGAAGATGACTGATCGTGAGTAGAAGGAGGTAGCTCGAACAAGAGGTGAAGTCTGTACAGAGAGACAGAAGGAGAAGCAGTAGAGAGCCACGATCCATAGAGAGAAGAAAAAGAGAGAAGAAGCAGAAGAGAAAGAAGAAAAGGAGAGAGATAGAGAGCTCGAGCAGAGTGTGAAGAGAAGAAGAAGGAAGAGAGAGAGAAGAGAAGATCAGAGAAGATCATTCCTACTGGAAGTTGGATCAGATCCACTCCAGTCACCTCTTTAAGAGCCACATTGTGCTTCATTGTTTACAACCTTCCGATTGCTGTTTGTTTCCCATTTTCATGTTTTCTTTTTATACATTTCTTCAAGCTGTTTGTCAGTGGAGCATGCTGTGTTGCTCAGCATTTGCAGTGGAGGATTCCACTGGACGGCCAAGCTGTATTGCCCAGCGGAGCAAGCTGTGAGGCTCAGCAGGCGAGGAGGATTCCTCAGACAGCAAGCTGTGAGGCTCAGCGGTTGTATGGCAAGCTGTGATGCCCAGCTGTTCAAGCTGTGAGTCAGCGGAATCCACACTCGGCTTGAGTGTGGGGTGGATGTAGGTCTGCTGGACCGAACCACCTAAAAATCCTTGTGCATAGTGGTTTGATCTCTTTGTGTGTTTGGCGCTAGATGAATGCATAGGGACGAGATAGGTTGATCTTCTACATGTGTTCATTTCAGTGCTGCGCACACTATATGTTTGACAGTGGAATTGAGTGTTTGTTTGATCTGTCTAATTGCTGAGCACATTAGATAGTTGCTTAGGAGCACTCTACATATTTGCCTACAGGTTCAATAGATGACTGAATTAGTTTTTCTTAGTTAGTCTTAGTGCTTTTATTCCACAGTTCTGAGCACTAGAATCTTAATTGGGCGAAAGTTTTTAAAGGGTATTCATTCACCCCCCCTCTGAATACATAGCACCGAACCCAACAGATCTCTTTCCACAAATCGGATCTTCCACGATTCTCTTTCTTTGACATCAAATATAGGAAGCATCATATTCTTATTTCTTCTCTTCACGCCTGCAAACTTATCTCACAAGGTTGTGAAGCTTTCCTTGATTTCGTACTCATTATCGAGACCAATGAAATCATCCTAGAGGAAATTCCCATTGTAAAAGAGTTTCCCGATGTCTTTCCATCCGAATTACCCGATTTATCACCCGAAAGGGAAGTAAATTTCCTTATTGAACTGATCCCTGGAGCAACACCTGTGTCAATAGCTTCTTACAGGATGTCCCCCACAGAACTCAAAGAATTGAAGAAACAACTTCAAGAGTTATTAGAGAAGGGCTTCGTTCGACCTAGCATGTCCCCTTCAGGTGCACCGGTCTTATTTGTCAGGAAGAAGGACGAATCTCTTAGGCTGTGTATTGATTACCGACAACTAAATCAACTCACCATCAAGAATAAATATCCGTTGCCGCATATAGACGAGCTATTTTATCAAATCTCAGGAGTAGAATATTTCTCAAAGATAGATCTCAGGTCTGGTTACCATCAACTAAGAATCAAAGATGAATATATTTACAAGGCCGCATTCCGTAGCAGATATGGACACTATGAGTTTGTGGTGATGTCGTTAGGGTTAACCAATGCCCCTGTAGCATTTTTGCAACTCATGAACAATGTTTTCAGGCCCTATCTCGACCGATTTGTGGTCATTTTCATCAATGATATTCTCATCTATTCCAAGGCCAAGAAGGAACATGAAGAGCATTTAAGAATAGCTTTGCAAACATTAAGAGAACACCAACTCTACGCGAAGCTCAGCAAATGTGAATTCTGGCTAAAGAAGGTCTCATTCCTTGGCCACATTATTTCAAAAGAAGGTATTGCAGTGGATCCTTCTAAGGTACAAGCTATCAAGAATTGGAGCCGACCGACAATGGTAACCAAAGTCATAAGTTTTCTTGGTCTGGCTGGCTATTATCGACGGTTCATCAAAGATTTCTCAAAGATCGTTGTCCCTTTGACCCGGCTTAAAAGGAAGGAAAATCATTTTATATGGTCGAAGGATTGCGAAGGAAGTTTCTTGACTACAATTGTTGTGCCCCGGACTATTTTGACGAGGATAATGTGTGAAAAAGTCATGAGTTCAGATTATACGATTTGCATTGATATATATTTGATGAATGTGGGCTTTGAATGGCACAATGAATGTTTGAGTTAAGTTCAGATTATTCTTGGTTAAAATGAATGTTTGATGAATTTGAGACATGTTAAAAAGGACATTGTAAATGTTATGTTGAATGTTAATTGAACAGTGTTGAATGCTAAATCATTGCACTGACCTTGTTGTGCGTTGCACAGACCTCATTCTGCTTCGCACAGACTTTGTGCTTCCTTGCACGGACCTTGTCCGTTATTGCGCAGACCTTGCTGATTGATTGCACTGACTTTAGTTCAAGTTGCACCGACCCTAACAATGGGTTTTGCACATCATTGCACCGACCTCATTCCATATTGCACTGACCTGCTCAAGCCTTGCACCGACCCAACCTCTCTAAGTGCAGGTTATGTATGGCTTGTCTTTGAAAGAATGGGCTAAGTGACTTTCTTAATGTATATTGACTTGAGAATTTCATGTGCTATATTTTGAGCTTGAAACGAATGACCTAAAGGTTGAAATGAATGTCAATTGTTCAAGTGCAGGTTCATTGTGGAGTTTTCTCCCAAATTCTGAAAGTCATGGTAAGAACAATTGTTTGATTGGATTTCAAAGTGAATGGAATGTTATAGATTCAAATCCAGTTTTACACATGACAATCACTCTTACAAATGTTTGTTTGATAGATCTTAATGGTTGTTTGAGATTTTGTGGTGCTTCAATTGATTTTATCAAGTTTTCAATCATGTCAGGAAAAGTGTCGACTCTAGAAGTCGACACTTAGTTTACATCTTTCTGTTGTGCGTTGATTTTGTTAACGCTGGCAGAAAGTGTCAACTCCTAGAGTCGACACTTTCACCAGGGTTCTATTGGTTTTGAGAAGTCAGAAGCTTCGTGAAAAAGTGTCGACCTGGGAAGTCGACACTTTCAGTTTGCATGCCTTTTTGTTCTCAAATCAGAACGAGCTTGAAAAACTGTCGACCTTGGAAGTCGACACTTTCAGTCAGTATGCCGTTTTGTCTTCAAAACAGAACGGGCTTGAAAAAGTGTCGACCTGGGAAGTCGACACTTTTACCTTGTGTGTCGATTTTTTGTGTTCTAGTAGAACACTCGTGAAGCAAGAGTCGACTCTATGAGTCGACACTTGTTCCGAGCGTTCTGATCGGGTTTTCCAGATCTAAATTTGAACCCACTATCTTTAGGTCCGATGGCCATGGTTCTTTACCACACTACCCTTAGGGCATCCACCATCTATTGTATGTGGTTTGAAGAGAGTTTTACTGGGCTATTACAGTCTTTATGTTTTGTTTTCTCTTTTGTATATATGGCCGCCCTTGTCCGATCGAGAGAATGATCTTGGAGCTTTTAATGTGCTCATCCTTTCTTGCAGGAGAAGAAGGAGTCGCACACTGCTGGAGAAGAAGGAAGGCAACGTCGAGATCGTTCCCTCGCGAGCCCGAGCCAAGATCTGGAGGCAGCAGTCGGCGTCCTCTTCGTCCACTGCCTCGGGCGCACCAATCTTCACCACCGGCTTCTTCCATCTCTCGATTCTATCATTCCAATGCTCCCTTTACTAGTCTCCGAGTCTGGTTGATGTTTTAAGGGGAAGATCATTGTTGTTTATCATAGTTTGAGCTTGGATTATTTATCTTAGAACGGGCTTTGTATTTTCACATCCTTATTTGTCTTAGATGATTTCAGAGCTTGCTCCGTGTGTGTGCGGTTTCTCGTCGTCGTGCGAGAACACGCGTGTGTGGGCCGTCGCGCCCGTGTGTGTGGTGGTTTGCTACCGTCGTGTAGCGTTTATAGTGAAATCCTCTCGTGTTGAGAGGGGTGGACGTAGGACGTCACTTGGGTGAGTCTAAACCACCTAAAAACTGCTTGTGCCATGGTTTGCTCTGTGTGGCTGCTTGTTTATATCACCCATTCATATACGAGTGTGATTCAGTGAGCCGAGTGTTTATCAACTGTCCGTACATTTATCTTCATCCGAGTGATCATCGTCTTGCGTTGTGAAGCTGTGAGTGCTTGCTTGCTGAACATTTAAATACTTAAATCAAGCGTGATTTTGTAAGATTCATCATTTTATATTCACATCTCTACAGTTTATTGAAAGAGCATTTGTGGTTTTCAACCATCACTTTAATTAATTTTAAAATTATTTTAAAGGGTGGCAATCAATTCACCCCCCTCTTGATTGCCTCCTAACCGGGCCAACAATTGGTATCAGAGCCTTGGCTCTGTTTTCATCTTGAAACCTAGCGGTTTTGAGAGATCTGTTCGGAATGGCTAACAATCTTCACAAGGGGTTAATGCCCGAAGGATATTCTCTTCACATGCCACCCTTCTTTAATGGTAGTAACTACCCCTATTGGAAGAATAGGATGAGTGTCTTTTTACGTGCTCAAAGTCATGAAATATGGACTGTCATTAGGGATGGTCCGTACATTTTACACCCTGATGAGGATATGTGGGATGATGATAGTATCAAGAAAGCCACTATGAACTTTAATGTTTTAAATATTATTTAGTGTGTTATTCACCCTAATGAATATGCTCATGTCTCCATGTGCAGTAGCGCTAAAGAAATGTGGGATAAGCTCAAGTTGATTTATGAAGGTACCACAGAGGTAAAGGAGACAAAGGTGAACATGTTGATCCGAGATTACGAGCTGTTTCATATGAAAGAGGAAGAAAATATCTCCGAGATGTTCGCACGTCTCATGGAGATCACAAACGGGTTGAAGTCACTCGGAAGAGAGTTCAAGGATACGGACTTGGTAAGGAAAGTACTGAGGTCCCTATCACCAAGCTGGCACACCAAGGCGACCGTGATTGAGGATTCTAAAGATTTGTATACCCTCACCGTGGATGCACTCATAGGGTCATTGATGGCCTATGAGATTAATATAAAGAGAACGGAAGAGGACAAGAAGAAGAAAAGGCCAATCGCTTTGAAAGCATACCCGAAAAGTGTCTCAAGTCAAGAGGAGTCGATGGGAACCACCGACGATGAAGAAGTTGCCATCAAGAAGAGTAAGACAGTTTCTGTGCCAAAGGAGACGATTTGGCGAAAAATTCAAGAAATGAAAGAGGCAGCCGAAGCAAAGAAACGAACCATCAAAAGCGGCTGAAGTGATGTGCTACGAGTGTAAGAAGATGGGGCACATGCGAGGTGAATGCCCCGAGCTACAAAAGAAGAAAGGGAAGATGGTGAAGGGCAAGAAGCCCAAGGCGATGAAGGCTACGTGGAGCGACGAGGATGAGAATGAGCCTACGTCCGATGAAGAAGAAGATATTGAAGAATTGGTAAAGAACAAGTGTCTTATGGCCAGGAGCGACAATGAACAGGTAATCTCTGACTCAGAGTTTATCACAAATGAACAATGGGAACTTGCATATGAGGAACTGGATGAAAAATATAAAAGAATGAAAAATGAGAACAAAATTTTGAAGAAGAAGATCCATGAAATCTTGCATTCATCTAATTCATGTGAGAAATGTAATCTGTTTGACATGCAAGTTAAAAATTTCAAAAATACAAATGATGTTTTGGAATCAAAATTGATTTTGTTTGAAGATGAAATCGCATGCTTAGAAGTAGAAAAGAATAATGCTTTTAAAAATAAAGATGAAATCCAAGAAAAGCATGATTTGTTGAAAAAGGAGCTGGAAGAATTAAATAGTAAAAATGGAAGTCTTATCATTTAAATTGAAACGGTGAAAAATGCCAATGGAAAGATGTTGAAAGGAAAAGAAAAATAAATTGTGAAGAGTTCAAATACTAAGCATGGCAACAAAAATCATTCTCATTATGCCGTTAAGAGTTCATCACATCATGTAGAATGTTCACACACACATGACAATACACAAACTGTTAATTCTCATTTCCCCTCCATCTTTAGGAATGTAAATAACAGAAGAAACTTTGGTAGGAAAAGATCCACTTTTTTTATTGTGGGAAGATAGGGCATGACATGTATATATGCCAGTTAATGCAATATGATGATGATATGTTTTTCTCCAAGTATAGTGAGTCTTTTGGAAATGCTAACATGAAGGGACCCAAGCTTGCTTGGGTACCCAAATCAAAATGAGCATGGTTGCTTATTGGTGCAGGTCTGCATGAAGGCGACATAGAATAAATGGTACCTGGACAGCGGATGCTCTAGGCACATGGTAGGGAATAAACAACTTTTTGCAGACCTTATAGAAAAAAATGGCAGTACGGTAATTTTTGGTGGACAGGACAGAGGTAAGATAATCAGAATTGGGAGAATTGGTAATGATCTCAACCATTGTATTGAAGATGTTTCACTTGTTAGAGGTCTTCGCCATAACTTGCTGAGTATTAGTCAACTCTGTGACAAGGGTCACAAGGTTATTTTTTAGTCTTCTCACTACACCATTGTTGATGCTAATTCACATGAAATCAAATTCATAGGAGTGAGGAGTAACAATACTTACCAGGTTGACTTTTATGAAATTGCTTCTGAAAAACTGTGTTTAGTTGCTAACAAGGCTGAAAATGTCTAGTTGTGGCATCGCCGTCTTGGGCATGCCAGTTTTAACGTCATTAGGAAGCTGAATCGTCATGGTTTAGTTAGAGGTCTTCCTAGTTTAAATTTTAAACATCAAAAATTTGTGAAGCATGTAATAAAGGAAAACAAACCACAACTTCTTTTAAATTCAAAAATATTGTTTCAACAGAAAAACCCCTTCAATTGTTGCATCTGGATTTGTTTGGTCCCACCAGGACTCGCAGTCTTGGAGGGAAACTTTATGGTTTCGTGATTGTCGATGATTTCTTGCGATATGCACGGGTTTTGTATCTGACTAACAAAAGTGATGCATGCAATGAATTCATTGATTTTTGTGCTAGAGTTCAAAATGAAAAAGGATATTAAATTCATAAAATTCAAAGTGACCACGGAAGAGAATTTGAAAATCATGAGTTTGATGAATTTTACAGGAAGCAGGGTACGAACATCAATTTTCATCACTTAGGACCCCGCAACAAAACGGAGTGGTCGAAAGGAAGAACAGGACGCTCGTGGAGATGGCGCGGACCATGCTAGCTGAAAATGGTCTTCCACGGTATCTATGGGCAGAGGTAGTGAACACCGCCTGCTACATTACAAATCGAGCAATGGTAAGACTGATCCTTAAGAAAACTCCTTACGAGCTATACAAAGGTAAGAAACCCAACATATCACACCTTAAGCCATTTGGATCTATTTGTTATATTTTAAACAATGGTAAAGATAATCTTGAAAAATTTGATGCGAAGAGTGATAAAGGGATTTTCCTCGGGTATTCTCTATCATCTAGAGCTTACCGTGTTTATAACACTAGAACACTTATTGTCGAAGAGAGTCCACATGTTGTTGTTGATGAGTACTCCATGAGAAAATCAAATGACAATGATCATTTTCTGATTACAGGTGAGAGTGATGTTGAGAAAGGAGAGTCGAGCAAACAAGGTGAGGCAGGAGAGCAAGATCAAGAAAAAGAGAAAGAAAAAGAGCAAGAACAACAAGAGGAACAAGTACATCCGCCTCTTCCACACCAATGGACCACACACGAGGACTATCCGTTAGAGAATGTGATCGGTGGTGTGGATGATGGAGTAAGAATGCGTGCTTCAATGAGGGAAGTTGAAATTCATGATAACTTAGCTTTACTTTCCAGCATTGAGCTTAAATCTTTAGATGATGCTTTAAATGATAACTCTTGGGTTCTCGCCATGCAAGATGAACTACACCAATCCCAAAGGAATCGGGTGTGGTTCCTCGTGCCCCGGCCTGATAACCATCCTATAATTGAACTAAGTGGGTTTTTCGAAAAAAACTTGGTGAAGATGGGGTGGTTATAAGGAATAAGGCAAGGTTGGTAGCCAAGGGCTACTCCCAAGAATTTGACATTGATTTTGATGAATCTTTCGCTCATGTGACTAGATTAGAAGCTGTACGAATTTTACTTGCTTATGCTTGTCACAGGAACATCAAGCTATTTCAAATGGACGTGAAGAGTGCCTTCCTCAATGGTGTAATCAAGGAAGAGGTATATGTGGAACAACCGTCGGGCTTTGAAGATGAAAGATTTATGGACCACGTCTACAAATTGGACAAGGCACTGTATGGATTAAAATAGGCTCCTCGGGCATTGTATGATCGTTTAAGTTCATTTCTTATTGATAATGGCTTCAAACGAGGTAACATAGATCAGGCGTTGTTTACAAAGACTTGTGATGAACATGCTTTAATTGTTCAAGTTTATGTAGACGACATAATATTTGGAGCCTCAGATTTTAAAATGAATGATGAATTTGCTCAACTCATGCAAGGAGAGTTCGAGATGAGCTTGATGGGCGAGCTGAACTTCTTCTTGGGACTTCAAATAAAACAATTGGAAGATGACATCTTCATCAACCAGAAGAAGTACACACAAGAGATCGTGAAGAAATTTCAACTGGAAACTGCCAAACCATTTGCTACACCCGTGTCCACCTCACTGAAATTGGAAGAAGAGAAAGGTAATAAAATTGATCAAAAACTTTTTAGGGGTATGATAGGTTCATTGTTATATCTGACTGCTAGTAGGCCTGACATACATTTTAGTGTCTGTCTCTGTGCAAGATATCAATCTTGTCCCAGGGATTCTCATTTGTCAGCCGTGAAAAGAATCTTCAGGTACTTAAATGGAACACTTGACCTTGGTTTGTGGTATCCTAAAAATAACTCTTTTGATTTACATGCTTTCACTGATTCTGATTATGCTGGATGTAAAATGGATCGTAAGAACATAAGCGGTCACTATCAGTTTCTAGGGGGCTGCATGGTTTCATGGGCCTCAAAGAAATAACATTGTGTGGCTTTATCAACTGTCGAGGCCGAGTATGTGGCTGCATGCAGTTGTGCGGCTCAAGTTCTATGGATCCAACATCAATTGCTTGATTTTGGTTTTTGTTTGAGAAACACTCCCATCATGTGTTATAACACATCTGTAATAAATCTGTCCAAAAATCCTATCCAACATTCTCGTACCAAACACATTGAGGATAGAGATCATTTCATAAGAGATCATATTAATAAAGGTGATTTTGAGCTAGTTTTTGTTGACACAAAAAACTAACTTGCAGATATTTTTACAAAACCTTAAAACTCTGATCAGTTTTATTTTCTTAGGAGAGAATTATGTGTGTGCAAGTTAGATAGTTGAATCCTTTTGAGTTGCTTTGTAGACACACACCTTACACTTTCTCATAATGAAATTGTTCGTACTGCTTTATCTTTTGCACATAAGAAGTTTTTCCATGGCCCTAACATTTCAAACTTTGCTTTTTATGCATATCATAGTGAATAACAATTTGCTTTTCATACATGCTTTTATCTTTTCGCATCCGCATGTACATAAATGCATATACTTCATGCTTGTGTGCATGAATGCCATCATTCACCGGTATATAAAATGACGCCAATGGAAAGGTGGATTACGTCCACCTGGAAGCTTTCATTATGCGTGAGTATGGTTTTCGGACCTACGTTCTCCGCCACGTACCGGTAATCAACTTGCTTGAAAATACCATTTGATACTTGCTTGAGTGTATATAGATTACACACCTTCAGTTTTGATATCTCCTATGACCTTACTCCCTTGCTAAATAAAATTCCTCTGACATAGACATGTTGTTACATGGCACATATTAAGGGGGAGGTTTTTGTTATAACAGTGCATACACTTAGGGGGAGACATCACAATGAATAGGTTAATTCATCTCTTACATTATGTTGAACCCCCTCCTTGTGGGTATTACTAAATAGATTTTGATGATGACCAAACACTATTTTTATGTGTGAATTGAAATTGAGTTGTTCCAACATGAATAGCTTTGGAAATGCACATTCTTGATGTAGACTTGGAGCTTTTGGAGGTACAAGAGTAACTTCGTCTGGTAAGGCTTTTGAACGTAAAATTACAATGCTAAATCTAATTCAGAATGTATGTCTTTACAGGGCAAGGAACGTGCTTAAGGAACTCGAGGACGGTTGGTGAGATCGACTTCAACATATTAACTTTTGAATATGTGGTTTGAAGTTCATTATTTTAATCTCAAGGATTAAAATGGTTTAGAACTTATCTAAGTTTAAATGGTTTGAGTTTCATTCCCTCTCATACTTTAAAAACCATCTTGAAACCCCTAGACTTGTTCTTGGACTTAGTGGGTCTTTCAATCAATCTTTTGGATGTTCTGGAACAAGGGTCGACCCATTGGGTCGACCCCTAGGTCCCCTGGTTCTCTTAAACGTGGATCTTTTATCTCCAGCTGAAAGGGTCGACCCCAAGGGTCGACCCCTGGTGATTATTTTTTCGAACCCGGCGGGCTCCTTCACCAGACCTGCAAGGGTCGACCCCAAGGGTCGACCCATTCACTCGAGGGTTGACCCCAAGGGTCGACCCCTGGAAACCCCTATTGCCAGAATTGTTAAACCAGCACGGGTTCTTGGAAGGGTCGACCCCAAGGGTCGACCCATGCTGTCTGGCCCATCTGGCCCCTCACGAGGGTCGACCCTTTCTGGTCTGGGCGGCGCCGTGATTGTGGACTCTTGGTATTTCTACCAAATGGTCCAACCACACTTGTGTGGCTGTCCTTAATCCACTCCATAACAAGTGGATCTTGTCCCATGGCTGTCCCTTGACCACCCTTGGCCTATATAACAACTTTAGAGGATGAAAACCCTAAGAGAAATTCGTATGTCCTGATTTTAGGTTTCTTCCTAACATTTGTGTGTGCAGGTCGCAGCAGCCACCTCCAGCCCTTGTTCCACCTTGGTGTATGCGTGAATGTGAAGGGAAGAAAGAGGAATCAAAGTTCCAATAAAGCCTCTGCTGCTGGCTACGAGCGAAATCGAGATTCAGCCACATCCGAGCCAAGATCGTCAAGAACGGTCATCGTGCTGCACAAGTGTTTGATAAAATTCGCAGAAGAGAAAGAGGGAGCTCCAACCAGGATAAATCAATCCTTCTTCACTCTTTCCACTCTGAATCATTTAGCTTAAACTTGAGCATACGTTTGTAATCATCATTTCAGATATTTGTGTGTGGCGTTCGTGTTTGGTAACACGAACGCGTGTGTGTGTGTGTGTGTGTGTGTGTGTGTGTGTGTGTGTGTGTGTGTGTGTGTGTGTGTGTGTGTGTGTGTGTGTGTGTGTGTGTGTGTGTGTGTGTGTGTGTGTGTGTGTGTGTGTGTGTGTGTGTGTGTGTGTGTGTGTGCGCGCTTGCTGTTCTACACAGCGTGTGTGTGTGATTCACTACATAGTGAAGCCTTAATCCTCCGTGTGAGGGGTGGACGTATGGGACACGGCAGTCTACCCGAACCACCTAAAAATTCCGTGTGTCAATTGTGGTTTGCTATTCCGTTTACTTGTCGAGTGGGCTTCGCGGTGAGGTGAGCATTCACCATTTTCTCTATCAATCACACCCACTTCACACGCATTCACGAGTGTGATCCTGTTCGTGTAAGGCTAGAGCTTGTGTGCATAATTAGTATAGAATTCACGTAGGTAGTTTCTTTTAATTGGCCATCAATTCACCCCTCCACTCTTGATTGCCACCCTCCGGGACTCAACAATTGGTATCAGAGCCTTTGTCTCTATTTAATCTCGACCACACGGTCGTCAGAGCTAGATCCCATTAAATGGCAAACAAGGGGATGATGCCCAAAGGGCATTCTATTCAAAGACCTCCGTTCTTTGATGGATCAAACTACCCCTATTGGAAAAACAGAATGTATGTTTTCCTACGTGCCCAGGACTACGATGTTTGGCGTGTCATAAGTAGGGGTCCATATGTATTATCTAAAAATGAGAATGAGTGGGATGAAGAATATATTAGGAAGTGTTCAGCGAATTTTAAAGCTATGAATATAATTCAATGTGCTGTTCATCCTAATGAATACTCGCGTATATCTACGTGTTCCTTTGCACAGGAGATGTGGAACAAGCTACAGCATATCTATGAAGGAACGTCAGAGGTAATGGAAACCAAAGCCAATCTTTTAGTCCGGGACTACAAGCTGTTCACAATGAAGCAAGATGAGTCCATTTCTGACATGTTTGCTAGATTGACAGAAATTACAAATGGACTAAAGGGACTTGGCAAGGAGTATTCCAACAAGGAGCTTGTCAGAAAAGTTCTAAGATCCCTCTCTCCACAGTGGCATACAAATGCCACTGTAATTGAAGACTCCAAGGATCTCAGCACTCTAACTCTGGGTGAGTTGATCGGCTCGCTGATGGCATATGAAATAAACATCAAAAGGAGCGAGGAGGATCACAAGAAAAAGAAAATTGTCACACCATTGGCCCTAAGGGTGAATCCACAAGATTCAGAGGGCAGTGACAATGATCCCATTGGCAACACTGAAGATGAGGAACTGGTTGCCATGATCACACAAAGAGCAAGAAGGTTCGTCAAAAGAACCAGAAACTTTGGTGGTTAGTTCAGGAAGGGACCAAGAAGGCAAGGACCAAACAGAGGAGAAAGTAGCAAGAAAGAAGAAGTGATTTGCTATGAATGCAAGAAACCCGGCCATATGCGGGGTGAGTGCCCCGATCTCATCAAGAAGGTGAAGAAAGGCAAGTTCAGGAAGCCCAAGGCCATGATGGCCGCATGAAGCGATGAAGATCAGGAGGAATCCGGAAATGAAGATGGACTAGATGAGCTAGTCCAGAATCTATGTCTCATGGCCAATGACGACGAAGGAAATGAGGTAAATTCTGAAATTGAAACTCTTACTTGTGAACAATGGCAAATTACATATGAATCTTTATATGAAAAATGTAAAAGATTCAAATCTGAAAATAGAAATTTGAAAAAGAAAATTGATCATTTTATGCATACTAAAAAATCATGTGAAGAGTGCCATGCTTTAAAATCAGAAAATGAAAACATGAAGCATGAAAATGAAATTCTTGCATCCAAAATTGAACTGTTTGAAGAAGAGATTTCATGCATGAGAGAAGAACAATCCACATTTCTGAAAATGCATGAAGAATTGAAAAATGATATGAAACAAGAAAAGCTTGAAAGCATTACTTGCAATGAAGCCAAAGTAAAGGCTGAAAAATAAAACCAATCTCAAATGGCTCAAATAAAAGAGCTAAAGGATGCTCTTGCCATCCTTGAAAAATCAAAAGTTCAAACAACCCATTGGGCCCCCATAAGTTCAGCATCCTCCAAACCAAAGAAACACATGCATAATTCCTTTTCAAATGTTGGTAGAAGGAGAAAAAGAGAAAGAGCCATCACTTGTTTCTATTGTGAAAAAATGGGTCATGACATGTATGATTGTAGAATTTTGAAATATGATGAAGAAAATTCTACTAGATTCAGAAATATAACATATATGCATCATGCCTCTAACCGTCATGGACCCAAGCTTGCTTGGGTACCAAAATCTCCATAAGCACTTTGGTTGAATTGCAGGTCTACTCGAGAGCTCAAAGGAACAAATGGTATTTGGACAGTGGTTGCTCTCGGCATATGACGGGAAACGAGGAATGGTTTGTGGACCTGCATGAAAAGGATGGTGGGATGGTAGCATTCGGTGGTAAGGACAAAGTTGCAAGGAACAATGATGATGCTTGGCTCTGGCATCGCCGGCTTGGGCATGCTAGTTTCAATGTTTTGCTGAAATTATCTAGAAATGATTTGGTAATTGGACTGCCCACGTTGAAGACCATCGATGATGGAGTGTGTGGGGCGTGTAGCATGGGGAAACAAACAAGGACATCATTCAAGAGCAAGAATGATGTGACCACATCGAGACCCCTTTAAATCATCCACATTGATCTCTTTGGACCAAGCAGAACACACAGCTTGGGTGGTAAATTATATGGTTTTGTAATTGTGGATGATTACTCAAGATTCTATTGGGTTTACTTCATTTCTCATAAAAATGATGCCCTGACGGAATTTGAAGCATTTTGCAGGGTGGTTCAAAATGAAAAGGGGTTTTACATCAAAACAGTGCGAAGTGATCACGGTAGGGAATTTGATAACCATGAGTCCAGCAATTTTTGCAGGGCTCAAGGCTACACACATGACTTCTCCGCACCAAGAACCCCCGAACAAAATGGCGCTGTTGAAAGGAAGAATAGAACACTGATCAAAATGGCAAGAACCATGCTAAATTAGTACAATCTGCCGAGGTACTTTTGGGCTGAAGTAGTGAACACAGCCTGCTACATAATCAACCGTGCCATGGTAAGACCGTTGTTGAAGAAAACCCCCTATGAGCTGTACCGAGGATGATGAATTGGATGTTGGAGATATCGGGAAGAAAGAAAGAAAAACTGAGAAACAAGAAGAAGAAGAACCACAAGAAGATGATGCTAATCAGGAAATTCAAGTTGAACAGCAGCTACCAATGCAATGGACCTTTCTAAAGGACCATCCGCCGGACAATGTGATGGGCAATGTAAAAGAAGGAATACGGACACGAGCCTCTTTCAGGAAAGTTGAAAATCAGGATTACATAGCCTTGCTTTCTCAATTTGAACCTCACTCCATAGAAGAAGCCTTGAATGATGAGTCATGGATCATGGCCATGCAAGAGGAACTAAACCAGTTCCAAAGGAACAAAGTGTGGTTCCTTGTTCCATGCCCTAAGAATCACTCCGTGATCGGAACGAAATGAGTTTTCCGAAACAAAACAAACGATCAAGGAGTGATAACTAGGAACAAGGCCAGGCTAGTAGCCAAAGGCTATAGCCAAGAGTTAGGAATTTACTTTGATGAGTCTTTTGCTCCAGTAGCAAGACTTGAGGCAGTGTGGGTTCTCTTAGCATTTGCATGTTGTCACAATATCAAATTATTTCAAATTGATGTTAAGAGTGCATTTTTGAATGGCTATATCCAGGAGGACGTGTATGTGGAGCAACCACCGGGGTTTGAAGACACAAAGCATACAGACCATGTGTACAAGCTGGACAAGGCACTTTACGGTCTGAAACAAGCACCCCGTGCATGGTAAATCAAACGGTAGATGGGCTGTTCATACATCAAAAGAAGTATGCAATGGAGTTGCTGAAAAAGTTCAACTTGACCTCTACCAAACCACAACCAACTTCCATGTCCACCTCAATAAAAATTGATCAAGATGAATTAGGTAAATCCGTAGATCAAAAACTCTTCTACAGCATGATCGGTTCCCTGTTGTATTTAACTGCCAGCAGGCCTGACATTCAATTTGCTGTGTGTTTGTGTGCACGATTTCAGTTCAATCCAAAAGAATCACACATGTCGGCTGTTAAACGAATTTTCAGATATATTGCTAGTTCAAGTAATTTAGGATTATGGTTTCCGCGTAATTCGAGCTTTGATTTAATTGCTTATTCCGATGCCGATTATGCGGGTTGTAAAGTAGATCGGAAAAGCACTAGCGGGTATTGCCAATTTCTTAGAGGATGCGTGGTCTCATGGGCCTCTAAGAAACAAAACTCAGTGGCTCTATCAACCGCCGAAGCCGAATATGTGGCTGTCGAGAGTTGCGTTACCCAAGTGCTATGGATCCAACAGCAGATGATTGATTATGGCATTTCTTTCAAAAACACTTCCATCTTATGTGACAACACTTCAACCATAAACTTGTCAAAGAACCCAGTCCATCACTCTCGCACAAAGCATATTGAGATTAGACATCATTTTCTCAGGGATCATGTGAGCAAGAGTGATGTAGAAATTAGGTTCATTGAAACAGACTAGCAAATTGTCGACATTTTCACCAAACCTCTAAGTGAAGATAAATTCACAACATTTAGGAGAGAATTAGGGGTTTGTCGGATAGACGTGTTTGAGTCTTGATCAGTTGCATATCTTTGTATATACGTCAGCATCGCATGCATTTGCATTAGTATGGTGCATAGTTGAATTTCCCCTTGTCATGCATGTGCATTATTATTGCTTGAAAAATAAACAAAAAATGTATGAAAAATCTTGATTGCATGTCTTGCATGTCTTTTATTTACAGAATACAACCATGTTTTTATAATTTCTATGGCCGATATTTCCTTGAGTTCCTTTAATGCCAGCAAGAGAGCATACTCCCTCGAAATCTAAAATTTGGAGAGGTTAGAATATGAACGTCTACTATGATCCTAGATTTTCTTGAAACAAGTTCCCCAATGCATTCACCCATAAAACAACTCCAATTCCTTGATTCCAACATGATATTATCATTGGGGATTCGAGCCACATCATTTTTTTTACCTTCCCTTTCCCTTAAATTTTTTTATGAAAAACAGTGGAAGGGTCGACCCCAAGGGTTGACCCACGAAGAAGGGACGACCCCAAGGGTCGACCCTTGCGATAACGGATCTTGTCTGGGGCCGGGCTGAAAGGGGTCGACCCATTGGGTCGACCCGTTACGGTCGGGCGGCGTCCGCCGCATCCGAACCGCCCTAAAAGGGGTAGAAACCCAATGTTCCCCCCTTCCCCTCTCTAAAACCCCCAAAGCCCCCTTCTGGCCCTAGCCACCACTCATTTCATGCCCTCAAATCCCATCTTGGCACCCACATGCTCAAGCCCTAGCCGCGGCTCTCTCGGTGGCGTCTCGCGCACAAATCCTTCCGAGCGATTCCAACGCGTCTTTCTTGAGCTTCACTCCCACTGAGGTATGTTCTTGATGTGTGGAGGATCATAAATCTTTGTGGATAGCATTCCTCTCTCGTTGAACCATCTAGATCTACACGCTCATCAACCGGTTCCTTCGGTCTATGTTTAGATGGCCCCAAAGAGGCGTTCTTCTCGCAGCAGAGGGGAGTCTAGTGTGGCCATGGCACGTCGTGGTAGGGCGGCCGCATATGGCAGAGAATATGTGCCTTCGAGCAAGGTCTTTGACAGAAAGGTACTCCGACCTCGAGCGGTATCATTTGTCAATCTTAACCGCCATCTTCCAAGTTTAGTGGATGTTCTTTGCAGTCAGCCAAATTTTGATTTCTTCATGTCTGAACATCGACGCATTTATCCGATTTTGGTGCATCAATTTTATAGCAACTTCACCATGTCCGGGGAACATCCAATGACTGTGGTTAATGGCCAATGGGTTATACTCTCCACAGAATTTTTAGGAGTGGCATTTAATCTCCCTCATGAAGGCTTTACATTTGGAGATATTGTGGTTCCTGAAGAAACTATTTATCAAATGATGACATCTGAAGAAAAAGGTGCACATTCACTTGCTGGGTTAAACGCCAATCATTTTCCTTCCCTGCAGCATATATTACACAGGATGATCACTACTATCCTGCTCCCAAGAGGAGAGGCCATGACAAAGTGATAGAGATCCATATGTTCTTATTTTACTGTCTCTTGGGTGGTATTCCAGTTAATTTTCCGGCTATGTTTTTAGCTCATATGTGTAACAGCATGAAGCACAAGAATAGAACTCTTCCATATGCCGTCGCACTTTCTGCTATATTTGCACACCTGGACATCAACCTCTCAAAAGAATCTTCTCAGGACATTAGATAGGCTGATATATTTATTGTTCATTCTATTTGTCATAATATGGGCTATGAACTGCGAGATGGTAACTTGGTCCAGACATTGAAAAGTGCTGCACATGACATCAGTTCTGAGGAGGAGGATGATGATGATGCACAGGCCGGTGTGCAACAGCCACATATTCCTGTTGAGGACATGCTATCCGAGGCGGTTCAGCTACTCATGGACCGTTTGGATACTATTGATGATCGTTTAGACAATTATGGGGAGACTATGGAGGCTATGCAACATGCTCTCGCTGATCTGAAGCTATCTCATCAAGAGCACTCTCAGTATGTTACTGATACTTTGGCTACTCAATCACACTTGCTTGAAGAAGTCTTGGAGTATATTAGGTGTCCGCCAAGCTCACCGACTCCGGATGACGATTAGATGGCTATGCTCTTGCAGAATGGCACACTTCCTATTTCTTGTCACCCCCTCCTTTTTGATGATGCCAAAGGGGGAGAAATCTTGTACTATATGTGTGCCCAGGCAATCGGCTATCGGCTACTTATATTCTATGTGTGTGTTGTGTGCTTGCATGCCTGTGTGATTTCATCATATTTCTGATATTTCTGTTCATTAGCAATGTTGCATTTAAGTCTTGTTGCATTTCAGTTTGCATTTCAGTTGTGTTCAGTTGCATCTCATGCATTGCATCATGTAATTCGCCCTTGAACTCAGACCTTGTTTACATTGAACCTGCATTGTCGGCAAAGTACTTTGGAACGTGTTTATGTTCTTCAATCTCACATTGTTGGCTGGTCTTATATTTCACTATTACAATGCTTCTTGTGTTTTACTCTGAATATGAAGGTTTAAGGTGGAACTCAATGATAATGCTAAATCTTTTTGAAGTCATATGTGTATGTAAGGCATGTAGTATTTTGTCATCATCAAAAAGGGGGAGATTGTTGAACCCCCTCCTTGTGGGTATTACTAAATAGATTTTGATGATGACCAAACACTATTTTTATGTGTGAATTGAAATTGAGTTGTTCCAACATGAATAGCTTTGGAAATGCACATTCTTGATGTAGACTTGGAGCTTTTGGAGGTACAAGAGTAACTTCGTCTGGTAAGGCTTTTGAATGTAAAATTACAATGATAAATCTAATGCAGAATGTATGTCTTTACAGGGCAAGGAACGTGCTTAAGGAACTCGAGGACGGTTGTTGAGATCGACTTCAACATATTGACTTTTGAATATGTGGTTTGAGTTCATTATTTTGATCTTAAGGATTAAATTGGTTTAGAACTTATCTAAGTTTAAATGGTTTGAGTTTCATTCCCTCTTATGCTTTAAAAATCATCTTGAAACCCCTAGACTTGTTCTTGGACTTAGTGGGTCTTTCAATCAATCTTTTGATGTTCTGGAACAAGGGTCGACCCATTGGGTCGACCCCTAGGTCCCCTGGTTCGGTTAAACGTGGATCTTTTATCTCCAGCTGAAAGAGTCGACCCATTGGGTCGACCCCCAGCCGCAAGGGTTGACCCAAGGGTCGACCCCTGGTGATTATTTTTTAGAACCCGACGGGCTCCTTCACCAGACCTACAAGGGTCGACCCCAAGGGTCGACCCATTCACTCGAGGGTCGACCCCAAGGGTCGACCCCTGAAAACCCCTATTGCCAGAATTGTTAAACCAGCACGGGTTCTTGGAAGGGTCGACCTCAAGGGTCGACCCATGCTGTCTGGCCCATCTGGCCCCTCACGAGGGTCGACCCCAAGGGTCGACCCTTTCTTGTCTGGGCGGCACCGTGATTGTGGACTCTTGGCATTTCGACCAAATGGTCCAACCACACTTGTGTGGCTATCCTTAATCCACTCCATAACAAGTGGATCTTGTCCCATGGCTGTCCCTTGACCACCCTTGGCCTATATAACAACTTGTAGAGGATGAAAACCCTAAGAGAAATTCGTATGTCCTGATTTTGGGTTTCTTCCTAACATTTGTGTGTGCAGGTCGCAGTAGCCACCTCCAGCCCTTGTTCCACCTTGGTGTGTGCGTGAATGTGGAGGGAATAAGGAGGAATCAAAGTTCCAATCAAGCCTCTGCTACTGGCTGCGAGCGAAATCGAGATTCAACCACATCCGAGCCAAGATCGTCAAGAACGGTCATCGTGCTGCACAAGTATTTGATAAAATTCGCAGAAGAGAAAGGAGGAGCTCTAACCAAAATAAATAAATCCTTCTTCACTCTTTCTAATCTAAATCATTTAGCTTAAACTTGAGCATACGTTTGTAATCATCATTTCAGTTATTTGTGTGTGGCGTTCGTGTTTGGTAACACGAACGTGTGTGTGTGTGTGTGTGTGTGTGTGTGTGTGTGTGTGTGTGTGTGTGTGTGTGTGTGTGTGTGTGTGTGTGTGTGTGTGTGTGTGTGTGTGTGTGTGTGTGTGTGTGTGTGTGTGCTTGTTGTTCTACTCAGCGTGTGTGTGTGATTCACTACATAGTGAAGACTTAATCCTTCGTGTGAGGGGTGGACGTAGGGGACACGGTAGTGTACCTGAAGCACCTTAAAATTCCGTGTGTCAATTGTGGTTTGCTATTCCGTTTACTTGTCGAGTGGGCTTCGTGGTGAGGTGAGCATTCACCATTTTCTCTATCAATCACACCCACTTCACACGCATTCACGAGTGTGATCCTGTTCGTGTAAGGCTAGAGCTTGTGTGCATAATTAGTATAGAATTCACGTAGGTAGTTTCTTTTAATTGGCCATCAATTCACCCCTCCCCTCTTGATTGCCACCCTCCGGGACTCAACACATTATATGCAATCTCTCACACCACTTGCACTTATGAGTTTAATGATTCTAACTGATAAGGATTTCACTTATTCCTCTCAACATATTTTAGGGCTCTTGATTCCTTATATAGAAAACACGTGTCTTGTGAGGAAAAAGTTGTCAGCCCCGTCAAAAATTTCAATAAGTGTGATCAGACATCGAGTAATCGGGAATCCCCCCTGAAACAAAGGAGGAAACTCACACTGAAAAGTGTCTCATCCACATTCTCATAAGTGACGATACTGAGTAATGCCCCTGAAACAAAGAGCATGATTCGTGTCAAAAGGTTAGTCATCTAGTTATTTAAAAATGAAAATAAACTTGGGGTTGTGCGAAGCTACCAAAAGTCGAGCACGGTGTATGGAAGTGCAGGGAAGAAAAGTTCCTACTTGTGTTTTTTAGAAAATCTAAAAATCCATACTATCTAGATTTCATTGCCCATCCTTCACATATATATCTAGGGAGTGATTGTGCGAATGTACAACTTGAATCAGTCATATTTCATGCGTCTTGCAGTACCACTTCTTGTAAGCACTACCCTTTTATTATTTCTCATGAAACTCATGTTCTCGGTCTACAGTATATTCCTAACCTATTTATACAGAACATGCTTGCTATTATATACAATAATGAATGCATATGTGCTTGAATGCTCATTTCTTGCTTTACATGTGCATCTCATTGAGTTAATTGTGCATCTACGGCTTTACTGCCGTGTTTCTCATAATCCCCTATTTGACTTTGACAAAAAGGGGGAGAAATAAAGTTTGTTGCTTGCATGATATTTGCTTTTAAACTGTTTTGACCAAAAAGGGGGAGTTGTGACAAGGAGGAATTGTTCTTTCATGCAAATCATGCAAATCTTCATGTTTTCAATGAGTTTTATCTTCGTCAAAAAGGGGGAGATTGTTGTGTCCCGGACTGTTTTGACGAAGATAATGTGTGAAAAAGTCATGAGTTCAGATTATACAATTTGCATTGATATATATTTGATGAATGTGGGCTTTGAATGGCACAATGAATGTTTGAGTTAAGTTCAGATTATTCTTGGTTAAAATGAATGTTTGATGAATTTGAGACATGTTAAAAAGGACAGTGTAAATGTTGTGTTGAATGTTAATTGAACTGTGTTAAATGCTAAATCATTGCACTGACCTTGCTGTGCGTTGCACAGACCTCATTCTGCTTCGCACAGACTTTGTGCTTCCTTGCACGGACCTTGTCCGTTATTGCATAGACCTTGTTGATTGATTGCACTGACTTTAGTTCAAGTTGCACCGACCCTAACAATGGGTTGTACACATCATTACACCGACCTCATTCCATATTGCACTGACCTGCTCAAGCCTTGCACCGACCCAACCTCTCTAAGTGCAGGTTATGTATGGCTTGTCTTTGAAAGAATGGGCTAAGTGACTTTCTTAATGTATATTGACTTGAGAATTTCATGTGCTATATTTTGAGCTTGAAATGAATGACCTGAAGGTTGAAATGAATGTCAATTGTTCAAGTGCAGGTTCATTGTGGAGTTTTCTCCCAAATTCTGAAAGTCATGGTAAGAACAATTGTTTGATTGGATTTCAAAGTGGATGGAATGTTATAGATTCAAATCCAGTTTTACACATGACAATCACTCTTACAAATGTTTGTTTGATAGATCTTAATGGTTGTTTGAGATTTTGTGGTGCTTCAATTGATTTTATCAAGTTTTCAATCATGTCAGGAAAAGTGTCGACTCTAGAAGTCGACACTTAGTTTACACCTTTCTGCTGTCCGTTGATTTTGTTGATGCTGGTAGAAAGTGTCGACTCCGAGAGTCGACACTTTCACCAGGGTTCTGTTGGTTTTGAGAAGTGAGAAGCTTCGTGAAAAAGTGTCGACCAAGGAAGTCGACACTTTCAGTTTGCATGCCTTTTTGTTCTCAAATCAGAACAAGCTTGAAAAAGTGTCGACCTTGGAAGTCGACACTTTCAGTCAGTATGCCGTTTTGTCTTCAAAACAGAACGGGATTAAAAAAGTGTCATCCTGAGAAGTCGACACTTTTCCCCTGTGTGTCAATTTTTTGTGTTTTGGCATAACACTCGTGAAGCAAGAGTCGACTCTATGAGTCGACACTTGTTCCGAGCGTTCCGATTAGGTTTTCGGATCTGAATTCGAACCCACTATCTTTAGGTCCGATGGCCATGGTTCTTTACCACACTACCCTTAGGCCATCCACCATCTATTGTATGTGGTTTGAAGAGAGTTTTGCTGGGCTATTACAGTCTTTATGTTTTGTTTTCTCTTTTGTATATATGGCTGCCCTTGTCCGATCGAGAGAATGATCTTGGAGCTTTTAATGTGCTCATCCTTTCTTGCAGGAGAAGAAGGAGTCGTACACTGCTGGAGTAGAAGGAAGGCAACGTCGAGATCGTTCCCTCGCGAGTCCGAGCCAAGATCTGGAGGCCGCAGTCAGCGTCCTCTTCGTCCACTGCCTCGGGCGCACCAATCTTCAACACCGGCTTCTTCCATCTCTCGGTTCTATCATTCCAATGCTCCCTTTACTAGTCTCTGAGTCTGGTTGATGTTTTAAGGGGATGATCATTATTGTTTATCATAGTTTGAGTTTGAATTGTTGATCTTAGACTGAGCTTTGTATTTTCACATCCTTATTTGTCTTAGACGATTTCAGAGCTTGCTCCGTGTGTGTGCGATTTCTCGTCGTCGTGCGAGAACCCACGTGTGTGGGCCGTCGCGCCCGTGTGTGTGGTGGTTTGCTGCCGTCGTGCAGCGTTTATAGTGAAATCCTCTCGGGTTGAGAGGGGTGGACGTAGGAGGTCACTTGGGGGAGTCTGAACCACCTAAAAACTGCTTGTGCCGTGGTTTGCTCTGTGTGGTTGCTTGTTTATATCACTCGTTCATATACGAGTGTGATTCGGTGAGCCGAGTGTTTATCAACTGTCTGCACATTTATCTTCATCCGAGTGATCATCGTCTTGCGTTGTGAAGCTGTGAGTGCTTGCTTGCTGAATATTTAGATACTTTAATCAAGCGTGATTTAGTGAGATTCATCCTTTTATATTCACATCTCTGCTGTTTATTGAAAGAGCATTTGTGGTTTTCAACCATCACTTTAATTAATTTTAAAATTGTTTTAAAGGGTGGGCAATCAATTCACCCCCCCTCTCCATTGCCTCCCAACCGGGCCAACGAACATCTTACAACTGCCCCTATATTGGCACTACCTGTCGAAGGTGGTGGATTTGAAGTCTAAACGGATGCATCGGGCATTGACCTTGGTTGTGTCCTTATGTAACACGGCAATGTGATTTGTTTTGCTTCGAGACAATTGAAGTGTCATGAGGAAAATTATCCAGTGCATGATCTAAAACTAGCGGCTGTCATTTTCATCTTAAAGATATGGAGGCACCACCTTTATGGGGAGATGTTCACCATATTTTCAGACCACAAAAGTCTGAAATATCTTTTCTCCCATAAGGATTCAAATATGAGGTAAAGAAGATGGCAGGAGTGCCTTAAGGATTTTGACTTCTCTATCCAATATCATCCCGGCAAAGTAAACGTTGTAGTAGATGTGTTCCACAGGAACCACTTGCAACTCTAGCAAGTCTCAGGAAAGGTATGACTAACCTTATAGAAGATTTTGCTCATTTCAGTCAAGATGTTGATACAGAAGAAGAAGGGTGTATAATTGCTAATATTAAGTCATAACCCACGTTAATAGAAGATTTGGTTAAGTTTCAAGAAAATGACCCCACAATGGTGGACATCAAAATCAGATCAACGACTGGAATTTTCTGTTTCGACCGATGGAAGGCTATTATTCACGGGTCACATTTGTGTGCCGGATTATGCCGACACTAAGAAGCTGATTATGAAGAAGCTCATAAGTCAAAATATGCTATTCACTGTGGTGCTACCAAGATGTACCAAGATTTAAAGAGGGGTTTTTGGTGGCCCAACATGAAAAGAGAGATAGCGGACTTTGTATCACACTGCCTCACTTGTCAGTAGTTAAGGCGGAACATTTAAAACCCGCTAGAAAACTACATCCCATAGAAATTCCCTAATGGAAGTGGGAGAGCATAGGGATGGATTTCATCATGGGTCTGTGATGGGGACATCAAAGAAAGGTCACTAACTCTTTTTATTTGCATGTATATCCTTGAGTCAATTGGGTTTTAATTGTAAGGCAATTATAGGCTAATGAGTTAGTCATTATGAATTAGTGGGTTTCTTTGCAAAATTAAGGCCATAGGCCCGACGGGACCCTAACCTCTCTCTCATTGGGCCACCTAGCTTCTGGGTCCCACAGGGCTGGTCTTTGGTCCATGGGAGAAGATTGACCAAGAAGACAAATCCCATTTCTCTTCTAGCCATGAAAGGGGCGCACCCCCCCCCTTTATCTTTTTTTATTGTTATATTTTTTTGACCACATAGGGGAATAATCTCCTATCCCCTAATTGTCCCTCCCTAACCCTAGATCTGAGGTTAGTTAGGTCTTTTAGTTGGAGTTATATAACCCTTGTATTTCAGAATTATTCAAGAATTAATGAGAAGAAAATTAGCTTTTTATGCAAAAGCCATTGGGCGCCCATCTCTCTTCCTCCCCTTGCAACAGAGATTGCAAAAAAATCTATGGTGTGATGCCATAATCTTGGAGTGATTCCAAGTTCTACCTCCTCCCCTGGGTGTGAAGCTCAGCCACCGCCGCCGCTGCCGCCATGGAGCCGCCACAACCCGGTCTTCAGTCTGTTGTCCATGATTTTGAGACCGAGGATAGAAACTCAAAGATTAGGTTGGTTCTCCCAATCTAGCCGTCTGATTGACCTCAAATTATAAGGGTTGGTTCCCCCGTCATCCCCTTCATCTAGTTTAATATTCACTTCGATCAGATCTCGTTTGCTCCTCCTCCCAGTCATTTATTTCCACCCTTGACAGTGTGCCAATCAGCAGATCTGCGGGATAATACCCTGTTCTTTTATTTTTCCCACCCCCAAAAGCATGTCATAAAAATACAAAAATATTTTTGTATCATCCTCACATCCCCCCTCTCACCCATAAAATTCTCAAAGTCCAGATCCACCATTTTCCCTTCGGTCAAACCTCATTTTCAGGCAGATATCATTCTATCCTATTTGATCTAGATTCCAAGACAAAAACGTTTAAGGAGCATAGAGTTTTTAATTTCGATCCAGAACGTTGGATGGATCTGAAATTCATGTATGTTGTATATCTTTGAGTCTACTTTCCAACGACGCCAATCTCGTCCCGATCCGACACTGGATCTGGGCGTGGTGGTCATTTTTATGGAGGCGCGCAAATCTTTTCCATGAACAAGCCAGCAGAGACAGCCACCGGTTAATTCGTCCAAAATTACGCCGGATGCGATTCAGCTGACGCCGACTTCAGGGATCAAAGAGGAGCATTCCACCGGCGTCCCAGCCAACATCCTTGACCAGAAGTCGACCGGAAGTTGCCGTCCCACGTGCCGAGTTCACTTACTGTCTAGCGAGTCGGAACAGTGTCGAGTCGGATCAACAGCCCGCCTCCGGCCCAAAGGCCCTTTCGGCTTACTGACCGTCAACCTGAGATCGGTACTCCCAGGTCCCACGTGTAGCCCTTTACCTCCCTGCGTGGAGTGGGCATAAAATTCAATTCTATAATTATTGATTATTTACTGTACCGGGAGTACAGGTCTTGGCCGGGATCGTCTTCCCCATGCCCGAACTGTGGACGTATCGTTTCCGCTCCCCTCATTATCATTTGCTTATTTCGTATTTGTTTTTATGCCGCTGCTTGAGTAATAGGATAATCTAGCTCGTTATATTATTTCAATCACCGCTGTGAGAGAGTGAGTGTGACCCGTCCCGTGACTCAACCCGAGCACGAGAGTGAGTTTGACCAACCTTGACTCACTGCCAGTTTCTCAACCGCGTACATCAGCATGCTTCCCTCGCTAGGGATGAGTCGCGAGCTAGAGTCCCAGGTTCGCATCAGAATTGGTCTCGAGTCGCATACCGTCCCGCATCAAATTGGTATCAGAGCAAGTTGAGTCTAGGGTAGTCATCAGAGCATGGTTGAGTCTAGGGTAGTTTTGTCTTAGGTGTGCATTTCATTCCGATACCCGATATATCAAAAGGTGTTCTCGGAACGATAGGTTACGCCTATTGAGAAGGTAGCACACTTGCGTGAGTTCGATCTTTGGATCATACCTCCGTCACGTACCGGATACTGGTTGAGTCTAGGTTTGTCTCCGAGTCTGCATTCCAACTTTGCATTGCTATTTTAGGGTCGTGTCTACTCCATTAGAGAGTCAGCTTGTCGTGTCACCTTGTGTCTGCATGTCCAGCTACCCACCAGCCCCATGGCCGTTCCCCGAGACCGTGCTTCAGATTGGTCATCCCTGGTGGCCCAATTCGAGGCTCTCATGGCCCGACCCCTGGGTCTCGCCCCTATCATTCAACCACCGGTTGACCCGACCCCGATGCCGACAACCGAGTCATTCTAGCGCCCTATAGTGTCCACTGTCATTCTACCTAATGGGTTGCATATGGAGATCGACTTCATCAGTAGGGTGTCATCTAATTGTGTCTCCCATGACATTGTTGAGCCTCTCTCTAAGACCAGGGAGATTATTCTTAACGATGGCTTAGCCTTCATAGAGTTCTAACGAAGTTTCGGTCCCGTTCTGTATCACGATAGAGCATGGTGCAAGATCGACACACTTGCTGGTCCATGCATCATTTTAGGAAAAACTTGGTTGGAACATAAGAGAGTGACCTTTGACCAGGACAGGAGGACCTGCACCTTACTCCCACATCACCTACCCGGAGAGTTCGTCTTCCATGACGGCATTCAACTGACCACCTCTGTGTCGCCACCCCCTGTGGCCCGCTCCGCCTCCATACTCAAGCCCGCCACCACTCCCAGAGCCCGCCCATGTGGCCCCCTATAGTGGGAGTAGCCATGTCCCCTACTAGTGTCCTTCACATTCCCCTATCTTAGAGGACACACATTCAGAGGATGCCCCACCCGTGCTTATTCTAGTGACTTACGAGGCTGACCAAGAGTTGGCCGAGGAGTACCTCGCTGAGGTTGTAGGGTTAGAGAGCGATCCCATAGAGCGCATAGAGGGCCAGGGTCTGTCACCCATCCCAGAATTCCTTGACGGACCTGACCAGACTTCCACCTCTCTCATGCTAGTCACTCCCGAGCAGCAGTCAGCCATCCCTCTTTTGCCCGTCTATCCAACAGTGGCGCAGCCGCTAGCGACAACCGTACCACTGTCGACGCCCTATGTTGACGCGGTATGGTCTGATTTCTGCCACGCGTTCAAGAGGCAATGTCCGGACTTCCCATTTTCCATGTTCCACACCAAACATCCGGATTACCTTCCTGTCACCCGCCTCCTAATCCTCTTACACTTTTGTACCCGAGGATGAGGTTTCTCAAACTAGAGACGGTTGACGAGGGTTGAGACTCACGGCATCAAATTGTGGGTCGGCTTATCTTTACACCTGGTGTATGTAGAAGGTATCCATCAGCCTTACCGAGTCTTCCTTAGTGCGTCCCTTGTGTTTGTGTCTCTTCATCGTCAATCCTAGTATTACCATGAGTGTCTAGGTTTGCCTAGGGTCATGTGTGAGTCTTTGTTTCGTACAGTCTGTTGGGACTCTGCATACGTCAAGTCGAGTCGGTCTAATGCATGCTCGCAGTGCCAGTCTCTTTCGAGTGTGAAGCAAGTCAGATCTCATGCGTACGTTGTGGACTTGCCTGATGAATATGGGATTAGCTCTACATTCAAAGCCTCGGATCTAGTCACCTACTGGGACCCATCAGTGATTCATAGTGAGTCTTTGAGCCGTCTCCTCCCTTTGAGAGTGACCCCACCCCTGAGTGTCCATCACTAGCCTCATTCCCACATCAGCGTGAGCATGTAGAACATATACGGGATGAGTAGGTGTTGATTACTAGGAGTGGAGCGTACCCACGCTACCTGGTACGGTGGAGAGTAC
The DNA here is from genome assembly GCA_022559845.1 of Amorphophallus konjac. NCBI lineage: Eukaryota > Viridiplantae > Streptophyta > Magnoliopsida > Alismatales > Araceae > Amorphophallus > Amorphophallus konjac. The sequence goes on from CM040127.1 coordinate 106,597,617, forward strand.
CGCCCACATCTGTTGACATGTGGATCACCCGAGCAGAGATACATATCTGCAGGAGCGACACATGAGCATCCGCACCCCTTACTCGACGGGGTCGAGCTTCTCCCACCCGAGGAGAATTGATGGGGACATCAAAACAAGGCCACTAACTTTTTTTGTTTGCATTTATATCCTTGAGTCAATTGGGTTTTAATTGTAAGACAATTATAAGCCAATGGGTTAGTCATTATGAATTAGTGTGTTTCTTTGCAAAAGGCCACGTAGGCCCGGTGGGACCTCAACCTCTCTCTCATTGGGCCACCTACCTTCTGGGACCCACAGGGCTGGTCTTTGGTCCATGGAGAAGAGTGACCAAGAAGACAATTCCCATTTCCCTTCTTGCCATGAAAGGGGGCGCACCCCCCCCTTTATCTTTTTTTTATTGTTCTATTTTTTTGACCACATGGGGGAATAATCTCCTATTCCCTAATTGTCCCTCCCTAACCCTAGATCCGAGGTTAGTTAGGTCTTTTAGTTAGGGTTATATAACCCTTGTATTTCAGAATTATTCAAGAATTAATGAGAAGAAAATTAGCCTTTTATGCAAAAGCCATTGGGCGCCCCTCTCTCTCTTCCTCCCCTTGCAGCAGTGATTGCAGCAAAATCTATGGTGTGATGTCATAATCTTGAAGTGATTCCAAGTTCTACCTCCTCCCCTAGGTGTGAATCTCAGCCGCCGCCGACATCGGAGCCGCCATCGAGCCACCACAACCCGGTCTTCAGTCTGCTATCCAGGATTTCAAGATCCAGGATAGAACCTCAAAGATTAGGTTAGTTCTCCCAATCCAGCCGTCTGATCGACCTAAAATTTTGAGGGTTGGTTCCCCCCGTCGTTCCTTTCATCCAGTTTAATTTTCACTTCGATTAGATCTCGTTTGCTCCTCCTACCAGTCATTTATTTCCACCCCTGACAGTCTACCAATCAGCATATCTTAGAGATAATACCCTGTTCTTTTATTTTTCCCACCCCCAAAACCACGTCAGAAATATACAAAAATATGTGTGTATTATCCTCACATCTCCCCCTCTCTCCCATTAAATTCCCAAAGTCCAGATCTACCGTTTCCCCTTCGGTCAAACCACATTTTCAGGCAGATCTCATTCTGTCCGGTTTGATCTAGATTCCGAGCCAGAAAAGTTTAAGTAGCATAGAGTTTTTCATTTCGATCCAGACCGTTGGATGGCTTTGAAATTCATGTATGTTGTAGATCTTTGAGTCTACTTTCCAAAGGCGTTGATCTCGTCCCGATCTGACACCGGATCTGGGCGTGGTGGTCGTTTTCGTGGAGGCGCTCAAATCTGTTCCTTGAACAGGCCAGCAGAGGCAGCCACCGATTAATTCGTCCAAAATTACACCGACTGCGATTCATCTGCCGCCGACTTCAGGGATCGAAGAGGAACATTCCAGCAGCGTCCCAGCCAACCGCCTTGACCCGAAGTCGATCGAAAGTCACCGTCCCACGTGCCGAGTTCGCTTGCTCTCTAGCGTGTTAGAATAGTGTCGAGTCAGATCAACAGCCCGCCTCCGGCCCAAAGGCCCTTTCGGCTTGCTACCCGTCAACTCGAGATCGGTACTCTCGGGTCCCACGTGTAGTCCTTTATCACCCTGCGTGGAGTGGGCATAAAATTTAATTCTGTAATTATTGATTATTTACTGTATCGGGAGTACGGGTCTTGGCTAGGATCGCCTTCCCCACGCCCGGAGCGTGGAGGTATCGTTTCCGCTCCCCTCTTTGTCATTTGCTTATTTCGTATTTATTTTTATGCCGCTGCTTGAGTGATAGGATAATCTAGCTCGTTATATTATTTCAATCACCGCTGCGAGAGAGTGAGTGTGACCCGTCCCGTGACTCGACTCGAGCACGAGAGTGAGTTTGACCACCCTTGGCTCACTGTCGGTTTCTCAACCGCGCACATCCGCACGCTTCCCTCACTAGGGACGAGTCACGAGCTAGAGTCCTAGGTTCGTATCTGAATTGGTCTCGAGTCGCATATCATCTCGCATCAGTCTGCCAAAGACAAGATGTGGACATGATGGTATATGGGTGATCATAGACCGATTGACTAAATATGCACACTTCTTACCTATTAAGAGCAGATGGTCTGTGGATATTCTAGCAGCCTTATATATGAAAGAAATTGTTAAACTACATGGAGTCCATGTTACAATTATTTCTGATCGAGACACTTGTTTCACATCACAATTCTGGAAGGGTCTACAACACTCATTGGGGACCCGACTCAACTTTAGCAATGCTTTCCATCTGCAAACATATGGTCAAACTGAGAGAACAAATCAGGTGATAGAAGATATGCTCAGGGCATGTGCTATTGATTTCGGTGGGAGTTGGCACGATCACTTACCTCTAGTTGAATTTTTCTACAACAATAGCAACCAAGCTAGTATCCAAATGGCACCATTCGAGGCATTATATGGAAGAAGTTGCCACTCACCTATTTGCTAGAATGAAGTTGGGGAAAAACAACTTCTAAGCCCTAAAATCATCAGGGATACTACCGAGAAGGCAAAGCTTATTCGAGAAAGACTCCAGATGGCTCAAGATAGACAAAAGGTGTATGCTGATAATAGAAGGCAAGACCTAAAATTCTAAGTAGGAGACGATGTGTTTCTCAATGTTTCTCCGGGTCAAGGTATTCAAAGGTTTGGCATCAAAGGCAAGCTTACTCCGAGATATATCGACTGTCAAGCCCCGAGATTTGCAGCAGAAACAATCAGGAACGCGAACAGCCGGCATGGTAAGCCTCGAGCAAGCAATATAATCAGAGCGCAATAACAATCACACAAAGTAATTGCACAATAACTTATTCAAACCTTCACTTTTATTAATAATAACAACCATAATCCAAGTACATGAGACATTGACTTCCTTAAACTTGCTAGACTCCATAAGAGAAAATTACATAGACTCAATCTAGACATTTCGGACTTCCTAAGTCTTCACTCTTTAATCGCTCTCGGACCCATCACTCGAATGACCTGAATCCGAATCTGACCCACTAGTACTTCCTAAAAAGATTGGAAAATAGGTAATGAGCACACTTGCCCAGTAGGTATCTTCGCATCAACATGAAGGCAATGTTAAAGTGATTAATGTCTTAGCTTTAAAGAACAAAATAAATACAACAAATCACGTGAGTAAAACCAAAGTAACAAGATATGATCACGTTTAAGATATGGAAATATGATTGAGCAAGTATGATCAAGCAAGACTATAATAATGGCCTTTCATGAACAAGAATGTAACAAGAATATACTAGAAAGTCATGTAACAAGTAAGTAAGTACTTTTTTTGCTTAATAGCAAGTAGTTCATGAATTTATGTGGATCTATATTCAAATCCCCATGGATATTTCACTTATTTATAAAGAAAGTACTACCGGCGCAATGCAACGCCAGTAGCATCATACCCCATAGTTTATATAGTATGTTTCCGACAATCAGCCGAGGGGACTAGCATAGAGCCCTTGAACACAATCAGTGCTCGAACTGCATCTTCAAGTATAAATCAAGCTACTTCCATGTATATAACAAAAAAGTTTGGCTATGTAAGTAACAAGTTCAATAATTGTCTTCAAGATACATTGTCAATAAGAGAATGCTCAAAATGTGAATATGTGAGTTCAAGAAATGCATTAATAACTAGGTTACGCTTTTGGAGAAAATTTGACAGCATAACGGTACTTTCTTCATTTTCATAATTTAGTTAAAATATTTTGATTAAGGTGACGTGTTCCAAAAATTCAATAGTCTATCTAGGATCATAGGAATATTAACCCTTGGGTCAAAACCTTGGGCTAACTGTACTGAGGAAAATAGTGGTCATAGACTGGACCATTAATGGGCCTTAGCGGTCGAGCACTAAACCGTTACTAGACAGAATTTTAGAAAAACCAACGGTAGTGCTTTCTAGACAATTGGGTTTTAATGATACAATCAGCTCGGCGTCCTGATGGGAATCCCAGGCTCGCGGAGACTTACGGAGGTATTGAAACAAGATTTCCTAGTCCGTTGGAAGGAATATCCAAAGGAGAGGTTATCAAGTCCAAGATTGTGTGCTTAATGTGCATAGGTGTAACTAATGGTCATATACCGGGATATATGCCATGTACTTATGAAAATGACTCCATAGATGAGAAGAGAATCAGTAAGAAATCCATAGTGAACCACATTCACCTTTCTTTTGAAACATGTGTTTAATACAAAGTATATGATTTTGGCAAGAAATTAACTTATGTTTAAAATAAGTTCTAAATGCGTAAGAAACATGAAATCTACTAGAAATCCTTATATATACATAAACAATGCCAGTAACAGGGATAAAACTTAACTAACTAGGTTTATCATATAAGAGATAGGGTGATTCTGCATTAGGTTTCGGATTAACCAAAATACAAAACTCAGAGTTTGTAAACGGTCTAATTTACGGCCGTTTGTAGGGCTAAGTGGTCTATCGTACATCCACTTGTGGTTCTATAACGGTGAAATCGTAGGAACACAAACGTTCTAGATATGGGCCGCTAATCCTTGATAAGCAGTTTATCGTAGGGCCGCTAACCAATCACTGGCGGTCCATTATTAGGCCGTTTATGGTTGACGGACAGAAACTAAACAATTGAAACCAAAGGATAATCCAAGACATATCATGCCTGGAAACCAACATACATATAACTCTATAGTAAGCTAGAACAAGGAATAAGCCTACAATATGCATGGGTTCTGCAAAATTTTCAAGAGAATTCCTTTTATTTCATTAGGGTTAGGATTTATGCATGAACATTACACTAGATGCATAAAACATGAAATTCTCGGTCTATAATGCATGAAAGCAAGTGTAATAAGAGGGCTTTTAATCCTAGAACAATATTTTAGCCATTTATGAGATGACCTACCTCTGTCCTTGGCTTTTGACTCTGAATTTAAGCCTGGAAGTTAACCCTAGTTCCTTGCACTTCTTGTGCTAAAACAGCAACTTCCCGACCTAATATCTCTTGATTATCCTAATCTAAATACGTGAAATTTGGAGGATAAGAAGAAGATACAAAGGAGAACAAAAAGCTCTAAAGGTGCAACTTCTAAATACCTCATTTTGGGTTCCTAATCTTCTGATATTCATTGATCTGTTGCTCAATTTCTTGGGTTGTTGGTGTAAAATCAGCAACTTTGCACACCTCTAACTCCTTACGTGCTTGATCTCCAAGAACGAAATTTTGGGAGAAGTTAGATCTATATATTGTGAACAAAAAACTCTAAAGAACCTACCTGAATTAAAGCCGTCTTACCTTAGGTCCACGCGAGCCAAACATAGGAGTCGCGCAAGTAAAACCTAGGGTCTATTTATATGGTTTGGCTAGGGTTTCGTCGATTAGATCCATTCTAGAGTCCCTAGTTGATACTATCCCGACTTCTAAGAGTCCTTAAGATGCTTACTAGTCCTCCCACCTCGGTCTCTAGGAGATAAAACGTCAAAAATCCAATCTTTTTGCTCTCTCTTCTACTCACGGAACTAATAGAAACAAACGGTCGTTTATGCAACCGCTTATTGGGTGTAGGCAGTATTACGATAGACTTCTTACGGGTCTGGGTGCCGAATTTGAATTTAATTCAAATTCGGCTTTTCTATTTATCCCTTTCATTATCTAAACAATGAGTATTTATCCTTATATTCCGTGAATAAGCTAATTAACCTTCTAGAATATGGGCCAAACTTCATGGGCTTGGTCCTTAAGTCTTTTGGGCTTTATCAAATAGGCTAAGTTAATTAATTACTAATTTGTGCCTTTATTTAACACATAAATTTATTTATTAATCCATTTTGGTCTTTAAAAATTCTTATAAATTCTTAGAAAATTCTTAAATACTTCAGAAGTATTTTATAAAATTTTCGGGGCATTACACCCTCCCCCACTTAAGAGAATTTGATCCCCAAATTCAAGGTATGGATTATATGGAGAGTGTACTTACAGTTAAATAATTCTGGAAATCTTTTGTGCATTGCTTCTTTGGTTTCCCATGTTTCTCCTGACTTTGTCCACAGGACCTTGACCATAGGAATAGTCTTGTTCCGAAGTTGAATTACCTCCCGTTCAATGATCTTGACTGGATTTTGTTTGTATGTCAAATCCTTTTTAATCTCCAGATTATCATAAGTGATGACATGGAAAGGATTAGGAAAATACTTCTTGAGCATCGAGATGTGAAATACATCATGGACTTCAGATAATTGAGAAGGTAAAGCAATTCGATATGTGACTTCACCAACTCTTTCCAGAATTTTAAAAGGGCCAATGAATCTTGGAGTAAGCTACCCCTTAATGCCAAATAAATGAATACCTCGACCTGGAGAAACCTTAAGAAATACATGATCTTCTACTTGAAACTCCAAGTCGCGCCTTCGATTATCAGCATATGATTTCTGTCTATCTTGGGCCATATGAAGTCTTTCTCGAATGAGTTTAATCTTCTCGGGAGTATCCCTAATAATATCGGGACCGAGAAATTACCTTTCTCCTACTTCATTCTAACAAATAGGTGAACGACAGCTTCTGCCATATAAAGCTTCAAACGGTGCCATTTGAATACTACCTTAGTAGCTATTGTTGTATGCGAATTCTACTAGAGGCATGTGATCATGCCAACTTCCTTCAAAATCAATAGCACAAGCCCTGAGCATATCTTCTACCACTTGATTTGTCCTTTCTGTTTGACCATCAGTTTGTGGATGGTATGTCGTGCTAAAGTTCAGTCGGGTCCCTAAAGAATGTTGTAGACCCCTCCAGAATTGCGATGTAAATCGAGGATCTTGGTCAAAAATAATGGTGACAGGGACACCATGCAGTTTGACAATTTCTTTCATGTATAATGCTACTAGTACATCCACAGATTATCGACTTTTGATCGGTAGAAAATGTGCAGACTTAGTCGATCGGTCTATGATCACCAAATACCATCGTGTCATACTCTTGTCTTAGGTAAACCCATGATGAAATCCATCCCTATACTTTCCCACTTCCACTCGGGAATATTCAAGGGGTGTAATTTACCTGCGAGTTTTAAATTTTCTGCCTTTATGTAGAAACCTGATACATTAAAATGATAATTAATTTTTTTCAATGAATTATATAATTAAAATCTTCATGAAATAATTAAATTATATTTTTACTATATGAAATAAACTAAATAAATGTATGTACTTGAATTTACTTAAGGTAAATAGAAATTAAATACTCTAACCTTTAGAAAAATCATAGTAACCCCAATAAAAGTCCATATATTAGATTAGGATTACAATTGGCCTATTGGATAATCCATAATGGGCTGAATTAATGGTTAAATGATTCAATAAAAGTTAAAATAACCTTAAATTCGTAACATGTGTTTAGTATGACATTTAAGGGATTAAAATAACTCCATTTCTAGAAGATTGACTTAAGAATCGACCCTTACCTACCAGCCACCTTAGACCAGCCGTTTTTACATTGGTTTCACACCAAATTAAAGCTAGATTAAGAGGACAAGTTGGAATTTTTGTCTAATTCGGTGTTAATAGGTTTGATAAAATTAGGTGACAAATTTGGATAAATTTTGGCTACAAATAGGACCCTATTCGACCCTCAAATCATCCTTGGTGGCCTAGGCTATGCTGCTACGGAGATTGGAGGGGATTTAAAGGGAAGATTCAGAGATCAAAGGGTTTTCTTATTATTGGGGCTATTTTTCTATCTCTCCTTAGATCTGCTCAAAGGTAGGTGTCTCTCGGGCTAAATCTTAATTAAAGTATGCTATCTTGTGTATTTTTCAGTGCTCTTTACATTGATACATGTTTCCCTAAATTTCGTTAAGAAATGGGTAAGTTATGGTCAGTTTATTGGAGGGGTATTCCCATTTTTTCACGAAACCAGAACGCGCTACCCATGAGGGGCGCGTTAATGAACGCGCTGCCCCGACATGGCGCGTTCATACATACCCCATTTTCCCATCGTCCAATTTTCTAATATATATATATATATATAATGCCAGATCGCGCTAGCTTCGGATAGCGCGTTCTTCAGATCGCACTAGCTAGAGCCAGTGCCTTCTAAAATAATCCAGATTTCAAAAAGAAATATATAAATATATGTCCAGATCGCGCTAGCACTGGCCAGCGCGTTCAAGAAAGGTTTCGTATCCACACACAACTCGAGCACACATCTTTTGGCCCTTGGGTCCTGACCTAAGGGTGAACTCTCCAACATATAAAGTCAATGAAGTTTTTTCTAACTTCCAATGTGGGACTAAAAGTTTAGTCACTATACAATATGAATTATAGCATTTGGAATCCACATTAATTGTAAGCATTCAATCACCAAAAATAAAGAAAAGTAATATTAGCATGTTTGAATCTTTACAGCATGTTAAAAATTATTTTTGTAGAATAAAAATTATTTTTAACATGTAAAAATCTATTTTTACCATATTATTAGTAAACTAATACATGAACAATATTTCAGCATGTTAAAAATTACTTCCAGCATGATAAAATTATTTTATCCATACTGAGATATGAAAACCATTTTTCAGCATGTTAAATCTATTTAAAACTATTTTTTTGCATATTAAACCTAATTTCTATTAAATAATTAGTAAATTGATGCATGAAAATTACTTTCAGCATATTAAAATTACTTACAGCATGATAAAATTATTTCCAACATGGTAGAATTATTTTTAGCATATTATAACTATTTTCAGCATATTAAAGCTATTTAAAAACTATTTTCAGCATGATAAATCTATTTTCCCCTCAAATAATTAGTAAATAAATGTAAAAAAATTATTTCAACATGATAAAATTTATTTTATTATCAGAGAATTTCTGTAATCAGCATGGTAAACTTCTTTTTATCATCTCATCAGTAAGTTAATGTATGAGAATTATTTTAGCATGTTAAGTATTAATTTTAGCATGTTAAATATTAATTTTCAACATGATAAAATTACTCTCAGTATGATAAAGTTGTTTTTAGCATGTTAACAATTACTTTAACATGTTAGAATTATTTTAAGCATGATGAAACTATTTTTAGCATTATAAATCTATTTTCTTAAGCATGAAAATCTATATTTGTCATAATATCAGTAAATAAATATATGAAAATTACCTACAACATGTAAAAATCGGTTTTATCATGTTATCAGCAAATTGGTGTATAAAAATTACTTTTTAGCATTTTAAATTATTTTCTGCATGATAAATCTATTATTCTATCTTATTATCATTTATCCTATCTTATTATCATTAAAAATATCAATAATATGTGAAATCACGATTTTAATTCAAAAGTATATACATCTTATCTAAAACTTAATATTTCTGAATTTTAACAGAATTAAGAATGAATTCTCAAATGATTTCGTGAACATGGTGCTTACCTACACCACGTTCATAACAGAATTCCGATTGGCTATAAAATCCGCGTTTAATTTGGATAAACTAAAATACCTCCAGGATATAAAAAAGAACTTCCTGAAAACATGCCTAAACACTTGTTAAATCAATTGAACATAAGATTAAATAATGAAATTAAAATAATTCTATTAGTTCTATTTACTTGAATTTTCTTCCTAGTTACCGTTTGTTTTTGAATTCCACGACTTAATGTCGTTAAACATGATGTCTTACAATTATTATTCACTTCTCTTGAAACTTCTGAGATTTTTGCCAGATCTGTACTTTTTACAAATGAGCTTATTCTTGAAATTCATTGGCCATAGTGTTAAGTAGATGTCTAAACGTACTTGGGATCTTATGATCCACCGACCCAATGCCTGACATTAATGGGGCTCGATCTGGTTCTAAGAGGAGCGCCCGAAAGTACTTGTGCCCATGGGAGTTGATTGACCATGGTGTAGCATTGCACCGAAGTGCTTGACTTGTTAGATTGTTACGGCATTCCACTATTCGTACTTGTTACTTGTTTACATGATTACTTGAAAATTACAAGAATTACTTGACTTGCGTGAAATGGCAAATTACATGACATTCTTTACTTGTTCAAAGCTATTACATGAAAATTTCTCTTGATATCTTGTTATCTCAATTACTTGGAAATTCCACTCATGTTATACACTTTTCGATACAACTTGGAAAGATTACTTAAATTGTTAAACACTTAAAGATTACTTGGTTTTTAGAGATATAAAATCCTACTAAGCTTTTTGCTTACCCTACGTTTGGTTAAATTGTTGTAGGAAATGACATTGAACAAGGGAATGGACAAGAGTTAAAGAGTGATTTTCTATTCCCTAGGATTTATGTAGATCATTAGTGTTTTACTAGAATCATGTACTTTGGGTTTGGAAGTTCGTAATTTACCTTTATGGCTTATGAATTAACAATGTAAACCTCTATTTTGATGGAATAAAAGTATTATTTTCTCATCAATCTTTATCATAGAATTAAATTTGTACATGCTCTGATGGACACACTTGATTACGACTCGCTCACGCCCTCGATATTCCGCGTCGGGGCATGACAGTCTTTGTGGTATCAGAGCCTAGGTTACATAAAACCTAGGATTCTTAAACTTCGGTTAGGTTTTAGATCAATATCTAGAAATTGATAGGTCTTAAAACCCTCCCGGTAAGATTGGGTAGAAACACGGGTTAAGTTTAAAAAAAAGGAATTATCAGGAAATAAATACCAAAAAATAATAATAAACCTTGGAATTATGGTTTCAGGCTAATTCTTGCAAATGGCCGCCGAGAGAGCTCAATGACGCGAGATGCAGCGCACCGTTCAAGGCTTAACCCAAGCCCTCAAATAGGTTGCTCAGGGAGGAGTAAACTGAGGAGCTGGTGATTTGCATAGGAATTTCCAAAACATGAACCCTCCCAAGTTCGTTGGATGTACGGATCCGGATGAAGTTGAACACTGGATTAAGGAGATCGAGAGGATATTCTGAGTCATGCAATGCGCTGACGAGGAGAAGGTCCTACTCACTACCTTTCAACTAGAAAGGGATGCCCGTGCCTTGTGGGAATCGGTCGAAGCTACTTTACCGCACGACCAAATTCTATGGGAAGAGTTCGTGGAACACTTCAATAGTAAATATTTTTCCGACCGTGTGCAAGAAAGGAAGGCCACCGAATTTGCCGCTTTGAAGTAAAGGGGTTTATCGGTAGTCGAATATGAAGCTCAATTCTCAAGATTATCTCGGTACGCTCCACATCTCGGGGGTACCAACAAAATGAAGACAAGGAGGTTCTTAAATGGCGTAAGGCCTCAATATATTACTCAACTCGCCCCAATGGATATCTAAATTTATTCTTATGCGGTACAGAGAGCACAACTCCTAGAAGATGCAACGAAGTTATCGGATCACATCCGAGGAAGGGAAGCCAAGAGAGAGCAAGTTACTGGGTCTGGAAGTTTCAAACCTTCCTTTGAGAAGAAAAGGCCCAATGACGGGCGTAACTTCAGCAAGGATGGGCGAAATTTCCATAAGGGTGGACGTAACTTTCAAGGGGACAAGAAACCAAGAACCTTTGACAAGCAAATTGTTCCTTTCTCTACGTCATCAAAGGAATTATGCAAATTCTGCGAGAAACCCAGACACAAAGCCGAGGAATGTTAGAGAAAGCTCGGCGCATGTCTTCGATGCGGGAGTCAGGAGCATAGGATCCCGAATTATCCTCTTCTCAACGAGCAAGCTCCACCGGAGAAGCTTCCACCTATTGTCAAAAGGTAAGGAAGACTTCAAGCTCTTATGAATGTGGAACCTACCGAGGAAGGAGGTGTCGTGGAAGATACTCTTTCTGTGTACTCAAGGCATGCCTCTATCTTATTTGACATCGGAGCTACGCATTCATTTATATCTAGAGAATTTGCTGGTCTTTTACCTATGAAGCCTGTTCCATTAGATTCTACACTCACTATTACTACCTCTATTGGAACGGGAACGGAGATTAAACATTTCTATTCTGCTAGTGAAGTTCTAATTAGCGGTTATAACTTACCCGCTGATTTGGTATGCATGGAGATGGACGGATATGATGTTATATTGGGTGCCGATTGGCTATCTACACATGGTGCTAGTGTCAACTGCAAGTTGGGTACGGTAACTTTTATGGGTTACCCCAACCTCTTATTTTCTGGTATCATGCATTCTAGACACATATCTCTCATTTCGGCCCTCAAAGCTGAGAAATTATTAAGGAAGGGTTGTGTCGGTTTCTTAGTTTCTATCACTATGACCGAGTATATGAAACTCGTTCTAAAGGACATTCCTATCATTCGGGATTATTCTGATATATTTCCGGATGAGTTGCCTGGTATTCCTCTAGAGAGAGAAGTTGTCTTCTCTATTGATTTAATTCCGGGAGCTACACCAGTTTCTAAAGCTCTATATCGGATGTCTGCCGTTTAAATGAAGGAGTTAAAGGAATAATTATTGGAGTTATTGGAAAAGGGGTTTATCCGACCAAGTACTTCACCATGGGGAGCCCCGGTCCTCTTCGTTAAAAAGAAGGATGGTTCGATGAGACTATGTGTTGATTATCGGCAATTGAATCAACTCACCATCAAGAATAAATATCCATTGGCGAGGATTGATGAATTATTCGACCAGATTTCTGGAGCTCAATATTTCTCAAAGATCGATTTTTGATCTGGTTATCATCAATTAAAGATCAAGGAAGGGGATATTCACAAGACTGCATTTCGAAGTAGGTATGGGCATTATGAGTTCACCGTTATGCCTTTTGGCCTAACAAACGCGCCTGCCGCATTTATGCAATTAATGAACAACGTATTCAGGCCATACCTCGATCAATTTGTGGCTATCTTCATTGACGACATTTTGATATACTCCAAGTCAAAGTAAGAACATCTCAAGAAGGCCCTTCAGTTATTAAGAGATCACAAGCTTTATGCCAAATTAAGCAAGTGTGATTTCTGGTTGGAGGAAGTTTCTTTTCTCGGTCACATAATATCCCGGAACGGTATCGCTGTCGATCCTTCAAAGGTCGAGGCCGTAAAGAACTGGGAAAGACCTACTAGTGTGACGAAAATCCGAAGCTTCTTGAGATTGGTTGGATATTATCGAAGATTTATCAAGGACTTCTCCAAGATTGCGGTATCCTTGACAAGATTGACAAAAAAGGAGAATCCCTTTATATGGTCCGAGGAATGCGAGAAGAGGTTTCAAACTTTAAAGGATTATCTGACGACTGCCCCTATTCTCACATTACCTACGGAAAGAGGAGGATTCGAAGTGTATGTTGATGCATCCAGAATTGGCCTAGGTTGCGTACTAATGCAACATGGTAAGGTTATAGCCTATTCTTCAAGGCAATTAAAGAAACACGAGGAAAATTACCCCGTGCATGACCTAGAGCTAGCAGCTATGGTCTTTGCTTTGAAGATCTGGCGACATTATCTCTATGGTGAAGCCTTTATTGTGTATTCCGATCACAAGAGTCTTAAATATTTATTCTCTCAAAAGGAGCTCAACACGAGACAAAGACGGTGGTTGGAATACTTAAAGGATTTCGATTTCTCTATACAATACCACCCTGGGAAAGGCAATGCCGTAGCTGATGCTCTCAGTCGGAAGCCAATGGCCTTATTATCAAGTTTGATGGTTAAAGAATGGCATCTACTTGAAGAAATGACAAATTTAAACCTCAATGTGGAGGAGAAGAAAGACGGAGTGTTTATTGTAAATATTCGACTCCAACCCGAGTTACTCTGGGAAATCAAGGAACAGCAAGATGATGATCCGATGATTGTTGAAATTAAAGAGAAACTAGATCAACGATCGGATTTCCTTCTGGCTGATGATGGAAGGTTATTATTCAAAGGAAGAACTTGCATACCCGATTGTTCTACCATCAAGGGTAAAATCTTGGAGGAAGCACATCGGTCAAGGTACACTATTCACCCCGGTGCTACAAAAATGTGCCAAGACCTCAAGAGAACTTTCTAGTGGCCTAACATGAAAAGAGAGGTAGCCGAGTTCGTAAGTAGATGCTTGGTATGTCAACAAGTTAAAGCTGAGCACCTCAAACCGGCTGGTAAACTTAAGCCTCTCGAAATACTAGAATGAAAATGGGATAGTATCGGTATGGACTTCATAGTTGGATTATCGAAGACCCGAAGTGGTTTTGATGCTATATGGGTAATTGTGGACCGGTTAACCAAGTCCGCTCACTTTTTACCTATCAAGACTAAATGGACCGTGGATGTTCTAGCCGCCTTATACATCAAAGAGATTGTAAGGCTGCATGGTATTCCAAGTTCTATTATTTCAGATCGAGATCCTAGATTCACCTCTCACTTCTGGAAAGGTTTGTAATCATCTATGGGTACTAGGCTAAGATTTAGCACTGTTTTCACCCTCAGACTGATGGACAAACCAAGAGGACGAATCAGATTATTGAAGATATGTTAAGAGCATGCATGATAGACTTCGGCGGAAGTTGGCATGAACATTTACCATTGACTGAGTTTGCTTATAACAATAGCTATCAGTAAAGTATACAAATGGCACCATTCGAAGCTCTTTATGGCCGAAGCTATAGATCGCCTCTATGCTGGAGCGAGGTTGGAGAGAAGGGATTGCTTGGTCCCGATATTGTCAAGATACAACTAACAAAATCCAGTTGATTCAAGAAAGATTGAAGGCAGCTCAATCACGACAAAAGAGTTATGCCGACAATCGGAGGAGAGACCTCGAGTTCTAAGTGGGGGAGCACGTCTTCTTAAAGATCTCACCCACTCGTGGAATTAAAAGATTCGGCATCAAAGGAAAGATGAGTCCAAGATTTATCGGCCCTTTCAAGATTCTGGAGAGAATCAGCGAGGGGGCGTACAAGTTGGCTTTGCCTCCTCAACTGGCCGGTGTACATGATGTCTTCCATGTATCAATGCTGAGGAAGTACATGTACGATCCTGCGCATGTGATACAGTTTGAAGATTTGAAGTTACAAAAGGACGTATCATATGAAGAAAGATCGATCAAGATACTGGATCGAAAATTACACCAACTGAGGAATCGTGCCATTCCGATGGTAAAATTTCAATGGAGCAAGCGTGGATTCGAGGAAGCCACCTGGGAATTGGAAGAGTCCATCAAGAAGAAGTATCTGAACTTAATCTTAGGTTAGAAATTCGACTTCTCTATTTGAAATTTTAAATTTTAGTTATATAATGTGAATTTGGAGGATCAAATTCTTTTAAGTGGGGGAGAATGTAGAAACCTGATAAATTAAAATGATAAATAATTTTTTTCATTGAATTATATAATTAAAATCTTCATAAAATAATTAATATATATTTTTACTATATGAAATAAACTAGATAAATGCATTTACTTGAATTTACTTAAAGTTACTAGAAATTAAATACTCTAACCCTTAGAAAAATCATAGTAAGTCCAATAAAAGTCCATATAATGGATTAGGATTACAATTGACCTATTGGATAATCCATAATGGGCTAAATTAATGGTTAAAGGATTCAATAAAGGTTAAATTAACCTTAAATTCGTAACATGTGTTTAATATGGCATTTAAGGGATTAAAATAACTCCATTTCTAGAAGAATGACTTAAGAATCGATCCTTATCTACCAGCCACCTTAGACCAGCCGTTTTTACATTGGTTTCACACCAAATTAAGACTAGATTAAGAGGAGAAGTTCGAATTTTCTTCTGATTCGGAGTTCGTGGGTTTGGTAAAATTATGTAAGGAATCTTGACAATATTGGATAAATTTTGGCTATAAATAGGATAATATTCGACCCTCAAATCATCCTTGGTGGCCTAGGCTATGCTGCTGCAGAGATTGGAGGAGATTTGAAGGGAAGATTCGGAGATCAGAGGGTTTTCTTATTATTGGGGCTATTTTTCTATCTCTCCTTAGATCTGCTCAAAGGTAGGTGTCTCTCAGGCTAAATCTTAATTAAAGTATCTTATCTTGTGTATTTTTCAGTGCTCTTTCCATTGATACCTGTTTCCCTAAATTTCGTTAAGAAATGGGTAAGTTATGGTCATTTTATTGGAGGGGTATTCCCATTTTCCACGGAACCAGAACGCGTTGCCCATCAGCGGTGCGTTCATGAACGCGTTGCCCCGACATGGCGCGTTCATACAGACCCCATTTTCCCATCGTCCAGTTTTCAATATATATATATATATATATATATATATATATATATGCGATCTTCAGATCGCGCTAGTCAGGGCTAACGCGTTCAAGAAATTTTCCAGGAATGCCCGGGGTCCAAAATAAATTATTTTAGATATATAAATATACCCGGCCCGGCCCAGCCCGATCCAAATAAATAAATATATTAATAGTTTCGTATCCACACACAACTCGAGCCCACATCTTTTGCCGGGTGAACTCTCCAACATATAAAGCCAAGGAAGTTTTTTCTAACTTCCAACGTGGGACTAAAAGTTTAGTCACTATACAATAGGAATTATAACATTTAGAATCCACATTAATTGTAAGCATTCAGTCACCAAAAATAATGAAAAGTAATATTGGCATGTTTGAATCTTTACAGCATGTTAAAACCTATTTTTGTAGAATAAAAATTATTTTTAGCACGTAAAAATCTATTTTTATCATATTATTAGTAAACTAATACATGAAAAATATTTCCAACATGTTAAAAATTACTTCCAGCATGATAAAATTATTTTATCCATACTGAGATATGAAAACTATTTTTCAGCATGTTAAATCTATTTAAAACTATTTTTTTTGCATATTAAACCTAATTTCCTATTAAATAATTAGTACATTGATGTATGAAAATTACTTTCAGCATATTAAAATTACTTCCAGCATGATAAAATTATTTCCAACATGCTAGAATTATTTTTAACATATTAGATCTATTGTCAGCATATTAAAGCTATTTAAAACTCTTTTCATCATGATAAATCTATTTTCCCATCAAATAATTAGTAAATAAATGTAAAAAATATTTCAGCATGATAAAATTTATTTTGTTATCAGGGTATTTCTATAATCAACATGGTAAACTTCTTTTTATCATCTCATCAGTATGTTAATGTATAAGAATTATTTTAGCATGTTAAGTATTAATTTTAGCATGTTAAATATTAATTTTCAGCATGATAAAATTACTCCCAGTATGATAAAGTTATTTCTAGCATGTTAAAAATTACTTTAACATGTTAGAATTATTTTCAGTATGATGGAACTATTTTTAGCATTATAAATCTATTTTCTTAAGCATGAAAATCTATATTTGTCATAATATCAGTAAATAAATATATGAAAATTACCTACAGCATGTAAAAATATATTTTATCATGTTATCAGCAAATTGGTGTATAAAAATTACTTTTTAGCATGTTAAATTATTTTCTGCATGATAAATATATTATTCTATCTTATTATCATTTATCCTATCTTATTATCATGAAAAATATCAATAATATGTGAAATCATGATTTTAATTCAAAAGTATATACATATTATCTAAAACTTAAGATTTCTGACTTTTAACAGAATTAAGAATGAATTCTCAAATGATTTCGTGAACATGGTGCTTACCTACACCACGTTCATAACAGAATTCCGATTGGCTATAAAATCTGCGTTTTGGCTAAACTAAAATACCTCCAGGATATAAAAAAAACTTTCTGAAAACATGTCTAAACACTTGTTACATTAATTGAACACAAGATTAAATAATGGAATTAAAATAATTCTATTAGTTCTATTTACTTGAATTTTCTTCCTAGTTACCGTTCGTTCTTGAATTCCACGACTTAATGTCGTTAAACATGATGCCTTAAAATTATTATTCACTTCTCTTGCAACTTCTGAGATTTTTGTCAGATCTGTACTTTTTACAAATGAGCTTATTCTTGAAATTCATTGGCCATAGTGTTAAGTGGATGTCTAAACGTACTTGGGATCTTATGCTCCACCGACCCAATGTTTGGCATTAATGGGGCCTGGTCTTGTCCTGGGAGGAGCACCCGAAAGTACTTGTGCCCATGCGAGTTGATTGACCACGGTGTGGCATTACACCGAAGTGCATGACTTGTTAGATTGTTACGGCATTCCACTATTCGTACTTGTTACTTGTTTACATGATTACTTACAAATTACATGAATTACTTGACTTGCGTGAAATGGCCAATTACATGAAATTCTTGACTTGTTCAAAGTTATTACTTGAAAATTTCTCTTGATATCTTATTATCTCAATTACTTGGAAATTCCACTCATGTTATACACTTTTCGATGCAACTTGGAAAGATTACTTAAATTGTTAAACACTTAAAGATTGCCTGATTTTTAGAGATATAAAATCTTACTGAGCTTTTTGCTCACCCTATGTTTGGTTAAATTGTTGCAGGAAATGACATTGAATAAGGGAATGGACAAGAGTGAAAGAGTGATTTTCTTTTCCCTAGGATTTATGTAGATCATTAGTGTTTTACTAGAATCATGTACTTTGGGTTTGGAAGTTCGTAATTTGCCTTTATGGCTTATGAATTAGCAATGTAAACCTCTATTTTGATGGAATAAAAGTATCATTTTCTCATCAATCTTTGTCTTTGAATTAAATTTGTATATGCTCTGATCGACACGCTTGATTACGACTCGCTCATGCCCTCGATATTCCACGTCGGGGCGTGACACTTTACCTGCTGACAAACGAGACAGCGAGACACGAATTCTGCCGCTTCTCTTTTCATATTGGGCCACCAAAAGTTTCTTTTCAAATCTTGATACATCTTGGTAGTACCAGGATGAACAACATACCTTGACTTATGTGCCTCTTCTATGATTAATTTCTTAGTATCATTATGATTTGGCACACAAATCCTACCTTTAAATAGTAGTCTTCCATCATTTATGATAGAAAATTCTGGTCTCTGAGCAATATTATTCTTGATCTCCATCAATGCATGGTCATTCTCTTGTAATTTGATGATATCCTCAATCAATGTAGGTTGAGACCTTATGTTGGCAATTATACATCCATCTTCTTCCCTGTCAATATCAAGATTTAAATGAGAGAAATCTTTGATAAGACAAGGCATACCTTCTCTGAGGCTTGCTAGTGTTGCCATCGGTCTTCTGCTAAGAGCGTCTGCTACAGCATTTGCCCTTCCTGGATGATATTGAATAGTGAAGTCGAAGTCTTTGAGATACTCCAACCATCTGCGTTGTCGCATGTTCAACTCCTTCTGGGTGAAAATATATGTCAGACATTTATGATCTAAAAATATAGTGAATTTCTCCCCATAAAGGTAATGTCGCCAAATTTTTAATGCGAATATAACCGTAGCCAATTCTAGATCACGCACAAGATAATTCTCTTCATGACGCTTCAATTGTCATGAGGAGTAACAAATCACCTTTCCATTTTGCATAAGAACGCACCCTAGGCCAATGCTAGATGCATCCGTATAGACTTCAAATCCACCACCCTCAATGGACAATGTCAAAATAGGGGCTGTAGTAAGGTGATCTTTAAGAGTTAGAAAACTCTCCTCGCAGTCCTTCGACCATATAAAATGATTTTCCTTTCTTGTAAGTCTAGTCAAAGAATGGCGATCTTTGAGAAATCTTTAATAAATCTCCTGTAATAGTCAGCTAGCCCTAGAAAGCTTCTTACTTCTGACACGGTCGTTGGCCGACTCCAATTCTTAACAGCTTCCACCTTAGAAGGATCGACAGCGATACCTTCCTTTGAAATAATATGGCCGAGGAATGAGACTTCCTTTAGCCAGAACTCGCACTTACTAAGCTTTGCATAGAGTTTGTGTTCTCTTAGTGCCTGCAAGGCTATTCTTAAGTGCTCTTCATGTTCTTCCCTTATTTTGGAGTATATAAATATGTCATCAATGAAGACGACTACAAACCGGTCAAGATAAGGCTGGAAGACATTATTCATAAGTTGCATGAATGCTGCCAGGGCATTAGTTAACCCGAACGGCATTACTACAAATTCATAATGGCCATATCGGCTTCGAAAAGCCGTCTTGTGTATATCTTCATCCTTGATCTTGAGTTGATGATAACCCGACCCGAGGTCTATCTTGGAAAAATATTCCGCTCCCGAAATCTTATCAAAGAGCTCATCGATACGTGACAACGGATACTTGTTCTTTATAGTAAGCTGATTCACTCGCCGATAATCGATGCATAACATAAGAGATCCATCTTTCTTCTTGACAAATAGAACTGGCGCACCTGAAGCTGTTTCTTCAATTCCTTAAGTTCTATGGGGGACATCCTATATGGAGCTATTGAAACAGGTGTTGCTCCGGGAACAAGTTCAATAGAAAAGTTTACTTCCCTTTCGGGCGGTAAACCGGGCAAATCTGATGGAAATACCTCTCGAAATTCATTGACAATAGGAATATCTTCTAAGATGATCTCCTTGGATTTGGTGAGGGTTACGGAAGCAAGAAAAGCTACACATCCTTGTGAAATTAATTTGCAAGCGTGCAGAGATGAAATAATGACAGGGTGCTTCCTATATTTGATACCATGGAAAGAAAATCTTGGAAGACCAGGTTTCCGAAAGGAGATAATCTAGTTGCGGAAATTGATGTAGGCATCATGGTCTACAAGCCAATCTACCCCTAGAATAGCATCGTAGCCCTCCATGTCAAGACATACGACGTTTGCAGGGAGATTGTGACCTTCTACCCTTACCTCACTATTAGGATAATAGTTGGTGAGTTTGGTTACTGGACCTAAAGGTGTAGTAATAGCAAGGTCCGAAGGTAAAGGAACTGTTGAAACTGGCAAGATCTTTACAAAGGTGGTAGATATAAAGGAATGAGAAGCATCGGTATCAAATAGTACAAAAGTAGGATGGGAACAAATGTGAATGGTACCTTCCATAAGTCCATCATCCCTTGGCGCTTCATCATCTAAAATAGCATTGAGACGAGCCTGTCTCTTACGACCGCCGCCGAAAGGTTGATCCTTCATAAGAGGGTAGTATGGCATGCGATGTTCTTGACTGCCACATCGTAAACAAGCGCCAAGGTGCTTCCAGCATTCTTCGACTGAATGGCTAAACTTCTCACAGAAGGTATAGGCCGTGGCGACCAACTTGTCTTCTTCCTTGACTTTCTTATTTTTCTGGGAACCACTACCATTCCCGTTCCTAGATCTCTTCTTGCTATCACGGGATTTGTAGAGTTCCGTGATGCTGAACTTGCCTTTCTTATCACGCCGATCTTATCATTGGCTAGGTTCTTCACCTTTTCCTTTTAACTTCTCGACCTTCTCTAAGGTCCTTTCGCATAGATATGTCTGTTGGACCATCTCCGCATAAGTACGGATATTTTGAGTCCCGAGCTGCTGAATAAAATTAGGTCTTAAACCATCCATAAACCGATTAGCCTTTACTAAATCGGTACTGACCAGATGAGGAGCATATGGCGCTAGCCTGGAAAACTGAAGCTCATATTCTGCCACCGACAACATGCCCTGGCATAAAGAAGTGAACTCCATGGCCTTTTGCTCCTTGACGTGCACATAAAAGTACTTGGCTCGGAAGAGCGTAAGAAACCCTTCCCATGTATGAGGTGCATCAGCTGGTGTTGCTGGAATAGACTTTCACCATGTACGTGCATTCTTGTTAAGTTGAAAAGTTGCAAGACACACTTTTTCTTGGTCAGCACATTGCATGACCTCAAATATACGGTTCATCTCACCAATCCAGTTCTCAGCCTCGTTTGGATTTGAAGAAACAGAAAATCTCGGAGGATTTAAGCTCCGAAAGTTACGATGTAAGTCTCCAGCCCTTGCTCCTACGCCAGCTTGCACCATAGTTTACAATGCTTGAGTCAGACCCGCGACGGTCTCTTGCATACCGTTCCAGTCTACGCGATGAGCCATTATGAAAAAAATAAGGTACTTGAGAAGAATAATGAATTTTGTTAATTCTAATGGAATGAGTGGGGTTTACGTTTAGAATGACTATCTCATCCCAGGTTCTACCCAATTCTCACATAGGTGGGGAATTTCTTCCTTAGTTCATAGGTGTGGGTCCTTAACCTTGGACTTAGCCTATGACATGACTTTTCCCTAGGACTTCTAGTCCTAGCGCTTTGATACCACCTTAATTATCACGCCCCGAGATTATGCAACGGAAACAATCAGGAACGCAAACAGCTGGCATGGTAAGCCTCGAGCAAGCAATATAATCAGAGCGCAATAACAATCACACAAAGTTATTGCACAATAACTTATTCAAACCTTCACTTTTATTAATAATAACAATCATAATTTAAGTACACGAGACATTGACTTCCTTAAACTTGCTAGACTCCATAAGAGAAAATTACAAAGACTCAATCTAGACATTTTGGACTTCCTAAGTCTTCACTCTTTAATCGCTCTCGGACCCATCACTGGAATGACCTGAATCCGAATCTGACCCACTGGTACTTCCTGAAAAGATTGGAAAATAGGTAATGAGCACACTTGCCCAGTAGGTATCTTCGCATCAACATGAAGGTAATGTTAAAGTGATTAATGTCTTAGCTCTAAATAATAAAATAAATACGACAAATCACGTGAGTAAAACCAAAGTAACAAGATATGATCACGTTTGAGATATGGAAATATGATTGAGCAAGTATGATCAAAGAAGAATGTAATAATGGCCTTTCATGAATAAGAATGTAACAAGAATGTACTAGAAAGTCATGTAACAAGCAAGTAAGTACTTTTTTTGCTTAATAGTAAGCACTTCGTGAATTTATGTGGATCTATATTCAAATCCCCGTAGATATTTCACTTATTTATAAAGAAAGTACTCTCAGCGCAATGCCCATGGTTTATATAGTATGTTTCCGGCAATCAGCCGAGGGGACTAGCATAGAGCCCTTGAACACAATCAGTGCTCGAACTGCATCTTCAAGTATAAATCAAGCTACTTCCACGTATATAATAATAAAGTTTGGCCATGTAAGTAACAAGTTCAATAATGGTCTTCAAGATACAATGTCAAAAAGAGAATGCTCAAAATGTGAATATGTGAGTTCAAGAAATGCATTAATAACTAGGTTACGCTTTTGGAGAAAATTTGACAGCATAACGGTACTTTCTTCAATTTTCAGAATTTAGTTAAAATATTTTGATTAAGGTGACATGTCCCAGAAATTTAATAGTCCATCTAGGATCATAGGAATATTAACCCTTGGGTCAAAACCTTGGGCTAACTGCACTCAGGAAAATAACGGTCATAGACTGGACCGTTAATGGGCCTTAGTGGTCGAGTACTAAACCGTTACTAGACAGAATTTTAGAAAAACCAACGGTAGTACTTTCTAGACAATTGGGTTTTAATGATACAACCAGCTCGGTGTCCTGATGGGAATCCCAGGCTCGCGGAGACTTATGGAGGCCTTGAAACAAGATTTCCTAGTCGTTGGAAGGAATATCCAAAGGAGAGGTTATCAAGTCCCAGATTGTGTGCTTAATGTGCATAGGTGTAACTAATGGTCATATACCGGGATGTATGCCATGTACTTATGAAAATGACTCTATAGATGAGAAGAGAATCAGTAAGAAATCCATAGTGAACCACATTCATCTTTCTTTTGAAACATGTGTTTAATACAAAGTATATAATGTTGGCAAGAAATTAACTTATGTTTAAAATAAGTTCTAAATGCGTAAGAAACATGAAATCTACTAGAAATCCTTATATATACATAAACAATGTCAGTAACAGGGATAAAACTTAACTAACTGGGTTTATCATATAAGAGATAGGGTGATTCTGCATTAGGTTTCGGATTAACCAAAATACAGAACTCAAAGTTTGTAAACGGTCTAATTTACGGCCGTTTCCCGGGCTCAGCGGTCTATCGTACGTCCGCTTGTGGTTCTATAACGGTGAAATCGTAGGAACACAAATGGTCTAGATATGGGCTGCTAATCCTTGATAAGCGATTTATCGTAGGGCCGCTAACCAATCACTTGCGGTCCATTATTAGGCCGTTTATGGTTGACGGACAAAAACTAAACAATTGAAACCAAAAGATAATCCAAGACATATCATGCCTAGAAACCAACATATATATAACTCTATAGTAAGCAAGAACAAGGAATAAGCCTACAATTTGCATGGTGTTGACACCTAAAATATGTCAGAAGAGATCATAGCAGATTCACAGTTCTGAAGATCAGTCGAGGGCACGGCTCACGTACCATCCCTGGAAGATCTGAGAGTCTAAACATAAGAAACCCACTACCCCTATCATGTTGTTCGACTAAAGCCGTTTGTGGCTAGGTCGCTGTCCAGTACTGCTGTCATTTAGATAGTCAGGCTGATAAAACTATACCAACATTCAGGCGACCATCCGCCTGCTGAAACAGATGTTCAGACATCTCTGATTCTCCGAAGAAGGGACGCACAATGCCTCGCACGTGTTGTGAATGCAAGGTGCAAACAAGCCCCACGGAGTCTTGATATGCATATGCCAAAAGCCCCACTGTCGAAAGGAGTCCACCAAGTGGATCCTGGACCGAATGGGCCGAACGACAAGAGAATGGGCCAAGCCCAAATATGAGACCCGACGCGCCGATGGCTGCCGCGCCGGGAGGATGAGCCTGGCGCGCCGGGAAGTGCACGCCGAAAGGATGAGGGCCTGGCCTCTATAAGAGGCCTGCCCTTCGAACAAAAGAAAGAGAGAGGAGAGGGACAGAAGAAGAAAAAAAGAGGCAGAGCAGGAGAAGGAAAAAAAAAGAAGAAAGAAAGGGGAGTGCTTAGCCACCGGAGAGAAAGAGGGAGTTCGCGAGCCCTTGAAAGAAGCTAAAGAAAGAAAGAAAAAGGAGAGAGGCAGAGGCTCGAAGAGGGATCCAGGTGGGAGTGCCGGGCGCCTGCAGCTCTTTCTCTTTCCCCTCCCTATCTATTTGAATTTCTTTTGTATTTCTAATTTCGAGCATCTTTGCTTCAAGAGCATCGAATGCCAATGTAACCCTGCTTTCAGGGATTAGGCCTAGATTTCTTTCTCCGTTGAGTCAGATTTCTTTCTCTTAATTAGCAGGCGTGTAAGTCGACTGGATGAAATAAAGAATGAGAGAATTGGTTGAATTCCGCCCTTTCATTACCTTCTTCTTTCTGTCTTTGCATCCGAGGTTCGATATATGCTAAGGATATTGATAACTAGGCGTGGTTTATCGTTTGGTTTTCTAATTCTGCTGAAGCATCCTCGCTACTATTATTTATCATCTCCCCCTCCAGTCACATTTCGAGGGCCTGGGACAGTCTATCTCATGGTTCCTCGTATGTGAAAAGGGGGACGTGGTTCATGGATTTCTATCCGTGGTTCTGCTCCCAATGAGGCCCAGAGGAATGGTGTTCCCCCAAAGTCTTCCCCCTCCGATCATCCAAAACAGTCGGGATTAAACCTCTCTCTGAACAACTCCCAAAACCCTGTTCTAAGACCTCCTTAAAACCCTTGCTGAAAGCCTCCTGGCGCCGGTGTCTCCCGGCGCGAGTTTCGCGCCGGGAACTCCCCACGCCGTTTGGACCTTCCTGTCGTGCCGAGCCTATCTAGCTTCCGTGCCGAAACCACCCCCCTTCTCTATGTCGATACCCTTACGTCGTCTGGCCATCCTGATGCCTTCGTCATCACAGCAAGCCATACAGACCTCGTCCACCATATACTCTCCTCGTGGGTGTGCATTGCCCTTCCTTTTGGCCTTACGGGAGCTATATCAAAGGGGTTAATTCTCCCCCTACATCATGTAGCCCCTTAAACCACGGAGTCCTGCCATTGCAGGCTTTCCGATGGATTGCATTGGGGATATTGCAATAAAGGGGGGTGAGGTCTTATATGACTCAGACCCTTGAATTACGGGCTACGCCCTGCTCTCGTTTAAGGTTTCCACTCCGGCACTCGTGAGTGGATAGCCCATAATATTCTCTTGGCATACTCCCAAAATAAGGGGAGATGCTGCCAAAATTCGCCCAGAGCTTTACCCTATCATACTGTTCCATCGAATTGCATATTTAACCCCTCAAGGTGACGGGAGCCTGAGCTATATCATCTCATGGCATCTTGCCATCGCAGAGGACATATCTCCGTGCTAATGAGCTCTTTGGACCCTCTCTGGGAATGAATCCATCCTCATCTCCCATCATCCCCATTGAATGCCCTGAAGAAACCCTCATAAGACCCTCTGTTGAAATCAATAAAACCCCTCTCGGCGGCACAATCATCCCGGCGCCAAGGCCTCCCGGCGCCAAACTCGCGCCGGGTGGGGGGCGCGTCGAGACCAACCCGCGCCAGATTGGGGGGGGGGGGGGCGCCGAGTGCCCTTGCCATGGCGCGCCGGGACCCGTCGTGCCGATTACCTCTTAACCTTTCTTCGCGCCGGGAGCATTCCGTGTCGTTTGATCTTCGCGCCGACTCCAGTGCCGTGCCGTTTCACCTCAATGATAGTTATCATCTGAGTGTCTGATGCCTTCCCCACTTCATCAAACCCAAACATAGCCTAAATTCATTGTTCCATCACTATCAACTTCCGGGTTAGTCTTCGTTACCTTACGAGGAAACTATGGTTCTTCACCCAGGTCCATGGGAGATATATTAATGGGAGGTTTCACCCCCCCTACATTATACCGAACCCAACATTTCTTCGGTCACCCCGCTGACCCTCGGAGTTCTGCCATTGCATGTCCTCCAATGGTCCTTTAAGGGGAATATTAATGAACGGCGCAATGGTGCACACTGCCCCGTCAGATTTGGATCCTTCTGGGACCCAGGGCTACGCCCGATTCTCTTTTTGGTTTCCACTTCGGCTCTCTGTGGATGGATGTCCTATATTCCCATTTGGCACAGTCCAAAGAGTGGGGACATGCTGCCGAATTTGTGCTATAACATCGTTATTGCACCTCGCATATCGCGGTTCCTCGTGCATGCCTGCATCGACCCTCGGGTATATTAAATGGTGCTGACGGAAGGTCGGGTTATGCCCAACCAGAAGTCTCCATTATGCGCGATGGTGGTCCTCTGACCCACGTCCTCCGCCACGTACCAAGGGTCCATATTTCGATGAACTATGCATCCCCTGTATGATAAACAAATGCATCCTATATGCCTTCGTCACGATCACCATGTAGCTCTTTTCATTCTGGCTTTGATAGCCCGCTATCTCGGTAATTAATCAAAGGTGTTCCCTCCTCGTGGGGGACGTAATTAACGCCATAGCCTTTATGGTATGGCGGACTGCTGGTCCCGATCGAACCTCACATTCGCCCGACACGGGTCAGAACGAGTGCATAACAAAATCGTCACTCATGTGACTGGCACGCCCGCGTTGTCAATCGGTCAGCTGACTACCAGTTAGTCAAATGGCTGATCGATACGTGAAATAAGACATGTATACATATACATATATATATACATGAGATAAAAAGAGACAAGACGGTCGATAAAAAAAAACGTCGCAAACACATGGGTTCTGTGAAATTTTCAAGAGAATTTCTTTTATTTCATTAGGGTTAGGATTTATGCATAAACAATACACTAGATGCATAAAACATGAAATTCTCGGTCTATAATGCATGAAAACAAGTGTAATAAGAGGGCTTTTAATCCTAGAACAATGTTTTAGCCATTCATGAGATGACCTACCTCTGTCCTTGGCTTTTGACTCCGAATTTAAGTCTGGAAGTTAACCCTAGTTCCCTGCACTTCTTGTGCTAAAACAGCAGCTTCCCGACCAAATATCTCTTGATTCTCCTGACCTAAATATGTGAAATTTGGAGGATAAGAAGAAGATACAAAAGATAACAAAAAGCTCTAAAGGTGCAACTTCTAAATACCTCGTTTTGGGTTCCTAATCTCTTGATCTTCACTGATCCGTTGCTCAATTTCTTGGGTAGTTGGTGTAAAATCAGCAACTTTGCACACCTCTAACTCCTTACGTGCTTGATCTCCAAGAACAAAATTTTGGAAGAAGTTAGATTTATATATTGTGAACAAAAAACTCTAAAGAACCTACCTGAATTAAAGTCGTCTTACCTTAGTTCCACGCGAGCCAAACATAGGGGTCGCGCAAGTAAAACCTAGGGTCTATTTATATGGTTTGGCTAGGGTTTCGTGGATTAGATCCATTCTAGAGTCCCTAGTTGATACTATCTCGACTTCTAAGAGTCCTTAAGATGCTTACTAGTCCTCCCACCTCGGTCTCTAGGAGATAAAACGTCAAAAATCTAATCTTTTTGCTCTCTCTTCTACTCACGGAACTAATAGAAACAAACGGTCGTTTATGCGACCGCTTATTGGGTGTAGGCGGTATTACGATAGACCGCTTACATGTCTGGGTGCTGAATTTGAATATAATTCAAATTCTATTTTCTATTTATCCCTTTCATTATCTAAACAATCAGTATTTATCCTTATATTCCGTGAATAAGCTAATTAACCTTCTAGAATATGGGCCAAACTTTATAGGCTTGGTCCTCAAGTCTTTTGGGCTTTATCAAATAGGCTAAGTTAATTAATTACTAATTGGTGCCTTTATTTAACCCAGAAATTCATTTATTAATCCAGTTTGGTCTTTAAAAATTCTTATAAATTCCTAGAAAATTCTTAAATACTTCAGAAGTATTTTATAAAATTTTCGGGGCATTACATCGGCCCTTTTGAAATTATTGAATTGGCGAGGTCGCATACCAGATTGCTTTGCCTCCTCAATTAGCTGGATTCCATGATGTGTTTCATGTATCGATGCTTAAAAGGTATGTCTATGACCCATTCCATGTTATAAGTCATGATGACCTGGTGATTCAAAAGGATTTGATGTACAAGCAAAAGCCAATCAAAATAATTGATCGAGAAGTGCGTCAACTTCGGAACAAAACCATTCCCATACTAAAAGTCGGATGGAATAAAAATACAGATCAAGAGGTGACATGGGAAACAAAAGAAGCCATGCGTAAGAGATTCCCGAAACTATTTGATTGTAAGTAATACGCCTTCCAGAATCTTATGCAACGAATTTGGGGACCAAATTCTCTTTAAGTGGGGGAGGGTGTAACAACTCTGGTAATTATCTAGATTTCTTTGGAATTAAATAAAATTATTAAGTATTTTAAAAAAATTAATGAGTTATTAAATAAATTATGGGCTAATTAAATTAATTTGAAGGCCATACATTAACCAAAGTGTTAAGCCCACTTAAAACAGGCCCATAAACTCAATTCTTAGGCTTTTTGGCCCATGCCCACTTCTAGAGACATAGTTAGGGCTATTTTCATATTTAAAATGGATAAATAGGCTAATTAAGGGATAAATAGCAGATAAATAGAAATTCTGAATTTTTTGGATAAAATGCCAGAAGGCGGTCTATCGCATGACCGCGTCTTCCAAGAGGCGGTCCAGACACGACCGTTTTCTGCTTACGCAAACGAGATTTGATATTCAGGAAAAAAAATGAATTTTATCCACCCAATTGTCAAAGATAGGTGTGCTCTAGTATGGAAACCTATCTAGGACTCTTAAGGGATCGAATTGAGCCTTTCTAGGACTCCTAATTTGATCAAATCTCTTAGCCCTAGTTCATTCCCTATAAATAGACCCTAATTTCATTCTGCACGAACCCTAATTTAAGAGCGCATGGTTCGAAGGTAAGACGTTGTCATCTCTGGTAAAGTCTTTAGAACTTTTTGTTTCCTTTAATATTGTCTAACTCCTCTCCAAATTTCGTGTTAGGAGATCAAGCCGTTGGGAAGTTAAAGGATCCGAAAGTAGCTATTTCTCTGCGAAACGCACAGGAACAAGCATGTTCATCCGACAAAGACCCAAGGGTTAGAGACCTTAGCAGAGGTAATTTCATAACCAGCCTTTAGTGTTAAGTACTACCCTTTATGTCTTCTAATCACCCTCCAAATCTCATGAATTAAGGGCAAGAGGTTAAAGAGATAGAAGGTCGGGAAGTTGCTAGTTCCACGCAGGATGCGCAAGAACGAGAGCGTACTTCCAATCTGAAATTTGAACTCTAGGAGCAATCCCAAAGGTAGGTTATTTCATGATGGCTCAAACAATGTATTAGGAGTAAAATTCCCCTATTTTCGCTTGATTTCATGCACTATACATGTCAAATTTCATGTTTTCCCCGGACTGCGCATTTGAGTTACCACTGCATGCATGTCCTTGCAACCTAATAGAAAATTTATTAACTTTGGCCAAATCCATGCACCCCCTGTAATGCCTCGTATTTTTTGGATGTTTTTTCGGATCAGGATTCATGGGTTTCGGATCACTTTTGTGGGTCCCGGATTGAGTTTTGCGGTTTACGCGTGTTTATGTCTATTGGAACTTCGGAATCCCAGGTAGGGCGAACCATTGCGTTCTACGACTCTAGGACGTTACCAATGCATTGTGCATTTTTCGAGGATCAGGGAGATGATTTTTTCCTATTTTTTTATTTTCTAAAAATTCTGGATTTTCTATTTAAACCAACCCCTTTTCTCTCTCCCCATCTCTCATTTCTCACTCTCACCCTCTCTCTTCTCTCACGCTCTCTCTTCTCGCCCTCTCTTCTCCGACGACCAACGGAGATGGACGAGGGCAAGGTGGCGACGCTTGTGGAGCAAGAGGCGGCGTGGTCGGGGCGAGGATCAAGGCGGTGGAGGCGCGGCGAAGCTCGGACATGAGTTAGGGGCGCCGCGGCGGTTCGCGCAGCGTTTTCTTTGCAAATCGGCGTCCTCGATGCGCAGAATCTTCAGTGGAGGTAGGGGGATGGTTCCTTAACCCATGTACTTCATTTTCAGTGAGTTTGGTAGCTCGACGCGAGCCAAGAGGGTTTATTTTCCTGCCGGGGTCATAAGGTGTGATTTTGGGGTGTGAGCCGGATCTCTCGTTGTGATCGCATTTTTGGGGTTTAAATGGGTCCTCTCGGTGCTAGAGAGGTTGGGGAATGGTTTTCCCTTGTTTTCCCCTTCACATGGGTGTGAACGAGGCGTGGAATGGGGTTTTCTACCGTGTTCGCTATTTTCACGCTCAAAAAGAAGTGGTGGTCCGTCCAAGAACCGCCACTTGATGAGGCGGTCCTCTGGAGACTGCCATGGGTACCCTTAAGTCAGTTCGAGGGTTGCGGTCTCGCGATGGACCGTCACTGGAAGTAGCGGTCTCGAGGAGACCGCCAAACTATGAGTAGCGATCAGGGCACGACCATTTTATGGCGCTAGCGGCCAGGGGGCTGGCCGCTACTTCTTCGTCTGACTCCCGTGTAGTAGCGGCCTCGCGACTGACTGCTACTCTCTGAATAGCGGTCAAGCCAGGACCGCCACTAGTAGTTGCGGCCTAAGGGAAGACTGCCCCTTGCCTGTGTGTTTTTGGGCAGCTAGCGGCCCAGAGTGGACCGCTACTTTGGGACTTGCGGTCCAGGGTGGACTGCCACTTGAAGTGACGGTCCAGGGAGGACTGCGACTTGGTTTTCTGTGTTAGTCGTGTTCCGTTTACGTTGTGTTGGCCCCCGGTCGACCCAGTTATGACCCAGTGGTCGACCTTCGGCCTCGTGAATGTCATGGACACCCTGTGGGTTCCATGACCTGTGTTTTGGGGTGTCTAGAAGTACCGTGTCACCTCGATTAGCATGCCCGGGGGTTTTAGGGGTCCGGGTGACCCCATGTGTTCCAAGCTTTCGTGCTTTCGCCATATCGAGTAACCGTGTGTCGGTATTAGTGCGAGGGGTATCCCTGCACATCATTGGCTTTCCGGTGAGACGGTTTTCGAGTGGGTCATGAGTTTGGCCCTTAGATTGCGAGTCCAATCACCCAGCCTTTGGCGGGACGTTTTCCGCTTTTCCCTCGAATAGGGGATCGACTCGACGACTTGTGAGCTACCTTGGGAATTGTGCTACCATGGTTTCAGACCAAGGGATTAGGCTAGATTAACAACGCTGTGCCGTAATGTGCAGCAGTCCTGACCCGAGTCGCGTAACTCAAGGACCGTTGGGTTTATTAGGTCTAGTGGACCATCCAGAGTCTAGTGGCCCCGAGCCACCTGTTACTTCGTGTTACTCACGATTTATGCGTGCGTGGCTTTCCGTGTTCACGTTAGTGACTCCCCACTAGTCGTAGCCTTCTTATAGCACGCGTGTGCTGACCCACCAGGGAGTGGTGGAGCGGCTTACCCGAGAGAGATGATTTTTAGGCTGGTTACCATAGGGCCCCTTCGCGTAGCCTGAGTCTAGGATTTAGGGAAGAATCAGCTAGAGGATCTGACCTAGGGTGCATGGTCTGTGTGTGCACACGTGGTTGGGGGCGTCGGACCCGCACTGACGAGTGTGACTCCAGCTAGTCCTTGTTCTGTGTTCCTTATTACTGTATGGTGTCTTAGTCTCCGCCTAGGGTGTCATGGGGAGACACCTAAGGCTGTGGAATAAGTCGTCTGTGGACGCATCTACCCTTCCTTCTGGTGTTCAGGTGCTCCCATCATGTGACGTGAGTTTCTAGTGACTCGAGTTCCGTTTCACGTCTGCGAGACGTGGCTTTATTCGTATTTTCCGGGTGGTTTCCCGAGGTTGAGGTCTAGGGTTTCCGGTGAGCATCACCGAGGGTTTTCCCTAGACGGTGTAAGGTTCCCGACGGCGAGGTCGTGATCGTGTCTACCCAGACCGCGTGGTCTTGGGTTGGGCCTTTATCGGTGAGACGGGCCTCTACGACAGTGGTGTCATGAAGGTCTCCTGGTAGTGTAGCCAGAGGTTTTATTATTAGTCTGGTTGTCCCCCGATTGTGAGATCGGGGCGTCTTTTCCAGTAGAGTAGGAGTAGCTATAGCGTCGAGGTTTTACCAGCCACCAAG
Source organism: Amorphophallus konjac (assembly GCA_022559845.1). NCBI lineage: Eukaryota > Viridiplantae > Streptophyta > Magnoliopsida > Alismatales > Araceae > Amorphophallus > Amorphophallus konjac. The sequence goes on from CM040127.1 coordinate 106,630,505, forward strand.
GTTGCTATTCCTGCTATTGTTGCTGCTTTCCGCTACTGCCGTTGTTTACGGTTGGGGTTCTGCGGGACCCCTACTTTGCCAATGATAGGAGGCTCACCCCTACTTTTCAGGTGTGGCGGTTCTTCCTCGAGGTTCGAGGGTGCTGTGCAGAGGTTCTTAGTTGCCAGCTCGCCGGGCCGAGTGTTCACTCGGTGTTGGGTATGCTTTCTTGCCTTTGACTGTACTTTTGTTGGATTGGACTCTATGTAGTTAGATTGTTTATTTATTCCTGTTAATTGTTGAATTATCCTGCTTTATTTCTTATACCTTTGTATCTCTACACTCCTTTTAACCCTTCCGAGCCCTCCCACTCGTGGGCGGGGGGCCAGGATTCGAATGGTATTGGGTTATTCCTGGTATCCGGATCTTGGGTAGTTACAGGTGGTATCAGAGTAGTGGTTGTGGACGTACATGAGAATTCGAGATAATATAGTGATCAGAGTCCGTAAGGTCTAGTACAGTCGGTAGCTGGCATAGGGTTTTGTGTTCGTTTTTCGCTTTGCTTCTTGTGTGAGAGCTTGATGCACTGTGTTGGCGCTGTGAATGTGGTTGTCGTGCTCGTTGGAATGCCGGTGTGGGGATCGAGGGATGTGATAGAGAGATTTCTTCCCGATTGGTGGTGGCCTCGGTCATGCTGCGTTGAGCAGAGGTTGTCGGCAGGTGCGGATCTGCGGTGCTGTGTTCGAGGATTTGCAGCAAGGTCAGGTGGCTGGCGAGGATTGTTCGTGGTTAAGTGGCCGTGAGTGTGCTCTGAGGGAGTTGTTATAGAGTCTGGCCACTCCAGCTTGAGGTTTTATCCAGCCCCTAAGATTTTAGGTCGCGGTTTGAAGTGGCCGAGCAAGTGCTCTGGTCGAGAGGTGTGCTCGGGTGAGCGGAGGATCTTCTGGTTGAGCTGCTGACTTATCGAGCCCGATCTTCTTATCATGCTCTGTGGGATCAGAAATGACGTGTTGGTCCCGGTTATCTTTACAGATTTTGAGGCAGGATTGGGTAGAGATGTCCAGTAAGTTCTTGCTCCTATTCATCTCCGTGTGAATGGGTTGTGTTCGCCATGGATTTGGTGTGATATGTGAAGGTTCCGCGGTGAGTTCGGTACTCAAGGATGAGCGTTGGCGGTTGTCGATTATGGCTCGTGTTGTAGTTCTTGGCGTGGCGTGTTGCAGTTTGAGGAATTACGTGATGGTGTATTGGGAGATGCTGTGAGTGTGATCCAATGAGACACTTGGAGAGTGTTGTCAGAGGTGCTGACCTGATGGTTTCGAGTGCTGGAAAGTGTGGTTCCTAGTGTGCACGAGATTCGAGGTCGAGAGGAGAGTGGAAGGTTTCCTGACTTGTCAGAGGTGTGATTGGTTTTCTCCTTTGGTCAGAGAGAATCGTGTTTGGCTAAGGTTCGTCGTCTTGCATTGTGTGTTCAGATTTGGTTGGCCTCTCTTCTATGTGCCATGAAGTCTGTGCGAGATGAGTCCCGTGTTTTAGCAAGGTGGTTGCCTGTGAGAAGCATTGCCCATTCCCTGATGCGTAAGGGTGTTGGCACTGTTCCGAAAGGAGGAGTGCCGGTTAGGCGGTGTTCGTGAGAACTTGTGGCTGGTGTTGTGATTCCCGATGTGTTGAGGATCGGAGCCTACGGAGTTACAAAGGATTGTCAGGATGGTGGATCCCGAGTCGTTGTGGTTGGCTGTGCATGTGGACCAACATGTGCAGTGGAAGCCTTGTGGGCCCATAACCCACAGGTCCAGGATCGTAGCATTAGTTGCTACAGGCGGATTCCTGAGGATGTGTAGAGCGTCGAAGGATTGGTTCCTCGGTATGAGACGTGTTGTTGCCGTGCCGCTGCTTGAGATATTGTGATCATGGCAGTGGCAGGATGGAGAGTTTGGGAAATGTGTGGCAAGTGCGCCGCATGAGTACCCTATTCTTGTGTTGGAAGTTGTGTTCTCAGATGAGATCGTGTTCTAGAGAAGTGATCTCTGAGAGATTATGGGTCCCAGTTGGTAGGTGCGAGCGGCTGATAAGGCCAGCCACGTGGTCGACCATGGTAAGATGTGTATTATCTGGGGACCCGTGTGCATTGGTCGTGGCATTGTCGACCAGGTTGCTGTGATAGCAAGTGGCACTTGGTTTCCTTCGAGTCGTGTGCCGTGAATTGCTCGAGTGGTGTCCCGTGGCTCTGTGATAAGAGCGGAATCGGGATTGGCAGGCGTCCATTTGGAGTAATTGAGATGAGATATGATTTGATGAGACAGGACGATGGTTGATGCCTGTGCGTGGAGGTCCTTGATGGGACGTTGGCGTCGGAATGGTGGTCCTTGGTTTGGTGACCAGCATGGGAGGATTTCCCTTGTAAGTCTGAGTGGAGTGAGGTGAGGACCGAAGATTTTGGGATCTTGTCATTTGGTCCTCCGTGCTCCCCGGAGAGGGTAAAGTTGGCCTGGGGATCCATCTGGATGTGGTATGCAAGTGAGGTTTTAGCTCGGACGTGGTGTTGGTCTGTGCGTGAGTCAACAGATGGCCTATCGAGATTTGGAATGTGCCCTTCGGACCTGGTGAAGACCAGGAAGGAAGAAGCTGAGTAAGTAAAGGTTTCCCGCTGACGAGCGTCTGGTGACTAGTGATTTGTCTTTCATAGGCAGGAGATGCTGGTGGTTATGGTTCGAGAATGGCGAGAGCCGTGTGCGAGTGAAGTCTTTGGTGGCCGTTTTCGTAATGTGCTTTTTTCGGATGGGACCTGGGCTTCGTCGAAGTTTGAGTTCTGACAGAGTTGGTCCCATGCTGGTGTGAGCGTTCGGCTTGCCAAGTGTGAGTTGGTCCTTGGCATGGAGCTGACGGATTTGTGGCAGTCAGTTGGAATGACTATGTGAGCTGGCGAAGCTCAGTGATGGTTGTCCTTCTGCCAGTCTTGAGGTCAGTCAAGAGGTAAGAAGCTGACATTCGATTGGTCCGCCTAACATGGGGTTTTATCGGTGGCTGTTTCTTGTAACGAGGAATGTGTCTCCTCGGTGAGCGAGATTGTGGCAGCGGAGCTGTGATTGGATTTCATTGTGACTAAGGTGATGCCAGACTTGTGCTTTTATGTCATGCCTACTCTGATGATCGATGTGTGTTGTGTGTGGAGTGATATGTTGCTCGTGATTATGGTCTGGCCGTATCCCTCAGGATTGGTTCTTTCATGAGAATCGAGGTTTTCTGTGCTCGGGCTCTGACAGCATTGTCAGTTGGTTAAGGTGTTCTCCCCCTGTGGTTTAGCACTAGTCCTAAATTTTGAGGATGAAATTTCTTTAAGGGGGGAGGGCTGTAATGCTCCATATTTTTCGGATGTTTTTTCGGATCAGGATCCGTGGGTTTCAGATCACTTTTGTGGGTCCCGGATTGAGTTTTACGGTTTACGCGTGTTTATGTCTGTCGGACCTTCGGAACCCCATGTAGGGTGAACCATTATGTTCTCCGACTCTGGAATGTTACCAACGCGTTGTGCGTTTTTCGAGGATCAGGGAGATGATTTTTCCCTTTTTTTTGTATTTTCTAGAAATTCTGAATTTTCTTTTTAAACCAACCCCTTTTCTCTCTCCCCATCTCTCATTTCTCACTCTCACCCTCTCTCTTCTCTCACGCTCTCTCTTCTCTCCCTCTCTTCTCCGGCGGCCGATGGAGATGGACGAGGGCGAGGTGGTGACGCTCATGGGGCGAGGGGTGGCATGGACGGGGTGAGGATCGCGGCGGTGGAGGCACGACAAAGCTCAGCTGCGAGTTCGGGGTGCCACGGTGGTTCGTGCGATGTTTTCTTGGTAATTCGACATCCTCGGCACGCGGAATCTTCGGTGGAGGTAGGGAGATGGTTCCTTAACCCATGTACTTCATTTTCCCGTCGGGGTCATAATGTGTGATTTTGGGGTGTGAGCCAGATCTCTCGTTGTGATCGCGTTTTTGGGGTTTAAATGTGTCCTCTCGGTGCTAAAGAGGTTGTGAAATGGTTTCCCATTGTTTTCCCCATCACATGGGTGTGAACGGGGTATGGAATGGGGTTTTCTACCGTGTTTGCCGTTTTGGCGCTCGGGATGAAGTGGCGATCCTACCAGGAACTGCCACTTGATGAGGCGGTCCTCTGGAGACCGCCATGGGTCCCCTTAAGTCGGTTCGAGGGTTGCGGTCTCGCGATGGACCGTCACTGGAAGTAGCGGTCTCGAGGAGACCGCCAAACTGTGAGTAGCGGTCAGGGCACGACCATTTTGTGGCGCTAGCGCCTAATGGGCTGGCCACTACTTCTTCATCTGACTCCCGTGTTGTAGCGGCCTCGCGACTAACCGCTACTCTCTGAATAGCGGTCAGGCCAGGACCGCCACCAGTAGTTGCAGCCCTGGGGAAGACCGCCCCCTGGCTATGTGTTTTTGGGCAGCTAGCGGCACAGAGTGGACCGCTACTTTGGGACTTGCGGTCCAGGGTGGGCCGCCAGTTGAAGTGACGGTCCAGGGAGGACCGCCACTTAGTTTTCCATGTTAGCCGTGTTCTGTTTACGTTGTGTTGGCCCGCGGTCGACCCGGTAGTGACCCAGTGGTCGACCTTCGGTTCTCGTGAATGTCCCGGACACCCCGTGGGTTCCATGACCATGTTTTGGGATATCTGGAAGTACCGTGTTACCTCAATTAGTGTGCCAAGGGATTTTAGGGGTTCGGGTGACCCCATGTGTTCCGGGCTTTCGTGCTTTCGCCATATCGAGTCACCGTGTGTCAGTATGAGTGCAGAGGGCTATCCCCGCACGTCATTGGCTTTCCCGTATGGTGGTTTTCGAGTGGGCCGTGGGTTTGGCCCTTGGATTACGAGTCCAATCACCCAGCCTGGGGCTGGAGGTTTCCTACTTTTCACATGGATAGGGGATCGACTCGGAGGCTTGTGAGCTGTTTTGGGAATCATGCTACCGTGGTTTCAAACCTAGGGATTAGGCTAGATTAACGGCGCTATGCCATAATGTGCAGCGGTCCTGACTCGAGTCGCGTAACTCAAGGACCGTTGGGTTTATTAGGTCTAGTGGACCATCCAGAGTCTGGTGGCCGTGAGCCACTTGTTACTCCGCATTACTCGCGATGGGTGCGTGCATGGCTTTCTGTGTTCACGTTAATGACTCCCCACTAGTCATAGCCTTCTTACGGCACGCGTGTGCTGACCCACCAGGGAGTGGTGGAGCGGCTTACCTGAGAGAGACAGTTTTTAGGCTGGTTAACATAGGGCCCCTTCACGCAACCTGAGTTCAGGCTTTGGAGAAGAACCAGCTAGAGGATCTGACCTAGGGTGCATAGTCTGTGTATGCACACGTGGAGCACTGACGAGCACGACCCCAGCTAGTCCTTGTTTTGTATTCCTGATTACTATACGATGTCTCAGTCTCGGCCTGGGGCGTCATAGGGAGACACCTAAGGCTGTGGATTAAGTCGTCAGTGGACGGATCTGCCCTTGCTTCTGGTGGGCAAGTACTCCCGTCACGTGACGTGAGTTTCTAGTGACTCGAGTTTTGTTTCATGTCTGCGAGACGTGGTTTTACTCGTAATTTTCGGGTGGTTTCCTGAGGTTGAGGTCTAGGGTTTCCGATGAGCATCACCGAGGGTTTTCCCTAGACGGTGTAGGGTTCATAACGGCGAGGTCGTGATCGTGTCTACCCAGACCGCGTCGTCTTGGGTTGGGCCTTTGTCAGTGAGACGGGCCTCTACGACAGTGGTGTCATGATGGTCTCCTGGCAGTGTAGCCAGAGATTTTCTTGTTAGTTTGGTTGTCCCCCGACTGTGAGATCGGGGGGTGTTTTCCGATACAGTAGGAGTAGCTATAGCACCGGTACCTGCCACCGAGATTGTTGTTCCTGCTATTGTTGCTACTTTCCGCTACTGCCATTGTTTATGGTTGGGGTTCCTCGGGACCCCTATTGTGCCAGTGATAGGAGGCTCACCCCTGCTTTTAAAGTGTGACGATTCTTCCTTGAGATTCGAGAGTGTTGTACGGAGGTTCTTAGTTGCCAGCTCGCCAAGCTGAGTGTTCACTCGGTGTTGGGTACACTTTCCTGCCTTTGACTTTACTTTTGTTGGACTGGACTCTGTAGTTAGATTGTTTATTTATTCCTGTTAATTGTTGAATTTTCCTACTTTTTTCCCTATTTCTTTGTACCTTCACCCTATTTTTAGCCCTACCGAGCCCTCCGGCTCGTGGGCGACGGGCCAGGATTCCAATGGTGTCGGGTTATTCTCGGTATCCGGATCTTGGGTCGTTATAGTCCCATGCACTTATTTTATTCTAGCATGTTAAGTCTCTTAGTTCTCTACGATTTCCATACATTTATTGTCCTAGTATAGGCCATACACCTACTATTTTAGCTTCTATCTGTTATTGAAAAAAGGCGGTTTCACAGAAATCGTCGTCTCCAAAAGGCGGTTACTGACTGACCCCGTTGTCCATAAGGATGTTCCGATCTGACCGCGTCCTAGTTTCTGTAACCATACCAAACCTTGCTTAATTTCCAAATAATTACCATGCTTATTATACCTTATTTCATTTATTTAGGTCTATGATCATGTCATAATTCAATGTTTAGCTTGAGCATGTTTTACAAATCCTAATTTCATTATAAGCTGATTTCATGCCAAAATCATATAGTCTTGTATTAAAGTTATTTTCATATGACTTGTGGGCCCCGTTACATTGATGTTTTGATCACTCTTTTTACACGTTTCATTCTCGTCTTCAGTCTTTCTTAAGTACATAACGCGTATCCCGGTACGTTGCTATTTGTTACACACGCACTTGATAGGAACACTTTCTAGGACTTGAGATCCTCTCTGTCGGATATTCCTTGTAATGTCTCGGGTTTTTTGGATCCTTCTTCTCGGGTCCCGGATCTAGTTTCTTGGAGTATTCGACTCTGTTGTGTTCGAAATTTCATTTCGGACACCTTTCGTGTTCGGATCGACGCGATCCGGAGTCGTTTCGGAGGCCGGAAGAGCTCCGCGGCTTTTCCGCATGTGTTTTTCGACTCCCGGTGTGTGTTTCGAAAATTCCTTCGGAACCTCGTTGTGGGTGAACCGGGCCGTTCACCTGGACGCGAGTGGTACCGTTGTGATCAGCGCGTCGCGAGGTTCGAGGAGGTGTATTTTTCTATTTTTTTGGAATTTCCCAATTTTTCAGATTTTCCTATATAAACCCCCCACCCTCTCTCTTCCTCTCATTTCTCACTCTCACCCTCTCTCTCTTCTCCCACTCTCTCCTCTCACTCTCTCCTCTCCGGCGGTCGACGGACTGAGGCGGGGGCGAGGCGGGGTGATGCGGGCGAGGAGGACGGTGAGGATGGGTCGAGGATCGAGGCACGAGCGCACGGTGAAGCCAGTTCACGGGCGTGGAGGCACCGGCGGGGTTTTGGAGGTGTTTCTTCGTGGATCGGCATCCACGGTGCGCGAAATCTTCGGTGGAGGTAGGGAGATGGACCCCCAGCTCGTGCACTTCCTTTCCCGCGAGTTTTGTAGGCCGTGGTGAGCCGAGCGGGTGGAATCGGGGTTTTTTGGGCAAAACCCATGTTTTAGGGCTTGTGGACCGATCTCTCGTTTTACGGCGTTTTTGGCCGATCCAGGGGTTTAGATGCAAGCATAGAGGCTTGGGGATGGATTCCCCTTTGTTTCCCCATCACCCGGGGGTGATCGGGGCGTGGATCGGTGTTTTGGATGGTTTCCCGCCGTAACGTTCTCGGGAGGGTGTGACGGTCACTCCAGTGACCGTTACATGCGTGTAACGCGCCTGGGCAGGGGCGTTACATTCCCTTGGCTTTTGGCTTTGGCGTTCGTGGGTGTGACTGTCCCACGATAGACCGCCACAGCCGTGTGACGCGCCTGGGTGGGTGTGTCACATCCCCTGTTACCCAGCTGAGGGCTGGGGGTGTAACGGCCCCCGACGGACCGTTACATACATGTAACGCGCTCGGGGAGGGCCGTCAGGGGCGTTTCAACCGTTGTCTTCCTGATCGTTGGGGGTCAGCGCGTGTAACGCGCCAGGGCGGGTGCGTTACATTCGCGTAACGCGCTGGGGCAGGCGCGTTACATCCCGTTTTCACGTTGGGAGCGTGAGGCGCGTGCAACGCGCCAGGGCGGGCACGTTACATCTGTGTAACGTGCTGGGGTGGGCGCATTACATTTGTGTAACGCGCTGGGCTAGGCGCGTTACATTCTGCGTTTCTTTGAGCCTTGTAACGGCCTGCGTTAGGTCGCCAGGTGGATGTGACAGTCCCGCCTAGACCGTTACAGCCCTGTGACGGTCTAGGGCTAGACCGTCAGGCGTTGTGTTGCACCGAGGCGAGTTTTTGTGTTCTCCGCCTTGTTCCGCGATGTGTGGGTCCCCGGTCGACCCGGTTGGGACCCAGTGGTCGACTTGTGGTCTCGTGAGTGTCCTAGACACCCGTGGGATTCTGTGTCCGTGTTTTAAGGGTGTCGGGAAGCCAGTGTTATCTCGTTTAGCGTGCCCGTGGGTTTGAGAGTCCGGGTGACTTCTTGCGTGTCGGGCTTTCGTGTTACGTTAGACCGAGTCACCGCGTGTCGGTGGGTGTGTGGTGGGGTCTCCCCCGCATGCCGTTAGTTTTCCTGGAAGATGATTCCCGAGTGGGCCATGTGGTTGGCCTTGGAATGTGAGTCCAGTTATCGGCGTGGCAGCTTGTGCGTTGCCCTGGGAATCATGCTTATGTGCTTTCCGCGTGGGCCATGCGTGTGGTCTTGGACTGCGAGTCTAGTTGCCCAGCCTAGGGATGGAGGGTTCCCGCCTTTCCCTGAGAGTGGGATTTGGTGCGGCGGCCTGTGAGCTACCTTGGGAACCGTGTTTCGGCATTTCTACGTGGACGAGCATGCGGCCCGTGGATTGTGAGTCCTGTTTATTCTCCGACTATGGTCACCGTACGACGGGGCCGGTACGTGGAGTGGTCCCCGTACGTCATCGGATGCGGACGTTGATTTCCGTGACTTGAGAGTCTACTCCTTCAATGACCCTCCACTAGTCGTAGCCTACCAGTACGCGGTACCGGTCGCACCAGGGAGTGGTGTACGGGCTTACCCTTAGAGGCGGTTTGTGGACCGGTTGCCGTCGGGCCCCACGTCTTGCAGCCAGAGTCCGGCTGAGTGGAAAACCGGTCAGAGGGCCAGACCAGGGACGCACGGTCTGTGTGTGCACACGTGGTTGGGGGCGGTTGGACCCACGTCGACGGGCGTGACCCCAGCTAGTCACTTGTTTGTGGTTACTTGTTCGGTGTTCGTGCTTTTGGTAGGCGCTACCACGTCAGGCAGTTTACCTGCGGCGCAGTGTAAGACGTCAGGGGACGCTACCGGCTGTGCTTCTAGTGGGAGGTACTCCTGTCGAGTTGGGAGTGACAGACTGTCGGTTTCCGTGACTTCGACCTTCGGGTTTTTCGGTCGTGTCGACCGTTGTGTTTCAGTTGTTCCGCCGTGGCGCAGGTGTCGATTTCTACGCCGTGAGACTAGTGCTAGTGGCTTTACCGAGATTGCATCTTGTTGTATGGTACCCGCGATCGGATGGTCAGGGTTGCACCTTGGATAACGTGTCCAGGTAGGCTGTGTCCGGGGGACAGGCCTCTACGGCGTGGTTGCCGTGTGTTTTTACTTCGGTAAGCGGTACTAGTGTAGTTCGATACAGTAGCCTCGTATGTGAGATCAGGGTGTGTCTCCGGTACAGTAGGAGTAGTTGTAGTGCCGTGTTTCGACCGGCCACCGGGTTCATTGTTCCTACTGTTGCGGTTGCTCTTATAGCCTTCCTTTTCGCTACCGCCATTGTTTCCGATTGGGGTTCCGCGGGATCCCTGCTGAGTCTCTGTTTGGAGACTCATTCCCTGCTTTTCAGGTGTGGCGGTTCTTCCTCGAGGTTCGAGGGTGCGGAGCGGAGGTTCTCAGTTGCCAGCTTGCCGAGCCGAGTGTTCACTTGGCATGTGGTACGCTTTACTGCTTTAGACTGTACTTTCTGTTGGACTGGACTCTGTTGTTACTGTAGTTGTTCTTTCTTTCAGCTTGTTGTTTTTGGTTGTTCTGTTTTATTTCCTATTTCTTTGTGCCTCCACACTCCTTTTAGCCCTTCCGAGCCCTCCCGGCTCGTGGGCGGCAGTGCGAGTCTTGGTTATCGGGCCTTCCCGGTAATCGGATTCTCGGGTCGTTACAGCTGGTATCAGAGCAGTGGTTGTGGGCGTACATAGGAATTTGAGATATTGCAGTGATCAGAGTCCATAAGGTCCAGTATAGTCGACAGCTGGCTTAGGGTTTGTGTTCGCTTTCCGCCTAGTTTCTCGCTTGAGAGCTTGAGTGCGCTGTGCGATGCTGTGAAGGTGGTTGCTGTCCGCGGCTTTCGTGCCAGCATGGGGTCTAAGGATTGAGGTTGAGAGCCTTCTCCCTCATCGGTGGTGGCCCTGGTTGTGCTGCGTTGGGTAGAGGTTGTCGGCAGGTACGTTGCTGCGGTGCTGCGTTCGAGGAATCTGCAGCGTGGTCAGGTGGCTGGAGAGGATTTTTCGTGGTTAAGTGGCCGTGAGCGTGCTCTGAGGGAGCTGCTGTCGGTTTTGGCCACTCCAGCTTGAGGTTTGTCCAGCTCCTGAGGTGTTCTGATCGAGAAGTGTGCTCGGGTGAGCGGAATATCTTCTTGGTGAGCTGCGGTTTTCATCGAGCCTGGTGTTTTTGTCGTGCTCTGTTGCGTCAGAAATGACGTGTCGGTCCCGATTGTTCTACGGATTTCGAGGCAAGATTGGGCTGTGGTGTCCCAGTAAGTCTTGCTCCTGCGCTCTTGTGTGCGATTGGGTTGTGTTCGCCCTGGAGTTGGCTTGAGATGTGAAGGCCCCACGGTGAGTTCGGGACTCGAGGATGAGCACCGGCGGTTGTCGTTATGGCTCGTGTTGCGGCTCTTGGCGTGGTGTGTTGCAGTTCGAGGAATTGCAGCAGTGGTGCATCAAGAGATGCTGTGATTATGGTCCGATGTGACACTCATCGAGTGTGTCGGAGGCGCTGACCTGATGGAAGCGATGGCTTTCCTTGGTGCTAGATGGTGTTGTTTCCAGCATGCGCGAGGTTCGAGGTCAGGTCAAGCGTGGAGTTCTTCTGTTGGTCGGAAGTGCGTTTGGTCTCCCCTTTGGTTGGAGAGATTGTGTTGGGTTAAGGTTCGTCGTCTTGCATTGCGTGTTCGGATTGGTTGGCCTTGTATGCCATGAAGTCCGTGCGAGACGTGCTCCTTGTCTTGGCAAGGTGGTCGCCTGTGAGAAGTCGTGCCCATTCCCTTGTCGTGTGAGGGTACTGGCGCTGTTCCGGAAGGACGAGTGCTTGTTGGGCGGTGTTCGCTTTCTCGGCTGTGCGTGCGGATCAGAGTGCGCAGCGGAAGCGTGGTGGGCTTGTGACCCATTGGTTCAGGATCGTAGCGTTGATTGCTACAGGCGGATTCCCGAGTTTGCGTTGAGCATTGGAGGATTGGTTCCTCGGTGTGAAACGTGTTGTTGCCGTACCGTTGCTCGAGGTATTATGATTCTTGGCACTGGCAGGATGGAGTGTTGGGGAATGTGCTGGCTAGTGCGCTGCATGAGTACCCTGTTCCTGCATTGGAAGCCGTGTCAGGCGTCGGTGTTGGACCCGGATGGAGTTGTTGAGGATGTCGCCTGACGATGGTCGAGGACGTGTTGGTTAGAGTCGGTGGCTTGGTGTCCGACTTGTGTTCCTAGTCGTGTCCTCGGTTGAGATCATGTTTTGAGGAAGTGGTCTCTGGCAGACGATGGGTCCCGGTTGGCGGCTGTGAGTGGCTGGTGAGCCTAACCGTGTGACCGACCACAGCAGCGTCTGTTGGTTCTACGGTCTTGTCGGATTGTGACGGTGAGACGTATAATCGATCGGGGACCCATAGTGCTTTGGTCGTGGTGTCGGCGACCAGGTCGCCGTGAGCACTGTTCAGGTGGTGTCTCGTGGCTCTGTGGTAAGGGCAAAATCGGGATTGGCAGGTGTCCACTTGGATTGATCGAAGGATTTGATGAGACCAGGCGTAAGAGTGACGCCTTTGGGCGGAGGCCTTTTTGTGAGATTGGCGTCGGATTGGTGGTCCTTGATAGGACGTTGGTGTCGCAATGGTTATCCCTGGTTTGGTGACCAGCATGGGATGGTTTCCCTGTAAGTCTGAGTCCAGTGAGGTGATGACTGAAGACGCCAGGATCTTATCATTTGGTTTCGTCGTGCTCCCCGAGAGGGTCGAGTTGGTGCGATGTTCGAGCTCGGATGCGGAGTCCGAGAGGAGTGTAGCTCGAGGTGTGGCATCGGTCTGTATGGGAGTCGACGGATGGCTTGCTAAGGTTTGGAATGTTTCCTTCGGACCCGGTGGAGGACCAGGAAAGAAGGAAGAACCTGAGCGAGCGGTTGGTAACCGTCGGCGTGTGGTCTTTTCACAGACAAGATGCTGGTTGTCGGGGCTCGAGCATGGTGAGAGCCGTGTGCCAGTGAGACCTTTTGGTGGTCGCTTCTGTGGTGTGCCTTTCCGGATGGGATCTGGACTTTGTCGAAGTTTATCCTCTGACAGAGTTGGCACAGTGTCATGTTTGGCTTTCAGCTTGCCATGTGTGGGGTGTTTCTTGGTGCTGAGCCGATGTTCTGGTTGCGGTCTGCTGAGAGGACTGCTTGAGCTGGTGGAGGCTCTGTTTTAGTTGCTCCCTTGAGGAGGGTGTGCGACCTGTCAGCTGGTTGTGAAGCTGATGTGCGATTTGTCTGCTGACCATTGGATGGATCAGTAGTTGTTTCTCGTGACGAGGGTTGTGTTTCCTCGGTGAGTGAGATGGTGGCTGCGCGCCATGGTGGATTCTCGCGTTGTCTGAGGTGATGCCGGACTGTGTCCTCTGGTATATGCCTGCTTTGTTGGCCAGTGTGCTCGGCGCGAGGAGCGAGGTGTTGTTTGTGATTGTAAGTCTGGCTGTGTCCCTCAGGATTGGTGTTTTCATGATAATCGAGGTTTTATGTGCTGGGGCTCTGACGGCGTGTCAGTTCGTTCAGTGTTCTTCCCCTGTGACTTTGTGCTTGATCCTGAATTTCGAGGATGAAATTCCTTTAAGGGGGGAGGGCTGTAATGCCCCGGGTTTTTCAGATCCTTCTTCTCGGGTCCCGGATCTGGTTTCTTGGAGTATTCGACTCCGTTGTGTCTGGAATTTCGTTTCGGACATCTTTCGTGTTCGGATCGGCGCGATCCGGAGTCGTTTCGGAGGCTGGAAGAGCTCCGCGGCTTTTCCGCATGTGTTTTCTGATTCCCGGTGTGTGTTTCGTAAATTCCTTCGGAACCTCGTTGCGGGTGAACCGGGCCGTTCACCTGGGCGCGAGTGGTACCGTTGTGATCAGCACGTCGCGAGGTTCGAGGAGGTGTATTTTTCTATTTTTTTCGGAATTTCTTGATTTTTCGGATTTTCCTATATAAACCCCCCACCCTCTCTCTTCCTCTCATTTCTCACTCTCACCCTCTCTCTCTTCTCCCACTCTCTCCTCTCACTCTCTCCTCTCCGACGGCCGATGGACTGAGGCGGGGGCGAGGCGGGGTGATGCGGGCGAGTAGGACGGCGAGGATGGGTCGAGGATCGAGGCTCAGGGCGCGGTGAAGCCGGTTCGCGGGCGTGGAGGCACCGGCGGGGTTTTGGAGGCGTTTCTTCGTGGATTGGCATCCACAGTGCGCGAAATCTTCGGTGGAGGTAGGGAGATGGACCCCTAGCTCGTGCACTTCCTTTCCCGCGAGTTTCGTAGGCCGTGGTGAGCCGAGCGGGTGGAATCGGGGTTTTTTGGGCAAAACCCATGTTTTAGGGCTTGTGGGCCGATCTCTCGTTTTACGACATTTTTGGCCGATCCAGGGGTTTAAATGCATGCCTAGGGGCTTGGGGATGGATTCCCCTTTGTTTCCCCATCACCTGGGGGTGATCGGGGCGTGGATCGGTGTTTTGGATGGTTTCCCGCCGTAACGTTCTCGGGAGGGTGTGACGGTCACTCCAGTGACCGTTACATGCGTGTAACGCGCCTGGGCAGGGGCGTTACATTCCCTTGGCTTTTGGCTTTGGCGTTCGTGGGTGTGACTGTCCCACGATAGACCGCCACAGCCGTGTGACGCGCCTGGGTGGGTGTGTCACATCCCCTGTTACCCAGCTGAGGGCTGGGGGTGTAACGGCCCCCGACGGACCGTTACATACATGTAACGCGCTCGGGGAGGGCCGTCAGGGGCGTTTCAACCGTTGTCTTCCTGATCGTTGGGGGTCAGCGCGTGTAACGCGCCAGGGCGGGTGCGTTACATTCGCGTAACGCGCTGGGGCAGGCGCGTTACATCCCGTTTTCACGTTGGGAGCGTGAGGCGCGTGCAACGCGCCAGGGCGGGCACGTTACATCCGTGTAACGCGGGTACATTCTGCATTTTTTTGAGCCGTGTAACGGCCTGTGTTAGGCCGCCAGGTGGATGTGACGGTCCCGCCTAGACCGTTACAGCCCTGTGGTCACCGTTCTCCGACTGTGGTCACCGTGCGACGGGGCCGGTACGTGGAGTGGTTCCCGTACATCGTCGGATGCGGACATTATTTTCCGTGACTTGAGAGTCTACTCCTTCAGTGACCCTCCACTAGTCGTAGCCTACCAGTACGCGGTACCGGTCGCACCAGGGAGTGGTGTACGGGCTTACCCTTAGAGGCGGTTTGTGGACCAGTTGCCGTCGGGCCCCACGTCTTGCAGCCAGAGTCCGGCTGAGTGGAAAATCGATCAGAGGGCCAGACCAGGGACGCACGGTCTGTGTGTGCACACGTGGTTGGGGGCAGTTGGACCCACGTCGACGGGCGTGACCCCAGCTAGTCACTTGTTTGTGGTTACTTGTTCGGTGTTCGTGCCTTTGGTAGGCGCTACCACGTCAGGCAGTTCACCTGCGGCGCGGTGTAAGACGTCAGGGGACGCTACCGGCTATGCTTCTAGTGGGAGGTACTCCTGCCGAGTTGGGAGTGACAGACTGTCGGTTTCTGTGACTTCGACCTTCGGGTTTTTCGGTCGTGTCGATCGTTGAGTTTCGGTTGTTCCGTCGTGGCGCAGGTGTCGGTTTCTGCGCCGTGAGACTGGTGCTAGTGGCTTTACCGAGGTTGCATCTTGTTGTGCGGTACCCGCGATCGGATGGTCGGGGTTGCACCTTGGACAACGTGTCTAGGTAGGCTGTGTCCGAGGGACAGGCCTCTACGGTGTGGTTGCCGTGTGTTTTTACTTCGGTAAGCGGTACTAGTGTAGTTTGATACAGTAGCCTCGTATGCGAGATCGGGGTGTGTCTCCGGTACAGTAGGAGTAGTTGTAGTGCCGTGTTTCGACCGGCCACCGGGTTCACTGTTCCTACTGTTGCGGTTGCTCTTATAGCCTTTCTTTCCGCTACCGCCGTTGTTTCCGATTGGGGTTCCGCGGGATCCCTGCTGAGTCTCTGTTTGGAGACTCATTCCCTGCTTTTCAGGTGTGACGGTTCTTCCTCGAGGTTCGAGGGTGCGGAGCGAAGGTTCTCAGTTGCCAGCTTGCCGGGCCGAGTGTTCACTTGGCATGTGGTACGCTTTACTGCTTTAGACTGTACTTTCTGTTGGACTGGACTCTGTTGTTGCTGTAGTTGTTCTTTCTTTCAGCTTGTTGTTGTTGGTTGTCCTACTTTATTTCCTATTTCTTTGTGCCTCCACACTCTTTTTAGCCCTTCCGAGTCCTCCCGGCTCGTGGGCGGCGGTGCGAGTCTCGGGTTATCGGGCCTTCCCGATAATCGGATTCTCGGGTCATTACATTCCTTCTGCCGGATTAAGTGATCATGTTTCAAGGTCTCCATAAGACTCTGTGAGCCTGAGATTCCCACTAGGACGCCGAGCTGGTTGTACCCTAAAAGCCCAATGGTCTAGAAAGCACTTTGTGAAACTCACGTTTTCTGTGAATGGACCTGAACGCGACCTTCAGGCCACCGCTACTTCAAGAAGGCGGTCTTGGCGTGACCACGTTCTGGTTTCAACACTCATTGCGTCGACTCTTTCCTTCGTGCGTTGACTCATCCTGAAGGGGGTCTTGACTCGACCACTACTTCAAGAGAATGGTCCTCACTTGACCATGATAAGTGCTATATTTTAAATCATAATTTACATCACATCCATCATCTTTGAGCATTATTTGAGTATATTTGTGCAACATGAGCATTAATTACATTCTCACATATTATTTGAGTCTTCATGCATTTTATCATCTTTTTGAGCTTAAAATACCATGTGAGAAATATTTAAATATTTACACAATTGGTTTGGAGTTAAATAGATTGATATTTTAATTTTCAGGAAACAACGACCTAGATCAGGGCGCTATTTAATTAATGACATCTTCAAGGGCGCGTACTCAGTAAGACGTGACACAAGACAAGGCGTCAATTCATTTGAAAAAAGAAAGTGGAAAAAGAAAAAAAAGAATTAGCGCCCGAGATGCAGTCGCTAATCATTGAAAGAACGCCCATATGAACAGTCGTCAATTCTTATTTTACGAAAATTAAAGAAAATAGCAAATGAGGAAATAAGGAAACTGACGCCGAGTGAAGAGGCGCTACTTCAGGAAAGGACGCCCTAGATTAAGGCGTCATTTAAAGAAAGGACGCCCCAACCTAAGTCGCTATTCAAAGTTGAACCAGAAAAGGCAACTGCAGGCTCCCGATCGAACTGTTCTTCCATGTTTGCTCTTATCTAAACAACATTTTATGGAAAGGAGGACTTTAATGATGGAAACGAGTCTACTGGATCAAGTTGCATTGTTGGAAATTGGTTTTTGGATCAAACTGGGAACCCACGATCGTGGATGCTCCTGTACCCTATAAATAGATGCCATGGCCGATGATGCATAAAGAGAGAGGTTGGAGGTCTGCCATAGGGATTTATTTTGAAGCTTTTTATTTCATCTTTTGTAGTTAAGTTCTTCATCAAAGTTCTTCGTTTTCCAATATTCTACAAATTCTTCTTCTTCATCTTCCTCTAACTCTTCCAGTTTTCAAAGTTATTTCCAGTTTTCCAAAGATTTGTCTATGCGTTTTTACTTTTCCTCTGGTTTTAAAATATTCTGCTATTTCTCATGTTTCTTCCCTTCCTGATCTTCTGTTGCTTCTGAGTTCTTCATGAAAGTTGTAGGTTGTTAAAAGTTATTCAATTTCTTCTTCTACCACTTCTTCAAATTCTCAACCTTTTTCAAATTACAATCAATTTTCCAAAGTTCAATTCTGCACTATTCATCAGCGACCACTCTATGTTCTATCACATTTTCCTCCATCTTCCTCTTATTTTCTGTCTTTGTGTTCTTCATCAATCTTCTTCCTCTCTTCGCCCTCTACAATTTTCTATTCTTTCACTTTGTATAATTCTCTCTAGATTTTAATCTATTTCTTCTTCTTCTAACCCTCTGTTTTCAAAACTGGTTTATGTTTTATCACCCATCATAGCCATCTCTTCCTCTCTTTTCACAACATACATGCTTTGATTTTAATTTTATTCTTCTTCCTCCACCTTTTCATCTCCATCTCCTATATTTCATCCACACATCCCTTTGGCGGATTCTCTTCCAATTGATCCTCTCACGGCGTCGGCATCCAAGGCGAGGCGATCTTCATCCAAGGCTTGGCAAGGAGTTGACGGCGTTCTTCATCCTATTGGCTTACAATTTCTTTTCTCTTCTTTTATTTTGCAAGTTGTAATTTTAGTTTTCATATACATTGTACTTGCCACCTCTCATAGCAATAAAGTTGATCTTTATGATATTGTATTTATCTTTCTATCTTCTCCAAATTTCTCTACTTAAACCCTCTCACATTCTTTATATAGTTTTTATGCAATTTATCTTTCCTTAGATTAATCACACTCAAAAATTCAGTTTTCAAAGCATAAGGTGTTTTTCCAACTTGTTAAAATAAGGATTTTTCCTCCTCGTGGGATCGACTCCGCTTACCACTATATAATTTGATTTTCTAATCTTTTAAAGTAAGTGAGTGTGAACATTTTGAAATTGTGGCACGGCTTTCTTAACGCACTAGTCGGTGCGCATCAGACCGCGTTTTCCCAAATTGTGTCTAACCCATGGTATGACCAAAAGGGTTGAGTCTACTCTATTCCTAGCTGGTCTTCTGATTATCTGGAACCCAATATCTCATACATTAATTTATTAATGAACTATGGAAATTAGTGAATGTATCGTTATGCCGCCGAATTCTTCTCGTAGCATGACCTTGTCTTTAATTCATCCTTGAACTCACATATATATTCACTTTGGTACGTTCCTACCTTGATTTTTGCTATCATGAAACTATTGTTGGGATTGTTATTATTGGTCTACAATATTATTTCTCGTGGAAGTAACTTGATTTATAACTTGAAGATTCAAGAGCGGGTACAGATGGTGTCCAAGAGCTCGACGCTAACCCCCTCGGGAGATGGCTGGAAACATATTGTAAACCATGGGATATGATGAACAATGGCGTCGCATTGTGCCAGGAGTATTTTTTTATAAACGGGTGAAAATCACGAGTCTTATCATGAAATTATTATATTCTTGTTACATGACTTTCTAGAAACATTACCTTTATGGTTATGAAAAGTATATTCACGTTACATGTTACTACATTCTCGTTACATGAAAGGCCAAACTTACATCTATATTTCAATCCTGCTTAATCATGTTCATCTATCTTGTTCATGCCTTGTTACTAGTGTTGCTTTGGTTTTATTCGTATGATTTATCGCATTTTCTTTTAAAGCTAAATTGTTAATTACTTAAACTTACCTTCATGTTGATGCGAAGATACCTACTGGGCAAGTGTGCTCATTCCCTACTTTGGATCCAATCTTTTTCAAGAAATTCTAGTGGATCGGATTCAGATTACCCGAGTAACTGATCCGAAGGCGAGAGCGATTGATGGACGAGAGAAGCCCTAGAATGTTACTAGTGTCATGAGTCTTGTTATAGTTAAGTTCCTTCACTGTAATAGGTGGTGAAGTTGATCATGTTATATCATCTTTTATTTTTATTGAGTCTAGAGTCAAGTCAAGTGTCATTATAAACCTTTCGATTATTATTGAATAAAGTGGAGTTTATTTATATATGGAGTTCACTCTTTTATGTGGATATGTTATAACTCTCTGATTGTCATTCTCGCTTCAGACTTTATTTGCAGGTTGTTCACGTTCCCGTCTTAATTCCGCTGCATATCTCGGGGCGTGACAGTGAATATCTGTGGTGTGATTGAACACCTAATTAAAAATAGCTAGGTTTGGTTGTGCCTGCAAGTTAGCTAGGGCTCCAATGAGGGAGCGACTGTAGTGTGGCCGAACACCTGATCAAAAACTATCAGTGTACCATTCCTTGTAGGGAGATAGTGAAAAGTCCAATAGTTGCTAAAGATTAGACATAGGGTTGACTTGAGGGTTAGTGTCGAACCAGGATAAAATCCCTATGTCTATCCGTGTGATTAATCATGCATCCTTTTCTCATATTGTTCTACTACCGCTGCACTCTTAATTTCATTTGTGTGACTACAATTATACTTACTACGCTTTAGTTTCATTCAGCATCAATTTTAAGCACTATAATTATGTCATACAAACTATTCTCAAATGCGATTTATAACAATTAAGTGTTATTTCTATGCACAGTTCTGCTAGAACTCTTATAATTTCTGTTCACATTAATTTTACAGTGTTCATATTTTTATTCAAATCGATCTAAACATTCTTTTATCACGAAGTATTTTTTAAATACCCATACACCCCCCTCTGGGTCGGCCATTGACTGGGTAACAAGGAGGACTTTGACTGTGTTACAGTTGTTTATCTATGTCGAAGCAAGGCAATACACAAGATTTCCTCTAACAGTGGAGAGTTTCGACCACGGTGTCATAGATTTTGACCGAATAGTTAGTCTTTTTTAGTGGGTTGAGGATTCAACAAAGAGTTTGTGTAGCACCCGAGAATTAATTAAATAATATAAAGGATAATAATTGAGAAATTATTTACCATTAATTGGAAATTCCTGTAGGAGAAGTTTTAACTAATTTATAAAAATCTAAAAAATTCATAATCAAGTAGAGGACCTAATTTCCAGACACTTCATTTTCTTAGTCAAACCCAAAATAAAATTTCTATCCAGCCGAATTAATGGAATTAGGACTAAAATCGTGTTTAAACTAACCGAACTTTAGATCGCTTAATTCGAGCCCAAATCTCGATCAATTGAGCCCAAACCAGGCCCATTCGATCGGCCTTGATGGGTAGCCCATTTCTCCTCTCATTCCATGTGAAAACCCTAACCCTAGAAGCTCAATTTTGGGCGAGAGGCGGCGCGACTTGGTCAATGCGCGATTCCCGCGCGTGTCGAGTTCGTGGGACTCTTCCCAGCCTTATCGACGCCCCCAGATCCAATTTCCCCTATAAATCTAACCCTCGACCAACCTAGAAACCCCATTTCCTACGGCGGCCGGCGAGGAGCTCGATCAAGGGTGGTTCTCGGCAAGTTCCTGGGAGGTGTTCTTATGCGATTCCGGCATCCTTCGTCCTCTTCTTCCTTCGATTAAGGCAGGTGATAGTAGATCAAACCCTAATAAAGCATCTTCGAGTCCCCTTTCTGTTGACACTAAAAGGCCTAATTTTTATTCAGTAGCTCGTGAGTATTTTCTGGATTAGTAGTAGCATGTCATAGTTAGGGCTCCGACCATGTCTTGTTCTTTCAATCGATTCAATGCTGGGTATAGGCAGGCTCAAACTCTAATTAAACATGATATACTGGGAATTATTATGTCCTCTTTCCGTTCATATCATTTTGCCCAAATTTTATGCATTTCATTGTCCTAATTAGTTTTTAGAATGAGGCTCTATCGGAGTTCACCGGAGACCGGGCGTGTCGACTTTGTTGCGGTCGCAGCAGGAATTGCCCTGGAACCCAGCGGTCTCGCGATAGGCTGTTTATTTCATTGGACCACCCTGGCCCATTGCGGCCCTTGTTAGACCATTTCTATGCAGAGTGATCGCTCGATAGACCGTCTCTTCCTATTATGTTTAAATCGTAAATTGTATCATAGAGTGGTCTATCGTCTGACCGTTTAGCTTGTTTAGCGGCCCTCTACAGACCACCTGTGATGCACAGTTTATGTTTTGTTTCATGTTTTAATAATTAGATTCAAATTTTGTGAACCTATGTATGTAGGATAGAAACCCACATAAAAATTGGAATCTGTGAAACATGTGTGATTTAACTATGTTCATGACTGAAATTCACCTTGTCCATCTACAATCACATCTCATCTTCTACAATTGATAAACATTAATTGTAATTATAACATGTAGTATAATATTTTTGCAAATTAATAGGTTTGTTCTGACAGTCACGCCACTCTGGTGGTGCTGGCTGACCGTTACATACTATTTTTTGATATTTTATTTGCCCTTAATCTTGTAATGGTTGGGACTCTCCAACGGATGCTCCTTTCGTTGGACTAGGACCTCCATTACGATACCTCCGTAAGCCCCCGCGAGCCTGGGATTCCCACTAGGATGTCGGGCGGGTTGTACCCCTAAAACCTGAACCTATCGACTTGATCGAATTGCTTGTTTCCACAGCCTGGAATCAGTAATGTCCTATTAATTGTAGCCTTTCTGGGTCCGCTACCATCAGGTTGCGGCCCAGGCATGACCGCCTGACACCTGAAGCGGCTCCTTTGTGACCGCATCTAACTGGCTAAGTGCCAGGTTCTGCTGGTTAATTTTTCCTTGAATTCCAGCGACCTAGTCATGATTGAGTCGGCCTATAGCCTCTAACTCAACCTGAGAAGTGTAGGCTGAACCCTGGTCCGGTTCCACCATGTCTCGGGCGGACTGGGAGCCCTTTTGGTCGATTGCTTTAGTCTTACTGGGCCCAAACTAGTTGCGATTGTCGCTGGACCGTTTTATACATTAAGCGGGCCTCTGAGGACCGTTATGTGGTGGGGTGGCCCAGTAGGGACCGTTTCCTTTTGTTGTGGCCCAAGCCTTTCTAATCTAAGCAGACCCTCCGAGACCGTTTTTCTTTTGAAGGCAGCCCATCTCGGACCGTCTTAGTCTTCTTACGGCCCACTGTGGACCGTTTTCATCATTTGGCGTTGGGTTTTGTCTCTCTGGCCCAGTATCCACTATGGCGGTCCACGATAGACTATTTTTTACCTTATGCGGCCTGGGTATGACTGCAACTCCTCTAGGAGCTTGTTTTTCGAGTGTTTCTTGTGTGCTTGTGTAGCCGGGCCAAGGTTGGCTTAAGCTACAAATTACCCTGATTGCATTCTTGTCTTTGGAAAGCCATAATCTTATGGTTTCCCACTCTATTAATGAAATATCACTTGATCTTAGAAAAAATAAGTTACATAACTTTACCTTGGAATTCTTGACCGATATTCTAGTGAATGTCTAGATTACTTGGGATCTTGGACCCACCAAATCAATGCCAACACATCATAAGGGCCCAGTCTGGTCCTGGGAGGAGCGCCCGAAAAGTACTAGTGTCTCGGGGAGTTGTAATGACATGGTGAGTCATTGCACCAAGTGCATGACTAGCGTGTTGTCTATGCCATTCATTCATTCTTTCATTATTTACACACATTTCTACAAGTTATTAGATTCCTACATGGAATTTATCTCTACATGAGTTGCTTGCTTGCGTGCTTGATCGGCCAAATTCCTGGAATTGATATATCTCTGTTCAATTTATTCTATTATTTTTTTTCATTCCATCAATTCTTGTTAGCTTGTTTTCACATGACATTTACTTAAATTGGTTAATTACTTAAACTTTGCCTGCTATTACCTACTGAGCGTTCGCTCACCCAATTGTTCTCCCCATTTCAGGTAATTCCGATCATGACTCGCAATCGGACGGGGTTGGGCAGGAGTGAAGAGCAGGAGTGGACCGTTAGATATGAATTTGGTAATTGTTTAGCAGTTGTGAAATAGTCACGTAGTAGTTTTGATGAGTCATTATTTTAGTATTGTCATTTAAGAGTTGTTGTCAAGAGTTGTAATCTTTTTCTTTATTTTTCTTTTCTTCGAGTCGATGTAAGACATTTTATTCTCTCATTTATGAATAAGTTGGTATCCTTGGAGTAATTCTCTCTCTTTGTAATTATGCTCTTATTTTCGTTCTTGCTCTGTTTATCATGAATGTATATAACTGCTGCATTCCGATATTCCGCGTCGGGGCGTGACAGTTTTGTGATATCATAGCCTAGGTTTTCTAAGTTCTTAGGTTTCTAAGTGGTGTCGTAGAACCCATGACTATGTTAAGGTCAAAGGATCCAACCCGGTGAGACTGGGTAGAGACTAAGGTTGAGTTAATTAATAAAACTCTAAAAGATTCCGGTTAGGTTGTTTCTAATTAATTTTTTGCTTGCATGTAGGAATCTATCAGTGTAACAACCCGGAGATCCGGATACCAGTAAATCGATACCAAGAACTCGGGGAAGCCACCCAAGAGGCTGATGAGGCCCCGTAAGGGTTGGAGGGTTTTGTCGAGGGGATGCATAATGAATGGAAATTACATGCGTGCAATATTAATTAAAGCAGTTATTTGAACTTTAAAATGGAAGCAACTTAAATATATCAGAGTGGTAAATATACATAATAGTCCAGATCCACAATATCTACAAGTCCGACAACTAATACAAAAATCAAAATATACAACTACTTGGGGCATACCCCGGCCAAAAATATACAGTAGGACAAAAATACCACTAAACAACCTACTGACCGACCACTGTTGGCTATTAAGGACGACCGTCAAAAGCACGGGAAGCGCAGAAGACGACTGCTCACCTGAAAGAGTAAGGGTGAGTCACAACCAGACCCAGTAGGGGTCACGCGGATCCCTACCTCGCATCTAAACATGCAAAAAGTAGTAAAGCATGCATTGGCAGAATTAAACATGCAATGTCATAATAAACAACAGTTTAGCAAAGCTGTAAAACTATCTAGACAGTTGATAACAACTATCTACATGCCAATTTAATTTAAGTATAAGCGTCAGGAGCTAAATCTAGCGTCAGGAGCTAAATCTACCAATAGAATAAACCTCAACAATTCCAAGTGACAGGAGAAAGAAGGACCACCAGAAAGTGGAACCAGATGCGTCCACTAACGGCTTACACTGCGTCTCAAGCATCTACGCAAGTCTGGATCGCGACAAGCGAGACGCGTAACAGTACCAGAAACAAGTACTAGTCAGGGTAACACTCGTCAGTGTCAGTCTAGGCCCCTGACCACGTGTGCACACACCAGCTCCTGCCTAGAGCCAGGCCTCTAGCTGGTTTCCCCCCTAGTAGGATGCTGCCGTTAAGCGGGGGCCTATAGAAATTAGTTTAAAAACTGTAAACCGGGACTATCCCTCCACCTCTCGCAGGTGGGCTGACACTAGAGGTCGCTGGGCTACGACTAGTGGTTCCATCACAAGGAAAGAGAAAGTAACTCTATTGGGATATAAACGTATGCCACAGTTTGTAAAATACTTTAAACATGGCGAATATGCAACATGGAACGCATAAAGAAATAAACACGCATCAATTAGAATTCTATAGAAAATGGCGGTCATATAATGGGCCGCTACAGTAGTACGCGGTCGAATGCCTGGCCGATATATGGAATGAGGCGGTCTATTAATGGGCCGCTAGACGCCCATCGCCTTACTGTTCTAAAGGACTTGGCGGTCGAAGGTTGGCCGCTAAAGGGACGTAGGCGGTCTTACGATAAGCGGCTAAAGGGTCATAAATGGTCTAAGGTGGACCGCTACACAAAAACTGACTTACTGTTTAATGGCTTCTAGCGGTCGAAGGGCGTCCGCTAAGGTTCATGGGACGGTCTATCGTGGGACCGCCACGATGATGAAACGGTATATATTTAGACCGCATTCAAGAAACGGTCACTGGTAGGACCGTTACCCTACCAGAGAATCGAAAATGCTGGATTTCCACAGGAAATCCCTCCCAATCGACCCAAATCGATGGGAATGGCTGGAAAAACCTGTTCCCTGTCATGCTATCGTCATTCCACAATAGTTAAAGGCTTGAAAACATAAATACAATGGCCTTGCTTGGATTAAAACATAAATGACGATGTTTATGGCACGAAAACCAAAAAGACAATGTCCAGGCTTGTGAAAGACATAAAGATGATGGGCATGGCAGTGGAAACGATCCGAGTGACGTCGAGAATGCATCCCCCTACCTCGATCGCAACGAAAATGCCGATCGGACTGCATGCAAGCCGAGGGTCGCCGCGGCTCTCCTCGTCCGATCCCGCCTCCACGCTCCACGGTTCGCAGCAACGTTGGCGTCAACGCGTCCCACGCGACGTGAGCTTTCCAACAGTGCCCTCCACGTCTCCGCCTGCAGCCCGATCGGACCGAGCCACCAAGAGAAGGGGAGAGATGTGTCGCGTGAGAGAGAGAGAGGGTGAGGGAGAGAGGAAATGAGAGAGGGGGGCGGTTTCGTGGGTTTTTTTTAAAAAAGGGTTTATTATTTATTTATTTATTTTGGTTAAAAACTTTAAATTGCCAAATAACCCCCATTTAAGCAATATTGTTAAAATGCCCATTTAATTTCTATTAATCTTCAACTAAATGGATAAAATGCTAGAAAAAACCCATTAAATCCATAAAATCACCTAAATTCATGGTTTACTATCTAGATTAAAACCAGAAATGATCAATTAACACACGGGCCTTATAGTCCCTCCCTCCTAATAGAAATTTTGCCCTCGAAATTTAAAAGGAAGCAGAAGGAGAGAACTGAAAGAAGATATACTGTATTCGAATAAGAACAGAAACTGCTGATGTATTTCATCCTCACGTTCCCAAGTAGCTTCATTCCCTGAGTGACGCTGCCAAATAACTTTTACCAGAGGGATTACCTTATTTCTCAATCGCTGCTCACGGCGATCTTCAATTCTAATCGGAAACTCTGGTGTAGACAAATCTGCAGACACTTCAGGCCAAACTGGATCATCTAGGACGTGAGATGCATCAGGGACATACTTCCTCAGCTAGGACACATGAGATACATCGTGGATTGCTTGCATCGCTGCTGGCAACTGAAGTCGATAAGCCACTTGGCCCATATGTTCCAAGATAGGAAACAGGCCAATGTAACGGGGACTGAGCTTTCCACGCTTCCCAAACCTCATCACACCTTTCATCGGAGATATTTTTACAAACATCATATCTCCCAGCTCAAATTGTAGTGGTCTCCTGCGCTGATCTGCAATGCTTTTCTGTCGACTCTAAGTTATCAACATTTTCTGCCTGATCAGACGAACCACATCAACACACTGCTAAACCATATCAATAAACGGTCACCAGATTCAAACCAATTCAAAGGTGTACGACAAGGACGCCCATATAAAGCTTCATACGGTGCCATACCAATGCTGGAGTGATAATTGTTATTATATGTAAATTCCACCACTGGCAAATGCTGACTCCATGAACCCTGCCAATCTAGGCAACACGATCGCAACATATCTTCTACAGTCTGAATAGTCCTTTCTGACTGACCATCAGATTGAGGATGATACGCTGAACTGAAAGCCAACTCTGTGCCCAACACTTTTTGAAAGCTGCACCAGAAGCCATAAGTAAATCATGGGTCACGATCTGACACAATAGATATTGGAATTCCATGCAATGGCACAATCTTTTCAACATAAAGCTTGGCCAATTTCTGAACACTCCATGCAACTTTGATCGGAATAATCTTGCTGTCTTTGTCAATCGATCGACCAACAGCCAGATTCCATGATAACCCTGTGAAGTTTGGGGTAAACCCACAATAAAATCTGTCGTAACATGATCCCATTTATACATCAAAATTTCTAATGGTTGAAGCATTCCTCCAGGCTTTTGATGCTCGGCTTTAACCTGTTGGCATGTCAAACATTTAGATACAAACTCAGCTACATCCTTTTTCATTCCTGGCCACCAGAACTACCTTTTTAGATTTTGATACATCTTGGTAGTGCCGGGGTGAATAGCATAATGGGATCCATGGGCTTCGCGCAAGATGGTATTCCTCAATTCATCAATAGCTAGAACATACATCCTCCCTCTGAAGCTGACCACCAACTCATCATCGAATTCAACATCATGCATCATTATAATGCGGGGCAATTCAGAATCAGCTTGCTGAGCTTCCTTAATCTGCTAATAAATAGCTGGAGTCATCACAAGACTAGCACACACAGCTACCATCAGGTCAGGAGGAATGTCCACACTAAAAGTCTCACTAGGAAACTGTTCCCACAATTTCCATTCTCGAACCAGCAAATGACTCATTTGCACTTTCCTACTTAGAGCATCAGCCACAACATTCATTTTACCTGGCTGATAGGAAAGAGTGAAATCATAGTCTTTCATATATTTCATCCATCTGCGCTGCCGAAGATTCAAATCTTTTTGAGAAAACACATACTGTAAGCTTTGATGATCAGTAAAGATCTCAAATTTCTCACCATACAGGTAGTGTCTCCAGATTTATAGTGTAAAGATCACCGCTGCAAGCTCCAAATCATGAGTTGGATAATTCTCTTCGTGATGTTTCAATTTTCGGGATGCATAAGATATAACTTTACCATGTTGCATAAGCACTGCACCCAGACCTACTCGAGATGCATCCGTGCATACCACGAATCCACCCAAGTCAGAAGGTAACACCAGCACTGGAGAAGAAGTAAGAAGCATTTTCAATTCATTGAAGCTCTGCTCACATTGATCTGACCAGACAAAAGGCACATCTTTTCGAGTCAGACGAGTCATTGGCGCGGTAATCCGTGTGAAATCTTGAATGAATCTTCGATAATAACCAGCAAGACCCAGAAAACTTCTGATCTCTGTCACAGTCCTTGGTCTCTGCCATTGAAGAATAGCCTCAATCTTAGCTGGATCAATTGCAACTCCGTCACCAGAAATCACATGGCCCAGAAAATGTACTTCTCGAAGCCAAAACTCACACTTGCTGAATTTTGCATAGAGCTCGTGATCTCATAGAGTCTGCAATACAATCCTAAGATGCTGCACATGCTCTTCGTCAGAAGCAGAATAGATAAGAATATCATCAACAAAGATCACCATAAATCGGTCCAGATATGGACGGAACACACGCTGCATCAGGTCCATAAAAGCTACTGGTGCATTGGTTAGCCCAAACGGCATAACCAAGAATTCAAAATGACCGTAACACGTGCCAAAAGCAGTCTTTTCCACATCAGATTCCTTAATCCTCAACTGGTAATAACCTGATCGAAGATCAATTTGTGAAAAGACAGTTGCTGACTGCAATTGATCAAACAAATTATCAATCCTGGGTAGATGATACTTATTCTTGATAGTCACCTGATTCAACTGCGTGTAATCAATACCTAGTCTCAGGCTTCCATCTTTCTTCTTCACAAACAAAACTGCAGCACCCCATGGAGAAAAGCTTGGACGGATATAGCCTTTTTCCAACAATTCTAACAACTGTGCTCGCAATTCTTTCAATTCAGCTGGAGCCATACGGTAAGGTGCCTTAGTCAAAGGTGCCGTACCTGGAATTAATTCAATCACCATTTCTATCTCTCGCTGAGGAGGTAAGCCTGGTAACCCATCAGGAAATACATTAGGAAATTCATAAACCACAGGAATAGCATTGATATCCTGCTATGGTGCCTCAACAGTAACCACCGAAGCCAAGAATCCCTGACAACCTGCATTAAGCAATCTACAGGCTCGAATAGCAGAAATAATCAAGCGAGAAGAACGAGATCGAATACCTTGGAAATAGAATGCTGGTTTCCCATGTGGCTGAAAATAGACTTTCTTTGATCTGCAATCAACCACGGCTCCATACTCTTCCAACCAATCCATGCCCAGAATAATATCATAATCCATCAGCTGCAAAGCATATAACCTAGCCAGCAACTGCTGATTGCCAATCACAATAGGAGTCTCTTCCAGACAAAGGGGAGTAAACATGAAATCTCCAGAAGGTAGCTCAACAAGCAACTCACAAGTCATTTCAGAAGTCGGCTCCTCAATACAGGCAATAAAGTCTTCAGAGATAAATGAATGAGAAGCACCTGAATCAAATAGAACACGAGCTGCATGATCATAAATCATAATCGTACCTTCCACGAGATGAGATGCCACGGCTTCAGCACGAGTTATATGAGAAACCTTCCCTTTTTGCTTCTTGCCAACTGTAGTAGACTGCTGGGATGAAGACACTGAAGCTTGAGGGTAATATTGCTGAGATTGTGGTGGTGGAGGAGGTCTGAACTGAGACGGTTGTGGTTGAGAAAACTGAGAAAACTGCACAGGTTTCGGCCTTAGAGGATAATCTCGAACCACATGTCCCGGCTGATCACAACGAAAACAAACTATCAGCATTGAACATGGCTTGCCTGAATGACTCCCACCACATCTCGGACACTGCCTCTGTTGACTCGCCATTGATCCCTGTCACTGCTGAAAAGAAGGAGTTGTTTGTTGCACAGTACCTGAAGATGCTTGCTGATCAAACTGCTTCTTGAATTTCTTAAACATCCGCTTTGACTTGGGTTTGGAAAAAGAAGTGCCATTGGCAGCAGGAACAGAAGGCTGAACTCCTGTTGCAGTCGGCTGACTAACCTGTTGATATTGCACACTGGGCTGAACTGACCCAGCCTGAGTACGCCCTTGGGATCTTGCCATGTCAAGCTCTAATGCCACAGCTGCCTAATATGCTGCATCCATCTCTGCTACCCTGGTTGCAATCAAAGGTTGCCTTAGCTCTGCTTTCAACCCTCGTAAAAATTGCTCAGTCTTTAGACCTTCATCGGCAAGAGTGTGAGGTGCATACCGACCCAATTCCATAAATTTGTTTCGATATTGCAGCACTGTCATGTCACCTTAAGCCAATCCCATGAATTGATACATCTTGTCCACTCTGAGATAAACAGGACTTTATGTACGGTCAAACGACGTGACAAATTCCTTCCAAGTTCTTTGACGAAGCGGACGGGATCGGAAAGTAACTTCCCACTCCATGATCCACCACGCGAGTGCTGCTCCTTGCAATTGGAATGTAGCCAGCATCATTTTCTCATCTTCCATGCACTCCATTGATCGGAATACACGCTCGGTTGCATCTATCCACACTCTAGCTGCATCAGGATCTACCTACCCTTCATATGCCGGTGGGTGGAATAGCAAAAACTCTTTCAATGCCCTTCCACGGCCACCTGGAGGCAAATCAGCTTGAGGAGCAGGATCAGCTTGAGCTGGCACTGGCACATTAACCGGAGGAGGAGAGGTGCCACTTTCCTCCCTAGGTACACGTGCCCTTCTACGAGGCGGCATTTTGATCTAGAAGAAGACACATAACAACAGAAAACCCGTCAGTAATCACAAAAAACATCCTAAGCCAGCAATAATAGACTCACATGACTTATTCTGGAGTAATGCAATTTCGATTCCTTATACATATCCTCAACACCGCTCTGATACCAAACGTAACGACCTGGATATTCGTATACCGGTATACCGATACCAAGAACTCGGGGAAGCCACCCAAGAGGCTGATGAGGCCTCGTAAGGGTTGGAGGGTTTTGTCGAGGGGATGCATAACGAAGAGAAATTACATGCGCGCAATATTAATTAAAGCAGTAATTTGAACTTTAATGCGGAAGCAACTTAAATATATCAGAGTGGTAAATATACATAATAGTCCATATCCATAATATCCACAAGTCTGACAACTAAAACAAAAATCAAAATATACAACTACTCGGGACATACCCCGGCCAAAAATATACAGTAGGACAAAAAGACCACTAAACAACCTACTGACCGACCACTGCTGGCTGCTAAGGATGACCGTCAAAAGCACGGGAAGCTGCGGAAGACGGCTGCTACTGCTCACCTGAAAGAGTAAGGGTGAGTCACAACCAGACTCAGTAGGGGTCACGCGGATCCCTACCTCGCATCTAAACATGCAAAAGTAGTAAAGCATGCATTGGTAGAATTAAACATAAAATGGAATAATAAACAACAGTTTAGCAAAGCTGTAAAACTATCTAGACAGTTGATAACAGCTATCTACATGCCAATTTAATTTAAGTATAAGCGTCAGGAGCTAAATCTAGCGTCAAGAGCTAAATCTACCAATAGAATAAACCTCAACAATTCTAAGTGATGGGAGAAAGAAGGACCACCAGAAAGTGAAACTAGATGCGTTCACTGATGGCTTACACTGCGTCTCAAGCATCTACGCAAGTCTGGATCGCGACAAGCGAGATGCGTAATAGTACCAGAAACAAGTACTAGTCAGGGTAACACTCGTCAGTGTCAGTCCAAGCCCCTTACCACGTGCGCACACACCGGCTCCTGCCTAAAGCCAGGACTTTAGCTAGTTTCCCCCCCTAGTAGGATGCTACCATTAAGCGGGGGTCCACGGAAACTAACTTAAAAATCGTAAACCTGGACTACCCCTCCACCTCTCCCAGGTGGGCCGACACAAGAGGTCACCGGGCTACGACTAGTGGTTCCATCACAAGGAAAGAGAAAGTAACTCTATTGGGATATAAATGTATGCCACAGTTTGTAAAATACTTTAAACATGGCGAATATGCAACATGGAACGCATAAAGAAATAAACATGCATCAATTAGAATTCTGTAGAAAATGGCGGTCATATAATGGGCCGCTACAGTAGTACGCGGTCGAATGCCTGGCCTCTATATGGAATGAGGTGGTCTATTAATGGGCCGCTAGACGCCCACCGCCTTACTATTCTAAAGGACTTGGCGGTCGAAGGTTGGCCGCTAAAGAGACGTAGGCGGTCTTACGATAAGCCGCCAAAGGGTCATAAACGGTCTAGGGTGGACCGCTACACAAAAATTGACTTACTGTTTAATGGCTTCTAGCGGTCGAAGGGCGGCGCTAAGGTTCATGGGACGGTCTATCGTGGGACCGCCACGATGATGAAACGGTCTATATTTAGACCGCGTTCAAGAAACGGTCACTGGTAGGACCGTTACCCTACCAGAGAACCGAAAATGCGGGATTTCCATAGGAAATACCTCCCAATCGACCCAAATCGATGGGAATGGCTAGAAAAACCTGTTCCCTGTCATGCTATCGTCATTCCACAATAGTTAAAGGCCTGAAAACATAAATACAAAGGCCATGCTTGGATTAAAACATAAATGATGATGTTCATGGCACGAAAACCAAAAAGACAATGTTCAGGCTTGTGGAAGACATAAAGACGATGGGCATGGCAGTGGAAACGATCCTAGTGACGTCGAGAATCCATCCCCTTACCTCAATGGCGACGAAAACGCCGATCGGACCGCATGCAAGTCGAGGGTCGCCGCGGCTCTCCTCGTTCGATCCCGCCTCCACGCTCCGCGGTTCGTAGCAACGTTGGCGTCAACGCATCCCTCGCGACACGAGCTTTCCAACGGTGCCCTCCACGTCTCCGCCTGTAGCCCGATCGAACCGAGCCACCAAGAGAGGGGGAGAGATGCGCCGCGTGAGAGAGAGAGAGGGTGAGGGAGAGAGAGAAATGAGAGAGGGGGGGTGGTTTCGTGGGTTTTTTTAAAAAGGGTTTGATTATTTATTTATTTATTTTGTTTAAAAACTTTAAATTTCCAAATAACCCCCATTTAAGCAATATTGTTAAAATTCCTATTTAATTTCTATAAATCTTCAACTAAAAGGATAAAATGCTAGAAAAAGCCCATTAAATCCATAAAAATCACCTAAATTCATGGTTTAATATCTAGATTAAAACTGGCAAGGATCCGTTAACACACGGGCCTTACAGTTAGAATGGCAGCTGAACGTGCGCAATGGAGGGATATGCAACGTATAGTGCAAGGTTTGACTCGGGCCCTCCAGCTGGTGGCCCAAGGAGGAGCAGCGCACCATGGGGCCAGTGATCTCCACCGTAATTTCTAAGGATTGAATCCCCCATGATTTGGTGGTTCGGCGGATCCTGACGAAGCCGAGCATTGGCTAAAAGAGATGGATCGGATTTTTGAAGTTATGCAATGCAGTGACCAAGAGCGTGTTCTCCTGACTACCTTCCAATTGGAACGTGACGCTCGTGCGTGGTGGGAATCAATAAAATCCACAATAGGAGATAGGTAGGTATCATGGAAAGAGTTCAAGGAG
This sequence comes from Amorphophallus konjac, assembly GCA_022559845.1. Taxonomy (NCBI): domain Eukaryota; kingdom Viridiplantae; phylum Streptophyta; class Magnoliopsida; order Alismatales; family Araceae; genus Amorphophallus; species Amorphophallus konjac. The sequence continues at coordinate 106,663,753 of CM040127.1, forward strand.
CTTTTCAATAGTAAATATTTCTCAGATAGAGTACAAGAAAAGAAGGCGGCGGAGTTCACTGCTTTGAAGCAAAGGAACTTGTCGATTGCTGAATATGAAGCTCAGTTCACTAGATTATCCCGCTATGCGACGCATTTGGTATCTATTGAAAAGATGAAGGCCAAGAGGTTTCTCAATGGATTGAAGCTTCAGTATATTAACCAATTGGCACCCTTGGAGATCCACACTTACGCTAAAATTGTGAGAAAGGCTCAAGTTCTCGAAGAAACCATGGAAATGATCGAGAGGATTCGAGGAAGGAATACCAAGAAAGAGCAGACCACTGGTTCTGGGAGTTTCAAACCCAACAGTTGTAAGAAGAGGCCCACTAGAGGGTCAAGCTCGTGGAAGGACAAGACGTTGAGAAGTGATGACAAGAAAGCAGGACCGGCTGCATTGTCCAAGGCTCTTTGTAAGTATTGTGATCGTCCGGGTCACAAGATGGAGGAGTGCTGGCATAAGCTAGGTGCCTGTTTGCGTTGTGGGAGCAGGGACCACCGTATCCCTGAGTGTCCTCTTCTATCAAATCAAGCTACACCGAACAAGTTGCAAGGAGGCCAAAAGCGGCAGGGCAAGCTTCAAGCCCTATAGGAAACCGAGATAGAAGCCACCGAGGAGAGTGGATTGGTTGAAGGTACACTTGTTATTTTTGATAAGCCGGCATTTATTCTCTTTGATACTGGAGCAATGCATTATTCTATTTCTCAAAGTTTTGCTAAGTCTTTATCTGCAAAACCTGTATTGATGAACTCTCAACTGGAAATATCAACCCCTATTGGTTCGGGTTTCGTAATTAAGTACTGGTATCCTTCTAGTAAGATTTTGGTTAATGAGCTGAATATGCCAGCTGATTTGGTCTGTAAGAAGAGGAAGGATTATGATGTAATCCTAGAGCAGATTGGTTAGCTAGGTGTGAGGCTAGCGTTCATTGTAAGTCTGGCACCGTGTCTTTCTCTAGGTACCCCGAGCTTTCTTTTGTCAGGGTTAGGCATTCTAAGCTCGTGCCACTTATATCGGCACTTCGGGTCAAGAAGTTGTTGAGGAAAGGATGTCAGACATTTGTGGCGTTGGTTTCTATGACCGACAAGAAGGAGTTGGAAATTAAGGACATCCCTATTGTCCGAGAATTCTCGGATGTGTTTCCTAAAGATTTGCCAGGACTTCCACCAGAAAGAGAGGTCATCTTTTCTATTGATTTAGTTCCTAGCACATCTCTAGTTTTTAAAGCTCTGTATCGTATCTCTCCTACGGAGTTAAGAGAATTGAAAGAGCAATTAATGGAGTTGCTTGAGAAGGGGTTTATTCATCCGAGTACATCCCCATGGGGAGCCCCAATGTTGTTTATAAGGAAGAAGGATGGTTCTTTGAGGCTGTGTATTGATTACCGCCAGCTTAACCAGCTTACTATCAAGAATAAGTACCCATTGCCAAGAATAGATGAGTTGTTCGATCAGATAGTAGGAGCATAATATTTTTCCAAGATTGATCTACGATCGGGATATCATCAGTTGCGGATCTAGGATGAAGATATCTTTAAAACATCATTTCAAAGTAGGTATGGGCATTTTGAGTTTTTTGTAATGCCTTTTGGTCTAACGAATGCTCCTGCAGCCTTTATGCAGTTGATGAATAGTGTGTTCCGGCCCTACTTAGATCAGTGGGTCGTGATTTTTATTGATGATATTTTAATATACTCCAAGAGTAAGGAGAAGCATGCAGAACACTTGAGGATGGCATTACAGATATTGAGGGACCAGCAGTTGTACACCAAGTTTAGTAAGTGTGAATTCTGGCTGCAAGAAGTGTCTTTTCTAGGGCACATTATTTCTAAAGATGAAATTTCTGTAGATCCCTCTAAGGTAGAGGCAGTGAGAAACTAGGGTAGGCCAGCGAATGTAACAGAAGTAAGAAGTTTTCTAGGTCTAGCAGGTTACTATCGGAGATTTATTAAGGATTTCTCCAAGATTGCGGTACCTCTGATTAGATTGACCCACAAAGAGAATCGATTTGAGTGGTCAGAAGACTGTGAACGAAGTTTTCAAACCTTGAAAGAATGTTTGACCACTGCCCCTGTTTTGGCCTTGCCTTCTGGAGAAGGAGGTTTCGAAGTCTATACTGATGCCTCAGGCATTGGCCTAGGGTGTGTGCTTATGCAGCATGGAAAAGTGATAGCCTATTCTTCTAGACAGTTGAGGAAGCATGAAGAGAATTATCATGTCCATGACTTAGAGCTCGTTGCAGTAGTTTTCGCCTTGAAGATTTGGAGGCACTACTTGTACGGAGAGACTTTTATTATATTTTCTGATCATAAGAGCTTGACGTATTTGTTCTCTCAGAAAGAGCTTAATATGAGGCAGAGAAGATGGCTTGAATATTTTAAGGACTTTAATTTCTCTATAGAATATCACCCTGGGAAGGGTAATGTAGTGGCTGATGCCTTGAGTCGTAAACCGATAGCAAAGTTGTAAGACCCGTGTCTTAAACGGTTCCTTAGAGGTTCGGATCTAGATTTTATTCTGTGAATTTCGGCTATTTTTACGGATTTTTAGGCTATTTTCTAGTAATTAATTGAATTAGTTAAAGTGTTTATATAATTGAATTGGGCATATTTATAATTTCGGTTCTTGAGGGGTTAATTTGCAATTTAAAGAATTTTTACAAAAAAATAGAAAAATCAGATTTCTTATAAAACTCACGCGCCCCTCTCTCTCTCCACTCACTCTCTCTCTCTCCCTCTCCCTCACTCGTTCTCTCTCTTCCTCTCTCCCTCTCACGATCTCTCCTCTCCCTCTCTCTCGGATTCTGTCTGGACGAGCCCGATTGAGGCACGGGAGGTACCGACGGGACGGGCTCGACGCGAGGATCGCGTGGATGCCAGCTTTGTCTCGATCCGCGGTACGTGGAGGTGTGTGGGGCCGAGAGTAGCCGCGGCGTCCCTTCGGCCGTTTGGCACCGAATCGCCGTCTTTGTCGCGATCGAGGTAGGGGGATGGAATCCCTGCGTCGCTAGGATCATTTTGACACCACATGCACGCACATGCACGGCCGTTTTCCTCATTTTCAGCGCAAAACTCCATGTTAGCCTATTTATGCTTAATTTCGTGAAATTAATTGTTATAGGCGTTGTTTTTAAATTTCAATGGCATGCTTAGTTGTAGAATGTTGTGGTTTGGCAGGTTTTATAGTTTTTCCACATTTTCCCGTCGATCCGGCTCGACCGGGAGGGAGTTCGGTTTTGAACCTGACCCGTCCGTTTCCCAGCTTGTGTAACGGTCCTCCCTGTGGCCGTTACACTGTAACGGCCCTCTCAGGGCGCGTTACATGCGTTGTGACGGCCCACGGTAGGGGCGTCACACTTGGTGTAACGGTCGACGCATGGGCCGTTACGTGACCTTCTTGGCCGTTTGACCTCATAAGGCGGTTGGCCTGACGGTCTGTCGTGCGACCGTCAGAGCCTTGTGACGTGCCCCTCTAAGTGCGTTACAACGTAGAAACCATGGGACCCCCTTTTTAACCCTCGGATGATCGTGACGGTCCGCTTGGGATGCGTCACAGCCTTGTGACGCACCACTCTAGGAGCGCTACGTTGTAGAAAAACTCTAAGTTTTATAGCTTCGGGTGGGCGTAACGGCTCAGGGGAGGCGCGTTACATTCGTGTAACGCCCCTGTCCTGGCGCGTTACAGCCTGGATCTAGTTTTCTGTGACGGCCCGCCCGGGACACGTCACCGACCTGTAGCACACCCTTCCCCGACCGTCACACCCTGTGACGCAGCAGACCTAGACCGTTACATTCCCCTTGTTTTTAAAAGCATGCATGGTCAATTTCTAATGCATTCCACGATATATATATGCCATGTTTAAGTTGTTTTATGAACGATGGCTTGTTATTAGATCCCGATGGAATTACTTTCTCTTTCCTTGTGATGGAACCACTAGTCGTAGCCCAGCGACTGAGCGTGTCGTCCCACCCGGGAGAGGTGGAGGGGTGTTCCCATTGAACGGTTTGTAAGTTAGTTACCGTGGGCCCCTGCGGTTACCGTTACGTCCAACGGGGGGGGGGGAACTAGCTAGAGGCCTGGCTCTAGACAGGAGTCAGTGTGTGCACACGTGGTCGGAGACTTGGACTGACACTGACGAGTGTTGCTCTGACTAGTACTTGGTTTGGTCCTGTTACGCCTCTCGCTTGTCACGTTCTAGACTTGCGAGTTGCTGAGACGCAGTGTAAGTCGTCGGAGGACGCATATGGTCTTGTTCTTCTAGTGGGTTGTTCCGTCTCTCACTTCACTTGGTTAGCAGTGATTTATTCTATTGGTAGATTTAGCTCCTGACGCTATTTCCTGTCGTTATTATTTATTTATTAAATTTGTGCATATGCCTATTTATCATTTAAATGCATGCTCTAATTACTTTTATATTTGCCTGCTTGGTTGTTTAGTGCGAGGTAGGGATCCGCGTGACCCCTACTGAGTCTGGCTGTGACTCATCCTTTCCTCTTTCAGGTGAGCCACCCCAGTCGTCTGCCGGTCCTTCTCGTGGTTGTGCCGACCATCGTTAGAGTGCCAGCTCCTGTCGATTTGTCTTGTTGTTCTTTTGAGCCGGGGTATACCCCGTGTAGTTGTACAGTGGACCTCTGTTATTTGTAAATCTGGACTATTGTATATATTTTACCACTCTGATATTTTAAATTACTTCCGCACTTATTTATTAATTGCTGTCCTAATTAATATTGCGTGCCTGCGGTCTCAATTTGTTATGCAACTCCTCAGCAAACTCCACTAACCCTTCAGAGGCCTCATCAGCCTCTTGGGTGGCTTCCCCAGTTCTTGGTATCGGTATATCGGTATCTAGAGCTTTGGGTCATCACAGTTGGTATCAGAGCGGTGTTGGGGATTTGTGTTAGGAATTGAAACTCGCGCTGGTCCAGAGTAAGTCCACTGAGTCATCCATTGCTGGCTTAGGATGTTTCTCGTGATTACTGATGGTTTTCCGTTATCGTGTATTTCCTAGATTCAAGATGTTGCCTCGTGGATGGAAGAAAGCTCGGGCTCCTCGGGAGGAGAGTGGCACTTCCTCTGCCCCAGCTGTACCAGTCTCTGTCAATCCTGCTCCGCATGAAGAAGTGCCCGGTGGTCGTGGTAGAGCGTTAAAGGAATTCCTGCTGTTCCACCCACCGACTTTCGAGGGTCAATCAGATCCGGAGGCAGCTAGATCGTGGCTCGATGCCACTGAGTGCGTGTTCCAATCGATGGAGTGCGCGGATGATGAGAGAGTCATGTTGGCTACTTATCAGCTTCAAGGTACCGCACGCACGTGGTGGACTACAGAGTGGGAGGTTACCTTCCGTTCCCGTCCGCTTCGGCAAATCACCTGGGCAGAGTTCACTACTGCTTTCGAGCATGCTTACACTCCGGCCTGCCTCAAGTTAGCGAAGATGTACCAGTTTCTAGAGCTGACGCAAGGTGACATGACTGTGTTGCAGTACCGAGATAATTTCATCGAATTGGGCAGGTACGCGCCCCATATTATTGCTGATGAAGCTATGAAGACTCAGCAGTTTCTGCGCGGACTGAAAGCGGAATTGAGCCTGCCATTGTTCGCTACTCGAGTGTCTGAGTTGGATTTAGCGTACCAGGCTGCTGTTGCAGTGGAGATGGAAATGGTGAGGACTCGAGGGCTTTCTCAGGCCAGAATGGTGCAGCCGACTGTGCAGTTTCAGCCGACTTACCAGCCGTCTGTCCCAGGATTTCCTTCTGCCGTTCCTGCTGTCAGTGGTGTCTCTTCTCCTTCTGATTCCCGTTTCCGGCAATTCAAGAATAAGAAATCGAAGAGGAAGTTTGAGCATTCGGTACCTTCCGATTCAAGTCAGCTGTCCGTTCCTTCTGTTCGACCGCGCCAAGATTTTTCCGGTAGTCAGCAGCGTCCGTGTCCGAGGTGTGGTGGCAGTCATCCAGGCGTGCCGTGTTCTTTGCCGATCGTCTATTACCGCTGTGATCAGCCGGGTCATGTAGTCTGAGACTGTCCGCTGAAGCCGAAACCGATGCAGTTCTCACAGTTTACCTAGCCGCAGCAGCCTCAGTTTCATCTTCCTCAGCCGCCTCAACCTCAGCCGTCTTATCTACCTGCTCCAGTTCCTTCCCAGCAGTCTTCTGCAGCCGGCCATCCTCCGAGAGGCAGAGTCACTCACATCACCCGTGCAGAAGCTGTGGCAGTTAATCTGGTAGAAGGTATGGTTTCGATTTTTGGTCGTCCAACTCATGTTCTTTTCGATTCTGGTGCAACTCATTCTTTTGTGTCCGAGGATTTTCTTGCTTGCATTGGGGAGCCAATGACCGAAGTGTCCTGTAATTTGCTCATGGAGTTACCCTCTGGAGATTTCATGTCCACTCCGGTGTGCCTGGAAGATTCCCCTATTGTCGTCAGTAATCGGCAGATGCCTGTGAAGCTTTACGCATTGAAATTGGCCGAATATGACGCTATTCTAGGTATGGACTGGCTGGAATTGTATGGTGCCGTGGTTAACTGCAGATACAAGCGAGTCTATTTTATGCCACGTGGAAAGCCAGCCTTCTATTTCCAAGGTATCGGTTTCTATTCTTTTCGTCTGTTTATTCCTGCCGTTAGGTGTAACTTTCTTTCAGTTTCCTCCTTGTCCTTCCGTTTAATTTCGGGGATGAAATTCCTTTTAGGGGGGAGGGACTGTAAGACCCGTGTCTTAAACGGATCCTTAGTGGTTCGGATCAAGATTTTATTCTGTGAATTTTGGCTATTTTTACGGATTTTTAGGCTATTTTCTAGTAATTAATTGAATTAGTTAAAGTGTTTATATAATTGAATTGGGCATATTTATAATTTAGGTTCTTGAGGGGTTAATTTGAAATTTAAAAAATTTACAAAAAAAATAGAAAAATCAGATTTCTTATAAAACTCACGCACCCCTCTCTCTCTCCACTCACTCTCTCGAACTCGCTCTCTCTTCCTCTCTCCCTCTCACGATCTCTCCTCTCCCTCTCTCTCGGATTCGGTCCAGACGGGCCCCGATCGAGGCACAGGAGGTACCGACGGGACGGGCTCGATGCGAGGATCGCGTGGACGCCGGCTTTGTCTCGATCCGCGATACGTGGAGGCGTGTGGGGCCGAGAGTAGCCGCGGCGTCCCTTCATCCGTTCGGCACCGAATCGCCGTCTTCATCGCGATCGAGGTAGGGGGATGGAATCCCTACATCGCTAGGATCATTTTGACGCCACATGCACGCACATGCACAGCCGTTTTCCTCATTTTCAGTGCAAAACTCCATGTTAGCCTATTTATGCTTAATTTCATGAAATTAATTGTTATAGGCATTGTTTTTAAATTTCAATGGCATGCTTAGTTGTAGAATGTTGTGGTTTGGCAGGTTTTATAGTTTTTCCACATTCTCCCGTCGATCCGGCTCGACCGGGAGGGAGTTCGGTTTTGAACCTGACCTGTCCGTTTCCCAGCTTGTGTAACGGTCCTCCCTGTGGCCGTTACACTGTAACGGCCCTCTCAGGGCACGTTACATGCGTTGTGACGGCCCATGGTAGGGGCGTCACACTTGGTGTAACGGTCGACGCATGGGCCGTTACGTGACCTTCTTGGCCGTTTGACCTCATAAGGCGGTTGGCCTGACGGCCTGTCGTGCAACCGTCAGAGCCTTGTGACACGCCCCTCTAAGTGCGTTACAGCGTAGAAACCATGGGACCCCCTTTTTAACCCTCGGATGACTGTGACGGTCCGCTTGGGATGCGTCACAGCCTTGTGACGCACCACTCTAGGAGCGTTACGTTGTAGAAAAACTCTAAGTTTTATAGGTTCGGGTGGGCGTAACGGCTCAGGGGAGGCGTATTACATTCGTGTAACGCCCCTGTCCTGGCGCGTTACAGCCTGGATCTAGTTTTCTGTGACGGCCTGCCCGGGACGCGTCACCGACCTGTAGCGCACCCTTCCCCGACCGTCACACCCTGTGACGCGGTAGACCGAGACTGTTACATTCCCCTAGTTTTTAAAAGCATGCATGGTCAATTTCTAATGCATTCCATGATATATATATGCCATGTTTAAGTTGTTTTATGAACGATGGCTTGTTATTAGATCCCGATGGAATTACTTTCTCTTTCCTTGTGATGGAACCACTAGTCGTAGCCCAGCGACTGAGCGTGTCGTCCCACCCGGGAGAGGTGGAGGGGTGTTCCCATTGAACGGTTTATAAGCTAGTTACCGTGGGCCCCTACGGTTACTGTTGCGTCCAACGGGGAGGGACTAGCTAGAGGCCTGGCTCTAGGCAGGAGTCAGTGTGTGCACACGTGGTCGGAGACTTGGACTGACACTGACGAGTGTTGCTCTGACTAGTACTTGGTTTGGTCCTGTTACGCCTCTCGCTTGTCACGTTCCAGACTTGCGAGTTGCCGAGACGCAGTGTAAGTCGTCGGAGGACGCATCTAGTCTTGTTCTTCTAGTGGGTTGTTCCGTCTCTCACTTCACTTGGTTAGCAGTGGTTTATTCTATTGGTAGATTTATCTCCTGACGCTATTTCCTGTCGTTATTATTTATTTATTAAATTTGTGCATATGCCTGTTTATCATTTAAATGCATGCTCTAATTACTTTTATATTTGCCTGCTTGGTTGTTTAGTGCGAGGTAGGGATCCACGTGACCCCTACTGAGTCTGACTGTGACTCACCCTTTCCTCTTTCAGGTGAGCCGCCCCAGTCGTCCGCCGGTCCTTCTCGTGGTTGTGCCGACCGTCGTTAGAGTGCCAGCTCCTGTCGGTTTGTCTTGTTGTTCTTTTGAGCCGGGGTATGCCCCGTGTAGTTGTACAGTGGACCTATGTTATTTGTAAATCTGGACTATTGTATATATTTTACCACTATGATATTTTAAATTGCTTCCGCACTTATTTATTAATTACTGTCCTAATTAATATTGCGCGCCTGCGGTCTCAACTCGTTATGCAACTCCTCAGCAAACTCCACTAACTCTTCAGGGGCCTCATCAGCCTCTTGGGTGGCTTCCCCAGTTCTTGGTATCGGTGTATCGATGTTATCGGTATATCGATATCCGGAGCTTTGGGTCGTCACAAAAGTTGTCTGGTCTCATGTTGCAAGAATAGAGATTGCTGGAGTAGTTGGCTAGTCTAGAACTTAATGTTAGCAAGGATCGGGTCATGATTGCTTAGTTTCAGCTTCGTCCCGAGCTGTTGATGGAAATTAAGACCCTACAAGATAATGATCCAGTGTTAGTAGAGATCAAGGGAAGTCTAAGTAATCGACCAGATTTTCTATTTGCTGATGATGGAAGATTGTTATTCCGAGGAAGGACTTGCGTCCCTGATTTAGCCGAAGTGAAGAGCAATATCCTTGAAGAAGCCCACAGATCCAAGTATACTATTCATCCTAGAGCCACTAAGATGTATCGAGATTTAAAGAGTTCTTTTTGGTGGCCAAATATGAAACGAGAAGTGGTAGAATTCGTGAGTAGATGTCTGGTATGCCAGCAAGTGAAAGCCGAACATTTTAGACCTGCCGGAAAATTTAAACCACTCGATATGCCACAGTGGAAGTGGGAGAGCATTGGCATGGATTTTATAATGGGATTACCAAGAACTCGTGGAGGTTTTGACTCCATATGGGTAATTGTGGATAGGTTGACTAAATCCACGCATTTCTTATCCATCAAGTCAAAGTGGTCAGTTGATGTCTTGGCTGCTCTATACATGAAGGAAGTGGTAAGACTACATGGTGTACTTATGAATATTGTGTCAGACAGAGATCCCAGATTCACTTCATATTTTTGGAAATGATTACAAGAGTCCTTAGAAACCCGTCTGAAATTTAGTACTGCTTTTCATCTTCAAACGGACGGGCAAACTGAGAGAACTAACCAGATTGTCAAAGATATGCTAAGGGCTTGCATGATCGACTTTGGTGGCAGTTCGCACGAACATTTGCCCTGCCTACAATAACAATTATCAATCCAGTATCCAGATGGCATCATTTGAGGCTTTTTATGGAAGGAGTTGCCGATCACCTTTGTGTTGGGACGAGGTAGGTGAGAAGCAATGGCTAGGACCATATCTCATTTCAGAATCATCTAAGAATATCCAGGTTATTCAGGATCATCTACAAGTTGCACAGTCAAGACAGAAAAGCTATGCAGATAACAGAAGGAGAGACTTGAAATTTCTAGTAGGCGAGCATGTGTTTTTGAAGGTTTCGCCTATGAGAGGAGTTCAAAGGTTTGGTATTCGTGGCAAGCTAAGTCCGAGATACATTGGCCCATTTGAGATTCTGGAGAGAGTTGGAGAAGTTGCCTACAGGTTGGCTTTACCACCACAGTTATCTGGAGTACATAATATTTTTCATGTGTCTATGCTGCGAAAGTATGTTTATGACCCCACACACATCATTCAACATGCGGACCTAGAATTGAAGGAAGATTTGACTTATGAGGAGAGACCTATCAAGATTTCTGATAAGAAGCAACAGCAACTCAAGAATCGGTCCATACCGAAGATCAGGATTTAGTGGAGTAGGCGTGGAACCGAAGAAGCCACCTGGGAATATGAAGAAGCTATCCGAAAGTAATACCCTGATCTATTTTAAGGTCAGTAATCTTATTTATCCCCATTTGATAAGTGCAGTGAATTTGGAGGATCAAATTCCTTAAACTGGGAGAGGGTGTAGCACCCGAGAATTAATTAAATAATATAAAGGATAATAATTGAGAAATTATTTACCATTGATTGGAAATTCCTTTAGGAGAAGTTTTAACTAATTTATAAAAATCTAGAAAATTCATAATCAAGTAGAGGACCTAATTTTCAGACACTTCGTCTTCTCGGTCGAACCCTAAATAAAATTTCTATCCAGCCGAATTAATGGAATTAGGACTAAAATCGTGTTTAAACTAACCAAACTTTAGATCGCTTAATTCAAGCCCAAATCTCGATCAATTGAGCCCAAACCAGGCCCATTCGAACTGCCTTGATGGGTAGCCCATTTCCCTTCTCATTCCACGTGAAAACCCTAATCCTAGAAGCTCAATTTTGGGCGAGAGGCGGCGCGACTTGGTCAATGCGCGATTCCCACGCGCGTCGAGTTCGTGGGACTCTTCCCAGCCTTATCGACCCCCCCAGATCCAATTGCCCCTATAAATCTAACCCTCGACCAACCTAGAAACCCCATTTGCTGCGGCAGCCGGCGAGGAGCTCGATCAAGGGTGGTTCTCGGCGAGTTCCTGGGAGGTGTTCTTGTGCGATTTCGGCATCCTTCATCCTCTTCTTCCTTCGATTAAGGTAGGTGATAGTGGATCAAACCCTAATAAAGTTATATCATTGAAAGCATCTTCGAGTCCTCATTCTGTTGACACTAAAAGCCCTAATTTTTATTCAGTAGATCGTGAGTATTTTTTGGATTAGTAGCAGCATGTCACAGTTAGGGTTCTGACCATGTCTTGTTCTTTCAATCGATTCAATGCTGGGTATAGGCAGGCTCAAACTCTAATTAAACATGATATACTGGGTTTTATTATGTCCTCTTTCCGTTCATACCATTTTACCCAAATTTTATGCATTACATCATCCTAATTAGTTCCTAGAATGAGGCTCTATCAGAGTTCGCCGGAGATCGGGCATGTTGACTTTGTTGCGATCGCAGCAGGAACCGCCCTGGAACCCAGCGGTCTCGCGATAGGCCGTTTATTTCATTGGACCACCCTGGCCCTTTGCGGCCCTTGTTAGACCGTTTCTATGCAGAGCAGTCGCTCGATAGACCGTCTCTGCCTATTGTTTTTAAATTGTAAATTGTATCATAGAGCGGTCTATCGTCTGACCATTTAGCTTGTTTAGCGGCCCTCTCCAGACCGCCTATGACGCATCGTTTATGTTTTGTTTCTTGTTTTTATAATTAGGTTCAAATTTTGTAAAACTATGTATGTAGGATAGAAACCCACATAAAAATTGGAATATGTGAAACATGTGTGATTTACTTATGTTCATGACTAAAATTCACCTTGTCCATCTACAATCACATCTCATCTTCTACAATTGATAAACATTAATTGTAATTATAACATGCAGTATAACGTTTTTGCAAATTAATAGGTTTGTTCTGATAGTCACGCCACTCCGATGGTGCTGGCTGACCGTTACACACTATTTTTCGATGTTTTATTTTCCCTTAATCTTGTAATGGTTGGGACTCTCCGTCGGATACTCCTTCCGTCGGACTAAGACCTCCATTACGAGACCTCCATAAGCCCCTGCGAGCCTGGGATTCTCACTAGGACGCCGGGCGGGTTGTACCCCTAAAACCTGAACCTATCGACTTGATCGAATCGCTTGTTTCCGTAGCCCGAAATCGAGACTGTCCTGTTAATTGCAGCCTTTCTGGGACCGTTACCATAAGGTTGCGGCCCAGGCATGACCGCCTGACACCTGAAGCGGCTCCTTTGTGACCGCATCTAACTGGCTAAGTGCCAGGTTCTGTTGGTCGATTTTTCCTTGAATTCCATCGACCTAGCCATGATTGTGTCGGCCTATAGCCTCTAACTCGACTTGAGAAGTGTGGGCTAGACCCTAGTCCGGTTCCACCATGTCTCGGGCGGGCTGGGAGCCCTTTTAGTCGATTGCTTTAGTCTTACTGGGCCCAAACTAGTTGCGATTGTCGCTGGACTGTTTTATCCATTAAGCAGGCCTTTGAGGACCGTTTATGTGGTGGGGTGGCCCAGTAGGGACCGTTTCCTTTTGTTGTGGCCCAGAAGCCTTTCTGATCTAAACAGCCCCTCCGGGACCGTTTTTCTTTTGAAGGCGGCCCATCCAGGACCGTCTTAGTCTTCTTACGGCCCACTATAGACCGTTTTCATCCTTTGGCGCTGGGCTTTGTCTCTCTGGCCCTTTCTCCACTGTGGCGGTCCACGATAGACCGTTTTTTACCTTATGCGGCCTAGGTATGACTTTAACTCCTCTAGGAGCTTGTTTTTCGCATGTTTCTTGTGTGCTTGGGTAACCGGGCCAAGGTTGGCTTAAGTTACAAATTACCCTGATTGCATTCTTGTCTTTGGCAAGCCATAATCTTATGGTTTCCCACTCTATTATTAAAATATCACTTGATCTTAGAAAAAATAAGTTATATAGCTTGATCTTGGAATTCCTGGCCGATTCTAGTGAATGTCTTGATTACTTGAGATCTTGGATCCACCAAATCAATGCCAACGCATCACAAGGGCCCGGTCTGGTCCTAGGAGGAGCGCTCGAAAAGTACTAGTGTCCCAGGGAGTTGTAATGACATGGTGAGGCATTGCACCGAGTGCATGACTAGCGTGTTGTCTATGACATTCATTCATTCATTATTCACACACATTTCTACAGGTTATTAGATTCCTACATGGAATTTATCTCTACATGAGTTCCCAACTTACGTGTTTGATCGGCCAAATTCCTGGAATTGATATATCTCTGTTCAATTCATTCTATTATTTTTTTTTCATTCCATCAATTCTTGTTAGCTTGTTTTCACATGACATTTACTTAAATTAGTTAATTACTTAAACTTTGCCTGCTATTACCTACTGAGCGTTCACACACCTAATTTTCCCCCCATTTCAGGTAATTCCGATGATGACTCGCAATCGGACGGGGTTGGGCAGGAGTGAAGACCAGGAGTGGACCGTTAGATATGAATTTGGCAGTTGTTTTAGCAGTTGTGAAATAGTCACATAGTAGTTTTGATGAGTCGTTGTTTTAGTAATGTCATTTAAGAGTTGTTGTCAAGAGTTGTAATCTTTTTCTTTATTTTCTTTTCTTCGAGTCGTGATGTAAGACATTTTATTCTCTCATTTATGAATAAGTTGGTATCCTTGGAGTAATTCTCTCTCTTTGCAATTATGCTCTTATTTCCGTTCTTGCTCTGTTTGTCATGAATGTATATAACTGCTGCGTTCCGATATTCTACGTCGGGACGTGACAGATTGCAACTGAGTAAATAGTCTGACTGAGTGTTTCAACTGAAGGTGCAGTTTATACGATGTTTAATAGTTGTTTAGTCCCAAACATGGCCTTACTTCCCTTTTTCTTTGTCATCACCGATTATGTGTTTATGCTCACGAAGTTTTACATAAATTATGTTATCAATCAAAACATACAAACATAATCATTTATGAACAGGAGATTAACATATCTCATCCTAACCCAACTAAAGTGGCATATTATTGATATTTGAGATATGTTGTCAGCTATTGAAACATCACAAATATTAAATGCCTTATCTTTCTAACTATCGATAGTATCAAAATAAATCACTTGTATAAGAGAACCGATTCAAATCTAAAGACACTGTAACAATAAGTAAATCAGACACTCTATCGAAACATTTATTGAAGAATAAATAACAAGTTTGTTGATGTAAACTATCATAAATTGTACCTTTTATAATTTATAAAAATTTACATACACAATGGAAAATAAATCTCTCTCTAACCATCTGCATAGTTTCTAGATCAACTATAATACAACTAGTGGAGTATATTAAAGCACCCCTCTCATTAGCATATATCTAAGGTAGTGATAATGAATATGGATATGTTTGTTAGGAGTTGATATTTGGAGTTATTGGTGAAAGTCAATAAGATCCCGTCCTCATAAAGTAATGCACTATCATCCTGGTGAGATGTATAATACCTAATTGTTGCACGGAGCTCCGAGAAAAATGTCACATCCATTAACGTGGGCTAGGACCTACGAAGGTAGGGCCAAATGTACGTGTTCAACAGACCAGGTTCCGCGATTTCTTAAGCGGCTAATAAGCGCCCATGTGCAAAGCGTGCGATCTCGTGCGAATCCGTCCACGTCTGGGCAGATCGGATCCGCTGGATGGGCGACTGGGCGAGGGGTTGGATTTGAACATGCCGGCGGATTTCGGCATGTGGTCCTCGTTCTCCCCCCACCCCACCTTCCCCGGCCGCCCCGTTTACACGCACGTGATCGGCCGGTGACGGGCACACCATAGCGGCTACGCGCACCGCAGCATTATTTCCCGCCGTTCCACGGACACACCGTTTTCACCTTTTTCCCTCACGTGCTCTTTTCTCTCTCTATTTCGCCGCCCTGTCTCGGTCTTCGCTCCTCGGTCGCCTTTTAAAAGCCTGGTCCCCCCGCCCTCTTTCCTCTGCCCATCTTTACACTTTGCCATCTTACGCCACCCCGCAAACAGCGAACCAGCAGAAAGCGGAGGCCATCTCTCTCTCTCTCTCGGAAGCAGATACCCCAATGGGGAGCATATTTCTCCGCGGTGGCGATGGCAGCGACGCGGCGGACACGGAGCTGTCCCTCCGGACGGGTGGAGGAAGTAGCAGCAGTAGCAGCCCGTTGCCGGCGTCGCCTCAAGCTCTGCCCTCGCCTGCAGCCTCAACACCCGAGTCGCCGCAGGGGGGGCACCACCAGCCACTGACCATCTTCTACGGCGGTCGGATCTGTGTCTGCGACGTCACGGAGGTCCAGGCCAGGGCCATCCTCGCTGCTGCCCAGATGGGATCGACGACGGAAGAAAGGGAAGCTGCGGCGCCAGCAGCGGCGGCGCGGGAAGCGCAAGGCGAGGTCGCCGGGGAGCAGCTCCCCCGCGGCGGTGTTTCTTCTCGCCCTGTGGTCGACGTGGTGAGGCAGCCGTCGCAGCAACTCCGCCCGGGTCTGTCCATGAAGGTGTCCCTGCAGCGGTTCCTCCAGAAGCGCAAGGGCAGGGGCGTCGTCCCCGGCAACGCCCCAGTCGCGTCGGCGTCTCCCTACGCGCGTCCTCTCGACCACGTTCGCACTTATCGTCACCTTCAACAACAGCAGCAGCTCCAGCGGCGGGCGTCTTTGTTCTTGTAGAAGAGAGAGGGTAGATGATGAAGGGGAAATTAAGTTACGTACCGGGGTGGACGAAATCTACAGCATGTCAAGTGCAGCATCTAATTAACGAGCAAATGGCGTTTGTTCTGGGTTGCAGAGTTTTCCTTCGCATCTATTCAATCTAGAATACAGCGAAAGATAGGGATTGGTACATATGGCGCTCCGTCCGTGAACATTGCTAGGGTTGCTCCCATTTTGCGCATGTACTGGTGTTTCCCCTTCTTGTGTTAATAAAAAATCTTCATTCGAAATCCTGGCGTATGTTGCGAGTCAACTTATATTTTCTAATTCTATTCTCCAGCATGAATTGGGATCGGATGCATATTGGTAGACTCCGCTCCATTTCTGAGGATCTTGACACCAAATTATGTATCTTGGATCTTGACATTGATCCGGCAACTCAAATCTTCTCAACAAACAAGTTTCGAGCGGATTGTGTCATGAGAGTCATCAATTTCACGTCCATGCATCATAAATCTATCCATCTATTGCTTTGAGAATTTTTTTTCTTCATTTGAGCTTAGTTTGGGTGTGCACGGTTAGGAAAATAGGGCAAGAAAATAGATTTCACTGGATACAAAGATAATCTGAATTTTTTTTTTGAGAAATAAAGAGCACATTTGGAAGACCTACATATCTTTAGACCAAATTTGGTGGGGTTGGGAGATGTTATCGGAGAGAGACTTACAGGCACAAACTGTTGGAAATAATAAGAGAATATGCTAATCCGGATGGATAAGAACATACCTATTATCACAGTAATCTACTATAACAACAAAAAGGGAAACGAGTTTAGAATCGCCTGTTCAGGAGAAAAACGTGTCGTAGATGACACTGTCTTTGAAACGAAAGATGCCCCCTCCTCTAGTACAGGGTTCACTGGCGTCTCGTCCCCGAGATATGACTCCCCCACTGACTGCTCCAGGTGTCAGGCCAGAGTAAAAGAAAAGTTGCAGAAGAAGGAAAACAAAGAGCACTGTTCGCAGAGAGCATTTTCTGAGAGTACAATTTCACAAATTGAGTCAGTGAGAACCTCTGTCTCTGAAACACGCCCCCTTATAGAAGTCTTGGGCAGTTAGAATCTCAACAGATGCGATCCTAACAGTAGGCCCATAATTGGCCAAAGCCCAACAGGTGTGACCCAACGGTAGGCCCAAATCAAATTCAAAACTCGGTAACCAGCCGGCCCAACCCAACCCAACACAACACAACACAACGCAACGCAGCCCGGCCCGAAACGGCTCGGCTCGGCTCGGCTCGACGCAGCACGACACAAACAAACAAATAAATAAATATATTATTTATTTCTATTCGATCAAACCACTTAATCCCACACACTATTCGAGCCCACATCCTATGCCCCTTGGGTCCCCAAGGGTGAGCTCTCCAATACATAAATCCAAGGAAGTCTTTCCAACTTCCAATATGGGACTAAACATTAAATGAGGAATTTGAATCAACATAAGGGCCATAAATTCTAACATTCCCCCACTTGATTCAAATTCCAAAATCAACGAAGTAAACAAAATAAAACAAAGTTCTGGGCAAAAACTACTATGTCATGGGTGAAGGTGTCTTCCGGACTTGAACCTTCACTTAGTGAAATTAAGTCATCATCTGAAAGAGACTGTAGTGGACTAGGCCTTGAACTAAGCCCTTTTACTCAGACTGTTACTTAATTCACAACATAGTACATCAGTGATCAGATTCTTTATATGGTAGTGCTATAGGCCATGCACTGATATCTCGTCTCATGAGTGCTCAAGAGAATACCCAATTCCCATAGATCGCGGCCCCACGATCACACTCACGTAGGTGGGTCTCCAAGGGTACCAGCCACGGTCCATACCCTGTCTTATAAGGCCTTGATCCCATTAAGAGCATAGCTCATCCTAGTGCCGTTACAGTAGAGCACTGATCATCATTCACGGAAATAGGTATACAAAGTAAGTAGTGCTCTCCAATTACCCAATAGCTCGTATTCCACATTGAACCTACTTCATGGGATCTCCAATCACATAGGTTGGGTATCTGCTATGGTAACTGACTGTGGGATTTCAATTCCATCCCCTTTGATGATTCAAATACTAGCCTCCTCGCTAGACCTTTTGTAAAAGGATCTGCCAAATTATCCAATGACTTTACAAATTCTAATGAGATTACACCTTGTGATATCTTCTCTCTCACAGAATTCCATCTAATACTAAGATGTCTCCTCTTTTCATTAATTATCGTTTGTTTTACTTTATCTATCACAGAACGACTATCACAATGCATAGAAATTACAGGTAAAGGTTTATTCACAATAGGAATATTAGATAAAAGATTTTTAAGCCATTCAGCTTCAGAACATGCAATATCTAATGCAATTAATTCAGCTTCCATAGTAGATCTAGCAATAATAGTTTGTTTTACAGATTTCCATGCCACAGTTACCCCTCCTAGGGTAAACACATAACCACTTGTAGAAATGGTATCAGAAGAATTAGTTATCAAATTTACATCACAATACCCTTCTAGGACAGCAGGGAATCCAGAAATGTTAATGCTAAATCCTTTATTCCTTTAAGATATTTAAAAACTCTTTCTAAAGCATGCCAATGTTCTTGACTAGGGTTACTAGTGAATCTACTTAGTACCCCCACAGAATAAGCTAAATCAGGTCTAGTACTGTTTGTTAAATACATGAGACTACCTATGATTTGTGCATATTTTTCTTGAGAAACAGGGTTACTTAAATTTTTTGTTAAGTTTGTACCAGGAGTAAAAGGTGTAGAAACAGGAGTACAATCCAAATAATTGAATCTTTCTAAAATTTTATGCACATAATGAGATTGAGACATGGAGATTCCATTAGATGTTCTATTGAGTTTAATTCCTAAAATCACATCAGCAAGACCTAAATCTTTCATATCAAATTTAGAAGATAAAAATGACTGAGTTTCATTAATAATTTCCATGCTGGTTTCAAATATCAAAATATCATCAACATAAAGACATAATATCACACAAGAATAACCAACAATTTTACTATAAACACATTTATCAGAATCATTTATGACAAAGCCATTTTCTAAGACAACTTTGTTGAATTTTTCATTCCATTGTTTAGGAGCTTGTTTTAAACCATACAAGGATTTAATTAATTTGCAAACTTTATTCTCCTGTCCACACACCACAAAACCTTCTGGCTGATCCATATAGATCTCCTCTTCTAAATCTCCATTAAGGAAAGCAGTTTTAACGTCCATTTGATGGACCTCGAGTCTATATATAGCAGCCAAGGCAATTAATACACGTATGGTGGCAAATCTAGATACAGGAGAGTATGTATCAAAATAATCCATGCCTTTCTTCTGTGTATATCCTTTTGCAACTAATCTTGCCTTAAATTTATCAATGGAACCATCAGGTTTAAGTTTCCTTTTAAAGATCCATTTGCAACCAATTGGTTTACTCCCAAGAGGTAAATCACATAAAATCCATGTATGATTATTCATGATTGAATCCATTTCACTATTAATAGCTTCTTTCCAAAAACTAGAATCAATAGAACTCATAGCATCATGAAAAGTCTGAGGATCATCCTCAGCCAAATAGATTAAAAAATCATCACCAAAGTTCTTTTCTTTTCTTATTCTTTTAGGTCTTTCTACAATAGATTCAGGTTCTATGATAGAAGTATCATGTTGAGAGTAATTAAGAGATGATGTTCCTTCTTCAATATGTCTTGTGACATTATTTTTCATAGGAAAAATATTTTCATAATAAACAGCATCAGATGCTCTTATTTCAATAATAGTGTTAACACTTATATCACTAATGTCAGATTTTATCACAAGGAACCTGTTTGTAGCACTATTTTCAGCATATCCAATAAAAATAGCATCTACTGTTTTAGGACCTATTTTCTCTTCTTATTTTCAGGAATTTTAACTTTTACAAAACAGCCCCAAACTTTAAGATTATTTAAGTTGGATTTTCTTTTGCACCATAACTCATAGGGTGAGGTGTCAACATTCTTATGAGGTATCATATTCAAAATATAGCATGCAGTTAACAAAGCTTCCCCCACATATTATTAAGTAAACCAGAATATGTTAACATTGAATTTATTACATCTAATAAAGTTCGATTTTTTCTTTCAGCTATACCATTAGATTGAGCAGAATAAGGGACAGTTGTTTCATGTATGATACCACACTCTTCAAAAAATTGAGCAAAATCATTAGAAATATATTCTCCTCCTCTATCAGACCTAACCCTTTTGATGGTTTTCCCTATTTGATTTTCTGCTAAGTTCTTATAGATTTTAAATTTTTCTAAAGCTTCATCTTTAGATCTCAAAAGATATATATAGCAGAATCTAGAGTGATCATCTATAAATGTTATAAAATATCTCTTGCTATTTCTAGTTAATACACCATTTGAATCACATACATCAGTATGAATTAAATTTAGAAGATCACTACTCCTTTCAACAGATTTAAAGGGATGTCTAGGGAGTTTTGCTTCAACACAAGTTTCACATCTAACTTTATTATATATATCCGTTTTAGGAATTATATTTAAACCCATCATCCTTCTCATTGTCTTAAAATTCACATGACATAGTCTAGAATGCCATAAATCACTAGAATCTGAATTAACAACAGAAGTTGAGGAATCAGTAGAAATATTGATATTATTGACCACATAAGGACAAAGTACATTCAACTTAAACAATCCTTCACTTACATAACCCTTTCCAATAAAATTTCCAAACTTAGTGACTACAACTTTCCCAGATTCAAAAACTAACTTATAATTATTCTTATTTAATAAAAATCCACTAATAAGGTTCCTCCGAATTACAGGCACATGCTGTACTCCTTGGAGAGATAGGACCTTTCCTGAAGTTAACTTCAAATCAACTCGTCCTTCCCCCACAACTCGAGCAGCACTGGAGTTCCCCAAAGTTACACTCTTGTTGGTGGCCTGATAGGTGGTAAAAGTATGTCGATCAAAATAAACATGAGTGTTAGCCCCCGTATCAATCCACCAATCATTAGAAAAATTAATTAAATTTATTTCAGGGAATAATGTTACAAACCCATCAGAAGGCTCAGAAGTAGAAGATCCAGAAGTTATCATGTTAACTTGAGGATTTGGAGTTTGGTTATGATCATGGCGATGGAACTTGGGACGAGGTCTGTCACCATCCTTTCTCTCATAGCAATTCTTGGTAAAATGACCTGGTCTTCCACACACATAACAATATTTCTGATTAGACTGATTCTTAAAATTTTTCCCTTTAGCCTTATAGTTTTGATTCCTTTGATAATTGGCCTTCTTATGGTTATGGAACTTAGGATTAGGATTCTGGAACCTAGGATTATGGCCATTTCTATTTCTGTTGTTATTTTCAGTCAGGTTGACATTGGAGGAGTTTTTAGACTCAATTAGTTTTCTTTGTTCTTCCTCAATCCGAATAGAACACTGAAGTTCATCTAATGAAATCTTAGAATGTTTATGCTGAAGGGATCTAGCAAAATTATGCCAGGAAGGTGGGAGTTTATCAATCAGACATGAAACAATTAAATTTTCATCCATATTCTGACCTCTTGATTTCATTTCACACACAATGTTGAGGAATTCGTGAGTTTGAGAAACAACAGACACGGAATCAGACATGGTGAAATGCAGAAATTTAGATGCAATAAATCGTTCAATTCCAGCATCTTCTTTACCATATTTATCTTCTAATGCTTTCCATAATTCTCGTGCAGTAGGAATTGAACAATAAATGTCATATAGTGTATCATGCAAATTACTAAGAATTCGACCATGGCATAGATAATCTTTTTCATTAGGAGTGTATGCAGGTTTTACAGATATAGAACCGACTGCAGAAGATGCATTATTTGCAGGAGTGGATGAATCATGAGTGTGGTCTGTATCAGAAGAGGATGGCACATCTTTAGATTCACTGATAGCAGAAAATAGACCAAGAGAGGTCAGAAGGAATTTCATCTTCTGTTGCCATCTCTTAAAGTTAGTACCCGAAAATTTTTCAGGCCTTAGGTCCTCCATATTGGATAACGAAAATCCAGACATAGCAATGGTTTTTCGTTTCAAAAAATTGTTGGAAATAATAAGGGAATATGCTAGTCCGGATGGATAAGAACAGACCAATTATCACAGTAATCTACTATAACAACAAAAAGGGAAACGAGTTTAGAATCGCCTATTTAGGAGAGAAATGTGTCGTAGATGACACTGTCTTTGAAATGAAAGACGCCCCCTCCTCTAGCACAGGGTTCACTGGCGCCTCATCCCTGAGATATGACTCCCCCACTGACTGCTCCGGGTGCCAAGCCAGAGTAAAAGAAAAGTTGCAGAAGAAGGAAAATAAAGAGCACTATTCGCAGAGAGCGTTATCTGAGAGTACAATTTCGCAAACTGAGTCAGCGAGAACCTCTGTCTCTGAAACACGCCCCCTTATAGAAGTCTCGGGCAGTTAGAATCTCAACAGATGCGATCATAATTGGCCAAAGTCCAACAGGTGTGACCCAACGGTAGGCCCAAATCAAATTCAAAACTCGGTAACCGGCCGGCCCAACACAACACAACACAACGCAACGCAGCGCGGCCCGGCCCGGCCCGACACGGCTCGACTCGACTCGGCTCGGCTCGGCGCTGCACGACACAAATAAATAAATAAATAAATAAATATATTATTTATTTCTATTTGATCAAACCACTTAATCCGACACACTATTCGAGCCCACATCCTATGCCCCTTGGGTCTCGACCCAAGGGTGAGCTCTCCAATACATAAATCTAAGGAAGTCTTTCCAACTTCCAATACGGGACTCAACATTAAATGAGGAATTTGAATCAACATAAGGGCCATAAATTCTGTTGGCCCGGTTAGGAGGTAATTGAGAGGGGGGTGAATTGATTGCCCACCCTTCTTGACAAATTATGAAGCAACCCAAACAAACCACAGATATGTAGAATAAATGTAAAGCATAGATTTGATTAGGACGAATGAACTTAAATCAAGCAAGCTCTCACAACTTCCCAGCACACATATATGCTCACTCGGACAACTATATTTGGACGGACAGTTGAGTACACTCGCGTCACACCGTCTCACACTCGTATAGTGAACGGAAAATTAGATAACAACCAACACCAATCAAGCAAACCACAACACAGTATTTTTAGGTGGTTCGGACGCACCAAGTGCCGTCCTACGTCCACCCCTCTCACCTTGAGAGGATTTCACTATAAACGCTGCTCGACGGCAGCAACCACACACACACACGGGCTCGACGGCCCACACACGCGGGTTATCGTACGACGACGAGACAGCCCACACACACTCGGAGCAAGCTCCAAAATCTTCTAGATATGTGAAATAGATTGAGAAAATTACAAGCCCAATTCTGAGAGATTTGATCTAAGCACAAATCACTATGAAAAGGATAAACAAGATGATCTATGTAACGACCCGAGAATCCGATTACTGGGAAAGCCCGATAACCCGAGACTCGTACCGCCACCTCACGAGCCCGAAGACTCGGAAGGGTTATAAGGATGGTGTGGAAACTACACAAGTATCATAAATAATTACAGAAAGTAAACAGTTATAAAATTAAGCAAGAAATGAATTAACATATTACAAGGTCCACAAGATAACAACAAAATAACAACAGTAGTCCACAACTAGTACAGAGACAAGAAAGAAAAGTACAGCTACACGGGGCATACCCCGGCTCTGACCTCTAGCACTAACGCTGGGCACCTGAACCACGCTGAGCCTTAGACGAACTCCCCTGAAGCCTCGCCTCGCCTAAAACACGGTGAAAACATGCAGGGAATGAGTCTCGGAACAGACTCAGTTGGGATCACCCGAACCCTACCTCACAAACGAAGAAACCTCTACACTAGCAGTAAGCGAGTACCTCGGAAAGGAAACCCTGCCATCTACAAATCACCTGTCTCACGGCACGAAAACCGACACACGTGCCACGGTGAAACAACCGGAACACACGACTGACACGACAAAACCCGAAGGTCGAAGTCACAACAACTGACAGCCTAACACTCCCGACTCGACAGGAGTACCTCCCACTAGAAGCACAGCCGGTAGCTTCCCCTGACGTCTTACACCGCACCGTAGGTGGACTGCCTGACGTGGTAGCGCCTACCAAAGGCACGGACACCGAACAAGTACCACGAACAAGTAACTAGCTGGGGTCACGCTCATCAGCGTGGGTCCAACCGCCCCCAACCACGTGTGCACACACAGACCGTGCGTCCCTGATCTGGTCCTTTGACTGGTTTTCCCCTCAGCCGGACTCTGGCTGGTAGATGCGGGGCCCGACGATAACCGGTCCACAAATCGTCTCTAAGGGTCGGCCCGTACACCACTCCCTAGTGAGACCAGCACCGCGTACTGGTGGGCTACGACTAGTGAGGGGTCACTGAAGGAGTAGACTCTCAAGTCAACGGAAAACCACGTCCGCATCTGACGACGTACGGGGACCGCCCCATGTACCGGCACCGTCGCACGGCGACCACGGTCGGACAAGAAAACGGGACTGCGAACCTCCCGGTGCAGTTCAGAGCCTGACGGTCTACCCTAGACGCGTCACAGGCTCTAAAGGTCTAGGCTGGACCGTCACAGCCACCTGACGGCCCAACGCAGGCGCGTCACACTCTAAGTGGAAAACAACGTGTAACGCACCTGCCCTGGTGCGTTACAGTCTGTGACGCGCCTACCCTGGTGCATCACAAGACAGAGAGAAACATTTGTGACGCGTGCCACTCGGTGCGTCACAGCATGTAACGGTCCAACGCTGGAGCGTTACATGATGTGGGGTTCGTCAGCTCTGGCGCACCCACACTGGGGCGTCACAAGGATGTAACGCACCAAGCCTGGCGCGTCACACTCCTGTGCCCCAACGGTCAGAAATCAACGGTCATACCAACGGTCGGGACGCCTCTGACGGCCCAACCCAGGCGCGTCACACGCCTGTGGCGGTCTATCGAGGGGCTGTCACAGCCCACAGACCCCCAATTGGCATCACAGGGCTGTAACGCACCCATCTAGGCGCGTTACATGGTGTGACGGTCACTGGAAGGACCGTCACACCCGCCCGAGGTCGGAACGACGGGAAAACGCCCAAAAATCCAATCACGCCCCCATGCCTCCACCGGAGAGGGGGAAATCAAAGGGGAAGACCCCTGGGGACCCCTAGCATGATACTAGGCTACCAAAACACGAAATTACGGGCTAAATCCATAGATCGGGCGAGCTCTCCCCAAATCATGGAAAACCCCAAACCCGCTCAAACACACCCCTCTCGGCCACCCCTCGGCCTACGAATCACGGAAATGAACGGCGGGGAGCTAGGGAACGTCACCCAACCTCAGTGGAGTGAAAGCTCCGCCGAATCGTTGCCGAGATCGTAAAGAACACTTTGAAAAACCCTCGTACCTTCACAGATCCCCACAAGCTTTACGCCGCCACGATCGCCTCGCCGTCGCCAACGTCGTCACACCGTCGCCCCACGCCGTCTGCAGCTGGAGGGCACGCCGCCGCGGTCGAACGGGAGAGAGAGGAAGAGGGGGCGGTGCTCACGGTGGGGGGGGGGGAAGGAAGAAGAAAAAGAAGAAGAGGGTGGGGAGAGAGAGAAAATGAGGGGTATTTATAGAAATTCCAAAAAATCCAGAAAATACCGAAAAATAGAAAATTACATTTCCGGGATCCTCGGAACGCACCGATCGCAACGGTACCACTCTCGCCTAGGTGAACGGCCTGGTTCACCCGCAACGAGATTCTGAAGGAATTATCGAAACACACACCGGAAATTAGAAAACACACACGGAAAAGTCGCGGAACGCTTCCGGGCCTCCGAAACAACTCCGGATCGCGTCGATCCGAACACGAAAGATGTCCGAAATAAAATTTCAGACATAACGGAGCCGAACGCTCTGAGAAACCGAATCGGGACCCACAGAGAAGGATCCGAAAAGTCCGAGATATAATAGCCTACCCCCACAAACCTGCTAGGAGAATGATAGACGAGATGATCTACCCCACAAAACCTTAAACAAGCTAGGAGAATAGAGAAGGTAACACTTAGAACAAATGAACCGAAGGTTGGATGAAGCCGGTGTAGAGGATGTAGTCGCCCAAGGCTCCGGAAGAAGAGGATGCAGTCCGCGACCTCTAGATCTTGGCTCGGGCTCGATGGAAATCGTCCTTGGCACAGCTCTCCTTCACCTCCACAGATGGGAGCACCTTCTTCTCCTGTAAGGCAAAAATCCTACGTTAGAAGCTCAAGGTTGTTGCGATCGGAAGGAAGGGGGGGGGGGCGGCTATATACAAGGGGGTTTGACCCCCCAAAAGACACAAGAGCCCTCACTAAACCCCCTTCATACCACATACATAGAGTAAAGGATACCCTAAGGCCATTAGGGACAAAAGCCATGCCATATGGATCCTCCTTAATAGGCTTCGAAACATATCCAGAAAACCGTGTTCGAACGTTCAGAAAAAGTGTCGACCCATGAGGTCGACCCTTTTTCGTGAATGTTCTGCCAGAACATATATAAGAACAAAATCGCGATACGAGTGTTGACCCATGGGGTCGACACTTCTTACGAAGTGTTCTGGCCGGTTAACAGAACAAAACATTCGTGATGAAAAGTGTCGACACCTGAGGTCGACACTTTTTCACGAATATTCTGTTTTCACAGAAATGAACAAACTTACCTGAAAGTGTCGACCTTCAGGGTCGACACTTTTTCACGAGAGTTCTGCCTTAACAAAACAGCAGACTCCTGGTGAAAGTGTCGACCCCTGAGGTCGACACTATCTGCCAGCGTCTTAAATCTCAATGAAGGCAGAGACTCCTCAAATAACTGTCGACCCCTGGGGTCTACACTTTTACTGACAGCAGTAAAACTTCAGTAAATGAAATAGAAACCTTCATGAATCAAAATCATATATCAAAGTAGATCAAGGAGTTCATACATCACAGATGAACATGATTAAGCATGAGTTTTTATTTGGATCAGTCCATTCACACACGATCCAAATAGACAAGTATTCATACCTTGGCCTTGAGAGATTGAGTGACAAGCTTCACAATTGTCCTGCATTTAATTTCCCATTCAAATTAACAACTCAACTTAACAATTGAGATTCTTTCACATTTGAAACATCCATTCATTTTGTGATTTACCGAATGACCTATTCACTCATTAGTTATATCCATCGTTCGAGCTCAATCAACAATAGCTCACGCCAACATTCACTAGTCAATCAAGTTGATTCGTATCAGCCTTCTTCAAATTGAGCATTCTTACAAATCAAGCATTCAGGTTTGAAATTCATCAACCTCACCTTTCATCAAATATCTATACCAATGAAGCTAAATCATGCAAGTTTTCATTCAAAGCAATCATTCATCAATCCTGTATACATGCAAATTCATTAAACACGAAATCATGACATTTCATTCAGAATCATTCGTCAAAATAGTCCGGGGCACAACAATCTCCCCCTTTTTGATGAAGATAAAACCATTTATAGATCTATGATATTTGCATGATGGAAGACAAAACAACCAGATCAACTCACCCATTTTAACAAAAGCATAATCAATCAAAGACGAAGCAGTCATGAATCTTCATTCAATCAATGTAAAGTTATTTCTCCCCCTTTTTGTCAGAGTCAAATAGGGGATTATTGAGACGGTAAAGGATGAAAGTTAAGCCTCAATATGCACAATTAACTCAATGAGATGCATATGAAACGCAAGTAATGACCAGTCAAGCACATATGCACTCATCATACCATAGAATAGTAAACATGTTCTTTATGAACGGGTTAGGAAATATGCTATAGACTAAGAACATGAATTTCATGTGCAATAGTAAAAGGGTAGTGCTTACAAGAAGTGGTACTGCAAGACTCATGAAATATGGCTGATTCAAAGTGTACATCCATACAATCACTCCCTAGATGAATATGTGAAATATGAGTAATGAAATCTAGATAGCATGGATTTTCAGATTTTCTAAAGAACACAAATAGGAACTTTTCTTCCCTACACTTTCATACAACGTGCTCGGCTTTTGGTAGCTTCGCACAACCCCAAGATTATTTTGATTTTTCAAAGACAAGATGACTAACCTTTTGACACGAGTCATGCCCTTTGTTTCATAGGCACTTCCCGGTTACTCGGCATCGTCACTTATGATAATGTGGATATGACACTTTTCAATGCGAGTTTCCTCCTTTATCTCAGGGGGGATTCCCGATTTACTTTATGTCAAATCACACTTATTGACCATTTTTGACGGGGTTGACAACTTTTTCCTCACAAGTCACGTGATTTTTATGTAGGGGTTCCAGAGTCCTTAAGTGTGTTAAGTGGAACAAGTGAAATCCTTATCAGTTAGATTCATTAACTGACATGTGCAAATTGTGTGAGAGATTGCGTAGAATGTAAGAGATGAATTAGTCTAGTCATGGTGATGTCTCCCCCTAAGTGTATGCACCGTTATAGCAAAAACCTCCCCCTTAATATGTGCCATGTTAAAACATGTCCTAGTCAAAGTATTTTATTTAGCAAGGGCGTAAGGTCTTAGAAGATTTCAACTGAAAAGTGTGTAGTATACATACACTCAAGCATTTCAAAATAATATTTTCAAGCAGTTTGATTACCGGTACGTGGCGGAGTACTTCGGCCCGAAGACCACACTCACACATGATGAAAGCTTCCAGGTGGACTTAATCCACCTTTCCACTAACACTATTTGATATACTGGTAAATCTTGGCATTCATGCACACATTGATGAAGTATATGCAGTTATGTACATGCGGATGCAAAAGTATGAAAGCATGTATTATAACCAAAGTTGTTATTCATTGTGATATGGACAAAAGACAAAGTTTGAAGAGTAAAGACAATGAAAGCTTTTATGTGCAAATCAAAAGGCAATATGAACAGTTTCTTTATGAAAAAGATAAAAAGAGTGTTTGTACAATTCAGCTCAAAATATCTAAATGTCTAATCTGCACACACCCAATTCTCTTCTTAGAAAGCAAAATTGTTCAGAATTCAAAGGTTTTGTAAATATATCAGCAAGTTGG
This sequence comes from Amorphophallus konjac, assembly GCA_022559845.1. Taxonomy (NCBI): domain Eukaryota; kingdom Viridiplantae; phylum Streptophyta; class Magnoliopsida; order Alismatales; family Araceae; genus Amorphophallus; species Amorphophallus konjac. The sequence continues at coordinate 106,692,850 of CM040127.1, forward strand.
TGTTTTGTATCAACAAAAACAAGTTCAAAATCACCTTTATTGATATGATCTCTTATAAAGTGGTGTCTAACTTCTATGTGCTTAGTGCGGGAATGTTGGACAGGATTCTTGGACAAGTTTATTGTAGACGTGTTATCACACATTATGGGAGTTTTCTTGAAGGAAAGACCAAAATCCAGCCACTGATGTTGGATCCAAAGCACTTGAGCCGCACAACTACCGGCAGCCACATACTCGGCTTCGACAGTTGATAGAGCCACACAATGCTGTTTTTGTGAGGCCCATGAAACCATGCAGCCCCCAAGAAACTGACAGTGACCGCTTGTGCTTTTTCGATCCATTTTGTAACCATCATAATCAGAATCAGTGAAAGCATATAAATCAAGTGAGTTATTCCTTGGATACCACAAACTAAGGTCAAGAGTTCTATTCAAATACCTGAAGATCCTTTTCACGGTCGCTAAATGAGAGTCCCTAGGACAAGATTGGTATCTTGCACAGAGACAGACACTTTTTCTTCCTCCATTTTCTGTGAGGTGGACATTGGTGTTGCAAAGGGCTTGGCAGTCTCAAGTTAAAATTTCTTCACGATTTCTTGTGTATACTTCTTCTGGTTGATGAAGATGCCATCATCCATTTGCTTTATCTGTAATCCCAAGAAGAAGTTGAGCTCTCCCATCAAGCTCATCTCGAACTCCCCCTACATAAGCTGGGCAAATTCATCATTCATTTTTGAATTGGAGGCTCCAAAAATAATATCGTCTACATAAACTTGAACAATTAATGAATGATCATCACAAGTTTTTGTAAATAAAGTTTGGTCTATGTTACCTCGTTTGAAGCCGTTTACAATAAGAAATGAACTTAATCTATCATACCATGCCCAGGGAGCCTATTTCAAACCATATAGTGCCTTGTCCAATTTGAATACGTGGTCGGGAAATCTTTCATCTTCAAAGCCCGGTAGTTGCTCCACGTACACTTCTTCCTTGATTACTCCATTGAGGAAGGCACTCTTCACGTCCATTTGAAATAGTTTAATGTTCCTGTGACAAGCATAAGCAAGTAAAATTCTAACTGCTTCCAGTCTAGTCACAGGTGCAAATGATTCATCAAAATCAATGCCAAATTCTTGAGAGTAGCTTTTGGCTACTAATCTTTCCTTATTCCTCACCACCACCCCATCTTCACTAAGTTTGTTTCGGAAAACCCACTTAGTTCCAATGATAGGATGGTCATCAGGCCGGGGCACGAGGAACCACACCCTATTCCTTTGGAATTGGTGTAGCTCTTCTTGCATGGCTAGAACCCAAGAATTGTCATTTAAAGCATCATCTAACGATTTAGGCTCAATGCTGGAAAGTAACGCTAGATTATCTTGTATTTCTACTTCCCTCATTGAAGCCCGAGTTCGAATTCCTTCATCCACACCACCGATCATGTTGTCCAATGGATGGTCCCCGTGCGTGGTCCATTGGTGTGGAAGGTTCGGATGTTATTCTTGATCCGCTTCTTCTTCTTCTTGTTCTTCTTCTTCTTCTTGATTTGCTGCCTCACCTTGTTTGCTTGATTCTCCCTTTTCAACTTCGCCCTCACCTGTAATAAGAAAATGATCATCATTTGATTTTCTCATTGTGAATTCATCAACTACTATATGTGGACTTTCCTTGACAACAAGTGTTCTAGTGTTATACACACGGTAAGCTCTTGATGTTAGAGCATACCAGAGGAAGATCCCTTTATCACTTTTTGCTTCAAATTTCTCTAGATTGTCTTTTCCATTGTTCAAGATATAACAAATTGAACCAAATGGCTTGAAATGAGATATGTTGGGTTTCTTACCTTTGTAAAGCTCGTATGGAGTTTTCTTAAGGATTGGTTTTACCATTGCTCTATTTGTGATGTAGCAAGCGGTGTTCACCGCCTCTGCCCATAAATATCGTGGAAGACCATTCTCGGCAAGCATGGTACGCGCCATCTCCACGAGCGTCCTGTTTTTCCTTTCGACCACGCCATTTTTTTGAGGGGTTCTTGGTGAGGAGAACTGATGCTCGTACCCCTGCTTCCTGCAAAAAGCATCAAACTCATGATTTTCAAATTCCTTTCTGTGGTCACTTTGAATTTTCTGAATTGTATATCCTTTTTCATTCTGAACTTTTGTGCAAAAATCAATAAATTCATTGCAAGCATCACTCTTATTAGCAAGATATAAAACCCATGCATATCACGAGAAATCATCGACAATCACAAAGCCATAAAGCTTCCCGCCAAGACTGCGAGTCCTGGTGGGACCAAATAAGTCCAAATGCAACAATTGAAGGGGTTTTTCTGTAGAGACAATGTTTTTGCATTTAAATGATGCGGTGGTTTATTTTCCTTTATTACATACTTCACAGATCTTAGAAGTTTCAAAATTCAGCTTAGGAAGTCCTTTGACTAAATCATGACGGTTCAACTTCCTAATCACATTAAAACTGGCATGCCCAAGACGGCGATGCCACAACCAAACATCTTCACTTCTATTAGCAACTAAACACAGTTTCTTTGGTGCAAGTTCATCAAAGTCAACTTGATAAGTGTTGTTACATCTCACACCTATGAACTTAATTTTCTGTGTGTTAGTATCAATGATTGTGCAGTGTGAAGATTCAAAAATCACTTTGTGACCCTTGTCACAAAGTTGACTAACACTAAGCAAATTATGATGAAGACCTCTAACTAATGAAACATCTTCAATGCAGTGGTTAGGGTCTTTACCAATTCTCCCAATTCTTATGATCTTATCCTTGTCCTATCCTCCAAAGATTACCATTCCGCCATTCTTCTCAGCAAGGTCTGCAAAGAAGAGTTTGTTTCCAGTCATGTGCCTGGAGCATCCGTTGTCCAGGTACCATTTATTGTCTCCCGCCTTCATGCAGACCTGCACCAATTACTAACCATGCTCATTTTGATTTGGGTACCCAAGCAAGCTTGGGTCCCTCCACGTTAGCGTTCCCAAGTGGCTCATAGTATCTACTGAAAAATAATTCATCATCATATTGCATGAGTTGGCATATGTACATGTCATGTCCTATTTTCCCACAATAAAAACACGTGGGTCTTCTCCTACCAAAAAGTTTCCTTTTATTTACATTTTTAAAGGTTGAGGGGAATTTGGAATTAACAGCTTGTTTTCCAAAATGTGTGTGTGAACATTCTCCTTGATAAAATGAATTTTTCACAGCATAATGAGCATGATTTTTGTTGCTATGCATTACACCTTGATTCTTTTCAACTTGTTTTCCTTTCTATCTCACTTCCTTTCCATTCCCACTTTTCAATTTTTCAATTTCAATAACAAAATTCTTGTTCTTCTCTTTCAAGTTTTCTTTCTCTTTTTCACATTCACTTAGTTGAACAGGTAATTTTTCAAACTCTTTGTTCAAGAGGTCATGCTTTTCTTGGATTTCATCTTTCAGCTTAAATGCATTTTTCTTTTCTATATCTAAGCATGCTATCTCCTCTTCAAACAAAGACAGCTTCGTTTCCAAAGTATCATTAACATTTTTCAGATTTTTAATTTACATTTCAAGCAAATTGCATTTTCCACAAGAATTAGATGAGTGAACAATTTCATGGATCTTTTTCTTTAAAGTCCTATTTTCATTTTTCATTCTTCTATATTTCTCATCTAACTCTTCATAAGCAAGTTCCCACTGTTCATTTGAAATGGCCTCAGTGTCAGAAGTTACCTGTTCACTGTCGCTATTGGCCATCAGACACATCGTCTTCACGAATTCTTCAATGTGCTGCTTCTCGTCATCGGTTGTGGGCTCATCTTCATCTTCATCGCTCCATGTTGCCTTCATGGCTTTTGGCTTCTTGCCCCTTATGACCTTTCCTTTCTTCTTTTGGAGCTTGGGGCATTCCCCTCGCATGTGCCCTGCTTTCTTGCATTCATAGCAAATAATCTCGGCAGCCTTGGATGGTTCATTTCTTTATCTTGGCTGCCTCTTCCCTTTTCTGAACTTCCCGCCAAATCTTCTTCTTTGGTGCAAGAATTGTCTTACCTTTCTTGTTAGCATAGCAACCTCTTCATCATCGGTGGTTCCCAACGATTCCTCTTGGCTCGAGACACTCTCCGGGAGTGCTTTCAAGGCGATTGGCCTTTTCTTCTTTGGATCCTTTTCCGTCCTTTTGATCACATTGATCTCATAGGTTATTAATGACCCTATGAGTGCATCTACGGTGAGTGTTGTCAAATCCTTAGAGTCTTCTATCACTGTCACCTTGGTGTCCCAACTCAGTGACAGTGACCTCAACACCTTCCACACCAATTCCTTGTTGGTGAACTCTCTTCCGAGTGACTTCAGTCCGTTGGTGATCTCCATAAGCCGTGCAAACATCTGGGAGATGTCCTCTTCATCTTTCATTTTAAAGAGCTCGTAGTCACGGGTTAGCATATTCGCCTTTGTCTCCTTGACTTTTGTGGTGCCTTCGTAAATAAGCTTGAGCTTATCCCACATTTCCTTGGCGCTATTGCACATGGAGACACGAGCATACTCGTTAGGGTGAATAGCACACTGAAGTATATTCAAAGCAATAAAATTCACAGTAACTTTCTTTATAGCATCATCATCCCACATATCCTCATCAGGGTTTACAGCATACGGACCATTCCTAATAACAGTCCATATTTCATGACTTTGCGCTCTAAGAAATACGGTCATCCTATTCTTCCAGTATGGATAATTACTCCCATCGAAGAAGGGTAGCCGTTGAATAGAATGCCTTTCGGGCATCATCCCCTTGTTGAGGTTGTTGGCCATTCCTAACAGATCACTCTAAAACCGCTAGGTTTTCTAAAAAGCAGAGCCGAGGCTCTGATACCAATTGTTGGCCCGGTTAGGAGGCAATTGAGAGGGGGTGAATTGATCGCCCACCCTTCTTGACAAATTATGAAGCAACCCAAACAAACCACAGATATGTAGAATAAACATGAAGCAGAGATTTGATTAGGATGAATGAACTTCAATCAAGCAAGCTCTCACAACTTCCCAGCGCACATATATGCTCACTCGGACAACTATATTTGGACGGACAGTTGAGTACACTCGCGTCACACCGTCTCACACTCGTATAGTGAACGGAAAATTAGATAACAACCAACACCAATCAAGCAAATCATAACACAGTATTTTTAGGTGGTTCGGACGCACCAAGTGCCGTCCTACGTCCACCCCTCTCACCTCGAGAGGATTTCACTATAAACGCTACTCGACGACAGCAACCACACACACACACGGGCTCGATGGCCCACACACGCGGGTTCTTGTACGACGATGAGACAACCCACACACACTCGGAGCAAGCTCTGAAATCGTCTAGATATGTGAAATAGAATGAGAAAATTACAAGCCCAGTTCTGAGATATTCGATCTAAGCACAAATCACCATGAAAAGGATAAACAAGATGATCTACCCCACAAACCTGCTAGGAGAATGATAGACGAGATGATCTACCCCACAAAACCTTAAACAAGCTAGGAGAATAGAGAAGGTAACACTTAGAACAAATGAACCGAAGGTTGGATGAAGCCGGTGTAGAGGATGTAGTCGCCCAAGGCTCCGGAAGAAGAGGATGCAGTCCGCGTCCTCTAGATCTTGGCTCGGGCTCGATGGAAATCGTCCTTGACACAGCTCTCCTTCACCTCCACAGATGGGAGCACCTTCTTCTCTGCAAGGCAAAAATCCTACGTTAGAAGCTCAAGGTTGTTGCGATCGGAAGGAAGGGGGGGGGGGGGCGGCTATATACAAGGGGGTTTGACCCCCCAAAAGACACAAGAGCCCTCACTAAACCCCCTTCATACCACATACATAGAGTAAAGGACGCCCTAAGGCCATTAGGGACAAAAGTCATGCCATATGGATCCTCCTTAATAGGCTTCGAAACAGATCTGGAAAACCGTGTTCGAACGTTCAGAAAAAGTGTCGACCCATGAGGTCGACCCTTTTTCGTGAATGTTATGCTAGAACATATATAAGAACAAAATCGAGATACGAGTGTCGACCCATGGGGTCGACACTTCTTACGAAGTGTTCTGGCCGGTTAACAGAACAAAACATTCGTGATGAAAAGTGTCGACACCTGAGGTCGACACTTTTTCACGAACATTCTGTTTTCACAGAAATGAACAAACTTACCTGAAAGTGTCGACCTTCAGGGTCGACACTTTTTCACGAGAGTTCTGCCTTAACAAAATAGCAGACTCCTGGTGAAAGTGTCGACCCCTGGGGTCGACACAATCTACCAGCGTCCTAAATCTCAATGAAGGCAGAGACTCCTCAAATAAGTGTCGACCCCTAGGGTCGACACTTTTACTAACAGCAGTAAAACTTCAGTAAATGAAATAGAAACCTTCATGAATCAAAATCATATATCAAAGTAGATCAAGGGAGTTCGATCATACATCACAGATGAACATGATTAAGCATGAGTTTTTACCTGGATCAGTCCATTCACACATGATCCAAATAGACAAGTATTCATACCTTGGCCTTGAGAGATTGAGTGACAAGCTTCACAATTGTCCTGCATTTAATTTCCCATTCAAATTAACAACTCAACTTAACAATTGAGATTCTTTCACATTTGAAACATCCATTCATTTTGTGATTTACCGAATGACCTATTCACTCATTAGTTATATCCATCGTTCGAGCTCAATCAACAATAGCTCACGCCAACATTCAACAGTCAATCAAGTTGATTCGTATCAGCCTTCTTCAAATTGAGCATTCTTACAAATCAAGCATTCAGGTTTGAAATTCATCAACCTCACCTTTCATCAAATACCTATACCAATGAAGCTCAATCATGCAAGTTTTCATTCAAAGCAATCATTCATCAATCCTGTATACATGCAAATTCATTGAACATGAAATCATGACATTTCATTTAGAATCTTCATCAAAACAGTCCGGGGCACAACAAATTCTAACACAAACAGGGGTCAAAAGAAGCCCTGGGAGATGTCCCAGGAGATAACCCTCAGATGGTCAAGTCAGACGATTGGCAAGGTGATGGTGAGCACTCAAGAGAGCAGCAGAGGAGAAATTAGTCAAGAAGAGGGAGAGCACTTGAGTGGTTGAACTTGCATATCTTCTTGGCCGTCGGGCCGGGGTCCTATTTATATCTCCATCTTCGGGTTTACTTTCACCTTCGGAGGGTTGCCGTGACTGTGGATACATGAGTCATCCCACTTGCTTGCTTGACAAGGTAGAGGGTGGGGTCCCTAACTTGTTGTTCTTTGGCCGGAAGAGGTAACTCCACCATTAATGTGACAAGGAAAACCAGAGACGTGGGGGTTACTTTGTTAGGGCGCGTGGCGTGGGCAACATCCTCCCTTCTCCTTTCATCGGACCGGAGTGTCTCCCATAATTAATGTAATGAGGTCCACCAAAGACGTGTGTCGTTGTTGCTGGAGGGTGGAGGCACACATAGGAATGACCTCTGGACCTAGGCCTACGCCGTGGCAGGCTATGGCCAGTTGCGTGCTAGACTGGGGTTGCTGGAGTTAGGCTTGGAGCATTGGGCCTCAGAGGTGGGCAGCCAAGGTGGGCCTTACTGGGTCGATGACCTTTCCCCTTCTCACTAGCCCCCCACTCCCGAGCAGCAAGGGCACTCAACACTCGGTGCTCGTGAGGACTCTGGTTGGTCCACTATCGGCATGTGGAGTGTCTCCGAAGGGGTGGTGCTTGACCCCCTAAGACCCTTCCCTTCAGGGCTAGGGCATAGGTCTTTAAGGTGCTTGACCGCCCCTTTCCATCATACCATCGGGGTGGTGGCCGCGCGTGCGGGCGTGATGTCACCATCATCTTGACGGAATCTAATCAACCATGGGGCGCATGATCGGATGGTGAGAAGATGCCGCCCTAGGGTTTCCCACTCTATCAAGGCCAGTGATGAGGATCTGCCTTCTCATTGGTGGCACGATCTGAGCCGTTGATGCTGGACACCCATTCGACCGTCTCTTTTGTCTTTAAAAGGTCGTAAAAAGTGGCACGATGGGCACTTCTTCGTCTTCTCCGGCATCAACTCCCACTGCTTCATTCTTCTTCCTTGCTTCTACTGAGGTCCTTTCCTTCTTGCCTTCACACATGGCCCCCTATAGGAGGCTAGTCTTGGTTGTTGTGCCCGAGATCTCTTCTAGTCGCTCGGGGGCGACCGTTGATGGCGCCCTGAGCATCTCAGGACCCCCCTTTCCCCCCAATAACTCGTGTCTCCTATCCTATCATAGTAGGTCTGAGGTAGGCATTCCAGATTCCCCTAGAGTATGACATCATCTTCTCTACCACTGAGGAGCGGCTGGGAGTACGTTTTCCATGGGGGATTGGCATCCATGTTGAGTCTTTCCGTGCCAACTTTCATCTCGCTATAGGAGATCTCCATGTCCCTAGCCTATTCGACCAGATCCTTCGCTTCCATGGGGTGGAGCCTAGGTAGATGGCTCCCAACTCCTAGAGGATCCTTTGTGCCTTTGTCTACCACTGTAGTTAAATAGGCACCCGTCTGATTGTCGAGCTCTTCCAAAATCTTTTTTGTCTCCAATGTTGTCTTGGCTCCCATGACTCGGAGTTCTACTTTAGAGCCCGAGTTGGGATGCAATTTCTCACCTTCTCTCCAGCCGTCTCGAATGTGAAGCACTGGCACAAGCACTTCATCATTTTGATGAAGGTCGGGGGGTGGGCTGGGGTTACCTAAATTGTCAGTTCGCCGAGAACACCATACCGTCATTGGCCCACAAGGATAGGGTGACGATCAATGAGATTCGCTGGGAGCCAATTCGGAAGGTGGACGTGGAGCTAACTCCCACTCTCCTTAGGTTGTTGGGGCTGAGCCCCCCTCTCCCCACTGATAGGGCGTCGATTGGGTTGAGTGTTCAGGAGCTAGAGCCCCTTGGACCGTAGTCTGATGGGTTTACTCGCCATTTTAGGCATTACAGAGCCTCCTCCATGCGTGAGGGTGGTCCATCCCAAGCTCTACTTCGAGACTCTTGTGCTAGCGTCGCCAGAGCCTCGCCCTCGGGACCACAAAGTGTAGCCTGAGGCTCCTCAACTTTCTCTAGCTATCGCTTGAGCTCCCCTGGCTACCGTTGTAGTGGTGGCTAGTCGCTTTTGAGAGGCGGTGCTAGTTGCAGTGCCACTATCGTCTCCTCCACTCACTCTGGGCCATCTCCGCTATTGTTCACTAGTGATGGGTGCTTCTGAAGGGCCATCCGTGCAAAGACCAAAAATATGAGTATAAGAAAGTAACCAGTGGGACCCGAATCTTGACCCGTCACCCACGAGTCACAAAGCTCGAAAGGGTTAGATTAACACTGTGGGAGTGCATCGGAATTTAAAATAAATATAGGAAATTAATTGTAGAATTAATTAAATGATAGAAATAAAATTAACATTTTATAACTAGATAAATACATTCCAGGAAGTCCACAAAAGTATAGTCAAAAAACATAAACGTACATAGCCACGGGACATGCCCTAGATCTGGCAAGCTAGAAACCACAAACCACCATTACCATCACACAAGACCTCTAAACCACGTGGAGGCATGCCAAACTAGAAAGAAGAAGGGGTGAGCCTCATCTCGTTGGCTCAATAGGGGTCCCGCAGATCCCCACCACAATGCAACGGCAACAAACAACATCAATAAAAATAACAACAATAGCAATAGCAAGTAGTGGAACACAACACTGTAAGCTACTCCTAAGCTCAACAGGGAAATCTCAACCTCCACGGTCGAAAAACTACCGAACTAGCCAGCGAAAGAACTAAGACTATGCTACCGGGAAATCCACAACATCTCTGTCGGGAGGACCTCGACCTCGCTATCAGGACACCAAAATTAAGACCACCCAGTCAAAAATCACTACCTCCACCCTCGGGAGAACCATGACCTCACTGTCAGGAAAAATCACAATCTCAACCAGAAGGAGAACCACGACTACATCGCCGGGAAGCCACGACCTCACCGTCGTGGAGACACTTGCTCTCTCGCCAGGAGGGCCGTGACCTCACTACCAGTAAACTCAACCTCGACCGGAAGAAAGCCCAACACTCATACATAACCAGACTAGATGCATCCACTTACGTCTTATACTACACCTAGGTCTCACGCGCGCGGCCCACACCCAATCCTCAAGTGGGGCAATGAGACACACATACACACCTCTCTTGGGGACTGGCTAGGGTCCATGTCTCTGCACCCAACAACACGGTTGTGTCTTGCTACCAAGACACGGGGTACATGCCTCTGCATCCAGTAACAACACACTCTAGCCCTGACCAAGTGTACGCACGCACTAGATTGTCCTTGTCTTGCCAGCGCCGTACACACTGGACTGTCCACGTCCAAGTCCTACCGTAGAATACCCACTCGGTGGCCTCATGGTAAAACACTAAACCAAGTAGTCCAATGAAAACCACCGAAGTACTCACACATGCTCCCAACTATGGTAGAACACGGCCCTAGGCCGACACACAAGATCGGATAACGGTAACCAATGATTGCCAGCCCACTCAACTCATGCGGGAACGACCCTCCGTAGATACGTGCATTTACGTGGGAATGACCCTTCGCGGATACACAAAATCACACAAGCACATAGAATCACGCGGGCACACCCTCCATGGAACCACATTAACCATGGGCACCCAAGAACGTGAATCTAGATCAACATGGGTGTCCGGGACACTGGTAACTGGGCGGTCAATCTACTGGCTACCAAAAGAGCACTTTCCCAGGGCGGCCACAAAGTTGGCCACCCTCCAATGTTGGGCAGCCAGCCATATGGCCGCCCACCTAGGAATTGCCTCTGGGCGACCTGAGTGTTGGCTGCCTACCTGGGCAACAAGTGGTTGGGCGGCCACATAGTTGGCTACCCACCAAAGGTGGGCAGCCAGCTCCTTGGCCGCCCAACAGAACCTAGCAGCCATCGGTTTGGCTACCTTTTGCTGGGTGATTCCAAACAGAACACCCCTCTGAGGTGCCGTTCCATGCCCCATTCACCTTAAAACAAAGGGGAAACAACAATGAAACACTCCCTGGGCATCTATTCCACCGGAAAACCACATTTAATCTACAAAATAGCGCTCGGATCGATTGAAATCTGCCACTGGAATCCTGAGCATATTTTTTCCCAAAACATGAATTAAACCCTCTCTCGACCTCACCACGACACAGAACTGTGGGGAAATGACTAAGGAGGGTGCGGAATCTATCCCCCTACCTTTCACGAAGCTTTATTGTGTTGAAAACACTAGATCACTATGAAATTATCGATTTTCATGCTGTCGGTTCACGAACTCCATGAATGCACTGCCGCATTGCTCCACCACCTTTCCTTACTCCCGTCCTCACCAATCTCTATAGTTGTCACCCGACCGCCTCACCTTTACGCCGCCATCAGCCGCTGGGGGGGGGGGGGAAGGTGAGAAGGAGAGAAACGGGGGAGAGATGAAGAGAATGAGAGAAGGGGGTGGGGGTTTTATAGGGGTTGATTTTTGGGATTTAAAAACCTAGAAAATAAAAAAAATTCTCAAATTTCAACCCCACGATCCTAAAAAAATGGGTAACTAGCCTGTTATGCGATGGAGACCAAAAGTAAATTATTATATCATATTTGGGGATCCGAAGATCTAATATTTAAAATTTTGATTTTATTTCAGAACCACGATTCGAAACCCGTAGAAACACTCTGACACCCATGAGTGCCCAATCTGAAGTTCCGAGATATTACAGTCCTCCCCCTTAAAAAATTACATCCCCAAAATTTGAAACAACACACCAAAACACACAATGTGAGAAGACTCACACAGCTGGCAAAACCCTCATTGCCAGCATAACCTTTCATACAAACAACATGATACTTCTTGAGGGACATGACCAGATCATCACCGCTAGCGGAATCATCTCGCCACAACTTATGCTAATCCTTAGAACGAGTGAGGTACACCGAAACAGACAGGTCTGACGTCACCTCAGTTACACCAAACCTTAGGGATATGAGCATCACTTGACACATCCTCACACATCAAAGAGACTTGACCCGCGCCATGAACTCCTACCACCACTGGGGTAACCACACCCGACAGACCAATCATGATATCACCTTCAACGTCTGTCGACTAGCTTCACTTCCTCCACAAGGGACGCCTTTATGAAACTCCATCCCCCAGCTTAACTCAATTTACGCAGTCATCTAAGCTGACTGCAACTCTTTCGTCAGCTCCACGCCACCAACATCCATTACTCTACCAACCGAAACATCACTGAACATAACTGGTCCAGCTCTAGTCCCAAAAACATTCTCTTATTAATCTTTATCTCCTCGAGCTAGACACAACATAATCAACCACATGAGGCCCCGCAATTCCACGATTCACACCACTCTCCAACTCATCTCGATTAGCAACAACCTGACTATAAAAGTCCATCCGCCAGTCACATGCCGACTGAAAATCTTTATCTACTCAACTCTCTCCTGTCTTGCTTCTCCGCAGGAGCTTACTAACCTCATCTAAATGCCAACAACTCCTCTATCGGCTCTGACACCCGCTATCTTCACTTATCGAGCCGAACTCCATCCAAACACCATCTCTGGTTCCAACCTAACTCTCTTGCCAACTCCCACTACTCAAGGAGAGTATGAAGAGGTCGCTCATACAAATCTCGTAATTCAGAAACTACACCGACTCTGAACCCATAGCTTCAGGAAAGTCCTACCAAGCCAAAACAAAGCGGGGGCCTCCATCTAATGGCATCACTTCTAGAGCTCTTTCAGCAAGGAACCATCTGTTCCACACCCTCTACATTTTTTTTCAAAACTTCACAACTTCATCCTCAACTAACCAGCCAACACCTGCCAACCCTGGTACCCACACACATCACAAACTCATTAAGACCAGAAGATAACACCCAATCTCAGAACCTTAGTGTACTTCCTTCTAAGTAGATCTAGGAGTGCCTGCTGATGTGCCAGAAGTTTGTCGTTAAAAACATACACGACTGTTGACACCCGTTTTCCGCCTACAAGTTGAGTTATTTCTCTTATTCACCCCCGCGATGTCTTGAATTAATCATTATTTTAAGCCTTCTTTGAATTGATTTTGAGCCTATTTCTTGACCATTTTTCAAGCCCATTGAGCCTTGGAAGCTTTTAGCTTCGATTCCCCAACTTTCGGGTCCGTTTCGGATCAATTCGGAGCTCAAACGGTCGACCTCAACCTACCTGGAGCTAGCGGGCAGAGGAGGGCCACCTCTGTCTTCTAGCGGCTAGAGGAGAGCCGCCTCTGTCTCGCCAGCAGCTAGGTCACCTCCATCTTGCTAGCGGCCCAGTGTCTGGCCTATTCTCCCTAGCTTGCGGCCATCTGCTGGGCCGCCAAGCTCAATGGCGGCCCAATTCTAGACCGCCACTATCCTGCCTTGCCCGAAGTGCCGTGTTCGCCAATGGTTCCGTTCTTAACATTATTCTATGGTCTAGTAGTGATCTAGGCGTGACCGTTTCTTCTTAGTAGCGGCCTCGTGATAGACCGTCTCTATAACAGAGAGTCCAGATGATCCTGAACTCTAATTTCTTCGCCGCAAGACTCTTTGGTCGATTTCTGCTTGTCGGGGTCACCTTCTCAGGGCTCTATCTTCTCGAATATTCCACCAAAGCGCCTCCTGTTTGTTTCTATCTCTTCTCCCTACTATTATCTTTAGTTTAAGACATAGAACTTGAATTTTAGTGGAGTATATTTGCAGGAATCGTGGACAAAATTTCTAGTTTTATGTATTTTCGTGTAACACAAATTCGTCCAGATTAGGCTTCAGGGCTACCTTCTAGCACGAATATCTTCCAGATCCTTCCACCAAATAGAGTCCTATTTATTCCTAGCTCTTATCCTAACTATTATCTCGAGATTGATCTATAAATGTCGATATTTGGTGGTCTCTATCCTTTGAAATCAAGGGAGAAAGTTCAAGATTTCTGTAGTTTCTATATAAAGAGCCCTATGTGAACTACGCGATGGGGGTGCATTTTCGAGGCGACGGCGAAGCCATGCCGCATTGTCTTCATCCTTTTTCAACTGTAGCCTGAAGAGGGAAGTATTAGCTTCCCGTCGGTCCTATTTGGGCTTTATTTCATCATCGTTTACCCTCTTTTCTTTGCCCCTACTTTTGACAAATTTTCACAGATTTCTAGTTTTCTACTACAACTTTGCGACAGGGGCCTGTTCTTCAAGCCGAGGCAGAGTTATGATGCATCTTCTTCGTCTTCCTTCGACCCTATCTTGAAGAGGGGAGTATTAGCTTCGTATTGATTATATTTGGGCATCCTTTTCTTCATTCTTTTTCCTATTCCCAAGCCCCAACTTTTCAGGTTTCACCATTCTGTTCTGCCAATCTGAAATCCAAATTTCTTGCGAAGGGGGCATGTTTGCGTCGTCGGGGTGAGGCCATGGTGTACCTCTGATCATTCTCTTCAACTCCAAGCTCTTAAGGGAAGTATACTCTTCATTTTCCCCCATTTTGGGCTCATTATCTCGTCCTCTTCATGCTTATTTTTGTCCATCATTTTACACTTTCACATAGTTTTCATACTTAAAAGTCATATTCTGCCCTGTTCTGCACCCTTCATTTTCTTGTGTTTTTGACCCCGTTTCTCACTGTTGTATTCCCCATTTTAAACCCTTCTTTTTGCCCTAGTTTCACCACAATATTCTCATCTTTCCATAGCATCCTTTCTTTCCCTTTTTGGTGTCTTATTCTGCAAGTTATTCTTCATTCTTTGAGTCCGATTTGTGCATTATTCTGCATTTTTTGCATAGTTGCATTTTTTTGCCAAATCTCCGGTGCTATAACTTTCTGTCCAGACCTTTTGGCGTGATTCTTGTTCCTACTTGTTCACAATACTAAAGTCTTCTATCATCCCCGTTTTCTCTCTGTTAAGACTTCGTTTGCCATATTATTTTCATCATTCTTTGCACCCTGTTTGCTTTGCACCATGTTTGCTTAGTTTGCACAGTTTTTCTCATGACCCGCACTTTTGCATCTCGTTTATCTTTGTTGATTGTGGCATATTAAATCAATCTCTATATTTTAATCTCATCACAATATATACACCTATTATTTCCACCCATTTACAGGGGTTAAAAATCCTCCCCCGGTGAGTTTGCCCTCAATCTTTCATGCTACTTTATGCACTTGGACAGATTTCTACACTTAGCATTTTCTAATGGATTTTACCTCTTGTGTTATCTTTGTTTCGTAAGAAAGCATGGAAAGTGAGACCCTTACCTTCTAGCCGGCTGGAAGGCGAGGAGAGGTAATCCATATTGTCCCCACATTACTTATATTGAGCGCGGTCATCATCTTCTTTTTCAAAGGTACACAACGCGCACATAGTCTTCTTTCACATTCTTTGGCGTTGTCTTTCCTTGGTGGCAATCACAGTATTCTTCTACATCTTTTATCGCCTTTGCCTTGTTGTATGATCATGCTACCATGTTCACATAGTCACATATTCATGATGTTCACTTGATTGGCACATTATGTTATCACTTATACACATATGCTTATTCATGTGACTTGTGACGCCACGTTTCATATTTCTACACCCATAGCTTTTTTTGGCGATCACGGTGGGACATCTAGTGCCCATCACTTTGTTCATGCTTTCCTGCGATTTTGGTGTGCATATCCATCTTTAGATAGCATTTCATGTTCATCATATTCATCATATTGTTCATGTTATTTGCATCCATCTTGTTATGTTTGCACATGTTCATTATACTTTGATTTGCTAGTTTTAAGTTAGAAATTGCATGCACTCCGGTGTGCATAGGGCCATGCATTGCATGCTATAGTTGCAGTCCTACCTTGGTAAGTGATCCTCCCGCCTTCATATTCCTTGGGGTCGACTAGGTGATCTTATCCGGGACCTCTGTAAGTCTCCGTGAGCCGTGGATTCCCACATGGACACCGAGCAGGTTGTACCTTTCCACCTCTTAGGTTTGCATTTTGCATCCGTGTGAGGGAGTTAACTCTAGATCAACTCAAAGTTTGGACCTTATTCCCTCTAGAATACCCATATCTTGAGAGAATTATGATTAATTCAAATCATTAAAAGGTGCATTAAAACTAATAAAAAACTTTCGCATCATATTAACTTGGTTGACTTGGGTGAAACCCCTCACATCCCATTGTTTGTGTTGTTTGAGCTTGCTTAAACCCATTTGTGGTGTTGTGTGCTGCATATTCCCCTTCATTTACTCGTTTGTGGTTAAGTTCATAGTCCGGTCCGTCGTTCTAAGTCACACTTGCATTTGCATAGTCGGTCTGTCCCCTGCCATCTTTCCCCCACGTCGCCCTCCTCCTTGATCTGTGAGCCCTCTCCCCTAATTGTATTTCCTTGATTTTTGGTGAGGACACTAGAGCACGAGTACGGCTCGACTCAGCGAGCCGTCGGTACCGGACCCGCAGCATGACACGGTCGACACCGACCTCTCTGTGACTGGGGGACAGTCTGGAGTCGTCACCGGAGCACTGATACTTCAGTACATATTTTTGTACGTATTGGTATTTTATACATATTTGGCCGTATTTGACCTGTATTCAGCATGTATTTGGATTGTATTTGGCTTGTACTATCTTGAGGTTTTATATTGGGTCAATGGTAGAATAAATGACCATGTATTTATATTTTTATTTAGTATGGTCCAAAGGAGATTATTTTGGTCCATGGGGATTAAAATAAGCCACGCCTCTTATTTTGACTTAAGGGACGTGTGTATGGGAGGATTTTTTTTATGTTGGTTTAATCTCCCTTCCCCATTATACCCCCTTGACCAAGGGTATTCCAGGTCTTTTGGCTAGGTCAAGGGTTTGAATATATAATGTCTCTTGTGCATTTGGACAAAATTAATGAGAAATTATATGAGAAAATTGCTTGGTGCGCACCCCCCTCTTTCTCCCTTGTTCTAGTGTGTTCTTCATTATTGTCCTCCAATCTCTTCTAGATCTGAGTTCCAATCTTCTATCTCCCTCAAATTTCTTCTTCTTCTCTTCTTCTTCTATCATATGTGATCGTTCACCGCCGCCGCCGTTTGTGCCGCCGTTGAGCCACCACAAGCCGGTCTTCATCCTGCTGTCCGAAACTCGGAGTTGCAGGACAATAGCTCGGTGAAAGGGCTGGTACGGGAGATCCGACCGTTAGATCGTCACGAAATATTGAGGGTAGGTTCCCCCCATCAGAGGCCATTCCCATTTCAATTTTTAGGTCGATCAGAGCCCGTTTTCCCCCTTTCACAGCCACCTATTTATCTTCCCCAAAGTCTGCCTGTGTGCAGCTCTGCGGGATAGATCTTAGTAGCCGATTTTTCCACCCCCTCAAATGTTGTCCAAATGTTACAAAAAAACTATGTGCGTCACCGTAACCCTTCCCTCTACCCACCATAAAAATTTCAGGTCCTAATTCGGTCATTTGATCCTCGGTCAAAGCCCTTGATCAGGGAGGTTAGGTTCTGTCCATCCTGTTCTGTATTTCAGGACAGTGTGATCAGTCAACTTGCAGTCATTTAAATTTCAAATCCAGTCATTGTATGACTTTGGGCTTCTAGTATATCATAGGATTTTGAGTCCTCTTTCCAACGGTATCCTTTGTGCCCCGATCTGACGTCGGAGTTGAGCCCACAAGCCGTTCTCGTCGAAGCGCGTAGTTCTGGCTAGAAACACAACTGCGGGACAGCCTTGGGAAACAAATCCCAAGAAATTGCCCGCCTCCACTCCGGTGACCGCCACTACTGGGGATCAACCCGGGACACTCCAGGAGCGCCCCCATCAGTCGCTGCAGCCAGGAGCCGCCCTGGACGTCACCGTACCAATAGTGGGTCCCACGTACCACCATGCGGTCCCGAGTGAACGGAGCTGAACCGGCCGACCGCGTCTGCCCAAGCGCCACCGACTGCTGCCCGCCAACCTGAGATTGGTGCTCCCAGACACCACGTGTCGTCTGTTACCTCCATGCGTCGAGTGGGCTGTAGAATCACTTTTCCGGATCTCGGCCGAGAAGTCTTCCCCGCGCCCCGAGCATGGAGATACACTCGCCACCCCCCTTTTGTCGTATTTTACTTAGCTAGTATGCAGTCTAGATGCCGCTGCATGTGAGTAGGATATTTATCACCTTGCTATATATTAATCACCGCTGTGAGTTGTGAGTGCGAGACTCGTCCCATGACTCGTTCCGAGCACGAGAGTGAGCCGACCACCCGAAACTCAAAGCCGATTTCCCAACCGTGCAAGATCGCTACGTTTCCCTCGCCGAGGATGACTGTGAGTTAGTGCTTCTTGTTTGGGGCATGATCACCTCTTCTGGCGCTCGTTCGATGCCGCATTGTAATGTCATTGCTGGTCGCGTCGTCTTGTTAGTCGAGTCATCCTTTAGAGTCCAAGGTCGCAACCTGTCCGCGTCGAGTCTCGTAGTCGTCCCGCATCAAATTGGTATCAGAGCCGGTTTGAGTCTAGGGTAGTCGGTCCCTGGTGCTCCATTTAGTCTGGTATATTAAAAGGTGTTGTCCGAACGTTAGGTTACGCCTATCGGGAAGGTTGCACATTTGCGTGAGAGGATCTTCGGATCCCAAAACTCCGCCACGTACCGGATATTGGAGTGTAGGTCGTCCGTCGTTTGCATTAGTCAGCCCATATAGGTCCTAGTGAGTCACACCCCTTAGTTCTCTCTAGGTCCTCTCCCATTGCATGTCAACCCGTGAAGGTGCCCAGTACCATCGCCCTGACACTATGGGTGACCCCTGAGGTGCCAACCCGGGAGGCCGAACTCTGGATGATGTGTACGCTCTACTCATGGAGCGCATGGATAGGTTCGAGCAGACTAGTAGGGAGCATACCGAGCGCATAGAGGGCCGTCTAAAAATCATGGAGGACTGAGCCGAGGTCTCTGACCAATCTATCCAAGGTCTGGTCGGAAGGATGGAGAATGTGGAGAGAGCCCCCCGCCAGGAGCTCCCCGGAGCTGCCTTGGACACTCAGGCGGCCCCTCAGGTGCCCCCTCCGGCGCCTGCTATCCAGGCCGCCCCACTTAGTGCCGCGGAGCAACAGCCACGTGCCCCCGATGTTGAGGACTACGGGTCCAAAAATGAGTATGGGGGAGATGGCCGACGCCGTCGTGGTCACTGACCACAAAGGGATGATGAGGACGAGCGGGTCCTTAGGACGGTGCGAGCAGACCCTCCCACTTTCGACGGGTCCTTGGACCCGAAAGTCTATCTTGATTGGGAGGCCGACATGGACCGGTATTTTGAGTGGTTTGAGATGTCGGACCACCGAAAGGTCAAGTTCGCCAAAATGAAACTGTTAGGGTAGGCACAAACTTTCGGGAGAAACATGGAGAACATGTTGTTTCACCGTCAGGAGCCCCAGGTAGAGACGTGGGATGGGATGAGGTCCAAGCTTAGGAAGAAGTATCTCTCGACCTCCTACCGCCAGCGTCTCATAGACAAATGGCAGAGTCCCACCCAAGGAGATCAGTCCGTCTCCGATTACATCACCGAGTTCGATGAATACTTCTTGCGATGTGATGCCACGGAGGAGAGCTCCCTTACGGTCTCTTGTTTTAGGCATGGTCTGCGACCACACCTACAGTATGAGCTTTTCTGCCGCAAGGTGGACAAGCTGGTGGACGCATACCAGGTTGCTCTCGAGGTGGAGCAATTTGAGGCGGAGTTTGCTCCTACTATGCGCCAGGGGGTCCCATATCCACGTGTGTCTGACCCTAGGACCACGTATGGTTCCTACACTCGATGGCCTGCGGCCCGCCCCCAGGAACCTCCTCGCTAGGACCTTGCTGCTCCTAGGTGTCCCCTCCCTCCGAGGGATCCTCCCCTTAGCCTGTAGGCACCCGTCCCTGCCCCTAGACCTGCCCAACCCGCCATACCGACTAGACCACCCCTACTTCCTACACCCCCAATAAGTCCTTTGGACAAGGGTAAGGGGCCGATGGTTGGTGGAACATCCCAGGGCTTCTGGACTCAGGGAACCTGTTATAGGTGTGGTAGGGTTGGCCACTATTCAGCCAAGTGCCCCACTCGGGAGTCGCTTGTCATCTCTGATCCTTCTGCTAGCGACCCCACACCTAAGTTGGTGCCGATCAGTTACGAGGCTGATCAGGATTTGGCGGAGGAGTTCTTTGATGAACTCATGGAGGGAGAGCCCATTGATGCCCCAGGTACCAAGCACCAGAGTGATGTACAGCTGGGAGTAGTCAGGTGCATCCTTACCCAGCCTCAGGTGAGTGACGACTGGCGTCGTACCACCATCTTCCATACATTTTGTAGGCTGGGAGGAAAGGCCTGCAAGGTGATCATTGATAGCGGGAGTTGCATTAACACCATCTCTACGGGCATGGTTAAGCGTCTGGGTTTGACGCCCGTAGATCACCCCGCACCTTATAGGGTTTCTTGGGTGGATTCTACTTCCATCTCGGTCAGGCTGAGATGTCTGGTGCCACTGCAGTTCCAGGCTTACCATGATGAGATATTGTGTGATGTGTTGCCCATGGAGGTGGGTAGCATTATCCTAGGTAGGCCTTGGCTGTTCGATCAGGATGCCACCATTCAAGGTCGGTCGAACACATGCACATTCGACCACGGAGGCCATAGGATCACCCTCCATCCCACCCAGCCGAAGGATCCTTCTGTCCGAGGACCAGCCGGTCCCAGCACTTCTACCCCTCCTAGTTAGGGGACAGTTGGTCCTTCCACCTCATCCACGGTGCAGGCTACTACCTCTTCAACTAGTCCTAGCACAGGAGGCCTCCCACCCCGCAGTTTAATGATGATTAGCCCGCGAGAGATGGAGCAAGAGGTGACCAGGGGTAGCCCTATTCTTGCCGTTGTTGTCCGAGGAGTGGAGGATGTCGCTCCTAGGTCTGATGATGAGCACCCTCCAGAGGTAGCTGCGATCCTCCGGGACTTTTCTGATGTTTTCCCGGAAGACCTCCCTAAAGGCCTTCCGCCTATGAGGGACATCCAGCATGAGATCGACCTTGTCCCAGGCTCGTCCTTGCCCAACCTCCCCCACTATAGGATGAGTCCCACGGACCATGCCGAACTTCAAAGGTAGGTCAAGGAGTTGATGAGTCGGGGATCCCTTAGGGACAGCGAGAGCCCTTGCGCTATTCCTGCATTGTTGGCCCCGAAGAAGGATGGCACATGTAGGATGTGTGTCAATAGCCATGCGATCAACAAGATCACGGTGAAGTATCACTTTCCCATTCCCCGATTGGATGATTTGTTAGACATGATGTCGGGAGCCACTATCTTTTCAAAGATAGATCTTTGTAGTGGCTATCACCAGGTACAGATCAGGCCTGGGGATGAATGGAAGACGGCATTCAAGACCAAGGATGGTCTTTATGAGTGGTTGGTTATGCCCTTCGGGCTTTCCAACACCCCTGGTACTTTCATGCGGTTGATGACCCAGGTTTTACGCCCTATGATAGGGGTCTTCTTGGTCATCTACTTTGACGACATTCTTATCTACAGCCGCACTAGGGAGGACCACTTAGACCACCTTAGGCAGGTCTGTGTCGTTCTGAGGCGAGAGAGCTTATTCGCCAACCCGAAGAAGTGTGCCTTCATGACTGATCAGATCACTTTCCTCGGGTTCATTGTGTCTAGAGATGGAGTCTCCGCTGATCCGGAGAAGATTAGGGCCATCAGGGAGTGGCCCGAGCCCCGAACCCTCCACGATGTCTGGAGCTTCCATGGCTTAGCGACGTTCTATCGCCGCTTCATTCGTGGCTTCAGTTCTATCACTGCCTCGATCACTGATTGCATTAAAAAGGGGGCATTCATATGGACTAAGGCTGCAGCCACGGCCTTTCAGGACATTAAGGAGCGCATGACCCAGGCACATGTTCTTGCTTTACCTGATTTTTCCAATTTGTTTGAGGTCACATGTGATGCCTCTGGAGTGGGAATTGGTGGCGTGTTGAGTCAAGAGTCCCACCCCATAGCATTCTTTAGCGAGAAGCTTAATGATGCCAAACTGTGATATTCCACATATGACAAAGAATTCTACACAGTTGTCCAGGCATTGCGGTATTGGAGGCACTATTTGTTGCACTAGGAGTTTGTCCTCTTTTCTGATCATGAGGCCTTACGATTCCTCCATACCCAAAAGAAGCTGAACGCTCGCCACAGTCGTTGGGTGTAGTATCTCCAGGAGTACACCTTCGTGCGTAAGCACAAGGTAGGGGCGGAGAACAAGGTCGCTGATGCGCTGAGTCGGCGGGTGATGATGTTGACCACCATGAGTGTTGAGGTGGTAGGGTTAGAGAGGCTGAAGGATGCTTACGTTGATTGTCCGGATTTTGGTCCGATCTATGCAGCCCTTCAGGCCGGTCCCTCGCGTGATTATGGCGAGTTTGTGCTATAGGAGGGTCACCTATTCTGGGGTGACAAGTTGTGCATCCCACGGACTTCTGTTCATGACTTTCTTACGTGGGAGATGCACACGGGAGGTCTTGCTGGCCACTTCGGTCGGAACAAGACCATAGAGTCGGTTGAGCATGGATTCTATTGGCCTAGCTAGAAGAGAGATGTCGCTCACATCGTGGCCCAGTGCTGCACATGTGCCATGGCCAAACAAAGGAAGCAGAATATCGGGCTCTATACTCCCCTCCCCGTCCCGGATAGTCCATGGCAGGACATTAGCATGGACTTTGTGTTGGGATTGCCCTGCACCCTCCGACGGCATGACTCTATCTTTGTGGTTGCAGACAAGTTCTCGAAGATGGCCTTATTCATTCGTGCTCCAAAACCTCGGATGCCTCTAGAGTTGCCGGTCTATTCTTTTCCCACTGTGTCTCCAGGTTCGGACTTCCCCGCACTATAGTGTCTGATAGGGATGTGCGCTTTACTAGCTATTTCTGGAAAACCCTATGGCACATGATGGGCACCCAACTGAAATTCTCCACTGCATACCACCCCTAGACCGATGGTCAAACTGAGGTTGTCAATAGGAGTTTGGGGGATCTTCGTAGGTGTCTTGTCCGAGATCGAGTCAGGGATTGTGATTTGGTCTTACCCTTAGCTAATGTTTGCCTATAACGATTCGGTCAATAGGTCTACAGATATGAGCCCCTTCGAGATTGTCACTGGCCGTAGACCTAGGAAGCCCATAGACCTAGTCCCATCTCTCATCCAGTCCCGTGTGTCCGAGTCAGCCGAGTCTTTTGCCGACTACATTAGGCAGTTGCATGAGCATATCCGTCGTCACATTGAGTCCAGCAACGCACGATACAAAGAATTGGCTGACGCCCATGGGCACCACCGTAAGTTTCAGGAGGGTGACTATGTCATGATCAGGGTCAGACCTGAACGGTTTCCCTCGGGAGCCATGAAGAAGTTGCATACTCGCGGTGCCGGTCCCTTTCGGGTAGTGAGGTGACTAGGATCAAACGCATATGTTGTGGACTTGCCAGAGGATTGCGGGATCAGCTCCACTTTCAACGTCTCGGATCTCGTCACTTATAGGGACCCAGCGGTGATACCCAGTGAGCCCTTTGAGCCATCCCCACCCATTGTGAGTGACACCACCCCAGAGCGCCCACCTCCAGCCTTGTTACCTCAGCAGCGAGAGCAGATAGAATGTATACTAGACGAGCAGGTGACGACTACTCAAGGCGGAGTGTACCCGCGCTATTTGGCATGTTAAAGAGGACGGCCCGCGTCCGACGACACTTGGATCACCTGGGACGAGCTATAAAGGATAGATCTAGATCTGCTGATCGATACCAGAGCGACCCGGACCCTTACTCGACGGGGTCGAGCTTCTCCCACCCGGGGAGAATTGGTGAGGACACCAGAGCACGAGTACGGCTCGACTCAGCGAGCCGTCGATACCGGACCCGTAGCACGACACGGGCGACACCGACCTCTCCATGGCTGGGTGACAGTTTGGAGTCGCCACCAGAGCACTGATACTTCAGTACGTATTTTTATACAAATTGGTATTTTATACGTATTTGGCTTTATTTGGTGTGTATTTAGCATGTATTTGGATTGTATTTGTCTTGTATTATCTTGGATTTTTATATTAGGTCAATGGTAGAATAAATGACCATGTATTTATATTTTTATTTATTTTGGTCCAAGGGAGATTAATTTGGTCCATGGGGATTAAAATAAGCCAAGCCTCTTATTTTGACTTAAGGGAGGGGCGTATGGGAGGATTTTTTTTTATGTTGGTTTAATATCCCTTCCCCATTATACCCTCTTGACCAAGGGTATTCTAGGTCTTTTGGCTAGGTCAAGGGTTTGAATATATAATGTCTCTTGTGCATTTGGACAAAATTAATGAGAAATTATATGAGAAAATTGCTTGGTGCGCACCCCCCTCTCTCTCCCTTGTTCTAGTGTGTTCTTCATTATTGTCCTCCAATCTCTTCTAGATCTGAGTTCCAATCTTCTATCTCCCTCAAATTTATTCTTCTTCCCTTCTTCCTCTATCATATATGATCGTTCACCGTTGTTGTCGCCGCCGTTCGTGCCGCCGTTGAGCCACCACAAGCCGGTCTTCATCCTGCTGCCTCAAACTCGGAGTTGTAGGACATCAGCTCGGTGAAAGGGCTGGTACGGAGATCCGACCGTTGGATCATCGCGAAACTTTGAGGGTAGGTTCCCCCCATCAGAGGCCATTCCCAGTGTAATTTTTAGGTCGATCAGAGCCTGTTTGCCCCCTTTCCCAGACACCTGTTCATCTTCCCCAAAGTCTGCCTGTGTACAGGTCTGCGGGATAGATCTTAGTAGCCAATTTTTCCACCCCTCAAATGTTTTCCAAAATTTAAAAAAAACTATGTGCATCATCGTAACCCTCCCCTCTACCCACCATAAAAATCCCAGGTCCTAATTCGGTCATTTGATCCTCGGTCAAGGCCCTTGATCAGGGAGGTTAGGTTCTGTCCAGCTGGTGTATTTTGGGACAGTGTGCTTAGTCAATTTGTAGTCATTTTAATTTCCAATACAGCCCTTGTATGAGTTTGGGCTTCCAGTACATTGTAGGATTTTGAGTCCTCTTTCCAACGGTACCCTTTGTGCCGCGATCCGACATCCTAGTTGAGCGCACGAGCTGTTCTCGTCGGAGCGTGCAGTTTTGACCAGAAACACAGCTGCGGGATAGCCTTGGGAAACAAATCCCAAGAAATTGCCCACCTCCACTCCGGTGACCGCCGCTCCCGGGGATCAACCCGAGACACTCGAGGAGCACCCC
This sequence comes from Amorphophallus konjac, assembly GCA_022559845.1. Lineage (NCBI taxonomy): Eukaryota > Viridiplantae > Streptophyta > Magnoliopsida > Alismatales > Araceae > Amorphophallus > Amorphophallus konjac. The sequence continues at coordinate 106,718,162 of CM040127.1, forward strand.
CGTCAGTCGCTGTAGCCAGGAGCCGCCCCGGATGTCACTGTACTAGAAGCGGGTCCCACGTACCACCCTGCGGGCCCGAGTGAACGGAGCTGAACCGGCCGACCGCGTCCGCCCGAGCGCCACCGACTGCTGCCCGCCAACCCGAGATTGGTGCTCCCGGACCCAAAGTGTCGCCTGTTACCTCCCTGCGTGGAGTGGGCTGTAGAATAACTTTTGTAATTAATAATTATTGATGTACCGGGAGTTCCAGATCTCGGCCGGGAAGTCTTCCCCACGCCCCGAGCATGGAGGTACACTCGCCACCCCCCTTTTATCGTATTTTTCTTAGCTAGTATGCATTCTAGATGCCGCTGCATGTGAGTAGGAGATTTTAGTAGCTTGCTATATATTAATCACCGCTGTGAGTTGTGGGTGTGAGACCAGTCCCGTGACTCGTTCCGAGCACGAGAGTGAGCCAACCACCCGAAACTTAAAGCTGGTTTCCCAACCTTGCAAGATCGCTACGTTTCCCTCGCCGGGGACGAATGTGAGCTAGTGCTTCTTTTTTGGGGCATGATCGCCTCTTCTGGTGCTCGTTCGGTGCCGCGTTGTAGTGTCGTTGCTGGTCGCGTCATCTTGTTAGTCGAGTCATCCTTTAGAGTCCAAGGTCGCAACCCGTCCGCGTCGAGTCTCGTAGTCATCCCGCATCAATTTTCCTATAGAAAGTCTCCATTTGCCCTCATGGAGCACCATTTTAATCCCTTGTATCCATCTCCTTCTTCCCCATCCCCCTATTCCCGCACGGAATCCTCTTCCCACGCGGGCCCATCTTTCCGTGGTTCCCTTGACCCATTTAAGGAATAGGCCTATCTCATAGCCCACCTCTCATCCCTTGTCCATCAAATGGACCCGCCCCAGACTCAAAAACTCATTACAAATCACCTTAATGGGCCTTCTTCCCTTCATGGGCTTTCCTCCCTTAATGAGCCTTATTCTCCTAATCGGCCTCATTCTCTTAATGGGCCTTCTCCTTCCTCTGCTGCTGGCCCAATTGCTAATGGTCAATTTGGTCTCAATGGGCCTTCTTCTTTCTATGTTGCTAGCCCAGTTCCTAGTGGTCAAATTTGTCTTAATGGGCCTCATTCTTCTTACCATGCTGCTGATCCGATGGGCCCATACACTCATGTCCCTTCCAAGCCCATGTGTGCTTCTACTCCTGGAATGAGCTCTCATTCTTCTCCTTGGCCTAGATCCACTTATTCGGCCCAATACCATAATCCTGGTCCAGGTTCACAACTTCTTGCTCAAGCTGGCCCACATTATTGTCAATCTCTCCCAACCCCAGAGATGATTGCTCAAGCCCAGCGCCAGCTTGATGAATTAGAATGTCGATCGATCCTAAACCCTCCTTGAGTGTTCCATTGGCATTTCAAGATCTCTGTCTTCCACCTCCTTCGCAAATCCCCGCATATCGCCGTGACGGTGGAGTCGGTGACCCTTATGTACACATTAAGGAGTTTGTTTATGAGTCTGCCCACTTTCGACACGACCAACGCTTGATGGCTTATTTATTTGGTCTGTCATTGGAAGGCCCGACTCGGGATTAGTTCTACTCCCTCCCGTAAAAGAAGATTGTGAATTTTCAAGCTATGCAAGACAAGTTTCTTCAGTAATATCAGGATTAGGTTGGGCCCAGATTCTCCGTTATGGATTTGGCCAACAGGAAGATGAAGCCCGACAAGGAATTCTCTACCTTTGCTGACCACTGGTGTCGCCTTGCCACACAAGTCTCGAGACATATCCCGGAGGGAGAGCAAATCAAGATGCTCATTTCCAATGTAACGCCCGAGTATCGCTTTATCTTAGCCTTGAATGACATTACCCCTTGGCAGCAGCTTTATAGCTGAGCCCGCTTCATTCATCAACAACATCAAAATTTCGTTGACTCCGAGTGTTCTCCACATCCCATGTCTGCATACGCCTCCGCGTATCAGCCTTTCATGAGTCCCCTACATCAACTCTCCCCGAGTCAGCCTTCCGCTTCTTCATACCCCCATGTGTACCCGCATGTGTCTCCACCCCTGGTCAAGGGAACGTCACACCCCGAGCAGGTGGATGCCGTATACATACCTCCCCATCCCGCTCCACAAGCGCCATTGCCTAGTCCTTCCATTAGTTGCCACGTGCCATTACCTACGCAACCTACAATTCCATCTCCGCAACCCTCTTCTCCACAACCTACCCCTCGGCATCCGCCTTGCCCGAAGCGAGCTCCTTCTCCTCCGATGCCAGAGTCTTTTACAGATATTTTCAAGATTTTGATGGCCACTCACGCGTTGCAGCTCCCTCCGGTTGTGCCTTGCCGACCGACGGTCGGGAATTTGCTTTAGTTCTATGATTATCATCGCCAGCAGGGGCATGTGGTCAAGGATTGCACCGAGTTCCGAGATTTTATTTATGACATGGAAGCCAAGAAGGGGATCGATTGGTCCACTATTTGTGAGGTTATTGGACATCTTCGTAGCGAGCAGCAGCAAGGGCCGCCCAGGCAGCCGTCTCTGCTACAAGACCAGGGGCACCCCTGTGGTTCTTCATCTGGGGCCGCACCCGCTCCGTCGCCTACTCCGTCACTTGTTCCCTCACCTTCGCCATCTCCTACCCCATCTTCACAATCTCCACCTACCCAAGCCTCTGCTCAGGCTAGTGCTTCCGCTTCTTCTACTTCCACTTCTACTCCCAACGCCGCGTGACGTGTTGTAGCGATACGTCAGCAGTGGGCACCGTGACCCTCCTCTTCATCCTTTCAATCACCGACACCTTCTCCACTACCCCCATTGCTTGCATCACCATCTCCACTTTCTTCTCCACGTCCTTCGTCACCCGAGCCTGAGCAAGCCATACCTTTGCCTCCTTTACCCCCTCCTACACCTCCACCTTTACCTTTGCCTCCACCCGAGCCCATCATTGCCTTTACTCCTCCTCCCTCACTTAAAAATGCCATATCCATTGAAGCCTCTACACCTTATAGACCTTCACCTCCACCTATCACGCCTTCCAAACCAATTTCTTCTCCATCCACGTCCACCCCATGGAGCGGGTGTGCATTTCCTTTGGTGCCCCTCAGGTCTGGTCCCTGGGGAAATGATGAGTCGAGTTAGGATGATTCAGTGCCGGTTTTGCATTTCAAGATTCAAGATTTTATCTACCGCATGCCGGTCTATGTCTTGATCCCTGGCTATTTTGAGGATAATGTGCCTCTTCTCCAGATGACGGTTGCTAAGAAAAGTGTCCTCGCCTTGGTGCCAGTTTCTTCTCGAGCGAGACTAGTGGCAATCTCTTTGCTCACTGGAGGATTCACCATTAATGCTATTGTTTCTTGTTGCTCTGTCGCTATTAAGATAGTTGGTCAAGAGGGGTTCTCCACCCGGATCATGCTAACTCATATGGCTGCCAAGAGTTTGTGGAATTCTATATTCAAGGGGCAATTGGCCGTATCTTCTGCACTCTCGAAGGACATTCAGCACATCTTATGTAATGTTTCTCGGTTCATTAGCAAGCCGGCCACATCAATGCCGTTCATTGATCTCCCTCAGTTTCATCCTTCTCTTCTAGTAAGGGAGTTGTGCTTCATAGCAGATTGCCGAGTTGAGTTGCCGAACCTTATGCTCCTGATGCCGAGAGACGGGACTCCATGGTCCATGATATTCAGCATGCTAAGGAGTTATCTGTCCAAGAATGTCCAACTGTTGTTAGCACCGGATGTCTAGGGGCAACCGCCCCAGCGAGGCTGCATGTTCATGATCGAGCCAGGCTGTTTGCCAGGTGGGCCCGTTATTTGAGAAGGTATTGTAAGACAAGAGGCCCAAGGGCCCGAGTCCATGCCAGGAGGGCCCATTTTCAAGAAATCTCCACTAAAAAGAGGCGGCGGTATAAGTTTAAGGGGCGTCAATTGTGCACTCAGGGATCCACTTCTCCTTCTTCTCCTTTTCGCTCATCATTTCTTCTGCTCGGTTCACCCCTGGGTGGTCCCTCTTCTAACTCTGTCTCTACGATTCTCTCCTCTCCTCCCGGGTCTTTGAACCCCCGCTTTTCTTCTTGTCGTTCGGGGCCTCCGGGTTTTTCACATTCTCGTTATTCTAGGCCTCGACCTATGCCCTCTCATCATCCCGATCATGGGACATCTTCTGAATCTTCTCCTCCGATATCTCTGGGTTCTAATTTTCCTTCCCCGACCATGTCGGGTGATTCTCATTCTTCTTCCTTGACCCTGCTGAGTGATCCTCATTCCCTTTCCCCGACCCTGTCGGGTGTCTATGGTTCTTCTTCCCGACCCTGTCGGGTGATTCTAATTCTCCTTCCCCAACCCCGTCCTGTGATTATCATTCCTCTTCTCCGACTACGTCAGATTATTCTGCTTTTCCTCTTTCTACTTACTCCTCTTCATACTTTGGGGTTCTTGCCCTTTTTCTTACTGTTCTCGAGGCTTTAGTCTGCCTTGATCTTAGTTGATCTGGTTTATTTTGTACCTGGTTCCTTGTTATCAGGGTCTCTGCACCTTAACGAGGGAGTTCTAGCCCTTGTCTCTCTTCTTTTTTATTCTTCTTCGTCCAGTTTGGTGTCTGCCGCTCCTCCGTGTATAGGGATCTTCAAGCCTTCGCTATCCTTTACTTCTCACTCCTGATAAGCACGGAATACAAAGCTCGTGCTGCTCAAAGCTCGATGGTCAAGATCGCTTCAGGATGTAACTTTCATGCTATGGATTTGCAAGGTATCTTTGTTGATAGGATTGGTGATCCTCTTTGATTCCAAATGTTAGAATCGGAGTGAGAACGACTGAGATCCAGAGGGAGGTGAATGGATCGCAGTGAAAACTTTTGCGGAATTAAAAACTTTAACACTACTTTCACTGAATTAAAGATTGAAATCAAATGTAGTTTGTGAACAGCCCTAAGCATACATCTAATCGAAGCAGTAAACAAGTAAGCAATCACACAGAGGACACAGAAGATTTTTAGGTGGTTCGGTCTCAACCTTGAGACCTATGTCCACCCCACACTCAAACCTAAGTGTGGATTCTGCCGACACACAGCTTAATCCGTTGATCCACAGCTTCGGGGATGAATCCCCACAACCACTGAGCAACACATCTTGCGATCTACTGATTGACAGCTTGATCCGCTGAGCCTCACAGATTGCTAACCAGCTGAGCATTACAGCTTGCTGTCCCAGGAGTTGCTCCTTTCCGCTGAGCATCACAGCTTGCTCCGCTGCCATACAGCTTGAAGAATAGAGATAAAAGAGAAAATACAAAAGACTGACAAACAATAACCAGATGAAACAGAAAATCAATATAGCTCAGGTGAGCAGACGATTCTAGATCTGATCTAGGAATCGTGACTACATTAACAAACTCTTCTCTCACTTCTTCTCCTCTTCACGATGCTCTGTTCTGGCTCTTTTTCTCTCTTCTATAATTGACTCTTACTCACAAGCACTTAAGCTCTTACGCTCTCACAACTCTGAATTCTCTCTGCTCTTTCCTACAATCACCCTCTATCTGATTATCTGGTTTCTTCTCTAACAGCTTCCACTCTTTTCTTTTTCGTTGCTTCTCTATCTGCTTCCGTTGCGTGCTTCAGACGAGAGTTCCCCTTTATATACGATCAAGCTTAATCAGTGGTCCCCACTTGATTTCAGTCCGACACGTTGAGAGAAGATTCCCACCAATAACTATTTAGAAAGATGGCTTGAATAGATCCACATGTCAGTTATTGAAGAAAGTGAGAATCCACGTGTCTGATCGTTCATAAAAAGCTAGGAGCCTTGGAGCCTTGGATCACATGCTTGATTACTCAATTTTGGGATCACGTGATAACTTGAATCTTTGTTGCACTCTGCCTTTTAAGTGATTGATTTAATTCCTGTCAGTAAGATATAAGACATTTCATCAAATACCTTTTCATCATTATTACTTAGGAGAATGCATACTTAGACAACTTCGTGAAAATCAGATGCTCAGATCAACATAAAGTATGATAATGCAGATGCCTCAAAGCATAGATTCAATGCACAGACCTGATGTCCTGGCTTCTACATGTGCACCGACCCTGGACTCTACATGTGCACAGACCTAGACTCTACATGTGCACAGACCAAGTAAAGCATGTTAAAGAATGTGTATCGACTTTGTAGAGTATGATACAATATGTGCATCGACCTGTAGAACATGCTACACTACATGCGTCGACCTGATGTGCATAATGCTTGGATGAGCATCGACCTTCTAGAATGAGTGTAAAGATGTCCATCAACCTGCCTTACACAGAGTAGAAACTGCATCGACCTGACATGCCATAGTGCAAATGTGCATCGACCTTAAGGTGCATGACTTCTATATGTGCATCGACTTTCTAGACAAGAATGCATATGTGCATTGACCTTTCGAACACATACATCGACCTTAGGCTGCAGTCGCTGGGCCACTAGCATCGACCTTGCAGCACAAGGTTTATGAGGTGCATCGACCTAATGGTGTGTACTATGTTCAATGTGCATCGACCTTCTTGTGCATTAAGTGAATAAGGTGGATCGACCTTCTTAACGAAAAAAGCCTATGTGCATCGACCTTCTAGACTCAGCGATATCTGTGCATTGACCTTCTTGACCTAATGCCATATATGCATCGACTGAAGACACAAACATGCATCGACCTTATTAGCTATAGCATGAGTGTGGATCGACCTTATCTAGCTTGTATGTGAATGTGCATCGACCTAATATGACTTAGACAAGAATATGCATCGACCTTACATGACTAAAACATGAATGTGCATCGACCTTATATGATTAAAGCATGAATGTGCATCTACTTTATTTTTTTGATACTTAGAATATTAAATGACTTTATTAACATGAATGGCTCTATGCAATTCTGTCTAAACATGATTCATAGTGTGACGTCATCAAAACCAGGGTTCCTAAGAATCTCCCCCTTTTTGATGATGACAACTATGAGTCATGTACATGTTTGATCAAGATGAAAAAATATTCAATCATTCACACATTCAGTTATTCACTCATTGAAACATTCATTCAGTCAATGTCATCTCTATTCAGTGCAGACAAACACATTCATTTCATCTAGAATTTTCAATTCATTTCTGATGACAATTTTTGAAGTTTACAACCTTACAAAAATATGCAAATGCAAAACTACCATGCAAACACTAAACACTATGTACAATAGGAAAAGAAAGTTGCTGTGACAAAATCTCATCATCTGATCAACTCTTCAACTCATGACTTCTGACTTCTCACTCTTCTTCTTCACCTCAGCTCATGACTCATCTCATCTCTCCCCCTTTGTCATTATCAAAAATAAGTATGAGAGAGATATACAGTTTTCTCCCCCTGAATCTAGCACTGCATCAAACATCTACTGGAGAGCTTTTACATCTGTGTCGTGGACGTCTAGTAGGTGTCCTGCTAGGACTTCCACGTTCTCTCAAGGGTACAACTTCTGGAATGTTTCTTGGAATTCTGTCAACTTTAGTTCCTAAGGCAGCAAGCTTTGTATTGAGCCTCTGATCTATTGTATGAACTTATGCTTGGAGCTCTTTGACAGTGCCAGTCAAATCAACAAACCAACTCTGGAGCATAGTGCACATGTTCTCAACTTGGCATGATTGTTGTTGATGAATATCTGCCATGGAAGTTGAAGTGCTTGTAGCTTGTTCATTGACAATATCTTTAAAGTTGCTGGACAGATGTTGCACTTTCTCCTGAACTGTATCAAGCTTAGCATATAAATTTCCCATCTGAATAATATTGCCCTGAACTTCATCTGATATATTGTTTATCCTGTAAGACAGTGTTTGTTGTTCTTGGCGAATGATATTCATGTCTTCCCTAATTCTTTGCTGTTCTTTTCTGATGTCAAAAGCATGAATTAGTGTTTGTGTTATTTTCTAATGAGTTTCTGCCTGATTTTCTTTAAGAAGACTCATTAGAGATCCAACTGTTTCAGAAACATGTATCAAAGAATCTAAAAACCCATGCAATCTTTCATCAGATTTATACTTATCTCTCACAAATTTTTCCCATTGGCTGTTAACAGTCTGCTCAACATGCATCATTCTGGCATCAATCCTTTCTACAGCCATATTCAAATACATAAAGGAAGCATTCATAATTCTGAATTGATTAAGCAGTAGATTCACCAATGAGGGATGAACATCAGACACATTTGAAGATGAACTTGGTCCTGCAGATGTGGAAGCATGGAACTCAGGTGGAATCTGAGGTTCCTCAGGAGACCTTGGTGGTTGAATGCCATATACCATTAGAGGTCCATGATGAGGTCCAAAGAATATAGCAGGACCTTATTCTTGTTGTTCTATATACTGCTGCACTTCTTGTATCTGCTGCTCTTCTGTCTGCATTTCTGCCAGTTCCTATAATTCTTCATGTTCATGCACATCTAGCTGCTCATTTTGCTGGTCTTGTAGTTGTTCTTGCACCATCTCTTCTTCTTGATTAACAGTGTCTATTTGCAACTCTAGATGTTCAACTTCTTGCATCTCTTCATGCTGTCGATCTGAATGTTCAGATTACTGTTCCTATTGCAACTCAAACTGATACTGCTACTACTCTATCTATTCAACTAGTTGATCAATTTGATGTTCCAATCGCTGCACTGTTCCCATCTCAGATTGCATATGTTGCTGTTCTTCTTGGTGTTCATTCTGTGACTGTTGCTGCTGCTATTCAGATTCTGATTGATTTTCTTGTTCTTCTTCTTCCTGTGCTGGTTGATGTTCTTGTTCTGCCACTTGTTGGACATGCTGCTCTGTCATTTCCTATTCAGGCTAATCTGCTGGCTTTTGATCTTGGACTCTTGCACCAGATGGCATAAGCTTCAAAAATTTTGTAATGAAATCCATATTGTATACATTCACTTTAGGGATTTTCTTGAAATTTTCATCCTCTAAAGGAATGTTCATTTTCTTGAAAATTGCAGTCAGATGAGCTGCATAGGGTAAATGTCTTCTGGACTCTTTGCAAGTCCCAATGATCTGAATCATCAGCTCTAGTAGACAAATTCTAATTTTCTTGAACATGTAGTAGAAAATGAACCTTTGTGACTCTGTTAGTCTCCCCCTGCCTCCACCTTGTGGAGTTATAATTGTAGTGAACATATGGTGCAACAGTCTTTTTAGAGGGGAAAACATGTTTGCATTAAACTGAGTCAGCTTGGCCGGTCTATAGTCACTAGGGTTACTAGGCTTATCTGTGAGTATGGAGTAAGCCTCATATTCATCATATTCAAACTCTCCCTCAACTACTCCATCTTCAGGAATCCTAAAGATTTTGTGAAGAAAATGCCTCGTAATCTCAATCTTGGTTCCTTTCACATGTGACCGTATCTTAGACTGGTCTAGATCAAATTTCAAATTTTTATAAAACTCCATGACCAACCTAGGGTAGTAGTATCTGTGCTTTCCCATGAACATCTTCCATTTTTGAAATTTAATCAAACTTAAGAGTTCTAGATAATCATTAATCATTTCTTGATCATGAAATTCTACAAACTGTGGGAATATGATTTTTGCAACTTCAATCTGTTCCTCTGTTTTACCAGACACAGACCCAGATTCTGATTCATCCTTAGATACCTGAGGTGTTTCCTTCTTTCCAGAAATCCGACGCCGCTTTGCATTTGCCTCGGACACTTTCTCTTTACCCTAAAGTGATTCCTCCGCAATCCTGCCTGAACCAGACTCCTTGTCATGCAGAAGCTTAGACCTTCCCTCCTTGCGAGGAGTATCAACAACTTTCTCTGTTTGAATGGCCGCTGGGTGCTGCTCCTCGAAGACCTTTCATTTCCCTTTGCTCTTTGTGACCGGTGACGACATGATCGATACGAGAGACGAGAACAAATGGCACAATTATAGGTAGTGAGAGGAAAGTAGAGAGTAGGGAATGAAAAAGATATGATCGTGCAAGTAGGAAGATGCACGAGCGACTCCATTGCGTCTATGCGAAAGGGTTTTGGTTGAGAAGAAGCCTCGACCTGGATAGGTTAGACTTCGACGGTAAGGTAGACGCTTATTAATAGGGTGGAGTAAGATACAAAATGATGCCGACTTTACCAATTTCAAGACCAATTACCATACTTCCCTTCACTTTACGTTAGAATGCCCTTCTTTACATTTACATGGTTTTCTGCTTATGAGGATTATATCTTGATGCATTAATCTTCTGAAATTAATCTCTTGATGCAAGATCAATGGAAATAGAACAATCTAATCAAAGTATTATGCCCAGTCAGAAAACCATCAATCTTACTTGTCATTTTCATTAGACAAAACTGATTTAAATCTATCTTATATATAAATTAAATAGTTTTAAGTTTTTGAAAAAGAACACAGAGTCAACCATATTTTTCTTTTTCTTTTTGTTTATTTGATTGAACATTCTAGTATGACTACACCTTTTTGCTCAAGGAGACATGTTGACTAAACGCCAGAATCCCTGGTTACTCAGTGCAATCTACCTTTATGCTTCAAATTGTGAATAGAGATAGCACCTTTTCTCATGACATGACCTCTGAATTTCATTGATATAGAAGATCAGTTTTTCCAAAAGATATGCCATTGCTCTGCCTTTTTCTTATTTTTATCTAATGGTGTATTCCCTGGTCTTATATTAGATTTCATCTTAAAACAACTTAAGAATAATATAAGTACATGACTCTCTACCTGATTGTCTTATTACTTATAATTTTCAGATTTCTAGAGATCAACTGGACAGTTCCATATTTTTAGAATGTTTCAAGCCAATTGAAAGTGCATTCAAGGACAATCTTGAACCATTAAGATAAGATTTAATCTTCATAGATAGCAAATCATATTCTTGTAAAGTCAAGCAACTTCTTTTAGATCTGGGTGATCTTAGTAATTGTATCTCTTGATTAGTAAAGGTGACAGATTTCAAGACATACTCCCCCTGAATGACTGACTCTATTGACAAACTCCCCTTAAAAGAATGCATAGACATTTAAGAAGTGAGAAAGACTTGTCATAGATAGAACAGATGAGACAACAGGGATGGAGAATTCAATAAGGTAAAGGTAGATAAGAATGGTAAAATAGAAGGCTACATAGAGACAAAAAGGTAGGACTAAGGTCAGATTAGCAGACAACCAAAGCACAACATCTCACAACAGCCAAAATGATTCTCAGCAATAGCTCTGCACATCTCACCAAACTAACCCCATTGATAAGCATCTAATCCTCTGCAGTGAGGTTGAGTCTCCTCTCATGTGCTTCAACTAGCCAGTTAACTAAGGTCGATGTTTCTTACATATGCTTCGACTAGCTAGCATGGTAAGTTGGTGCACCTATCATATGCAATGACCTACTAGCATAACAAGGTCGGTGCAACTTCCATATGCATCGACCTGCTAGCTTATACAGACATAGTGTTCAGCCAAACAATATAGCAGCATTGACTCCACTGGATAGATATTCAATAATATAACAATCCAACAGGCAGCAGCTTCATGAACCCTTATTCTGACACCTCAAGCAAACCAAAAATTTCTGATCACATTAACTCAGCTCCCCCTCAATGTGTGTAGAATCTCAATCAAATAGCAATCCCTTTCTTATTGCACACAGATATGCAACTATTAAATGTAGAATGCAAGTTTATCACTACATGCAGATTTGACCCTTGGTACTTAGTAGAGGTCTGGCCTCTACACATGATGTGGGTTTCCAAACAGACAATGATCTGCCCTTCTCCCATCATACCATTTGATATACCAACAGGGTCATGCAAGAATATGCATCTATTATGAACATGAATGACTAACATGAATGACTAACATGAATGACTGTTTGACATGTAAAAATCTCATATAGAATTACATGTAGCAGATTATCAACATACATCAAACATGACAAGATAACATCAGATAACATCAATGAATTTGATCTAGGCAGACATGCAATATTCCACAGAGAGCATTATTCAAGTAACAGTAAAAAAATGAGAATGGGGTTTAACTGACCTTCATGTGCCTTGATTTTTATCTAACCCCTTTTTATTATTTTCCACCAAGGCACACCTGCAACAAAGAATTTATTTCGAATATCTACGAGCCCAAGAGTTCTTGGGTCCTATCAGATGAGTTACACCTCTAATAGGTGTACTCCAAGAGTTCCAAGCATTCAAATCAGATTTTATCCAATAGCATTCAAACATTGTATGTCCAGATTTTTCACAATATTTACAAATTGGATATCTATGAATTGAAGGATAATCATTCCTGAAATGAGTATTTCTAAATGCAGGCAACTGAGCATGTTTAGCATTAAAATTCTTCCTAGCAAACCAGCATTGTGATGCAACATGCCTAAATTTTCTACAATTGAAACACTCAACATTCTGAACTACATGTTTCCTAGCATGATAATCATTTGCATGACTGTTTCTATCATGAGATTTGCCAAACATTTGATCATCCTGTTTCAATATATTACAGTCATACACGTGATGTCCATTTCTTCCACAATAGAAATATGAAGTTCCAATTTTATTTTTGTTTGCATGTGTATGTGAAATAGCATCGTGCTTGACATGCAAATTAGCATTACTGCCAGAAATGTTTTTGAACTTTTTCTGTAAGTTCTTATTTCCTTTCTTAACAACATTCATTTTCTTAAGTGTATTCATGTCATCAGCTTTCATAACATGACAGTCATCCATTACATGCCCTGCCCTACCACAATAATGACATGAGATATTCTTTTTGTGAGCATGTGAATGAGTGGGAGACTTATGAGCTACATGCACTGGATTATCAGAATTCATAGTAGTAACAAAAATATTTTTGGGTTTATTCAGATCAACAATCCTTTTCTATTTTTCTTACTTTTTCAGACTTTTAGTTTGTTTTTCAGATTTTTGAGCAGTAAATTGAAAAATAGATGAAGAGGATGGTTTGGATGTCTCAGAACAGCTCATAGAAGGAGTATACATTTTATTTTCAGACTGCTTCTCATGGACTGGATTGAAACCCAATCCTTTTCTCTGGAAACTCACTTTAGCTCCAAGAATTTTATCCAAGTTATTCTTTCCCTTAAAAAAGTTGGATAATAAATTTTTTAAATCTTGAATTTTGGAATTTAGAGAAACAATATTAACATCATAGCAAGCAATGTCAGATTCATAGAGAATTACTTGTTGATGTAAAATATCATTCATTCCTTTGAGTGTGTTAATTTCTGTTTGAGTTTCATTTCACTGTTAGCTTCACTTTCTTTCAAGACATATTTTTCTTTTTCAATAGTTAACCATCTCTCTGACATGACAACATTTAATACCATCAATTTTTTATTCTGTTCTTTCAGATTTTTATTCTCCTCAATCAAATCAACTTTAGTTATTGAATTCAACTTTTCATTCAAGTCTTCTTCGATCTGTTCAAATCCCTTTTTCCTATTTAACAACTGCTCATTATCTTCCCTAAGAGAATCAATTAATTCTTCTTGCCATTTTAAGTCAGATTGAAGACTAGCATTCAGCTTATTCACAGATAAACATCTATCACATGAATGATTAGCATTTTTCATTTCTATTTTTAGATGTTCATTTTCAGATTTCAATGAATTTATTTCAAATGACAAAGTCTTCTTCATTTTCCTCCTCTCAGATTTCACTCTCTTATATCTATCTAGTAGTCCATCATACAATTTCATCAAATCATTAAACGTAAGTTCATCAGATTCAGAACTTACCTGAGAAGTAGACTCTTCTAGTTGATCACTGCTGTGATCTTTGGCCATTAAACATTGGTTCCCTTCTTGCATATGAATTGCTGTCAGCTTGTCCAGAATTTCATTCACGCTCCTGCACATAGAGACACTAGAGAACTTGTCAATATCTATTGCCCTCTTTATCATCATCAGGACTTTCATATTATCAGCATTCTTTAGTCTATGTATGACATTCCATTTGGATTCATCCTCTGGAACATCATATGGACCATATGTAATCAGAACCCATAGATTTGAATCTACAGAGTTTACATAATCTCTGAAACTTCCTAGCCAAGTATAGAAACTAGATCAGTCAAATTTTGAAGGATTCATTGAAAATAAATTTAAATCAGTGGATAGAAGAATACTGGATTCACCAAAACGACAGGATCAGATCTGTAGATCGTTGGATCTCATATTACAGAAACCTACTCTGATACCAATTGATAGGATTGGTGATCCTCTCTAATTCCAAATGTTAGAATCAGAGTGAGCACGGCTGAGATCCAGAGGGGGGTGAATGGATCCCAATGAAAACTTTTGCGGAATTAAAAACTTAAACACTACTTTCACTGAATTAAAGATCAAAATGAAATGCAGTATGTGAACAACCCAAAGCAAACATCTAATCGAAGCAGTAAACAAGTAAGCAATCACACAGAGGATACAGAAGATTTTTAGGTGATTCGGTCTCAACCTTGAGACCTACATCCACCCCACACTCAAACCTAAGTGTGGATTCCACTAACACATAGCTTAATCCACTAATCCACAGCTTCGGGGACAAATCCCTACAACTGTTGAGCAACATAGCTTGCTATCCGCTGACTGACAGCTTGATCCGCTTAGCCTACAAGCTTGCTAACCCACTGAGCATTACAACTTGCTGTCCAAGGAGTTGCTCCTTGCCGCTGAGCATCACAGCTTGCTCCGCTGTCATACAGCTTGAAGAATAGAGATAAAAGAGAAAATACAAAAGACTGACAAACAATAACTAGATGAAACAGAAAATCAATATAGCTCAGGTGAGCAAATGATTCTAGATCTAATCTAGGAATTGTGACTACAACAACAAACTCTTCTCTCACTTCTTCTTTTCTTCACGATACTCTGTTCTGGCTGTTTTCCTCTCTTTTGTAACTGACTCTCACTCTCAAGCACTTAAGCTCTTACGCTCTCACAACTCTGAATTCTCTCTGCTCTTTCCTTCAATCACCCTCTATCTGATTATCTGGTTTCTTCTCTAACAGCTTCCACTCTTTTCTTTGTCGTTGCTTCCCTATCCGCTTCCGTTGCGTGCTTCAGACGAGAGTTCCCCTTTATATACGATCTAGCTTAATCAGTGGTCTCCACTTGATTTCAGTCCGACGTATGGAGAGAAGATTCCTGCCAATAACTATTTAGAAAGATGGCTTGAATAGATCCACGTGTCAGTTATTGAAGACAGTGAGAATCCACGTGTCTGATCGTTCATAAAAAGCTGGGAGCCTTGGAGCCTTAGATCATGTGCTTGATTACTCAATTCTGGGATCACGCGATAACTTGAATCTTTGCTCCACTCTGCCCTTTAAGTGATTGATTTAATTTTTGTTAGTAAGATATAAGACATTTCATCAAATACCTTTTCATCATTATTACTTAGGAGAATGCATACTTAGACAACTTCGTGAAAATCAGATGCTCAGATCAACATAAAGTATGATAATGCAGATGCCTCAAAGCATAGATTCAATGCACAAACCTGATGTCCTGGCTTCTACATGTCCACCGACCCTGGACTCTACACCTGCACAGACCTAGACTGTACATGTGCACAGACCAAGTAAAGCATGTTAAAGAATGTGCATCGACCTTGTATAGTATGATACAATATGTGCATCGACCTGTAGAACATGCTACACTACATGCATCGACCTGATGTGCATAATGCTTGGATGAGCATCGACCTTCTAGAATGAGTGTAAAGATGTGCATCAACCTTGCCTTACACAGAGTAGAAAGTGCATCGACCTGACATGCCATAGTGCAAATGTGCATCGACCTTAAGGTGCATGACTTCTATATATGCATCGACTTTCTAGACAAGAATGCATATGTGCATCGACCTTTCCAACACATACATCGACCTTAGGCTTAAGTCGCTGGGTCACTAGCATCGACCTCTCTCCAACCGTTAGGTTGCTAGCATCAACCTATGTACAAGGCGCATCGACCTTATAGCACAAGGTCTATGAGGTGCATTGACCTAATGGTGTGTATTATGTTCAATGTGCATCGACCTTCTTGTGCATTCAGTGTATAAGGTGCATCGACCTTCTTAACGAAAAAGCCTATGTGCATCGACCTTCAAGACTCAGTGATATATGTGCATCGACCTTCTTGACCTAATGCCATATATGCATCGACTGAAGACACAAACATGCATCGACCTTATTAGCTACAGCATAAGTGTGCATCGACCTTATCTAACTTGTATGTGAATGTGCATCGACCTAATATGACTTAGACAAGAATATGCATCGACCTTACATGACTAAAACATGAATGTGCATCGATCTTATATGATTAAAGCATGAATGTGCATCAACCTTATTTTTCTGACACTTAGAATATGAAATGACTTGATCAACATGAATGGCTCTATGCAATTCTGTCTAAACATGATTCATAGTGTGACGTCATCAAAACTAGGGTTCCAAACATTTGTTTTGCGTAAGAATATGCTATCATTGTTATTACTATTATTATTATTCCTGCGCATTGTTATGATGTTGTTTCCTCTACACAGTTGAGTGCCTTTAGAAGAAGTTTGCTTAATTTAGTCAAAATGAGTTCTCTTCTGCAACATCTCTCGCTGGTGATAGCTACATACTGGGAGTCTAGTTTCTTTCGCTGATTGTTGAGGGTGACATTTGAGCATGTGTTTTCACACACTACACGGCAAGCCATAGCCGATTCCTCTAAGACAACATCGTTGCTGATTTGGCCATACTTTGGTTATGTACGAAGGCCTTTTCTTTTCTCTACTCGGCCAAGTGCAGCGGCAAGAGATGGATATATGAGATGACCAACCTAGGCACTCCCTAATACGAGGTAGGTCTCAAATAGGGGCAGTCCTGACCCTCAAAAGTGAGCTTTCATGCAATATCTAGCCAATAAGGGCTCTCAAAATCAATGTGAATCAATAGCAAAATTATGAATCAAATGCATGGCAAGAGTGACAGTACAGCTCCCCGCATGATGTCCTGATCGTGCCCGGTTGCATACATGCTTGATAAATATGGGTCTCAAAATCAAAGACATAAAGTCCCGATGTAACAGACTATATCTTTGAGGGGTAGTGCCCTGGAAGGAATTCATGTCCTGATGTCTACGATCCTGCATGAAGCTTATCTCTTAATTTTCTTTTGTTTCTCCCTCTAAGGCTGGGTTGAATCCCAGGTATGGCCTTAGTAGGGGTACCGTTCTTTAGAGATGGTTGGTTGTGGTGAGCTACCCTCGCATGAGAGCCTTGCTAAAGGGAAGTCTTCAATGAGAGGGGGAGGGATGACGATCCCTGGCCAGTAGTTTGAGCCCGTCCTTGGGTGCTGCGGATTGCTATTTTAAAATTTTCAAAAAAATCAAATATTTCAAAATCTAAAAAAATTAAAAAATTTCAAAACAAAAAAAATCAAATATTTCAAAATAAAAAAATAGATATTCGAAAAAATTAAAAAATCAAAAAATACAAAAAATCAAAAAATATGTGTCTTTTGTTTCTCTTGTTCATGTGTTTCTGTCTATTTATTTTGAGGACAGATATGATGTGTTTGTTAAGTGTGCAGGTTGCAGGCTTCCTGGCTCCTTATCATTCGCTCTACCTCCTGTTCACGTCTTTTGATCTGTTCTCCTTCTTCAATTTTATCTCTCAATATGTTCTAGAGCTCATGTCCTTCTCAGCTTTCACCTCGCATCATGTCTCCATGAGAGGGATTTGCCTCATGATTATGAACCTGGCAGTTCTGCTTCATCGGATCTTGGGTTTTGATTGAAGAGTGTATTTGTCATGTCTTTTGTCCCGCCGTGTCCTTGTCACACGTGTTATGTCCCACCGTGCCCTTGCCACATGTGTTGTTGTCCCTCCGTGTCTATCATATTTTCATCCCACTATATTTTTCATCCCACTGTGTCGCCATGCCATGTGTTGTCTGTATCTTTTGCCTCCCGTGGTATTGCCGTCCCACGTATCTTTTAACCACCATGGTCTTGTCCCACCACGTATGCTGTCCCACCGCGTTATCTTGTCTTGTCCCACCGTGCCACACATGCTTATTGTTTGTTCTTGTGATGTTTTACTTCTTTCATCTTTGATATGTTATGTTTCGTTCATATTTGTTTGGTTATGTTATGTTCATCTTCGTGGTTTTGTTAAATTCATTGTTATGTCACGCTCATGTGGTTGTGTCTTATGATGAAAACCTATAAAAATATGAAAAGCAAAAATCCAAAAAAAATGTCGTTTCGCTTGGTAGGTAAGTCAGGTATAGCTCTCTATCCCTTCTCATTGTTGCATTACTATATGGTATATACATTATTATAGCCTCTCAAGGACCTCCTGGTTGCCCGTGTGTTCTGCGATCTGATGTTCCCCTTTAACAAAAATGGTGATGATCTAGGAGCATACGGTTAATCGTTGGATAAGCCGCTCGGTTGAGTCGGGTGGGGGACGATGACTCTGTCTCGCACGTCGTGGTTGCAAGAAGACTCTTGACCCCGTCTTGGCTCGGTCTAGCAATAGTATCTTTGAGTACTTTCTATTTTAACCTTTCTTTGCATTCGTTTTGATGATTTCTTCATTTTAGCCCAGCATGCATCATATCATTTTTGAGCATTCACGTCTCGTAATCCTCTCAAAGTTTCTCCTCAGCAATGGTTAATTACATTTCAATTCTCTTGGATAAGAGCTCTTCATTACACTCTAAATTTGAATGATTTCTCTAATCTACGCGCTTGGCCTGGTTGGCCAGCGTGATTCCTATCTGAATTTTATCTCGATTTTGCTTTCCTTTTCCAACATTTCAGCTGTGTTCCTTCCGATCCCCTTATTGTCCGTGGATTGTGTCCCTGATGAGGTTGGTCGTGTTTCCTCTCCCTCCTTAGTTAGTTCTCCAGACATGTCTCATCCGCGTCATCCATTCCTTGTGATTAGTTCAGTATTTTCGGGAGAAATTCCTATCGTTTGTTGGTTGTAACAGGTGTCTTTTGCCTTGATGCCCACTTTCCAGTTCTCTCTGTTTCATCTCCGCATCATCTCCATTTCACATCGTTGTCACTTTCGCTCCACCTCATTTCCATTTCACCTCCGCGTCACTTTCGCTCGCTCCCTTGCAAAGCAAACATCATGGAGGGGCATCTGTTGACACCCATTTTCAACCTACAAGTCGAGTTATTTCTCTTATTCACCCCCGTGATGCCCTAAATTAACCATTATTTTAGAGCCTTCTTTGAATCGATTTCGAGCCTATTTCTTGACCATTTTTCAAGCCCATTGAGCCTTAGAAGCTTTTAGCTTCGATTCCCAAACTTTCGGGTCCGTTTCGGATCAATTCAGAGCTCAAATGGTCGACCTCAGCTTTCCTGGAGCTAGCGGCCAGAGGAGGGCCGTCTCTGTCTTCTAGCGGCAAGATGAGGGCCGCCACTGTCTAACTAGCGGCCAGGCCACCTCCATCTTGCTAGCGGCCCAGTGTCTGGCCGCTTCTCCCTCGCTTGCGGCCATCTGCTGGGCCACCAAGCTCAATGGCGGCCTAGTTCTAGACTGCCACTATCCTGCCTTTCCCGAAGTGCCGTGTTTGCCAACGGTTCCGTTCTTAACCTTATCCTATGGTCTAGTAGCGGTCTAGGCATGACCGTTTCTTCTTAGTAGCAGCCTCGCGATAGACCGTCTCTATAACAGAGAGTCCAGATGATCATGGACTCCGATTTCTTCATCGCAGGACTCTCTGGTCGTATTATGCTTAGGAAGGTCACCTTCTTAGGGCTCTATCTTCTCGAATATTCCACTAAAGCTCCTCCCGTTTGTTTCTATCTCTTCTCTCCACTATTATCTTGAGTTTAAGCCATAAAACTCGAATTTTAGTAGAGTATATTCGTGGGAATCGTGGATGAAATTTTTGGTTTTATGTATTTTCGTGTAACGCAAATTCTTCTAGATTAGGCTTTGGGGCTACTTTCCAGAGCGAATATCTTCCAGATCCTTCCACCAAATAAAGTCCTATTTATTTCTAGCTCTTATCCTAACAATTATCTCGAGATTGATCCATAGATCTCGAGATTTGGTGGTCTCTATCCTTTGAAATCAAGGGAGAAAGTTCGAGATTTCTGCAGTTTCAATATAAAAAGCCCTGTGCGAACTACGCGATGGGGCGCGTTTCCGAGGCGACGGCGAAGCCATGCCACATTGTCTTCATCCTTCTTTGACCCTAGCCTGAAAAGGGAAGTATTAGCTTCCCATTGGTCCTATTTGGGCTTTATTTCATCATCGTTTACCCTCTTTTCTTCACCCCTACTTTTGACAAATCATCATAGATTTCTGATTTTCTGATACAATTTCGCGACATGGTCCTGTTCTTCAAGCCGGGGCAGAGTTATGTTACATCCTCTTCGTCTTCTTTCGACTCTATCTTGAAGAGGGGAGTATTATCTTCGTATTGATTATATTTGGGCATCATTTTCTTCATTCTTTTCCGTATTCCTAAGCCCCAACTTTTCAGGTTTCACCATTCTGTTTTGCCAATCTGAAACCCATATTTCTTGCGAAGGGGGTGTAAGGTTCTGACCAGAATACACAGCGGAAATCATCGAAACCTTAGATTGCATATCATTACCGATTTTTCAAAATCGAACCAGATCGTTAATCCTGCGATGTGAAGAACGATTCTTTACCTTTGCAGGGTTGAGAATCTCCCAAAATCTCAAAGACGAATGAGAGGAAGATCCCGGAGTTGCAAGCCGTTCAAGTGTCAGGCCTTTAGACGTATCAACACGAGCAGTGGAAGCAGACGAGATCTCCTCCACGATCTCCACGCGCCGACCTGATCTTAACACCACCATCCACCGGGGAGAAAGGAGAGAGAATTTGGGGGGCGCCCCTTGGAGAGAGAGAGAGAGAGAGGAGAGAGGGCGGCCATGGTTCTTCCTATAGCTTGGCCAGGGTTTCTCCCAATAGCATATATTTATAGACCTTTGGTGTTTTTCACAAAAAGCCAATAATAGTCTATAAAGTCCACCCATCCCAGTCTGTCCAATATTCTATTGTGTGTGACCCTCTAGGCCCAATAGTATGTTTGGTTTTCCAGCCCATTAAGTAAAGAACTACTTCCTAACTTAATTAATTCTATCCATTAACTTTTAATGGAATCAGTGGGCTTTCCGATCACGAAAAGCACCAAGCAACGTCTCGTGATCCCAAATGACATTTGGGATAAGCAACCCACTCAGGAACCTTTCCATCTACAGATTACATACAGCTAAAGATCCTCATTCATCCAATGCCCCACCAGGACTAGGATATGGTGAAACTGTCAAACCCTATTGAGTCCCGGCTCAACTGAATCATGTACTCTAAATAGGTTCATTAAAAAAACTCCGTTTTCATAATGAACTCCCATACCCTGGTCAGGGATTTTTCAAGTACAGATCCGTAGGACATTCTCTCTCATATATCATACTAAGAGTGAACGATCCCATGTTGTCAAACTAATTGCCTTCGCACGAGTTCCACTGAGTCCAAATAACTAACTGTACAAGACCACTTAACAGAAGTCCATAAGTCAATAATCAAATACTCAGCATTCCTTATGCAAGACATCTTTAGTGACACAGGTCTAAGATCCAACTGTGCTACTTAGACATAGAATACCTTGATTGACAGTCAGTGTCATTACCATTCAAGGATTCTAGATCGGGTTAGTTCAGTGTGCTCATTCCACTAATGAGCACCCACACACGTACTTCAATGTCTCCACACAGATGATTATGAGAACAATCACACCCATCATATGAGTAAGTATCATGTGTGCCAGTCTATCTGGATCTTTAATGTCCTTTCTTGAAGATCTTATGACTGGGAACATTTAGAACATGTGCATCCGGATGACTGATCTCATTATCATAATCTCATTATGATCCAGCCATCATCGCACATGTTCAAGGACTTCATCACATTCGAATCATTAACACAAATTAAATGCAACGAAATGTCATTAATATAAATATGAATAAGATATTACAAGAAATGTCACTATCACATCTCATGTGATTGGCTTGTAGGGCATACATTTCTATCAATCTCCCACTTGTACTAAAGCCAATCACCCACATGCTTGATCCCCATCAGCCCTAGGTGACGCTCAAAAACACTTTGAGTCAACGGCTTAGTTAGTGGATCTACAATGTTATCATTGGAAGACACTCTATCAATTACAACATCTCCTCTAGCTATTATCTCTCTGATCAGGTGGTAACGCCGTAGAATATGCTTCGATTTCTGATAAGACCTCGGCTCCTTTGCTTGTGCAATCACCCCATTATTATCACATAATAAGGGCACCGGATCAGAGATGCTCGGGATAACTCCAAACTCTTTGATGAACTTCTTCATCCAAACTGCTTCTTTGGCCACCTCAGCAGCAATAATGTACTCAGCTTCGGTCGTAGAATCAACAGTGGTTTCTTATTTGGAACTTTTCCAACTCACTGCCCCACCATTCACGGTAAACACATACCCTAAAGTTGACTTGCTGTCATCTTTATCAGACTGAAAACTTGAGTCAGTGTAACCTCGAAGTTTCAAGTCCTCTCCTCCATAAACCAGAAACATATCCTTAGTCCTTTACAAGTACTTAAGGATACACTTCACAGCTATACAATGTTGCTCACTTGGATCTGCCAGAAACCTGCTCGTAACACTTAGAGCATATGCAACATCAGGCCTTGTACATAACATGGCATACATGATAGACCCTATGACAGAAGCATAAGGTACCCTACTCATGCGCCCCCTCTCTTCAGGAGTCTTAGGGGACATTTCCTTAGAGAGGTAAACTCCATGTCTCATCGGTATGAGACCTCTCTTGGAGTTTTCCATGCCAAACCTTTTGACATTGGAATCCATGTACATTGATTGGGACAAGCCTAGCATCCTATTTAATCTATCTCTATAGATCCTGATCCCCAATACATACGATGCTTCTCCCAAATCTTTCATGGAGAAGTGCTTAGACAGCCAAGCTTTAACTGATGACAACATACCTACATCATTGCCAATGAGCAGTATGTCATCGACATATAGGACCAAGAAGGTGATTGCACTGCCACATGTTTTCTTATACATACACGGCTCATCTTCGTTCTTAACGAAGTCATAAGACTTGATGGCTTCATCAAATCTTAAATTCCAACTACGGGACACTTGCTTCAATCCATAAATGGATCTTAGCAACCTGCATACCTTATCTGGGTGCTCATTGGATATGAATCTCTCAGGCTGTATCATATACACCTCTTCCTGAAGGTGTCCATTGAGGAAACAGTCTTCACATCTACCTGCCAGATCTCATAATCATGGTACGTAGTGATAGCAAGTAAAATCCTAATGGACTTAGTCATGGCAACTGGTGAGAAGCTATCATCATAGTCAACTCCTTATCTTTGACGATATCCCTTCGCAACCAACCTAGCTTTTTAGGTATCAACCAGTCCATCTACTCCAATTTTTCTTTTAAAGATCCACTTGCATCCGATGGGTACTATACTCTCAGGTGGATCTACCAAGTTCCAAACTTGGTTGGAGTACATGGAGTCCATCTCCAATTTCATGGCCTCTTGCCATCTCCAGGACTCAATACCACCTATTGCCTCCTCATAGGTCTTAGGATCATCATCCTCATCATAGTGTGCCCAGTCCCCACCATCATAGATATGTCCTACATATCTATCTGGTGGGACAGGTACACGGCCAGACCTACGCACAGTTAGTGTGCCATCCTCAACTGGTTCTTGAGATGATGCAGCTCCAGTTTGTGGTTTTAGAACCTCTTCTAGTTCTACCACACTTCCACTATTTTCTTCAAGGATATACTCATCCTCTAGGAACACAACTCGCTTAGCTACAAACACTCTTTGATCGCTAGGCTGGTAGAAATAATATCCATAAGTTTCCTTAGGATATCCCACAAACCTGCATCTTTCAGTCTTGGATGCCAGTTTATCAGGATTGTGTTTCCTAACATGAGCAGGATAACCCCAGACCTTAACATTCTTAAGGTTTGATTTCTTTCCTTTCCATATCTCATATGGAGTGGAAGACACTGACTTAGAATGAACTTTGTTTAATAAGTGAGCAGTAGTGTCTAGGGCATAGCCCTAGAGCGACAAGAGCAATCCAGCAAAGCACATCATGGATCGTACCATATCTAATAAGGTACGATTCCTCCTTTCAGCCGCACGATTCATCTGAGGTGTGTAAGGAGGAGTCCACTGGGATAATATGCCATTATCCTTTAAGTATTGTGTGAAGTTCATACTCAAGTATTCCCCTCCTTGATCAAATCGAAGTGTTTTAATACTCTTTCCTGTTTGTTTCTCTACTTCATTATTGAACTCCACAAATTTCTAAAAGGCTTCGGATTTGTACTTCATCAAGTACACATATCCGTACCTAGAGAAATCATCAGTGAAAGTAATGAAGTATGAGTAACCCCCTTTGACTTGGGTGGACATGGGTCCACATACAACAGAATGTATGAGTTCTAATAACTCACTAGCTCTCTCTCCATGTCCATTAAATGGAGAGTTGGTTATTTTTTCCATGAGGCAAGATTCACAGGTTGCAAATGATTCATACTCAAATGGATCAACATATCCATCTTTGCACAACCTTTTCAATCTTTTCTCACTAATATGACCAAGCTTACAATGCCAAATGTCACGTCCCGAGATTATGTAGTAGAAACAATCGAGAATGTGAACAGTTGGCTAGTACTCCTCGAGCAAGTAATATAATCAGAGCGCAAGACAATCACATAGAAGTAATTGCACAATGTAATTCACTAAAACCTTTAACTTTATTTCTTCATAGAATAAAATTCCCAATGTACATAGAATCTTGACTCTTGTCACTAGACTCAAATAAAAAAAATTACATCATGACTCGACTGGACAATGAATAGCTAAGGCTTCTCTCGAGTCGTTTGTCCTTCAATCACTCTCGGACCCGTCACTCATATAATCCGAATCTGATTCATCTGTACATCCTGAAACGTTGAGAAAGTAGGTAATGAGCACACTTGCCTAATAGGTATCTTCATATCAACATGAAGGCAAGTTTAAGTAATTAACATTTTAGCTCTAAAGAACAAGATAAATCATGCAGATACGATGAAACACACAAATAAAGCCAAAGTAACAAGATATGATCAAGCTTGAGATATGAGAATATGATTAATCAAGTATATATGTAAATTGTGGCCTTTCCATGAACAAGAATGTAACAAGAATGTACTTTTCATAACCATGAAGGCTATGCACTAGAAAGTCATATAAGAAGCAAGAAAGTACTTTTCGCTTTATAGCAAGTACTTCGTGAATTTACATGAATCCCGTGGATATTTCACTTATTCAAAGAGAAAGTACTCCAACGAAATGTGACGCCAGTAGTATCATACCCCATGGTTTACAGTATGTTTCCGACAATCAGTCGAGGGGACTAGCATAGAACCCTTGAACACAATCAGTGCTCGAACTTCATCTTCAAGTATAAATCAAACTACTTCCACGTTTATAACAATAACGTGGCCAATAAAGTACAAGTTCAACAGTAATTTCATGATATGGTAACCAAAATATAGAATGCACCAATTAAGAACAAGGGATTTCAAGGATGACTTAAACGGACATCATGCTACGGAACAAATTTGGCAGCACAACGGTACTTTCATTACGTTCCATACCTTTAATATTGACTTATTAACATAGGTTTAGAGTCCAGATAATTCTAAGACTATCCACAAACTCAAGAAAACCAACCCCAAAGGTCAAACCTTAGGTTAGACACAATCAGGAACCAAGCGGTCGAGTGCAGGATAGTTTGATACAGAAAGCGGTCATATGCTGGACCGTTTAGGAATTCAAGCGGTCTAGTCTTGAACCGTTTCATAAGACAGAGTCGTCAATATAAGAAACACTATCTGGAGCTTTGCGGTCTAGTGGATGGCCGTTTAGTATCCGTTAGTAGTCTAGTAAATGGCCGCTAGCAGATTCTGGCGGTCAACCAGATGGCCGCTAAGATCCAGAATACACAAAACACAGGTAAAGTACTTTCTAGACAATTGGGTTTTAATGGTATAACCAGCTCGGCGTCCTAGTGGGAATCCTAGGCTCGATGAGTCTTATGGAGGTCTTGAAATAAGATTTCCTAGTCCGTTGGAAGGAATATCCAAAAGAGAGGTCATCAAGACCAAAATTGTGTACTAAATGTGCAAAAGTGTAACTAATGACAATAGACTGGGATATGTGCCATGTACTTAAGAAAATGACTCTTAGAAGAGAGAGAATCGTGATAAAATAGTGATCAAATCATGACTAGTCCATGAATCATATAAATTTAAGTTAATTATAAAAGTATATGATTTGTTCATGAAAATAACATAACTTTAAAATAGTTCTAATGTGCATTAGAACATGCAATCCTCTAGAATACGCTGCTAACATAACTAGGTATATGAAAATACTACTTGAAACAGGAATAAAACCTACTTAACTAGGCTTATTATACATTAATTTGGGCTATTCTGCATTAAGTTCCAGGTTAACTTAAATACAGAAATCAAAAAACTAAAACGGTCTAGTATAAGACCGTTTCATTGTGGCTAGCGGTCTATCGTATGACCGCTAGATTTCCTGGCCGTCTACAGGAAGACCGTTTCCTCCTGTGATAATCTGAGAACTCAATAATAATGATAGAAAGTACTAATCTAAGGCATATCATGCATGGAAATCAACATATATAAACTTCCATAATCATGATAGAATGAATATATGCCAACAATATGCATGGGTTTATATGATTAATAAGAAAATTCCCTTTTAACTTCATTAGGCTAAGAAATTATGCATGAAGAGTATACTAGATGCATAGTCCTAATAAATCATAAAATTCACGGTGTACAATGCATGAAATCAATTGAAACCAGAGGACTTTTATTTCTGACATAAAGTTTAAGCCTTTCATGAGATAACCTACCTTAATTAGTGCTCCTAGTCTGTCAATTTCGGACTGGAAGTAAGCCCTAGTTCTGCACATTTTGAGCTAAATCAGCAACTTCACGTCTTCCTAACTCTTGATTCTCTTGACCTAAAGACGTGAAATTTTAAGGGTAAGAAGAGGGTACTAACAGGAATAAATTATTCTAAAGAATCTCTATCTAATTACCTCGTTTAGGGCTTTATTTCCCTGATCTTCACTAGGCTGTTGCACAGTTTTCTAAGTTATTGGTGTAGGATCAGTAACTTTGGAAGCCTCTAACTCCTTGTAGACTTGATCTCCTAGAGCGAAATTCGGAGAGAAGTTAGACCTTAGTATTGTGAACAAAATACTGTAAAGAACTTACCTCTAATTCTGCCTCCTTACCTTAGTTCCACGCGAGCCAAAAGTAAGGGTCACACACGTCAAATCTGGGGTCTATTTATAGGTTTAGTTAGGGTTTTGAGGATTAGATCAAACTTAGAGTCCCAATTAGGCTTTCAATTCGATCTTCTAGGCTTCTAGACTTATCTAATTAGTAGATAGAATCGATCCTAGGTGATTTGGATGTCAAAAATCCAATCTTTTCATGTTTTCTCATACTCACGGAATCTGTAGTGTCTTAGCGGTCTAGGGCTAGACCGTTTATAGTCCTTTGCGATCTCGCGATAGACCGTTTGCCAACCTAGGCGCCGAATTTGAAGCTAGTTCAAACTATTTTGACATTATCCACATTATTATCTATTTATTTATCTACTAAATAGTAATTATCCCCTTAATTCCGTGATTACACTAGTTTTAAGCTTCTAGAATATGGGTTGGGGTCAAAAACAGTCTTTTGGGCCAATTTGGGTTTTTTAGATGGGCCTGATCTTCTTGGATTAGTGTAGGGCCATAATAATTAGATTTAATTAACCATAATTCATTTAATAGCCCATTAACTGCTTAATAATTATACTTTTAATCCTGAAAAACTCTTAGAAAATCCTTGGGTGTTACACCCTCTCCCACTTAAAAAGAATTTGTTCCCCAAATTCAATACATTGATTTATGGATAGTGTACTTACATTCAAATATCTCTGAAATCTTTTGTGCATGGCTTCTTCAGTTTCCCATGTCGCTTCATGTGGCCATGACTTGGTCCATTGAATCTTGACCATAGGAATAGTTTTATTCCAAAGTTGACGTACTTCTCGTTCAATGATCTTGACTGACTTTTGCTCGTATGTCAAGTCCTTTTTAATCTCTAGATTATCGTAAGTGATGACATGGAATGGATCAGGTACATACTTCTTGAGTATTGAGACGTGAAATACATCATGAACTTCAGATAGTTGAGGGGGTAAAGCTATTCGATAAGCGACTTCACCAACCCTGTTGGGAATTTTAAAGGGGCCAATGAATCTCGGAGTAAGCTTGCCTTTAACACCGAACCTTCGAATACCCCGACCTGGAGAAACCTTAAAAAATACATGATCTCCTACTTGAAATTTCAGGTCGCGCCTTCGGTTATCAGCTTATGATTTCTGTCTATCTTGAGCTATCTGGAGTCTTTCCCGAATAAGATTTATCTTCTTGGTAGTATCCCTAATGATGTCGGGACCGAGAAATTGCCTTTCTTTTACTTCATTCCAGCAAATAGGCAAATGACAGCTTCTACCATACAGAGCCTCGAATGGTGCCATTTGTATACTAGCTTGGTAGCTATTGTTATATGAAAATTTCACTAGAGGCAAGTGATCGTGCCAACTTCCTCCAAAGTCTATAGCACAAGCCCTAAACATATCTTTCACCACTTGATTTGTTCTCTTTCAGTTTGACCATCAGTTTGTGGATGAATGCAGTGCTAAAGTTAAGTCGGGTCCCTAATGAATGTTGAAGACCCTTCTAGAATTGTTATGTGAACCAAGGATCTCGGTCAAATATGATGGTGACAAGGACACCATGTAGTTTGACAATCCCCTTCATGTATAATGCTGCTAGTACATCCACAGACCATCGACTTTTGATTGGTAGAAAATGTGCAGATTTAGTCAATCGGTCTATGATCACCCATATACCATCATGTCCTCCTCTTGTCTTAGGTAAACCCATGATACAATCCATCCCTATACTTTCCCATTTCCACTCAGGAATATTCAAGGGGTGTAATTTCCTAGCGGGTCTTAAATGCTCTGCTTTTACTTGTTGACAAGTGAGACATCGGGACACAAATTCTGTCACTTCTCTTTTCATATTGGGCCACCAAAAGTTTTTTTTCAAATCTTGATACATCTGGGTAGCACCAGGGTGAATATTATACCTTGATTTATGAGCTTCTTCCATGATCAATTTCTTACTTTCATCATGATTTGGCACACAAATTCGATCCTTAAATAATAGTCTTCCATCGCTTGAGATAGAAAATTCCGGTCTCTGATAAACATTATCCTTAATCTCCATCAATGTGGGATCATTCTCTTGCAATTGAACTAAGTCCTCAATCAATGTAGGTTGAGACCTTATATTGGCATTCATACCTCCTTCTCCTTCTCTGTCAATATCAAGATTTAAATGAGAAAAATCTTCAATAAGACAAGTTATACCTTTCCGGAGGCTTGCTAGAGTTGCCATTGGCTTCCTACTAAGAGCGTCAGCTACAACATTTACTTTTCTTGGATAATATTGTATAGTAAAGTCGAAGCCCTTGAGATACTCAAACTATCTACGTTGTCACATGTTTAACTCCTTCTGGGTGAAGAGGTATTTTAGACTTTTATGATATGAAAATATGATAAATTTTTCCCCATAAAGGTAATGTCGCCAAAATTTTAATGCGAATATAATCGCAGCTAATTCCAGGTCATGTACAAGGTAATTTTATTCATAACGCTTTAACTGTCTTGATGAATAGTAAATCACCTTTCCATTTTGCATAAGGACGCATCCTAGACCAATGCAAGACGCATCCGTATAGACTTCAAAGTCACCAACTTCTGTCGGTAGCGTTAATATAGGTGCAGTGGTAAGGTGTTCTTTAAGAGTTTGAAAACTCGCCTCGCAATCCTTCGACCATATAAAAGGATTCTCCTTTCTTGTGAGTCTAGTCAAGGAAACAACGATCTTTGAAAAATCTTTGATAAATCTCCTGTAAAAATCAGCTAGACCAAGAAAACTTCTGACTTCAGACACAGTCATCGGCCAGCTCCAATTCTTAACAGCTTCTATTTTAGAAGGGTCGACAGCGATTCCTTCCTTTGAAATAATATGGCCAAGAAAGACACCTCCTTTAGCCATAACTCGCACTTACTAAGCTTCGCATAAAGTTTGTACTCTCTTAGTGTTTGCACGGCTATTCTGAAGTGCTCTTCATGATCCTCCCTTGTTTTGGAGTATATAAGAATGTCATCAATGAAGATGACTATAAACTTGTCTAGAGAAGGCCTGAAGACATTATTCATAAGTTGCATAAAAGCTGCCGGGGCATTGGTTAACCTGAACGGCATTACCATGAATTCATAGTGGCCACATCTGCTCCGAAAAGTAGTTTTGTGTATGTCTTCATCTTTGATTTTGAGCTGATGATAACCTGACTTGAGGTCTATCTTGGAAAAATATTCTACTCCTGAAATCTGATCAAAGAGTTCATCGATACGCGGCAACAGATATTTATTCTTAATTGTGAGTTGATTCAGTCGCCGGTAGTCGATACACAGCCTGAGGGATCCATCCTTCTTTTTGACAAATAGAACTGGCACACCCCAAGGGGATGTGCTAGGTCGAATATAGCCCTTGTCTAATAACTCCTGAAGTTGTTTCTTCAATTCCTTGAACTCTGTGGGGGACATCCTGTAGGGAGCTATTGAAACAGGTGCTGCTCCGAGAATGAGTTAAATAAATAAGTTTACTTCCCTTTCGGGTGGTAAACCGGGCAAATCTAAGGGAAATACATTGGGAAACTCATTCACAATGAAATGTCTTCTAAGATAATTTCCTTGGACTCGGTAATGATTACGGAAGCAAGAAAAGCTTCACATCCTTACGAAATAAGTTTGCAAGCATGAAGAGATGAAATAATGGTAGGATGCTTCCTATATTTGATACCAAGGAAGGAAAACCTTGGAAGACCTGGTTTTCGAAAAGAGATAATCCGGTTGCGACAATTAATATAGGCGTCGTGGTCTACAAGCCAATCCACGCCTAAAATCACATCGTAGCCCTCCATGTCAAGGCATACGAGGTTTGCAGGAAGGTTGTGACCTTCTACCCTTACCTCACTATTAGGATAGTAATTGGTAAGTTTTGTTCCAAGACCTAATGATGTAGTAATTACTAGGTCTGAAGGTAGAGGAACTGATGCTATAGGTAAGGTTTTTGCAAAAGTAGTAGATATAAAGGAATGAGAAGCACCGGTATCAAATAGTATGAATGCAGGATGGGAATATATTTGGATAGTACCTTCCATCAGCCCATCATTCTTGGATGCTTCTTCATCTTTCACAATAGCATTTAGACGAGCCTGTCGCTTACGTCCACCACTGGAAGATTGTTCCTTTATGAGAGGACACATGGGCAAGCGATTCTCCCGACTTCCACATTTAAGACAAGCACCGAGACGTTTCCAACACTCTTCGGCCGCGTGTCTGAACTTTTCACAAAATGAGCAAGCCGTGGCGACTTGCGTTCCTTCTTCTTCTTTAACCCTTTTATTCTTTCCATTGCCATTCCCATTTCTTTTTCTATTACCGTTCCCATTGCGGGACCTCTTATTGTGACAGGATTCATCCTCATCCACTTCTTTCTCCTCATGCCTATCATGTTTTTGGCTCGACCTTTCTTCCTTCCCTCAGAGCTTTTCCACCTTCTCCATGGTTCTGTCACATAAATGTGCCCTTTGAACCATCTCCGTATATGTTCGGATATTTTGAAACCCAAGTTATTGAATAAATCTGGGCCTTAAACCATCCATAAATCGATTGGCTTTCCATAAGTCTGTGCTTACTAGGTGGGGATCATAAGGTGCTAGTCGAGAGAACTGGAGCTCATATTCCTCCACGGACATCGTGCCTTGTCTTAAGAAGGCAAATTCCGCCGCCTTCCTCTCCTTTACATGCTCGGAGAAGTACTTTGCTCGAAAAAGAATAAGAAATATATCCCATGTGTGTGGTGCGTCTGCAGGTGGTGCCGGAATAGACTTCCACCACGTACGTGCATCCTTATTGAGTTGGGATGTAGCAAGATGAACTTTTTCTTGATTAGTGCATCGCATGACATCGAATATACAATTCATTTCGTCGATCCAATTATCCACCTCGTCAGGGTTAGAGGATCCAAAGAATCGTGGAGGATTTAAACTCCGCAAATTACTGTGCAAGCTACCCGCGCCTGCCCTTGCACAAGCTTGGGCCACCATCTGTAGGGCTTGGGTAAGACTCGCAATAGTTTGTTACATCTCGTCCCAATTTGCACGATGGGCCATCGAGAAATCCGAGTACCTGAAAAAGTGGACCTTTAGTTATTTTCCTTAGAATCGAAAAGATTTACCCTAAGATAATTTCTATATAACTATCTGACCCTAGGTTTTACCCAACTCTCACATGGGTTCGGAATTCTTTCCTAGTTCATAGGTATGGGTCCTCAACCTTGGACTTAACCTATAACATGACATTTTCCCCTAGGAATAAGTAAGTCCTAAGACCTATGCTCTGATACCACTTTCACTGTCACGTCCCGAGATTATGTAGCAAAAACAATCGGGAATGTGAACAGTCGGCTAGTACGCCTCGAGCAAGTAATATAATCAGAGCGCAAGACAATCACATAGAAGTAATTGCACAATGTAATTCACTAAAACCTTTAACTTTATTTCTTCATAAAATAAAATTCCCAATGTACATAGAATCTTGACTCTTGTCACTAGACTCAAATAAAATAAAATAAAAATTACATCATGACTCAACTAGACAATGAATAACTAAGGCTTCTCTCGAGTCGTTTGTCCTTCAATCACTCTCGGACCTGTTACTCGTATAATCCGAATCCGATTCATCTGTACTTTCTGAAACATTGAGAAAGTAGGTAATAAGCACACTTGCCCAGTAGGTATCTACGTATCAACATGAAGGTAAGTTTAAGTAATTAACATTTTAGCTCTAAAGAACAAGATAAATCATGCAGATACGATGAAACACACGAATAAAGCCAACATAACAAGATATGATCAAGCTTGAGATATGAGAATATGATTAATCATGTATATATGTAAATTGTGAGCTTTCTATGAACAAGAATATAACAAGAATGCACTTTTCATAACCATGAAGGCTATGCACTAGAACGTTAAGTAACAAGCAAGAAAGTACTTTTCTCTTTATAGCAAGTACTTCATGAATTTACGTGGATCCCGTAGATATTTCACTTATTTACAGAGAAAGTACTCCCAGCGTAATGTGACGCCAGTAGCATCATACCCCATGATTTACAGTATGTTTTCGACAATCAACCGAGGGGACTAGCATAGAGCCCTTGAACACAATCAGTGCTCAAACTGCATCTTCAAGTATAAATCAAGCTACTTCCACGTTTATAACAATAATGTGACTAATAATGTACAAGTTCAACAGTAATTTCATGATAAGGTAACCAAAATATAGAATGCACCAATTAAGAACAAGGGATTTCAAGGATGACTTAAATATACATCATGCTATGGAAGAAATTTGGCAGCACAACGGTACTTTCATTACATTCCATACCTTTAATATTGACTTATTATCATAGGTTCAGAGTCCAGATAATTCTAATACTATCCATAAACTCAAGAAAACTAACCCCAAAGGTCAAACCATGGGTTAGACACAATCAGGAACCAAGCGGTCGAGTGTAGGACAGTTTGATACAGAAAGCGGTCATATGCTGGACCGTTTAGGAATTCAAGCGGTCTAGTCTTGGACCGTTTCATAAGACAGAGTCGTCAATATAAGAAACACTATCTGGAGCTTTGCGGTCTAGTGGATGGCCATTTAGTATCTGTTAGCGGTCTAGTAAATGGCTGTTAGCAGATTCTGGCGGTCAACCAAATGGCCGCTAAGATCTATAATACACAAAACACTGGTAAATTACTTTCTAGATAATTAGGTTTTAATGGTGCAACCAACTCGACGTCCTAGTGGGAATCCCAGGCTCACGGAGTCTTATGGAGGTCTTGAAACAAGATTTTCTAGTCTGTTGGAAGGAATATCCAAAGGAGAGGTCATCAAATCCAAGATTGTGTACTAAATGTCTAAAAGTGTAATTAATGACAACATACCGGGATATGTGCCATGTACTTAAGAAAATGACTCTTAGAAGAGAGAGAATCATGATAAAACAACGATTAAATCATGACTAGTCCATGAATCATATAAATTTAAGTTAATTATAAAAGTATATGATTTGGACATGAAAATAACATAAGTTTAAAATAGTTCTAATGTGCATAAGAACATGCAATCCTCTAGAATACGCTGTTAACATAACTAGGTATATGAAAATACTACTTGAAATAGGAATAAAACCTACTTAACTAGGCTTATTATACATTAATTTGGGCATGTCTGGATTAAGTTCCGGGTTAACTTAAATTCAAAAATTAGAAAACTAAAACGGTCTAGTATAGGACCGTTTCATTATGGCTAGCGGTCTATCGTATGACCGCTAGATTTCCTGGCGGTCTATAGGAAGACCGTTTCCTCCTATGATAATCCGAGAACTCAATAATAATGATAGAAAATACTAATATAAGGCATATCATGCATGGAAATCAACATATATAAACTTTCATTATCATGATAGAATGAATATATGCCAACACTATGCATGGGTTTATGTGATTAACAAGAAAATTCACTTTTAACTTCATTAGGCTAAGAAATTATGCATGAAGAGTATACTAGATGCATAGTCCTAATAAATCATAAAATTCACGGTGTACAATGCATGAAATCAATTGAAACCAGAGGACTTTTATTCCTGACATAAAGTTTAAGCCTTTCATGAGATAACCTACCTTAATTAGGGCTCCTAGTCTGTCAATTTCAGACTGGAAATAAGCCCTAGTTCTGCATGTTTTGAGCTAAATCAGCAACTTCACACCTTCCTAACTCTTTATTCTCTTGACCTAAAGACATGAAATTTTGAGGGAAAGAAGAGGGTACTAACAGAAATAAATTGTTCTAAAGAACCTCTATATAATTACCTCGTTTAGGGCTTCTATTTCCCTGATCTTCACTGGGCCGTTACATAGTTTTCTGAGTTATTGGTGTAGGATCAGCAACTTTGGAAGCCTCTAACTCCTTGTAGACTTGATCTCCTAGAGAGAAATTTGGAGGGCAGTTAGACCTTAGTATTGTGAACAAATTTTTTAAAGAACTTACCTCTAATTCTGCCTCCTTACCTTAGTTCCACACGAGCCAAAAGTAAGGGTCGCACACGTCAAATCTGGGGTGTATTTATAGGTTTAGCTAGGTTTTTGAGGATTAGAACGAACTTAGAGTCCCAATTAGGCTTTCAATTTGATCTTCTAGCCTTCTATACTTATCTAATTAGTAGATAAAATCGATCCTAGGCGATTTGGATGCCAAAAATCTAATCTTTTCACGTTTTCTCATACTCACGGAATCTGCAGTGTCTTAGCGGTCTTGGACTACACCGTTTATAGTCCTTTGCGGTCTCGCGATAGACCGTTTTCCAACCTAGGTGCCGAATTTGAAGCTAGCTCAAACTCTTTTGACATTATTCCCATTATTATCTATTTATTTATCTACTAAAGAGTAATTATCCCCTTAATTCCGTTATTACACTAATTTTAAGCTTCTAGACTATGGGCTGGGGTCTAAAACAGTCTTTTGGGCCAATTTGGGTTTATTAGATGGGCCTGATCTTCTTGGATTAGTGTAGGGCCATAATAATTAGATTTAATTAACCATAATTCATTTAATATCCCATTAAATGCTTAATAATTGTATTTTTAATTTTGAAAAATGCTTAGAAAATCCTTGGGTGTTACGCCAAAGGTATGCTTGATTCACATCATTCCTCTTCCTCTTAAGATGTCCATCCACACACATAACAGGAGTATCCACATCTAATAAAAACAAACCATTAATTAAGCTCCCACTGGCAAACAATTCACCATTTAATAATAAAGAACATGTTTTATTCCCAAAGCTCACAATAAATCCACATTTATTTAAGCATGAAATAGAAATAATGTTCTTAATTATAGAAGGAACATAATAATAGTCTGTCAACTCTAATGTTACTTTTGAAGAAAGCTTGAGGTTCACACTTCCGACTGTAATTGCAGGAACTCTTGCTCCATTTCTCAGTCGTAGATCAACCTCACCTTTATTCAATCTCCTGCTACTTGTTAGAACCTGCAAATCATTGCATATATGAGATGCACATCCAGTATATAATACCCATGATGTGGATGTATATGACAAGTTAAGGTCAATCATGAACATACCTGAAGCTTCTCCAAGCTTCTGCTTTACTTTCTCTATAAGGTACACCTTGCAGTTTCTCTTCCAATGGCCATCCTTATGGCAATGGAAGCACTGGCCCTTACCTTTGCTTGCCTCTTCTTTCTTGGAAGTCTTTCCCTACTTATCCTACTTTTTATTTTTATTTTTCTTAAAAACTAGCTTGATTCTTTCTCTTCTTGTTGGTCTTACCAACAAGCAGCATAAGAGATTTTCCATTATTCATTGTCCCCTCAGCAGTCTTCAACATATTAAGAAGCTCTGTTAGAGAGCATTCTATCTTGTTCATGTTGAAATTGACTATGAATTGAGAGAATGAACCTGGGAGAGATTGCAAAATTAGGTGAGCGCACAAGTCCTTGTTCATCTCAAAACCTAATTTTGCAAGCCTCTCAACCCACTATATCATTTTGAGAACATGTGTCTGCACAGATGTTCCCTCAGACATTTTGGCCCCGAACAGATTCTTAGATATCTCATACCTCTCTGTTCTACTTTAACCTCCAAAGAGCTCCTCTAGGTGGAACAAGATGGATCTAGCATCCATCTTCTCATGCTACCTTTGCAACTCATTAGTCATGGAGGCCAGCATATAACATTGGGCCAGAGTGGCATCTTCCTTATGCTTTTCATAAAGAATCACTTCAGCCTCATCAGCATTATCAGTAGGAAGAGGGGGAACAGGCTGCTCCATAACGTAGGTAATCTTTTCAGTAGTGAGACCAATTCTCAAGTTCCTTAGCAAGTCATTATAGTTTAGACCAGTAAGCCTATTGTCATCAAGTATGCCGCGTAACGGGTGGTTCGCCATTGAAGTCTACAAGAAAAGATTTGTAATAATTAGATAACATGCAGATATTCATTAATTAAAAATTAGATATGGTCTTTAATCCTGATTTTATAACTTCCACTAATTTTTGACGAATTTGCACAACCCTCATTGTGCAAAGACGGGATATTCTAGCTATATCCTAGTAGGACCAAAATCCTATTAATATTATGGCAGTGGCCTTGTGGCAGCACAACAAACCACCCCATACATAATGGGTAGGCAACTCTTGCCAATTGTAACTCCTTGTAACTCCTGGTATATTCAGCCTCCAGACCACTTGTGACCTTGTGGCAGCACAACAAATCACAAAGTCTGGTTAGGTTAGACCCGTTGTTATGTTATGAGAGTGGGTTCAAGACATGACCCTTATGGTAGCACACAAAGCCATGCCGGCACCCATCCTAAGGTTCGGCCTAAGCCTAAGCCTAAGTCTCTGCCCCCTTGCTGTGAGGGCCTTGTGACAGCACAACAAACCCACACAGTCTAAGTGCAGCTTACTTAGACTATAACAATAGAAGGCTACGTGGGTCATTCTTAATACCTCACATTTACAACCTAATATTAGATTGAGGGGTTTTGATTAAATTTTGGTCTCATCAATATAGGTGCTACATACATATAAGAATTTGGAGTATCGTATATACCCTAAATATATATATGTAATAAGTAGCATATCCACATATATCATATATATGTAATTATACCGATGAGTGATCATGGACCTTAAGCTCCTAAAACACATTACCAGAGCCAGTTGGTAATGCTAACAATCACGGCAAATATAAAAACTTGGAACATCCAATGCTCCCATTAGATGTGAAGAATCTCTCGAGGTCCTCGCAACCGGTCTCCTTCTTAGTCTACATCCACTTCTCATTATTACAAGTAAATTTGTAATTGCGCACGTAAGCCCACAAATGTACATCAGATAATAATAAGAAACCTTGAACTAGTCAATGGGAGTACAATATAGGTGGGAGATAGAATGTACAACCCGGATTAATAAGAGAGAGAGGAGGCACGCAGGGCCCAATAATCACATCACATAACATCATTCACCATAAGAGCATCATCACATGATTCCTCAGTCCATGATCATCCATCCACACACAAGACACATCACATGCATCTAACAGTAATTATCACATAATTACAACGAGATATAATGATAATTTCAAAATAGTAATAATTATTTTTAAAATCACACATATTAACATTCAACTAAACAATTTAGTTAAAAGGAAATAAGTCTAAACAACTTTAGACCACGTCATTCACATTCATTGCATGGGCTCAATAATAATTTTTAGTTAATTAACCTCATAAGAATCACATTCTTATAGTAATTAACTTTAATTAATTAGATAATAGAAAATACTTAAAACCATTATAAAAATTCCCATTAACTAATTAACCAAGGGAAAAATAATGAAAAATAAATTAATATTTTACTAAAACTATTTTAGAACTCATTAAAATATTTTTCAAAATTTTTTTGGCATTTTTATGAGATTTATACGCATTTTAAACAATTTAAAATTGTAAAACTCAAAAAATTAATGGGTTCGGATCTGGCGCTAGCCTGATCCGACCCGCCACAAACCACGGGGGGCTCATCTCCCCCGCCCGATACACAGGGCTGCTAGGGTAAAACCCTAGCCGCACCTGTGCACGGTCGGGGAGCCCCCGCTGCCAGCCCCGACCGCTGCGATCGAACGCCGACGGTCACCCACCGGCCACGCCGGTCACCACCCTCGTCGCCGTTGCCCTCCCCGCCGGTCACCATGCGAGCGCGTGATGAGAAGAAGCTGTGTCCGTCGGAGAGTGCCGTGATGGCACCTCCACCAGCTTCCCACGCCTCCGGACACCGCCGAGCCACTGTGGCACGTCATGGAGGATCGTCACCGGCCCTGCTAGCCCCATGGGTGCCTTCAGACAAGGATTTCTGGCCATAAACGGCCTCATCCCCACGCAACAAACACCGACCGCGATGGAGAAGGGGTGAACGATTCACGTTTCCCGGTGGGTCAATCAACGCACCAAAATGTGCATTTTGATCCTCTTGATCCCGAGAACGATTCCCTGGCATCAATCGGCCGTTGCTCATCCATGAGCGACCCAATCAAGTGACGAACATAGAGCCCTATGCAAGAACGTGAATGACGAAAAATGATAAAATAATGCGATTTTGATCAAATCGGCAACCTAGCTCTGATACCACTGTAAAGTTCCGACCAGAATACGCAGCGGAAATCATCGAAACCGTAGATTGCATTTCGTTGCCGATTTTTCAAAATCGAACCTGATCGTTAATCCCGTGATGTGAAGAATGATTCTTTACCTTTGCGGGGTTGGGAATCTCGCAAAACCTCGAAGATGAACGAGAGGAAGATCCCGGAGTCCGAGCCGTTCAAGCGTTCGGCCTCTAGACGTATCCACATGAGCAATGGAAGCAGACGAGATCTCCTTCATGATCTCCACGCGCCGAACCGATCTCAACACCACCATCCACAAGGGAGAAAGGAGAGAGAATGAGGGGGGCACCCCTTGGAGAGAGAGAGAGAGAGAGGAGAGAGGGCGGCCAGGGTTCTTCCTGTAGCTTGGCCAGGGTTTCTCCCAACAGCATATATTTATAGACCTTTGGCATTTTTGACAAAAACCCAATAATAGTCTATAAAGTCCACCCATCCCGGTCTGTCCAATACTCTATTGTGTGTGACCCTCTATGCCTAATATTCTATTTGGTTTTTCAGCCCATTAAGTAAAGAACTCCTTCCTAACTTAATTAATTCTATCCATTAACTCTTAATAGAATCAGCGGGCTTTCCGATCACGATAAGCACCAAGCAACGCCTCGTGATCTCAAATGACATTGGGGACAAGAAACCCACTCAGGAACCTTTCCATCTACAGATTCCTCATAGCTACAGATCCTCATTCATCCAATGCCCCACCAGGACTAGGGTATGGTCAAACTGTCAAACCCTATTGAGTCCCGGCTCAACTGAATCATGTACTCTAAACATGTTCATTAGAAAAACTCCTTTTTCATAATGAACTCCCATACCCTGACCAGGGATTTTCCCGAGTACAAATCCGTAGGGCATTCTCTCTCATATATCATACTGAGAGTGAACGATCCCATGTTTTCAAACTAATTGCCTTCGCACGAGTTCCACCGAGTCCGAATAACTAACCATACAAGACTACTTAATAGAAGTCCATAAGTCAGTAATCAAATACTCAGCATTCTTTATGGAAGAAATCTTTAGTGACTCAGGTCTAAGATCCAACTGTGCTACTTAGACATAAAATACCTTGATTGACAGTTAGTATGATTACCATTCAAGGATTCTAGATCGGGTCAGTTCAGTGTACTCATTCCACTAATGAGCACCCACAAATGTACTTCAATGTCTCCACACAGATGATTATGAGAACAATCACACCCATCATATGAGTAAGTATCATGTGTGCCACTCTATACGAATGTTTAATGTCCCTTCTTGAAGATCCTATAACTGGTAACATTTAGAACATGTGCATTCGGATGACTGATCTCATTATCATAATCTCATTATGATCTAGCCATCATCGCACAAGTTCAAGGACTTCATCACATTCGAATCATTAACTCAAATTAAATGAAATGAATAAATGCCGTTAATATAAATATGAATAAGATATTACAAGAAATGTCACCATCACATCTCATGTGATTGGCTTATAGGGCATACATTTCTATCAGGGGGCATGTTTGCATCACCGGGGCGAGGCCATGGTGTACCTCTGATCATTCTTTTCAACTCCAGGCTCTTAAGGAAAGTATACTATTCATTTTCCCCATTCTGGGCTCATTATCTTGTCCTCTTCTGCTTATTCTTATCCATCATTTTGCACTTTCACATAGTTTTCATACTTAAAAGTCATTTTTCTGCCCTATTCTGCACCCTTCATTTTCTTGTATTTTTCACCCCATTTCTCACTACTGTATTCCCCATTTTAAACCCTTCGTTTTGCCGTAGTTTCACCACAATATTCCCATCTTTCCATAATATCCTTTCTTCCCCTTTTTGGTGTCTTATTCTGCAAGTTATTCTTCATTCTTTGGGTCCGATTTGTGCACTGTTATGAATTTTCTGCACAGTCTGCATATTTTGCCAAATCTCTGGTGCTATAACTTTCTGTCCAGACCTCCTTTTGGTGTGATTCTTGTTCCTACTTGTTCACAATACTAAAGTCTTCTGTCATCCCCGTATTCTCTCTGTTAGGAATTCGTTTGTCATATTATTTTCATTATTCTTTGTACTCTGTTTGCTCAGTTTGTACAATTTTTCTCATGACCCGCACTTTTGCATCTCATTTGTCTTTGTTGATTGTGGCATATTAAATCAATCTCTACATTTTAATCTCATCACAATATATACACCCATTATTTTCACCCATTTACAGGGGTTAAAAACCCTCCCTCGGTGAGTTTTCCCTCAATCTTTCATGCTACTTTATGCACTTGGGTAAATTTCTACACTTAGAATTTTCTAATGGGTTTTGCCTCTTGTGTTGTCTTTGTTTCATAGTAAAGCATGGAAAGTGAGGCCCTTACCTTCTAGCTGATTGGAAGGCGAGGAGAGGTAATCCACATTGTCCCGGCATTACTTATATTGAGCGTGGTCATCATCTTCTTTTTCCAAGGTATACAACGCCCACATAGTCTTCTTTCACATTCTTTGGCATTGTCTTTCCTTGGTGGCGATCACGGTATTCTTCTACATCTTTTATCACCTTTGCCTTGCTGTATGATCATGCTACCATGTTCACATAGTCACTTATTCATGATGTTCACTTGATTGGCATATTATGTTATCACTTATACGCATATGCTTGTTCATGTGACTTGTGACGCCACGTTTCATATTTCTACACCTACAACGACAGTCAATCTTAAAATGTTGACTTGTAATAGAATAAAAAGACATAGTGTAATGGCGAGCACGTGCCAAATCGATAGGGAGGTTGAGATTTTAAATTGAAAACCTTGTGTTTTTAGGGCAAAAATCATTGAGTGATTATTTTGACTATGGAATTGAAAAGTGCATGAAATAAATCTATCTAAAGAAATATGGAGGATTAAGAGAGAGAAAGATAGAGAGAGAGGAAGAAGTAGAGAGAGAGGAGAGAGAAAAAGTAAGAATTAGAGTGAGAAAATCAAATCACTACTTCTATTGCTTGAAATAAAAATACAACATCAAAGTACAAAAAATAAAAATTACAACTCTACAATAAAAATAAGAAAAAGGGAAAAGGATG
Source organism: Amorphophallus konjac (assembly GCA_022559845.1). Taxonomy (NCBI): domain Eukaryota; kingdom Viridiplantae; phylum Streptophyta; class Magnoliopsida; order Alismatales; family Araceae; genus Amorphophallus; species Amorphophallus konjac. Next base: position 106,760,888 of record CM040127.1, read on the forward strand.
TAGTCATGATGAGGGAGAGAATGACGCTGTCGTCTCCTTTGGGCCTTTGAGTGCGAACCACCTTACAATTCGTCGCCCAAATCGGTATAGACGCCCCTGATGTCACGCCCTAAGCCGATAGCAGCAGAAACTACTTGGAACGTGGCAGCAAACAGTTATGTCAATTTAGAGCAAACCATAAGAGACATAAAAAGACCAGAATTAACAAAAATAGATAATTTATTAATATCAAATTTCATTATTACAACTTTATTGACTCAACTTACAATTAATATAGAAGAAAATAAAAGACTCAATATAAGACTTCAACTTATCCAGACTCAAGAAAAATTAAAAGACACAAGTCCTCAAAACTCTTGGAGCACTTGTCACTCTTGCCTTTCCCCATCTGATAAAATGTCATCTTCATTATTACCTGAAAAATGTTAAGAGAAACTGTGATGAGGACACGAGGGCCCAAGATCAGCATGACCCGACGAGCCAATGACGGAGTACACGCCACGCTACACAGGCCACCCAGGCGTCCATGTGGCTTAGAGACAACAAGGAGATTTAGTTTGGAGTCAGGACATTTATTATTGGGTCCATGGAGTCCATTTGTAGGCTGTTTGAAGCCATTTGAGTCTCAGGTCACCCAAGTGTGAATAGCTAGGTTTTCTTTTGGCCGTATGAGGCCTAGTAGATGGAGCCCAGGTTCGCCCCTCCCTGGCTGGGCTCCTTGAGCCTTGGCAGCCCAATACCTAGGCCGCCCTTCTCTACTTGGGTCACCCTCTTCCAGCCCACAGCTGGGCCCAAGTCTGGAGTCATTATGGTTAGGGTTGGTCTGATCCCTATTTAAACTCTCTTGTAGCATTGGAGTAAGGAGGAATGAAGATCTTTTTTTTTTTTGAGAGCAGCAGCAGCAGCCGCCTCCCTCTTCTTCTCCCTTGGGAAGCTACACCTGAGATAGGCAGGGGTGAGACGCCCCATACCAGCAGCTGGGTGAGATGCCCACTCCCCTCCACCGCCTCCTCCCTCCACGTAGCAGCAGCCCTCACACATCCCTCTCTCCCTCCCACACTGTCTACGGAGGAGCAGCCACGCCCCACCTCCTACAGAGCACGCCCACCACCAGCAGTAATGCGCACCCCCTCACCCTCTCGCCCCACCTGCAGATCGCCCCTTGCATCCACTCTCTCTCGCAGCACAGCAGATCGGGTCTCTCTCGCTGTCCACGCTGAGCCTTCATGTGCCCAGCCCTACTCAGGGCCCACCACACCACTCCAGGCCTGGGCTGGCCGTTCCAACCATCCGCATCTCATCGGATGCCTCACCGTATTTAGCACCTACTCCTCATACGCCTGGGAGAGATGCCAGCCAGGCCCCCTCACGTCGGCCTGTCCCTCTTGCGGACTGCACCGTGCACCAAGCCCCTCTGCACCTGGCCGCAGCCAGCACTACCGCTTGCCCAAGGACGCCCCTGTAGGAGGTAGAGTGCCCCGCCCGCCACCTGTTCATCTTAGTTCATAACGGCTCCGCACAGGCACTCTCATTAGTTCGTGGCCTGCTGTGCCAGCACCGTGCATTTCCTCATGGATGACTCAGATTTGCATAGCCGTCCATGACCGAATCGGTCCGAGCAGACCTGCATACACGCCAGCCAGCAGCCACATCCCATTCCGAGGCTTCCCCGAGTGCTACCCGTAAACCCGTCCTCTCAGTCCTGGATCGTGTTGTAGACTATTACCTCCTTGCGTGAAGTGGGCATCGATCCGAAAGTTGCAATTTTGTGTTATACTCAATTGTACTGGGACTGCGAGGGTCGACCGGGGTCCTTCCGCACGCACTAAGCATGGAGATACATGCTCCTTCCTTTCTGTGTCATCTTTGCTTGTTCCGTATAAGTTTTTTTGCCACTGCTATGTGTGAGTAGGATCCTAGCCAGACCTATAGTCACCACTGTTGTGAGTGAAAGAACCCCACCCTGTTGGCTCCAGTCGAGCTGCGAGCATGGTTAGCCTACCCTAATCGCAGGTAGTTCCTCAATTGCCCAGATCAGAATGTTTCCCTCACTAGGGATGACCGTAAGGTTGTACTTCTTGTTAGAGTCATTTTTAGCCTTTAGGATTCTCACTGGAGTCGAACCTTCCGACTATTCCTTAGAGCGCGTCTTGCTGACCGCATTTTCACTTCAGGTTAGGGAATCTATCCTGAGTCTTTGCATCATTATCCATTCTCCTTGCCACCGTGTCGTCCTGCATCAATTTTTGGTATCAGAGTACGGTTAGCTATCTAGGGTAGTCAGATGAGCTGCTAGCATTCTGTCCACCCATCTGTATTTTGCATTGTTGCAAGCCCACCAGTAGGGGAACTGAGTATTTTCCACCTGCACCCATGGCTGATCCCCGCGCCCAAGCCCCCGGGGACCCTTCCCTGGTTGAAATTGTGCAGACCCTTATGGATAGGATGGGGGAGTTAGATCTGTAAACATGGGAGCATCTTGGCTGTGTTGAGGGTAGGTTGAAAGCCATGGAGGATAGGATAGATGCCTCCGATCGGTCTATCCAAGGTCTATTTGGGCGTGTCACCACCCTCAAGAAGGTACCACTAGGTGGGAACCAAGGGCAGGCGGATGGCTGTCATGAGCCGTTACAGCAGCCCGTAGCCCCTAGGGCTCGAAGCGCAGAGGATCGGAGACTTAGAGCCCAAGATGTGGATGAGGATGTGTTAGAGGATAATTTGTATGGTTATGACAGAGCCGTTGTTCCCCGTCGTGCTCTGAGGCATGACATTAGGCATGGACATGACTATGAGCGTGAGCCGAGGCAGTTTCATAATCATGAGGATGATGACCGCGTTCTTCGGAATGTGTGAGCGGATGCCCCCAGCTTTGATGGGCCTTTAGAACTCAAGGATTATCTTGACTAGGAGGCCGGCAAGGATTGCTATTTTGAGTGGTATGATATGTCCGACCATCGGCGAGTCTGCTTTGCCAAAATGAAGCTGTTAGGGTAGGCTCAAACATATTGGATGAACGTTGAGAGCTTGCTCCAGCAGTGACATCAGGAATCGATTCAGACATGGTAGGAGATGAAGATGAAGCTGAGGGAAAAGTATTTCCCTGTTAGCGTAGCAAGAGTGATATAGAAGGGGGGGGATGAATAGATCACTCCCAATTTGCAGAAACTCAGGCGGAAAATAGATTCCACTGCTAACGCACCTCCTTAACCCGTACACAGAGAAATGTAGATGAGAGTGAAGAACTGATCACTTGAAGGCAAAGGGACAAGCAGATGAAGAGCACAGAAATCAATAGCAAACCACAGAGGAGGCACTCGGTTTTTAGGTGGTTCGATTGCAGTCCGCAATCTACATCCACCCCTCACTCCAACTAGAGTGAGGATTCCACTAGGCAAAGCTAGATCACAGCAGACTCAGTCTGCGTACAACATGCTGCCACACAGCTTGAACACCCAAGGGAAACAAATCCCTCGACCAAGCTCTGCTACCCACAGAACTTGAAACCTGTTCTAGCTCCCAGCTAGAACACAACCGGAGAATCCTCTCCCTTCCTCCACACACGGAGGGAAACTGTTAATGACAACCTGTCACTAACAACACCAGAGATCACCGATCTCTCTTCCTCTGCAACTCAGAGGGAAACTGGAGTAGTACTCCCTTCCTCCACACACCGGAGGGAAACCAATTCAAATCAGAATGGAAGAACAAAATAAACGAAAGCAAAATAGAAAGAAAAACCAATGAAGAAGAAATCGGTTCTGAAACCCAATACAAATGTAGCTTCAAATGAAGCAATTCATCAATCCACACACACTCTCTCTCTCTAGAACAAACTCCTCTCAGATATGGAACTCTCTGCTCTTTTTCTTTTCTGGATCGTGCAGACTCTCACCAATGGCTTCTGCTTTTTCTTTTCACGATCGAACTTCTACTGAAGGATGAAGCTCTATATTTATAGCAGATAATGGCGTGTGGCTGCCAGGTTCCCGCCCATGCACTTTTGGCCAGATCATTTGAATTTCGACCACATGGCAGCATCCTGACAAGGTTGCCATCCACGTGTCATGCGCCTGTTGTCTTGGATCACGTGTCAGGTGCCAACCTCGATTCACGTGCCCAATCATCAGCCTGAATCACTTGCAGATAGACAGATGGAATGTATAGACTTAGTTAGTTCAGGCTTTCAACATGAATGTATATACTTTAGAAACACAACAGAGTAAGTGTGCACACCGTGAGAGAGTGTACAGACTTACTGAATAAAATGCACGTGAAGGTAGTGTATAGACATGAACAATGCAACCGATTGTTACCAATGTGTATACTTTACAAGGCTCAGCCACTGTGTAGACTTCACGAAGCCTAATCAGTGTACAGACTTGAAACGATAGTTAGCCAAGTGTGTATAATGTGAGAGTGTATTCACTTGGAGGTCTTCAGCATCTTCAGTGTATGGACTTAAGCATTTCAGGGCAATCCATAGCAATGTATAGACTTAGGCGTTCTGTTCAAATCAAAACCAATGTACAGACTTCATGCTGTACAGACTTGATGTTGATCAATAGATCTTTGAACATCAGCCCAAGGCGTCAACGCTTCCATAGAGCAGCGTCGCCTCAGCTTCCTCAGGCAAGATGCTCACCCCCTTGGAAACAGGCCAATGCGTCAACGCATCCAGTGTCAGCGTCGACGCAGTGAGCAAGGCAGAAAGGTGTGCGTCTACGTAGTCAGCCAAGTGCGTCAACGCACGAAAGGCACACAATCCATGAAGACAGACAGGCTGTACAGACTTTGAAGCTTGCTGAATGAAATAATCGGCTGATGGACCAATGTACAGACTCTGAATGTAAAGGCAGTCTGTATAGACTTGAATCGCTTGAAGCGATGTATGGACTTTGTGAAGCTCAAGCACTGTACTGACTTGTGAAGACTTCAGCGATGTACATACTTGGTGTAGCTCAAGTGAATGTATAGACTTGTGAAAGCACTGTGGATGTGTGGACTTGAGCGAATGAAGCCGATGTACAGACTTGGTAAATCGAAGCCTCTGTACAGACTTTCCTCAGACGCAGTTCAATGTATAGACTTGAACGAAAAAGGTGGATGTACAGACTTGCCTAAGACGCAGCTTGAGACGCTGGCTGAGACGGATGCTGTACAGACTTTGGAGAACATTGAACGTTTGAGCAGCATGCAATGTACACACTTAGTGGTGTACAGACTTGGCCTGGAAAGCGTAGGGAAAAGTTGAATGTATGGACTTGGCCAATGCGTAGGAAAAGATATCGAATGTACAGAGTTGGTGAATCACAGGCCAGTGTATAGACTTAGAGAAATGAAGTCTAGTGTATAGACTTGGAGAACTGTTCAATGTGTTGGGTTGGCGTTGTATAGACTTGGCTTTGAGCACTTGGGCTGAAGGCAATGTGCAGACTAAGCGATGTATAGACTTTGCCCAAGGAACCGAATGTATAGACTTTATGAGATGCAAACGGCTGAACAGACTTGAATGAGTATAGGGTGTATAGACTTGAAAGTCTGAAGGCGAAGTGCAAACATGCTGAGTTGACGCTGCATCCCAATGAGTTGACGCTGCAACGTATTACTTTTACGTTCAACTGATGATGTATAGACTTAATCAAATGAAGAACCTGAACAGAAGAGTCTACGCATCAGCACACTGAGTTGACGCACTGGTGTGAAGACTGTGCAGACAGAGTGTAGGCAGAATTAAGGTAGAGCAAGTTATCTGACAGCCATTGAACTGTACTCACTCACATGATGAAACATCATTAATCTAGAGATAGAAGATTGAATTATAGTGTGGGACATCATCAAAACCATAGGGATGCAACAATCTCCCCCTTTTTGATGATGACAACACTATGAATCAAGCAATATCAAGTTTTAACAAAAAGTTAATACCAGCTGCAACAAGCAGAATAAATTCAAGACATGCTCATGCAAATGAATTAAACATTCCCTACAGCACACTCTCATCTCCCCCACAACTCATAACCATATCTTCCACGAAGCAACATGACTCCCCTCAAAGCTCAAGACAAAACCAATATTCACTGATATTGCAAACTTCTCTCCCCCTTTGACATCAGCAAAAAGAACTACAGAATGTATGACAGTGCTGGAAACATGAGGACTCAGGGCAGTAACTTCTGAGTGCAGAAAGTCACGAGTAGGTCTTAAAAGAATAAGTGAGTTTCTAATGTCAAGAGAAGATTCTTTAGACTTCAGTACACAATAGAGAAGTAGAATGATAGACAAGTTTATCAGCATACATAGTGGATGATTTAGAGCAGGAGTTCACAAGTATGGCCAGATATAGCTAATCATTCAACTATTCCACAAGACAGCAAGAGACTAAATCAGAGAGGTGTTCTCAAGGTATTGAAGACAAGCAATCCATTAGTTGCATAACAACAAGGAATTTTTGTTGGAGATGATTTTCAAGAAGATTAATGAGTAAGTTGGTAGTTCACTTCCTTTGACATTAGGGAGACACCTTGATTAGAGGCCTGAATCCCCAGTTACTCAAAGTGAGTACCTCATTACTTCCTTCCCCCCCTTTTTTTATTAAGGAACAGAGTTAGTAACTGTGGCTTTTGACATGAGGAAACACCTTGATTAGAGGCCAGAGTCCCCAGTTACTCACCAGCAAGCCACCATTGCTCTGTCATGACTTTTCATTCATCTTAAGCATTTGACACCTCATGACTTGGGAGAAATATTCATTTCATTGATGAAGCTCCCAGTTTCTCAGTGATCAAAACAGAACATGTTTGTTCAGTTATGCCCTTGAGTTAAAGAGATAGAATGATTAAAGACAATACCAAAAAGGACTTTTCTTGAATTGAGTATTGAAGTCTAGATTTCAAGTTGATTGGGTCAGATATCAAGACATACAAGTTTTTGGCCTGATCCATAATCAATGACAATGTAGGAAGATATACTTTATGCAATTAGTCCAGATCTCTGAAGGAGTACCAAAGGAAAGATTCTAACTTGGAGATTAGAGTCACTAACTTATATACTTAAGAGATAAGTGACACTCTACTTTCTGAGAGAACCACACTAAATCAGTCATGCAAGACCAGCAAAGGTACACATCTGGACACTCCTTTTGAATCTGTCAAAGAACTTCTCTTCTCACTTCACAACTCAGCTCCCCCTAAGACATAGCATTCCTCAATAAAACATTCCAGCAAAATCTCAAGGCTTCCCCTTATTTAGAGCATTCCTGAAAGCTAACCAGTAAGCATTCTGAACTCCCCCTTAAACCAGCATGCAAGAAGGCTAAACATCAGACAAACACAACTCCCCCTCACAACAAGAACATGCTTCATAATTAAGATAATTTGTATAAGCCTAATTCTCTTCTCAATGTGGAAAATTTTTCATTATCCAGAGGTTTTGTAAATATGTCAGCAATCTGATTATCTGTGCCTACATGAATCAGTTCAAAATTATTCTTAGACACCTCATCTCTTATAAAATGATGTCTTATTTCTATGTGTTTGGTTCGTGAATGCAAAATAGGATTTTTAGCAAGATTGATGGCACTAGTATTATCACAGTAAATAGGTGTGCACCCCAGGTCTACTTGGTAGTCCTGAAGCTAGTGTTTAATCCATATGACTTGTGTTCCACAACTCCCTGCAGCCACATATTCAGCTTCTACAGTGGAGAGGGCCACAGAATGTTGTTTCTTGGAGCCCCAAGACACTAAACACCCACCCAAGAATTCACAATGGCCACTTGTGCTTTTCCTGTCTAGTTTACAGCCTGCATAGTCAGCATCTGTGTATGCTACTAGGTTAAATGTGTGAGATGCAGGAAACCATAAACCAAGAGAGTGACTAGCTGACAAATATCTGAAGATTCTTTTAACTGCAGCTAAGTGTAGTTCAGTAGGTCTAGACTGATACCTTGCACACATTCCTACACTGAATTGTATATCAGGTCTAGAGGCTGTCAAGTAAAGTAGTGACCCAATCATACCTCGATAAAGTTTGGCATTTACTTCTTTACCTGTCTCATCTGCATCCAATGAAGTATTGGTGCCCATGGGTGTAGTAATGTGCTTTAAGTTTTCCATGCCAAACCTTTTGAACATTTCCATTGTGTATTTGGTTTGGTTGATGAAGCACCCATCTTCTAGCTATTGTACCTGCAATCCAAGAAAATATTTTAGTTCACCAACTAAGCTCATTTCAAATTCAGCAGACATCATGGTAGAAAATTCATCACATAGTTCATGCTTAGTTAATCCAAATACAATGTCATCTACATAAACTTAAACTATGATGAGATCTTTATTTATGCCCTTGGTAAATAAAGTTTGATCAACTTTACCTCTTTTGTAGCCCTTGCTGATCAGAAATTCAGATAATCTTTCATACCAAGCTCTTGGAGCTTGCTTTAGACCATACAAGGCTTTGTTTAACCTGAAAACTTGGTTAGGTTGAGGAGAATATTGAAATCCAGGAGGTTGTTCAACAAAAACTTCTTCTTTAATGACTCCATTTAAAAAGGTACTTTTAACATCCATTTGTTGGAGTTTTATGTTCTTTGAGCATGCAAAGGCAAGCAACAATCTTATAGCTTCCATCCTAGCAACAGGTGCATAGGATTCATCAAAGTCTATACCGAATTCCTGACAATAGCCTTTGGCTACTAGTCTGGCCTTATTCCTCGAGATAATTCCATCTTCATTCATCTTATTTTTGAACACCCACTTGGTTCCTATGACATTAATACCATCTGGTCTTGGGACAAGCTCCCAGACATTATTCCTTTCAAACTGACCTAATTCCTCACTCATAGCATTGACCCAAGCTTGATCATCTAAGGCCTCTTCTATTGTTTTGGGTTCAATTTGTGAGACTAAAGCAATTAAGTCATCATTATTCACATTTCTAAAATGAGACCTAGTCCGAAGAGGATCTTCAGGATTGCCTATGACTTTATCTAAAGGATGGTCTTTAAGAAATCTGATATTTGTTGAAGACTCACCTGTTTCTCTTGGTCCTTCCTGATTGGGGGAATTTGTTTCTCCACTCGGCTGAGTCTTTTCTTCCTCCTGTTGGTCTTCTAGAAAATCTCCACCATGATTGGAATTCCTGTCAAGATTTTCAACATTAGAGACATCTTTCTTTTCACTAAAAAGGATGTGTGGAGATTCTTCCACTTTCTGATCTGATATGTTAAATACCCTATATGCCATTGGCACTTCAGAGTAACCCAAGAATATTCCAGGTGAACTCTTGGCTTCAAACTTGTCTAAATCTTTCTTATCATTGTTATGAATAAAACATTTTGCTCCAAAAATTCTGAAATGAAACAAGTTTGGTTTCTTACCTTTTAGAAGCTCATAGGGTGTTTTCTTGTGTATGGGTCTTACCATGGCCCTGTTGATTATGTAGGTTGCTATATTGGCCGCTTCTGCCCAAAACCTTCTAGGTAATTTACTTTCAATCAACATGGTTCGGGCCATTTCCACCACTGTTCTATTTCTTCTCTCCACAATCCCATTTTGTTCAGGTGTCCTGGGAGAAGAAAACCTGTGAGTTAGTCCTTCTTTGTCACAAAGATCAGTAAACATGGAGTTTTCAAACTCACCTCCATGGTCAGATTGAATAGAACAAACCTTGTACTTCCCTTCTTGTTTGACCTTATTGAAAAACAGGTTAAACTTTTGAAATGCATCACTCTTATTTGCTAAGAAAAATATCCATGAATATCTAGAGAAGTCATCTATGATGACATAGCCAAACCTGTTTCTATTGAGACTCTGAGTTCTAGTGGGACCGAAAAGGTCCATATGAAGAATTTCCATTGGTCTAGAAGACAATGGCTCAGATCTTAATTTCAAGGAATTTCTGGTCTGTTTGCCTACAGCACAGGCATCACATGCTTTTGATATTGAATTGAATTTAATTCTAGGCATGCCTCTGACTAAATCATGCTTGACCAATTTATTTAAAGTTTAAAAGCTAGCATGACCTAGACATCTATGCCATTCAAAGGCATCATTTTCAGAATTGGCAGATAAGTAAATAGTAGATTCAGATTTCTCATCTAAGTCTATAATGTAGACATTATTAATCCTGTTGGCTACAAATTTAACCATGTCAGAATTTGTTTCAAGGATTTTGCATGAACTATCATCAAATACAACCCTGTGACCCCTGTCACATAATTGGCTAATGCTAATTAGGTTGTGTTGAAGCCCTTCCACAAGTAATACTTTTTCAATGGAATTTGTGGAAGACTTACCTACTGTGTCAACTCCAATTATTTTACCTTTGTTCTTTCCTCCAAACTTGACCAGACCCCCTGGCTTCATTTCTATCTTGCTAAACTTGGATCGGTCTCCTGTCATATGCCTGGAGCAGCCACTGTCGAGGTACCACTTGTTGTCTTCAGCTGCCAGGCCGACCTACACAAATATATCAAGCAGAGTGATTTGGAACCCAAGATGAGTTGGGTCCAAGGACATTGTTCAAATCTCTGATCAAGTGTTTAGGTATCCAGATTTGTTTCAGCATGGTTTTCTCTGGCACCTTCCTTTCTGGTTTATTAAAGTTGAATTCAGCTGAACTGGAAAAGTGAGTTCTATTCCATTCATTAGTCTTCCTATTCCTAGGAAATTTCCTGTAGGCTTGTTGATTAGCATATCTTTGACCATGAAAGTTATTTCTCCAGTAGGTCCTGTTTGGACCCATCTGATTGTTGTAATTCCAGCTCTTATTCTGATTTACTTTCTTGGTCCATCTACCATTTGTGTTCTGGTAAGTGGGCTTAGTGTTATTCTTCATAAAATTCATTCCCATCTTAAATGGTTGTCCAGTACTGGTTTTTGTATTTTCTTTAGGACTTTGAATTCTCTTAGAGCTGTTTGAGCTGGATGGTGTGTCCAGCTTTTCTTTTCCCTTCTCTGGACAGAAGGTAATGGTCTTGAATTGCAAGGGTCTCTTGTTGGTTGGGTCATAGCCTAGACCTTCCTTATTGAAATTGACCCTAGTCCCTAGTATAGCATCTAGGCTAGTCTTTCCTTGGACAAACTTTTCTAGGACTTTCTGTTTGTCTTCTAGCTCCTTTTGAAGAGACTCAGAATTCTTTAGGAGTTCAGCATTTACTTTCTTCACAGCTTCATATTTCTCTGAATTCACTCTAATTTCATTCATGCCTTCTTCAATTTTAGTTTTGAATTCATTGAGCTGTTTTTGACTTTCTTGAGTTTCTCCCTTGAGCTTATCATTTTCTTTCCTTAGTGAGGTCATTTCTTCTAGTTGTTCCTTTAGCTTTTCATTTTCCTCACAGACTAGAGTTTGTTCTTCAACACTTGTGTTAAATTTTCTTTTCAGAACTCTGTGCTCTTTGCTAAGGGAATTAAATTTATCTAACAAATCACCATAAGCATCCTCCCAGTCATCAATTGAGAAATTTTCAAAAACATTTATTACCTCCTCTTCACTGTTTGCCATAAGGCAAATTCCATCTTCATATTCTTCTGAGGAAGCATCTTCAGGGTCTTCTTCTTCCTCGCTCCATGTGCAGACCATCGCCTGTGGCTTCTTCTTCTTTTGCACCTTTATGTTTTTCTTCTGAAGATAGGGACCCTTCTTCTGGAGGTCTGGGCATTCGCCTTTCATATGTCCCTATTTGTTACAATTAAAACAAGTCAGCCTCGTAGGATTTCTATCCCTGTAACTAGTAAATTCAGCACTCTTGTTGAAAGAGTGTGGCTTCTTCTTCCTAAAAGTCTTTCCCTTCTTCTTCAGAAATTTTCTGAACCGTCTAGTGAGCATTGCCTGCTCCTCTTGGTCAAGATTTAACAGACCTTCAAGCTCAGACTCGGACTCGGGACTACTGCTGCTGCTCCCACTGTTACTACCCTTGTTTCGGGAAGCTCTTAGAGCTAAATTTTTACCCTTCCTCTCACTTCCTTCTCCACCTCCTTGGAAATTCATCTCATAGGTCATCAGGGATCCTATGAGTTCATTCACAGTTAAGACAGTCAAATCTTTTGACTCCTCAATCACAATGGCCTTAGTGTGCCATGCCAGGGATAAAGATCTAAGGATTTTCCTGACTATATCTGCCTCAGCAAGATCCTTCCCTAGCCCTTTAAGAGTATTTGTGATTAAAGACAACCTGGCATACATCTCAGTTATATTCTCGTCTGCATTCATCTTAAACATTTCATATTTAGAAGTGTAGAGATTTACCTTTGAGGCTTTTACTTGAGCTGTACCTTCATAGATCAATTGCAGCTCATCCCACATTCGCTTGACAGTTCTGTATGCAGATATACGAGCATATTCCTCTGGATGAATAGCACACTGGATTATGTTCAGCGCTGTCCAGTTGAGTGAAGAGAGCTTGACATGGTCATCTGTCCAAGCATCCTCGTTTGGTGGCAGCTCATATGGCCCCACCGTGATTACTCTCCACAGTTTATGACTCTGAGCCCTGATGAACACTTCCATCCTGTTCTTCCAAAACAGATAGTTACTACCATCGAAATAAGGAGGGCGACTAATTGATTGACCTTCGGCGATGAAGGTTCTAGGACCACCAGCATTTCCTTGACCGTTCGTCCACATGGCGTAAACCTGCTCTGATACCAATTGTTAGCGCAGCAAGAGTGATATAGAAGGGGGGGATGAATAGATCACTCCCAATTTGCAGAAACTCAGGCGGAAAATAGATTCTACTGCTAACGCACCTCCTTAACCCGTACACAGAGAAATATAGATGAGAGTGAAGAACTGATCACTTGAAGGCAAAGGGACAAGCAGATGAAGAGCACATAAATCAATAGCAAACCACAGAGGAGGCACTCGGTTTTTAGGTGGTTCAATTGCAGTCCACAATCTACATCCACCCCTCACTCCAACTAGAGTGAGGATTCCACTAGGCAAAGCTAGATCACAGCAGACTCAGTCTGCGTACAACATGCTGCCACACAGCTTGAACACCCAAGGGAAACAAATCCCTCGACCAAGCTCTGCTACCCACAGAACTTGAAACTTGTTCTAGCTCCCAGCTAGAATACAACCGGAGAATCCTCTCCCTTCCTCCACACACGGAGGGAAACTGTTACTGACAATCTGTCACTAACAACACTAGAGATCACCGATCTCTCTTCCTCTGCAACTCAGAGGGAAACTGGAGTAGTACTCCCTTCCTCCACACACCGGAGGGAAACCAATTCAAATCAGAATGGAAGAACAAAATAAACGAAAGCAAAATAGAAAGAAAAACCAATGAAGAAGAAATCGGTTCTGAAATCCAATACAAATGTAGCTTCAAATGAAGCAATTCATCAATCCACACACTCTCTCTCTCTCTCGAACAAACTCCTCTCAGATATGGAACTCTCTGCTCTTTTTCTTTTATGGATCGTGCAGACTCTCACCAATGGCTTCTGCTTTTTCTTTTCATGATCGAACTTCTACTGAAGGATGAAGCTCTATATTTATAGCAGATAATGGCGTGTGGCTGCCAGGTTCCCGCCCATGCACTTTTGGCCAGATCATTTGAATTTCGACCACATGGCAGCATCCTGACAAGGTTGCCATCCACGTGTCATGCGCCTGTTATCTTGGATCACGTGTCAGGTGCCAACCTCGATTCACGTGCCCAATCATCAGCCTGAATCGCTTGCAGATAGACAGATGGAATGTATAGACTTAGTTAGTTTAGGCTTTCAACATGAATGTATATACTTTAGAAACACAACAGAGTAAGTGTGCACACCGTGAGAGAGTGTACAGACTTACTGAATAAAATGCACGTGAAGGCAGTGTATAGACATGAACAATGCAACCGATTGTTACCAATGAGTATACTTTACAAGGCTCAGCCACTATGTAGACTTCACGAAGCCTAAGCAGTGTACAGACTTGAAACGATAGTTAGCCAAGTGTGTATCATGTGAGAGTGTATTCACTTGGAGGTCTTCAGCATCTTCAGTGTATGGACTTAAGCATTTCAGGGCAATCCATAGCAATGTATAGACTTAGGCATTCTGTTCAAATCAAAACCAATGTACAGACTTCATGCTGTACAGACTTGATGTTCATCAACAGATCTTTGAACATCAGCCCAAGGCGTCAACGCTTCCATAGAGCAGCGTCGCCTCAGCTTCCTCAGGCAAGATGCTCACCCCCTTGGAAACAGGCCAATGCGTCAACGCATCCAATGTCAGCGTCGACGCAGTGAGCAAGACAGAAAGGTGTGCGTCTACGCAGTCAGCCAAGTGCATCAACGCACGAAAGGCACACAATCCATGAAGACAGACAAGCTGTACAGACTTTGAAGCTTGCTGAATGAAACGATCGGCTGATGGACCAATGTACAGACTCTGAATGTAAAGGCAGTCTGTATAGACTTGAATCGCTTGAAGCGATGTATGGACTTTGTGAAGCTCAAGCACTGTACTGACTTGTGAAGACTTTAGCGATGTACATACTTGGTGTAGCTCAAGTGAATGTATAGACTTGTGAAAGCACTGTGGATGTGTGGACTTGAGCGAATGAAGCTGATGTACAGACTTGGTAAATCGAAGCCTCTGTACAGACTTTCCTCAGACGCAGTTCAATGTATAGACTTGAACGAAAAAGGCCGATGTACAGACTTGCCTAAGACGCAGCTTGAGACGCTGGCTGAGACGGATGCTGTACAGACTTTGGAGAACATTGAATGTTTGAGCAGCATGCAATGTACACACTTAGTGGTGTACAGACTTGGCCTGGAAAGCATAGGGAAAAGTTGAATGTATGGACTTGGCCAATGCGTAGGAAAAGATATCGAATGTACAGAGTTGGTGAATCACAGGCCAGTGTATAGACTTAGAGAAATGAAGTCTAGTGTATAGACTTGGAGAACTGTTCAATGTGTTGGGTTGGCGTTGTATAGACTTGGCTTTGAGCACTTGGGCTGAAGGCAATGTGCAGACTAAGCGATGTATAGACTTTGCCCAAGGAACCGAATGTATTGACTTTATGAGATGCAAATGGCTGAACAGACTTGAATGAGTATAGGGTGTATAGACTTGAAAGTCTGAAGGTGAAGTGCAAACATGCTGAGTTGACGCTGTAGCCCAATGAGTTGACGCTTCAACGTATTACTTTTACGTTCAACTGATGATGTATAGACTTAATCAAATGAAGAACCTGAACAGAAGAGTCTACGCATCAGCACACTGAGTTGACGTACTAGTGTGAAGACTGTGCAGACAGAGTGTAGGCAGAATTAAGGTAGAGCAAGTTATCTGACAGACATTGAACTGTACTCACTCACATGATGAAACATCATTAATCTAGAGATAAAAGATTGATTTATAGTGTGGGACATCATCAAAACCATAGGGATGCAACACTCCCCGCCACTTACTGGCAGCGCCTCATTGATAGATGGCAGAGTCTTACACAGGGGAATAGGTCCGTGTCTAAGTATAATAAGGATTTTGATGAGTATCTCTTGAGATGTAGGGTCCGGGAGGAGAGCGCTATGACCCTTTCTCATTTTCAGAGAGATCTACAGCTTAGCTATCAATGCGAGTTCTTCTGCTACAATGTGACCACCCTAGAGTATGCTTCCCAGGTGGCACTGGAGATGGAACAGTTTGACTCTGAGTTTGAGTCCTCCTAACGGTAGGGTCCGCATTCCAATGAGGGCCGAGCCCCGCAACTCATTTGGCCCTTACTTGAGGGGACCAATGGTTTGACCTCAGAAACCCACATGGCAGGACCCTTCTTCCCCGAGGTCTCGCCCTCCCCTACCGAGGGAGCCTCCCCCTCACCCCCAGCTAGTTGTGTCCCTGGGGTTTTGATGATGTCAAACTATGACTCATTGACGAGTCTTTTTGTTTTTGATGATGTCAATTCTTATATCTTCTTAACTTTGTGAAAGTTTAGTTTTTTTGTTTCTGTCCTATTAAAGTTCAGAAAACCAAAAGTTCTGTTCTGTTAAAGTTCAGAAAATCAGAAGTTCAGAAATTACAAATCTAGAATTCAAAAGTACAAGCAAATTCTGTGGAAGATCAGTTGAGGGCCAATTTGCAGAAATGGTTAGCCAAGCAAGAGCTCATAGAAAGGCAGCAGCCACATGTTCTCGAGCACCAAAGTTCAGCAGGCCAAAAAGTTGATACAGCCAAGAAAAATCCAAAGATGCATCGATGACACAGTCAAGATGATAATGAGGGAAAGATGGAAGGAAGATGGCAGCCGGTGCCTAGCTTAAAGCCAAAGTCAGTCGGTCGGCTTGCTTCTTTTGGTAGACCGAAAGTCTCAGAAAGTTCAGAAATTGACCATAAGTCAGCCAAAAGTGCAAGAATGCTAAGAAGAAATCATGGAGTCATGCACATATCAGTCTACAGCGTCAATGCTACTAAGAGTGCATCGGTGCAACAGAACAAGCTTCAACAACGTCTCAAGGAAATAAGTCGAAGCAACAAGAGTTGCATCGGTGCAATAGAACAAGCTTTAACAACGTGTCAAGCAAACATGTCGAAGCACCAAGAGTTGCGTCGGTGCAATAGAACAAGCTGCAACAACGAGCAAACAAGTCGAAGCAGTAGCAAGTGATTTGATGCATCAGCAGGCAGGAGATGATTTGTTCTAAGCTACATCGACCTAACGAACCTCTCCCTCGACGTAGCAGTGGACCCAAACCAATCAATGAAGATATGTTTCCAAATCCGATCCAAGGTGGACTAAAATTTCAATCAACACGTGATAAGCATATCAGGGATTGAGCACACGTGTACTCGAAATTGGAGTCCTCTGGAAGCATATTTCTAGCGGGAGAATCTCATCCAAGGTGGAGGGAATCTTATGGGGACCACAATGTAGTGGTGGTGACACATTTATTTTATTCAAAAAGCGTTAGGCGTGCCAGTCACGTGTGTGACAAAATTTATCGTGCGCTCGATCTGACTTGGTCAATCGATTGTGAAGTTCGAGTCAGGACCGAAAGTCCGCTATACCGTAAAGGCTATATCATTAATTACATCCTCTGAGAAGGAGGAAAACCCTTGATTAATTGCCAATAAAAGTGCCATTCGGGGCCAAATGATAACGACGTATAGGGAGCGACAAGAACACGAAGCTACGCAGGCCCCTACGCTTTCTTTATTCATGCAAGAAGAATTAAGATTTATTACATTCGTGCTACGGTACGAGGCGGGGAACTTAGGTCTGAAGACCACCATCACGCATAGCGACACTTCCAGCCAGGTGGGACCTGGCCTTCTGTTAGACGCCATTTTATATACCGAAGTTTGACCAAACACACAAGTGGCATTATGACCCTAACATGGGTGATTAAAAAGAGTTATTTACCAGGAGCATGGAAAGCACATGATATCAGCATGTTCATATGGACATATATATATTTATATTTACATGTATATACATATGTATGTATACATATAATGAATTCGGTGACTTATTCATGAGTATTTAGCAAGAGAAGCACGTAGATGGACAGAGTCGATGGCAGGCGCTACAAGGGTCGGTGCAGTGGCAACAGAGGTCGGTGCAGGGTAGGGGTCAAGGGTGCGTCGGTGCAAATGAAGTGGAAGGTCAGTGCAATGGTGGCGTCGAGGCAATGGTGAAAAGGGGAGATGATGCATCGACGCAATGGCGAGGGGGAATGAGGATGCATCGGTGCGAGCGAAGGTGATGATCGGTGCATATTGGAAGGAGGTCGGTGTAGGGTAGGGGTGAGGTCGATGCTACTGAAGAAGAGGGTGATGGCCAAGTCGGTGCTAGTGAAGAGAAGGAAGTGTGGGTCGATGCTAGTGGCGGAGAGGGATGCTGGCCGGGTCGGTGCTTGTGAAGAGGAGGTGTGGCATGGGTCAATGCTAGTGGCAGAGAGGGGTGAGGGTTGGGTCGGTGTAGTTGGAGAGGAAGGCGATGTGCTGGGTCGGTGCTAGTGAAGGGGAAGGTGATGTGCGTCGATGTTAGTGGCAGAGTGGGGTGATAGCGTCGAGGCTAGTGAAGGGGAGGGCGATATGTGGAGTCGGTGCGGTTGGAGAAAAAAAGTGACATGCAGAGTCGGTGACGGGCAAATAAGAAGGTGATTCGGTAGCAGGTAAAGGGGAAAGTGATTCGGTGGCGTCGCCACCGAATCGAAGTTCCTGGGGGTTAATTCGGTGGCGACGCCACCGAGTCACAAGGCTCCACCATTTAAGCTTCGGCAAGAAAATTTTTGCTTGTGGTTTCGCATCAAATAGGGCATTTGAATGAGAATCCATGAAGATTTAAGGACCCAAAGGCATGATTGCCCAGGTGTTAAGAGAAATTCTGCCGTTATCATCTTTTATATATATGTGTTCTTCTCTCATTCACTCGTCTGCTCTCCCTTTTTGTTCGTCTGTGCGAGGTTCATACTCCAGCTGATGGGAATCAACACCAGGCACTAACATTTTTATTTTGCATTTGTGTCGTTTTGTTTAAATTTATACCCTTGGCTAATTGGGTTTGTAATTGTAAGGCATTATAAGCCAAAGGGTTAGTCTTTAAAGTCTTTGGGTTTCTTTGTAAAAGTCCAGTAGGTGCAGTAGGGTCCCCCACCCTCGCTCTCATTGGGCCACATGGCTTCTAGGGCCCATGTCGGGCTGGTTCAAAGTCCAAGGTGGGCTTAGACTAGACTTTTCCCAGTCGGACCAAGGATATTAAAAAGAATAAAAATCACATTTCCCTTCCTTGGTCCAAGGGGCGCCCCCCCCCTTTATGATTTTTTTATTGTGTTTTTTTTGACCACATAGGGATTAATTATTCCATACCGTGTTTGCCCATCCCTAACCCTAGATTTGAGGATAGTTTAAGTCTTTTTTACATTTATATATAACCCATGTATTTTGTGAATTACTTAGCATTAATGAAGGAAAAGTATCATTTGTGCTCAAAGAGGCGCAAGGGCACCCCCCTCTCTCTCTCCCCCTTGGAGCTGTGATAGCTCCGAATTTCAGAGGTGTGAAGCCTCTCCATTACCCCCTCTCTGAGTGAGAAGCTCAGCACCACCGCCGCCTCCTCCATCGAGCCGCCACCGCACCACCACCGCCGCCTCGTCGGAGTTCTGTCCATCCCCAAACAGAAGCTTGAAGCCGAATTTTTATCTCCCCATCAAGAGATCTTTTTGACTTCAAAATTTGAGTGTTTGTTTCACCAGTCATCCTCCATTCCTAGTTCAATTTTTGTGTCATTTCGCCTTCGTTTAGTATTTTTCCCGTGATTTAGTTTTCACCCCCAGTATTTTGCCAGTTTGCAGATCTGCGGGACAGTGTTCTATTGTCGTATTCTTCTCCCACCCTTAGCCATCTCTAAAAATTTCCAAAAAAATTATACGTGTTCCTCACATCCCCCTCTTCCACCCATAATTTTCTCAGAGTCTAGATATACCATTTTTGTGTCGGTTAAAAATCATTCTCAGGCAGATCTTGTTCTATCCTGACGGTCTATAACCTGAGTCAGTAAAAAAACCTTGGGCACAGTCATTTTCATTTCTAATCTATCTACTGGATGGATCTAAAATAATTATATGTTTTAGCCCTTTGAGTCTTCTATCCATCGGTACCAATTTTTCATCGATCCGACACCGGATCTGGGCACAGAAATTCTTTTCGTGAAGGCGCGCAGATCTGATCCGAGAACAGGCCAGCAAAATAGTTCACCGGTTAATTCCGGTAAAATACGCCGACTCACCTTCGGCGACCGCCGCTCCCGGAGATCGATCGGCAACCCATCAGAAGCGTCCCAGCCAGTCGCCGCTGCAAGGAGTCGACCGGAAGCCGTCGTGCCAGTTGCTGAGATCCCTTGTTGTACCGAGTTGGAACAGTACCGAGTCGGAATCGAGTCGGACCAGCAGCCCGTCTCCAGCCCGAAAGCCCTTCCGGCTTGCTATACGTCAACCCGAGTTCGCTACTCTCGAGTCCCATTGTAGCCCTTTACCTCTTGGACTGGAGTGGGTAATTAAATTCACTACTGTAATTATTTATTTACTGTGTACCGAGAGTGCGAGTTTTGGCCGGGATCATCTTCCCCACGCCCGGAGCGTGGAGGTATCGTTTCCGCTCCCCTCTTGGCATTTACTTTACTCCTATATTTTTTGAATGCCGCTGCTAGAGTGATAAGATAACTAGCTCGATATATATTTTCATCACCGCTGCGAGAGTGAGTGAGTGAACCTGTCCCGTGACTCAATCTGAGTACACGCGGAAAAGTTGAGTACCCGAGACTCATTGCCGGTTCCTCAACCGTGCACATCCGCACGCTTCCCTCGCATAGGGACGTCCACGAGCTAGAGTCCCATGTTCGCGTCCCGTCCCGCATCAAATTGGTATCAGAGCTAAGTTGAGTCTAGGGTAGTCATTGATTAGAAAAAGAAAAAAAATGTCTAAGTCTAGGTGTTGCATTTGCATTCCTCTATTCGGTATATCAAAAGGTGTTCCCAGAATGATAGGTTACGCCTATCGGGAAGGTAGCACACTTGCGTGAGTGCGATCTTCGGATCAAACCTCCGCCATGTACCGGATACTACTTTAGTCTAGGTTTATAGTCGAGTCTACATTCCAACTTTGCATTGTTATTTAGGGTCGTGTCTAGCGTCTTGTCACCAAGTGTCGGCATGGCCATCCTATAGCTCCCCGTGTCCCATGGATCTCCAAAAGCCCACATCATATGCATGGTGGCGACACGCCCAAGGATGGGAAACCCAACCCCACCACCTCCGTAGGCCCGAAGCCCCGGACTTCTATGGCTCCAAAGTCCCGAGCGACTACCTAGAGTGGGAAGCCGCTATGGACAAATACTTTTAGTGTTACATTATTTCCGATGCCATGCAAGTCGACTTTGCCACAAGGTGACTTTTTTACGAAGCCGCCGAACAATGGAGGGACAGAGAATACTTGAGGGAAATTAGGAGGCAATGGCCTATAGAGTCTTGGCGTGAGATGAATGGCGAGCTTAGAAGGGTCTACCTACCTGGCCCAGTCACCTCCAACCGACCCCACCCAATCACCTCCAACCAAGTGGGTCATAATCGGAGACAAAGAGCCCAACATGTAGACGAGCCTAAGCCCAATACTAGGCCGAGTGATTATGGGCGAGTCCATCCTGATACCCCTACTCCAAACCCCACCATTGCCGAACTCTTAAAAACCATTTAGGATCGGCTAGATAGGATGTGTACCCAAATTGACGGACTCCTGCCCGAGCCTCCCAACCCGGTACCACCCCAAGGACCTCTTCCCCTCAGGGAGGACATTCTTTCCCCACCCATGAGAGCTCCATTGCCATCACCCTCACCTTCCGATCTGTATTCGAAGCCACCTCATTTGGAGCCGCCTCAGTCAGAGCCACCCATGCTTCTATCGAGGAAGCTAATCATCGACGAGCCACTTTTTAGCTGGCTCAAGCAAGGCTTGAACCCTAAAGCCTTTTCTACCCATCCATGGACCCCACACTACAAATAGTGCCCGTCAACTCATTCCACACCACTTTTCAGTCTAGTCACCATGTTGATACATTGGATGACCTTATTATGGGATTATACTCGTAAATGAAGTTGACGTATATGTTGGCCCGAGGCTTCGACCAACTCACAAGTCGTAACTTCACCCACGCCGCCTTAGGGTCCATTACCTCCGTGTACACCGTGGGTCATGTCACCATGGAGATTCTCTTATTCCTCCCCATGTCAGCCGAGCCAAACTTCAATCCTTTTTTCCCGAGGGAGGAACCATACCTTCTACATATGACCACCGTCCCACCAACCACCATGAATGAAGGTGACCATTTACACCTTCAAAATTTTCACCCTTGGGACCGCGACATATGGGAACTCAGTTCAAGGGATCATACCTTCTTTGATCCCTTCGATCCCTTCCCTAGGGAACCTTATGACCCACCATATCTACTCCCCTTCTTCCCGAGAGTCCACTACCACACCCCTTCCCCACGGGCCAGTCCACCTACACTCAGCCAGGGGACTGTTCCACGGTCATCATATAGGGGTGACAAAGAAGGAGCATTCGACTCCCCTAGCCCTCCCAAGTCTCCCAAATCCAATAGGCAGCCGCATGCTAGGGACATATTAGGATGTCTAGGAGTCCTCCATTCCGCCAACCACCGATTGCATCTAGTGTATGCATGGCATACATTCGGATGTCCTGGTCCACCATTGCATGTGTATGGGTCGGACTAACAGTAGGTTTGTCTAGGGTCATGTGTGAGTCCGTGTTTTTCTTTATTGTCAAGTGTATAACGAGTCTACATGCATCGAGTCGAGTCAGTCTCATGTCAGCTCGCGTTGTGAGTCCCTTTCGAGTGTGAGGCAAGTCGGGTCTAATGCGTACGTTGTAAACTTGCCAGAATTTGGGATCGACTTTACCATTCTATGTCTCGGATCTAGTCACATAAAGGGACCAAGCGGTGATTCCTAGTGAGTCATTGAGCTGTCTCCTTTCTTTAAGAGTGACCCCAGCCCGAAGTATCCACCACTAGCCTCATTCCTACAACAGCATGTGCATATCGAATATATACGGGATGAGTAGGTGTCGATTACTTGGAGTGGAGCGTACTCTGCGCTACCAGGTCGGTGACAGATCTGCGGGGAGAATTGATGGGAATCAACACCGGGCACTAACATTTTTATTTTGCATTCGTGTCCTTTTGTTTGTATTTTTACCCTTGGCTAATTGGGTTTGCAATTGTAAGGCATTATAAGCCAAAGGGTTAGTCTTTAAAGTCTTTGGGTTTCTTTGTAAAAGTCCAGTAGGTCCAGTAGGGTCCCTCACCCTCTCTCTCATTGGGCCACATGGCTTCTAGGGCCCATGTGGGGCTGGTTCAAAGTCCAAGGTGGACTTAGACTAGACTTTTCCAAGTTGGAGCAAGGATATTAAAAAGAAGAAAAATCACATTTCCCTTCCTTGGTCCTAGGGGCGACCCCCCTTTTATGATTTTTTTATTATGGTTTTTTTGACCACATGGGGATTAATTATTCCATACCTTGTTTGCCCATCCCTAACCCTAGATCTGAGGGTAGTTTAAGTCTTTTTTACATTTCTATATAACACATGTATTTTATAAATTACTTAGCATTAATGAATGAAAATTGTCATTTGAGCTCAAGGAGGCCCAAGGGTCCCCCCCTACCTCTCTCCCCCTTGGAGATGTGATAGCTCCTAATTTCAGAGGTGTGAAGCCTCTCCATTACCCCCTCTCTGAGTGAAAAGCTCAGCACTGCCGCCGCCGCATCCACTGCACCACCACCGCCGCCTCGTCGGAGTTCTATCCATCCCCGGACAGAAGCTTGAAGCCAGATTTTTATCTCCCCATCAAGAGATTTGTTCAACTTAAAAATTTGAGTGTTTATTCCTCTAGTCATCCCCCATTCCCAGTTCAATTTTTGTGTCATTTCGCCTTCGTTTAGTATTTTTCCCGTGATTTAGTTTTCACCCCTAGCAATCTGCCAGTTTGCAGATCTGCGGGACAGTCTCCGATTGTTGTATTTTTCCCCCACCCTTAGCCATCTCTAAAATTTCTCAAAAAAATCATACGTGTTCTCACATCCCCTCTTCCACCCATAATTTTCTCAGAGTCTAGATCTACCATTTTTGTGTCGGTCAAAAATCGTTCTTAGGCAGATCTTGTTCTATCCTGATGGTCTGTAACCTGAGTCAGTAAAAAAACTATGGGCACAGTCATTTTTATTTCTAATCCGTCTACTAGATGGATGTGAAATAATTATATGGTGTAGCCCTTTGCTTCCTCTATCCATCGGTACCAATTTTGCATCGATCCGACATCGGATCTGGGCGCAGAAATTCTTTTCGTGGAGGCGCACAGATTTGATCCGAGAACAGGCTAGCAAAGCAGTTCACCGGTTAATTCTGATAAAATACGCCGGCTCACCTTCGATAAACGCCACTCCCGGAGATCGATTGGCAACCCATCAGAAGCGTCCCAGCCAGTTGCCACAGCAAAGAGTCGACCGGAAGCCGCCGTCCCAGTTGTTGAGTTCCCTTGTTGTACCGAGTTGGAACAGTACCAAGTCAGAACCGAGTCGGACCAACAGCCCGTCTCTGGCCCGAAAGCCCTTCCTGCTTGCTGCCCGTCAACCCGAGCCCACTACTCCTGGGTCCCATTGTAGCCCTGTAGCTCCCTGCGTGGAGTGGGTAATTAAATTCACTGCTGTAATTATTTATTTAATGTGTACTGGGAGTACGAGTTTCGACCGGGATCGTCTTCCCCACGCCCGAAGCATGGAGGTATCGTTTTCCTCCCCTCTTGGCATTTGCTTTACTCGTATATTTTTTGAATGCCACTGCTAGAGTGATAGGATAACTAGGTCGATATTTATTTTTATCACCACTGCGACAGTGAGTGAGTGAATCCGTCCCGTGACTCAATCCGAGTACACGCGAAAAAGCCGAGTACCCGAGACTCATTGCAGGTTCCTCAACCGCGCACATCCGCGCGCTTCCCTCGCATAGGGATGTCCGAGAGCTGGAGTCCCATGTTCACGTCCCATCCCGCATCACCAGCACTAGACAGCCGTTGATGTATAGGCCCCTCTAAATACCATGCATAATCATATAAGCTAGCCCCATGATCTGGCAGAGATTAAAAGCAAATCATCGTGAAAACACAGTCTCGTCTGAGGAAATTTCAGCATCTCCTCAGCATAGGGAGATGTTCAATTAGACCAGTGGCATGGCACACGGTAGACGGTGCCAAACTGTAAATACTGAGGAGCCCAGGTAGACTGCCTCAGTCCCTGAGGTCATCACGAATAGAGTCTCGAGGGCCAGCCTACTAGAGACTCGTGATGATCCAGGGGTGCAACGAACCTCTGATTGTAGCCATACAGATGACGATTTCATTTGCTCACTCAGTGCAAAGGGCTTCCAGGGGAACATGTGACAAGACGACAAACCCCCTGGAACCCAGAGTGGCATTGGTTCAAGGAAATTGAGTAAACGAGTGAAAGGGCTGTACCCCTCCCCAATCAGGGACAATTAGAAACAATCAGAGAAAACCGTTCATCGATTAGCAACAATTTCAGGGACACAACATACCACTCTGCTTCACCACGAGACAAGCCCCGTTCTGCGGTCATAATTGCCATAGGCAAATCATGCTCACTGCCACCAGAGATCAGACGAATGGGGGTCGAGACCTTCAGAGATAAATCATCGAACACTAAGAGGGGGTATATGGTAGTTCCGGAAGAAAGTAACAGACGACTATCATATTGACTATCAGAGTGCACTGGTGCCCTTACAACTGACAGAAACGAGTGAAAGGGTGCTCAATAGTCTCTTATTCATCATTCACTCAAACAAAACCCATGATCGTGGATGAAACTACGCTATCGGTAAAAGAACAGCCCTTGGGGAGGGATTTAATGTTGCCCTGTTAGGGCGTGGTCAGAGACCATTTCATGGAGAGGAACGATGAACTCCACGAATCTTACTCCCTTGCTGAGCGATCATGGGATTGATGAGAGGTTTAGCCCCTCGAGGAGGGGGGGGCCTCCTCATGCTCGGGGGAAAAAGATTGAGGAGCTTCAAAATCGGAATAGACAGAGAATCACGGCGGTATCGAGAGCATCATAAACAGTAGATCTAAATATGAGACTTACGCTTCGTGCAACCCACTGCTATCTTTTTTTCATCTACCTCTATAATTGCAGAAGAACATGGGGGAGGATATAATAATCGGGTAGTTGAAAGGGAAAAGATAAAAATAGAAAGGGAGAACTCTCGAATAGAAGATACAGAGGGTGGAAAATGGCAGAACTTAGATATCTACACCCTACCTTCTTCCTCACGACTCCTCTCTCCTCTCTCCGGACTCCTTTCTCTCCACTCTATCTCCCTCCCCTCTTTTCCTTCTCTGGTTCTTCGTTTCTCTCTTTGTTCTCTTTTTCTTCCGATCCCCCCTTTTTCTGAGGGCTAAGGGCCCTTTATATAGGCGAATGCCACCACAACATGGCATTGGAACCCTGACGGGATGGGTGAGCCGCTGCTGACTCAAGACGCGCATCACGCTACCGACTCGATCGTGGATAGGGGGGCCACCGCCTCGAGGGCTAGCGCCACCAGCTCAAGCGCAAGAGTCGCCACCAGCTCAAGCTCTCAGCGCTGCTGACTCAATATCAAGCCGCCATCGACTCACTTGTAAGGGTATTTCTATAATTTCATCATTTTACTCAAAATTAACCCGGTGAGAGCTCGCTGTCTAGAGAAGCTTTGGAGTTAGTGTAGTGGCCCTAGAATATGTTTTGAAGTGTTGATTTGGGGCTTCCGTAGATTTCTGAGAAGTGCCGAACCCGTACCAATTTTCGGGAGGTTTGGGCTCTCGCCAAGGCGGGAGGCAATATTTGGCTAAGAAGCCCGGTCCAGTCAAGCTTCGAGGGGTTCATTCCTCATTCGATAAAATGGCTTCAGGAGGTTCCTAGAAGGCTAGCCCTCATAACTAATACCCTCGTCATCTATTCGGCCCAGGTGTTCATCACCTGTGGCTCTGTTTTTAGGGACTGTCTCGGAATAGCCAGTGGACGTGTTCCCCTTTGTTCTCAGACGCTACCGGCTAAGGGGAGACTCTGCTGAAATTTCGTCAGAAATTACTTTTGGCACTATTTGTCTTTCTAACTTTGTTGCTTCTTTAATTGCAGCCAATGGCTTCAACAACTTCTTCTGCGACCGGGCAAGGGACGAGCGGCTCCTCTGCGGTATGGCCAGTAGTAATATGGCAGAACTTAAATGAACTCAATCAAGGATGGGACCGCCTGGCCATTGTTTCAGAATCATCAGATTCAGAGATCGATTCGATGGATGCCGGTCGTCTGATCATTTCTGACAGGGATAACTTCTCCTTCGACCGGAGTCAGAACTACTGGGTCGATTTTTCGAAGGACAAGCACTTGATGGCTTTCCTCCACGCTTTCAACTTAATGGGAAAGCAGGATATCCTCACAGTGCGAGCAGTCGAGTATAGTATTCTCTCAAACCAAGATAGCCTGATCGGTTCAGTAGTGAGAAGCGAACCGATTTATTTCCCGGGAGACACCAAGCAATGGGATGCCGTTATCGTTGTGCTAGAACTGAGTCCAGAATAGGGCATGTTGACTCGCACCCCTGAATTTACTCCGGCCAGGTGGGACCTATCAGCAGGCATCGTTCACAAAGAGAAGCCAATATTTGGCCTTTTCCTAGCCCCATTAAAGTGGGGGTTCAGAGAAGAGCCATTTCTTTTAGATAGTTTGGCAGTCAGGTTCAAACATCAGATTGCCATGGGCTGGTTTGCTGATTGTAAAGCCACCGATGCTCATGCTTTTAGAGACGGGGCTATTGAATTTATTGAGTACGTGCTCCAGAATTATGGTCCCATCCTGATGAAGGCCGGAGTGTACCAAAGTGTATATGCATCCCGCTTTCATTATCCCATCTCGAAGGGCTTGTGCTGCGGCATGATGGAGATATTTTGTCCCGAGTACAACACCTTCTATACTGCGGAAGGGGAGACTTCCTTAGACTTGGGGAGTTTACATCAACTTTCTGGTCTTCCAATTGATGGCAAGCCATATGAGGAAGTCTGCTGGCCTGACTGGATCAAAGACCGCACTGACGGCGAGGGCCGCTATTATATTGGGTTTGCCTATAGGTACCTCATGAAGGTGTACCGTACACTGTGGCTATCCATTCAGGGTACTACAGAGTCTTCTTCATCCCGTTCGCGCAAGGAGCGAAAATGGGTGCGCCTGGGCTTATGGTTGGAATATTTTTTCGAAGGTGAGCCAAAGTACAAAGACTTTCCTTCTGTCAGAATGGCTCCGAACAGACTGAAGACGCGGTCTCGTCGAAAGACTCACTTATCTTCTTCTCTTCGTAGAGGGCGCCAGAGTGGCCCTAACCCAGTAGGACTGGATCCCATTACTCATTATGCAGCCTACTTGACATATTTGTTGTGCACATTTGCTATGCCGCAAGGAGATGAAACAGTTATCCGCACCAAAGCCATATATCCGGCGTGTTTAATGGCATGGGGTGTGAAGTTGTCCCTCTGCCCCGCAACATTATGTTTAATTTACATAATGTTGGGAGATATCCACCATAGTCGCCTCCCAAGGACCTTGCGGACCGTTGGACCTCTTCATTTCTTCAATGCCTGGGTGTGTTCACTATTTTCAGAGTTTGCTCCCAGGTCACTGCAGTCTCCAAACTTGTTTTCGAGAATGTTAGAGTTCACCGATGCCGAGCCACAGCAAGTGTCGGATCAGCTTTTCTCAATCAGGGGGCAATTGATGAAAGTGCCAATGAATGCTCCTGGGCCTTTCATTTCTGGTGTCTGGCTTCTCATTCAAGCCCGTTGGCAAATCAGCTGAGAGAATGCAAATTTGGCGAAGTTGAGCAATATGTTCACCCTATCTCGGGCAAGCTCAGTGATAAGCCGTCATTAGAGCCAGAGCTGGTAGACTGGACTTTGACCATTAGACCCAGTGTTTTGGTATTTAGAAAGGGCATCAGCACTTACTTAGAGCCCTATTACCCCTTCAGGTTTAGCAGAAATTTTGGTTATGATCAACAGATTCCTTCCTCTTAAAATAGCACAATTCCCATTGGAGAGTCGATCGAGAGGAGGATCAGCCACTGTCGAAGAAGCCCGTACGTGGTGGGATTATTTTCATCATCGCGAGGCTGCTTCTTTCCGGATGCCAGTTCCCGGGCATTTTCCCTGGGTGACGCCAGAATATATTAAATGGTGGAATGCTCGTATTGGCTTCTATCGGCTTTCTCAGAATGATTGCTGGGACATTGTTGAGCGTCAGTTCTTAAGCTCCCAACCTTCCACCGTGTTTGAAATTGATCTTTATCATCTGCGGAGGCTGAAGTCACATAAAGATGCTGAGGTACAGGCTTATTTGGCGGCATGGAAAGCTATCAGATGAGAGAAGTCCAAGCCACAGCTGGTGCTTCCAGAGATTAATAAAAATAGCTTCATAGAGACTCTTCGGGGTCTGTGTAAAGTTAGTAGCGAGAGGATTGCTCTTCATCAGTTTTTGCTACCAGTGGAGGAGCCTATCACATCCCCGGCCTCATGGCGCCCAGAGACTGATCGCCTGTGTCCGTATATGAGTTTTGTGAGGAAAGAAGATCGGGGTCCCACCTTGTATAGCCAAACCTCTTGGCTCTTTGTCTTGTTGCACATTCATGGCCTTTCTATTACTGACAAGGCCGAGGCTATATTAGAGAGGCCTCTCTTCATTGCCTTCAAGTATGCCAACGGATGGGTGTAGACACGCTGAAATCGACACTATGTTGAGTAAATCTCATGTCACCACGTGATGCCCCAAAGTGGACTTCAATATTGGCTTAATATGAAGGTTTTTCTAAATCATTTAGAATTTTTTTATCATATTTATAATTCGCGACTAGCACCGGGGCGTCATTTAATTGACGATGATGAGGGTGGCATCATTTCAATATTCAACGACCTAACGGGCAGGCGTTATTTCCTGTGTTTCTTGATTTTAGAAAATTCCATTCAAAAATAAATGTAAAGAATTGACGTTCGCTTCTAAGGTGTTGGTTAATTAACGCCATTCCAGAAGGCGTCATTTACCATTTTTTAAATAGAAAGTCATTTATTTCTAAAAAATTGATCCAGGAATCAACGGTTGCGTGTGCGATCATCATTTCAATTGGCGACCACCCTGAGGTCGTCATTTTAGTTTCCGTCTCCGTTTCGTCTGCTACCTTCCCGTGAAGCATCCTTCTTCATTTTAACACCATATTCGATTGGGGAAGGGAGATCCTTGCTGGAGGATTGCTATCCTTGTTTCAATCGTATTAGAATAAGGATTTTTGGCCTTATAAATACCCCATGGCTTCCTTCACGTGCGGAGGTTACACATATACAACACACAGAAGAACAGAGAGAGAAGAGAGCTTCTTTTGCTAACAGTTTCTTTGCAGGTTCTTCTGCGTTTTTCTTCCATGGGCGTTCTTCCTCTCACGGTGGGGTCTTCCTTCGGTGCTTCTTCTTACGGCTGAAGCTCTTTCCTCCCCCTTTGCTGCTGCTAGCAATAGTAGAAGGGCGTCCCTCCTCCCCCTCTTTTAGTTCTTTCTTATTATTAATCTCATCTCACGCATCCCTCTCTCTAGCCCTTTTGCTAGAGATTTTAGCTGCATATCATATTACGTATTGCATCCATAGCATACATATTCCCCACCCTTTTCACTCCTCTTAGGGGTTTTAAACAAACACACAAGGTGTGTTCATGCTTATGTTGCATAGTTTTATCTCTTTAGAGCATTAATACTACACTTTGGCTAATCCATATTGTGCGTTTGTTGTTTACTTATATTGCAAGGGTAATCAAAGTAAGAACCCCCTTCATCGGTCGGCCGGTAGAAGGAGGAAGGAAGAACTCACAATCTCACCCGCTTTCTCACAAGGTACATGCGATCATCCTTTAATTTTTGAGGTAACCCCTCTGGCGATCACTCTCCATAGAGCTTCACATGCTCCTTTTATTCTTTTCTTTGTTTCCACATCATGCATGTTTAACTCTATCCATCCATTTTTTCCCTTAATATCTCCCCCCTTTTCTCTTTTTAACGAAATTTTAAATTTCCTTTCTTTTTAAAATGTCTTGGAGAGGGGGATTCCTGCGTCCCACTCAAAGAGCAGACCCAACTAGGCCCAACAGGGCCCGATGAGGTAAGCTCGTCCAAGTGACAGTCCACAGGGCCTACTTGGAAAAGCCCAATAAAACAATGCTCGAGGAAACAACTCTCCTAGGCGGCCCCAAGGCTCGGAGAGCCCGAGCATAGGTCAGGTCACAGGAAGACCCGCGCACGAGCTATCCCTCCGCACGAAGGAGGGAAGCACTAGCCGGTCTGTCCGACCCATCTCCTCACCGAGCTAGGCCTATTGCCCGATAGGGCTGGCCCCCCTAAGCTCGGTACGACCGATAAAATTTTTATCATTGCAGCCGTTAGAGTCGCAGCGTGCCGGGCGCCAAGAAGTCCAGGAGCTCCGGCTTCCCCGTGAGGATAACGCCCCCACGATGAGGCCATAAAAGCCTACGACGAGGACGTAACCACCACCGGAGACCCCTCGCCTTACAGGACTCCAAAGGGCGGTGCACTATTTAAACCTGGGATACCCTCCGGTGAAAGGTAAGTCCAAAAGGGCATTGATCCACCCCCAATTCCTGAGCATGGATCACTTCACCCCATTGGTGGAGAGGGATCTCGCGCCTTCACCTTCTCCTCCCTATCGCTGCTCCCACCATTGCTCTACTGACTTGAGCGTCGGAGGGTTTCACCCCAGGGAATCCCCCTGGGCCCTCTGACCCGTTTCCCTGTCTTGCAGTTCACAAACTTGGTGATTACCAGCCTGCTCAGGAACCAGTGCGAGATTTCACCTCTTCATCTTGCGCCGTCTGTGGGAAACGCACGAAGAGCCAACGTGGTGAGAAGGAGCTCAGGGAGGAGGTCCGCCGTCGAAAGGGGTAAGGCCATGGTAGCAGCAGGGGATGGCCCTTCCAGGGCCTCACAGAACCCTCCCTCCAACGCCAGTATCCCTGCCGACAGACCACCACCCCCCCTGCGGCGGTGGGGCTACCCCCCTACGGTGGCGCCGAAGCCTTCCAGGCCCTCAACGCCAAACTGGATGTCCTCGTGGAACTCATGAAGACCCAGGCGGCCAGGGATACAAGGTCCCATGCCCCATCAAGGAGCCCCCCCCCGCAGGAGTACGTCCCAGCACACAACTGGGGGCCGCTTCACCCTCCGCGGCCAGCAGCTCATTCATAACAGGGTCGGAGGACCCTCGCAAGCTCTGCCTCCGGAGCAAGAGGCCTCCTCCACGCCGAGGAAAGGAAGGCGGGGGACGCAATGGCCAGATCCGAAAGCCGACGTTCCCGGGGACCACCAAGATGCTCCCCCCAGCCTCGAGGCACGACCGCAACCGGAGTTATCCCTCCGGTTGCGAGATTTCGAAAGGCGCTTCGCTGAGCAGGAGCGCACCCTTCGCGCCCTGCAGCAGGCCTCTTCCCCAGAAGACCAGGAGAAATCCCCGTTCTCCGAGTATATCTTGAAGGCAGAGGTATCTCCCAGAGCCCCCATACCAACCTTCAAGCTTTACGACGGCCAGGGCGACCCGGTCGACCATTATGATAGCTTCGACACCCTGATGACTATACACGGAGCATCAGACTCCATCAAGTGCCGAGCCTTCGTGACCACTCTGGTCCAGGGCGCTCAAGCGTGGTTCCGGGCCCTCGCCCCCAGATCCATCCGAGACTTCAAGCAATTCGGGCGAGTCTTCAAGGAGAGCTTCACCGGAAGTGCCCCCCCAAGGTCGGTAGCGGGGCTCTTGGCCCTCAAACAGGCACAAGGGGAAAGGCTCCGGGCTTACGTCCACCGATTTAAATCGGAAGCCCTCCGAATCTCCCGCCTGGACGTGGCCTCGGCCACAACCGCACTGACCGGGGGTACCCGGGATGAGAACCTCCACCGTGAACTTGTCCTCCACCCTCCCTCGACCCTTGCCGAGCTAGTGACTCTGGCTCTGCGCCACGCCGAGTGCGAAGAAGTACTCAGCGCTTGCCGAGACGCAACCGGCTCAGGTCGGGAGGGGGACAAGAAGCGGGGCCCCGAGCCAAATCCTAGCTCGGGAAAGAAGCGAGACCGAGATGGAGAACGCAAGCGGAAGTATGAGCGGTACACCCCGTTAACCGCACCGATCTATGAAATCTATGAAGACGTCAAAGACTCGGGACTCCTCCGTCGGCCCGAGCCGATGAGGTCGAAAAACCGCAAGCGAGACAGACATTGTCTATTCCACGGTGATCATGGGCATCACACCGGTGACTGCCACCAGCTCCAAGATGAAATCGAGCGCCTCATCCCCCTGGGGCACCTGGCTCGGTTCACTGCCGAGCGCAGAGAAGATCAAGGCACCGCAGAAGAGATCGACAACGCCCCCCGAGGGGTCCACATCAACGTCATCTCTGGAGGAATAGCATCAGGAGGCGATAGCAGCCGTGGAAGGAAGCGTCATGCCGAGCGGGCGAGCCGAGCCCCAGAGCCACCCAAGGCCCCGCCCCAGGTCATAGTCTTCTCCGATCAAGACCTGGAGGGGCTGAGCACCCCGCATGATGACGCCCTCGTAATCTCGGCCACTATAAACCATTGTAACGTAGATAGGATTCTTGTGGACAATGGAAGTGCCCCTGATGTATTGTCTTATGACTGTTTCCTCAAAATGGGAGAGGATCCATCCAAACTCCGCCCGGTCCGAACGCCCCTCTGTGGGTTCAACGGCCTGGCCACTCTTCCCGAAGGAGCCCTAAGCCTGCCGGTTACCCTCGGCACCCCACCCAAAACCGTTACGGTCATGGTAGACTTCATGGTGATCAAAGGGATGATAGCGTACAACGCCATCTTTGGCCGAGGAATCCTCAGCCGGATCAAGGCAGTACCATCTACCTATCACCAAAAAATGAAGTTCTCCACCAAAAATGGGGTAGGGGAAATCCGAGGTAACCAGGCCACGGCCTGAAGGTGCTATAATATCTCGGTGGAGGCCACGAGGCCGGGCGGGAACGATAAGGGCCCCCGGGAAGTCGAGGAAAAATCCACAGCTACTGAGCCAGGTGGCGAGTTGCTAACAGATTTCCTAAACGATGACCCGACCCTAGGAGTAAGGATCGGAGCCGACCTACCACCCGAGGAACAGCAATAATATAAGAATTTTCTTTCTGAGTACATCCGAGTCTTCGCTTCGTCCGACGATCAGCTCCCTGGGATGCCAGAGGAGACCGTGAGGCACATACTCAACCTCAACCCCACCATGAAGCCCATGCAGCAGCGCCGAAGGAAGCACGCACCCGAGAAGCAGACGATTATCAAGGCGCAAGTCACCAAGGGGCAAGAGACTGGTCTTTTTAAACCGGTCTTGTACCCGACGTGGCTAGCCAATGTCGTCCTGGTACCAAAGGCTTCCGGCAAGTGGCGGATGTGCGTGGACTTCACCGACTTGAATAAGGCGACCCCTAAGGACTGCTATCCCTTGCCCAGCATCGACCAACTGGTCGATTCGACATCAGGCAACGAGATGCTTAGCTTCCTGGATGCCTATTCAGGTTACCATCAGATCAGAATGAATTCTGAAGACGTCGAAAAGGCCGCCTTCATCACCGACTACGGCGTGTACTGCTATACCCAGATGCCTTTCAGGTTGAAGAACGTCAGAGCCACATATCAAAGACTGGTTAATTACATGTTCGAGGAGCAGCTAGGTCGGAACGTCGAGGCCTACATTGACGACATGCTCGTCAAGACCCCCAAGGCCCAGGACCACTTCACCGACCTCGCCGAAACCTTTGGCGTCCTCCTGAAGTACAACATGAAGCTTAATCCTGGAAAGTTCTTGGGTTTCCTTGTCACTCAGCGTGGGATCGAAGCCAACCCCGACAAGGTCCAGGCCATCCTGGACATGGGCCCGCCCGCTTGCATTAAGGACGTCCAGCGTCTGACGGGGCGTGTCGCCGCTCTCAGCCGTTTCTTGTCCCGTGCGGCCAAACGATGCCTGCCCTTTTTTAAATTATTGAGGGGGCCCAAATTGGCATATGCTACATTCGCATGGGATGAGGAATTCCAGAAAGCGTTCGTCGAGCTCAAGGAGTTCCTGGCTTCACCCCCAGTGCTCTCCAAGCCCGTGCCGGGCGAAGTCTTGCTGCTCTATCTCTCGGCGATGTCATCAACGGTCAGCTCGGTCCTAGTCAGAAATGACTCGGGAATCGAAAGACCAGTCTACTACACCAGCAAGGTGCTTAACGAGGCCGAGAGGAGGTACCCCGCATTCGAGAAGCTCGTGCTAGCGCTGGTTACCTCCACGAAACACCTCCGGCCCAACTTCCAGGGGCACCCCATCACCGTGCTAACCGGCGAGCCGTTGAAGAAGATTTTGGCCCACCCCGAGGCCTCGGGGCGACTCGTCAAATGGGCCATTATGCTTGGGGCCTACGACATCTCGTATCGCCCGCTCTCAGCTATAAAAGGTCAAGCGCTCGCCGACTTCATCGTCGAAAGCACCATCCCGACCGAAGGTAGACTACCGACCAAGCCCGGGCCAACCTGGGAACTGTACGTCGACGGATCTTCCAACTCGGTCGGTAGTGGTGCTGGGATCCTTCTAAGATCCCCCGAAGGAGTGGAGCTGCAGTACGCCTTGAAATTCAACTTTTAGGCGTCCAACAACGCTTCCGAGTACGAGGCCCTTATATCGGGAGCGCGCATGGCCCGGCGGTTGGGGGCTAAGCGAGTCAGGATCTACACCGACTCTCAGCTGGTCTCAAGCCAGGTCAACGGCGAGTACGAAGCTTGAGAGACACCCATGATCAAATACCTCCAGCTGGTCAGGAGGCTTGCCCAACAATTCGAGGGGTTCGAGGTAGTCCGAATAGCCCGGGAAGAAAACTCCCGAGCGGACGCCCTCTCTCGGTTGGCCTCCTCCCTAGACCCAGAAGGTACCCGATCGGTCCTCCTCGAAGAGCTAGAGCGCCCGAGCATTGACTCGGAGCTCCTCGCTGTTGACTCGGCCGTCCCGAGCGACTGGC
This sequence comes from Amorphophallus konjac, assembly GCA_022559845.1. Lineage (NCBI taxonomy): Eukaryota > Viridiplantae > Streptophyta > Magnoliopsida > Alismatales > Araceae > Amorphophallus > Amorphophallus konjac. Next base: position 106,796,558 of record CM040127.1, read on the forward strand.
GCACCCCCTACCTGTCTTGGCTCCGAGACTCCCAAGAGCCCTCCGACCCTCGAGAAGCACGCCAAATGAAGTACCAAGCCCGGCGCTTCGTTGTCCCGGATGACACACTCTACCGAAGGTCATTCGCCGGCCCTCTCCTGAAGTGCCTTGGCCCCGACGAAGCCAGCCGAGCCATCCAAGAAGTTCATGAAGGCCTGTGCGGAGCGCACTCAGGGGCAAGGTCACTGGTCAGGATCCTGTTACGACAGGGGTACTGGTGGCCCACCCTGCAGCGCGACTGCTCGGCCTACGCTCAATAGTGCGATCGATGCCAGCGGTTCGACCACTTGGTCCATCAGCCGGCTATAGAACTCGTCACCCTCACCGAGCCTTATCCCTTCGCCCGGTGGGGGATCGACATTCTCGGGCCATTCCCTACGGCTCAGTCCCAGAAAAAGGTCATTATCGTCGCCATCGACTACTTCACTAAATGGATCGAGGCCGAAGCCACTGCAAGGATCACCGAGACAGTTGTCTGGAGTTTCGTCCGGAAATCGATCATTTGTCGCTTCGGCATCCCCCGAGTGATAGTGAGCGATAACGGTCGACAATTCGATTCTCGATATTTCTGAGACAGATGTGCCGACCTAAACATCCGCAACCACTTCACTTCGGTCACCCACCCTCAGGCCAACGGGCTGGTCGAAAATGCCAATAAGACTATCTTGAAAGGCATAAAGACTAGACTCGGTAAAGCCAAGGGTAGTTGGCTCGAGGAATTACCTAGCGTACTGTGGTCGCACCGAACGACTCCTAGGACGGCAACCAGCGAATGTCTTTTTCAGTTGGTGTACGGCACTGAGGCCGTCATTCCATTAGAGATCGCCAACCCGTCTCTCCGAGTCATCCGCTACTCGCTCGAGGAAAACAACCAAAAGTTACTCGAGAACCTCGACCTAGCCGATGAACTCCGGGATATTGCCAGCATCCGAGCGACGGAATACCAGCGATGCCTAAATCGATACTACAACGCCAGAGTCCGAAGCAGACACTTCCAACCGGGAGACTTCATCCTCAGAAAAGCCGAAGCCTCTCGAACACTAGAGGCGGCGGGCAAGGTGTCCCCTAACTGGGAAGGCCCCTACCGAGTGGTCGAGACGCTCGGGAAAGGTGCGTACAGGCTAGCAACAATGGAAGGGGAGCCCATTCCTCGGACATGGAACGCAGCCGCACTACGTAAATTCTATTTTTGAAATTGTACATCAAGATGGACAAAATAAATCCCTTTTCTTTTCATTCAAAACTATTGATACATTAGAAAGGCAAAGGCCAGTACATTGCATGACAAAAAGCAGGAAAACCCGTCTCACACCGCTGCAAGGGGTCATCGCTCGGTTGACTCGATCTCGATCTCCTCGCGTCCAGCCACTGACTCTGCCTCGCGTAGAAACTGGCTCGGACAAGAGGGGGCAGATCTAGTTGGCTCAGATGACCCCTGACAAAGGTGACAGAGGGACTGCAGAGAAGGTAACCACCTTCTAAAGTTGGGGAAGGCTACCTTCCAAGTTGATAGAGGCCAGGGAGAAAGAGCGCCGTGAAGACCTCCTCTTTCCCAACCTACCAACTCCCTGGAAGGGAACAGAGAGCAAGCAGCCTCCGAAGAGTAAAAGAAATGAAGAGCAGAAGAGGGAAAAAGAGGCTGCAGACGGAGGAAGGCTTCGGTGAGGAGGGAACTTGATGCGCCTCCCCCCCATGCAGAGGGGGAGTGGCGACAGGCATCCCTAATACCCCCATCTGTCCTCCACCTCGGTGCCCGCCCGGAAGCGACGCCAGAACTGAGAAAGGGCAAGAGCCGTGCCCTCACACGTCGAAGCCCTCTCCAGATACGCGTGGCGACCGTCGGACCCATCTCAAACCCGCGCGGTGATCGTGGGACCTGTCCAACAAGCTAGGACAGCAAGAGCTCTCTGCTCCCCGTCGTCGGTGGTGTCACCCTCCGAAGGATCCTCCATGCTCCGAATGCAACGGCACAATGCAGAGTGAAGAAGAAGGAGTGAGAAAAGACTGTTAGAGAAAATCCCAAGCGGTAAAGAGGAAAGGGTGCCCTTCGGTCCTTCTTATAGGCCAAAGGAGGCTACTGATAAGTGTGTATTTTTCCTTGTTAATTCATCATTATTCACATTTTTATGAGCTTAAATTATGATCAATATACACTTCTCACACTTCTTATTGATTTTGTATCAAATGTTTATTTTTCTGAAATTAAATAAATTTTAATTATATTTTTTTGTATTTATGCAGGCACGTAGTACGAGAAAAGCTCCACGAAAAAAAAATAAAGAAAATAAAAATATTATTTTGAATGGGCCAAAAGCCCAAGGATTTGTTCAAAAAGAAAATAAAAATTTTTAGAATAAAAAATAACTTTATTTACTATTTTTTTAGAATTTTCTAACTATTTATAGACATATATATAGCTATATAGATATATATATATATATATATATATATATATATATATATATATATATTAAAAAAAACTAAAAAAAAATGTTCAAACACCCCCCGCCCCCGCCTTCCCGCCTTCGCCGCCCGGGCACGGGCGACGAGGCGGGAGGGCGAACGCGGAGGGGGGCTCGTGGCAACCTGCAGGCGAGGGGGTGTCGTGGCCGGCGAGCGGAGGCGACGCGTGGCGAGCCGCGGCAGCAGCAGGGCGCGGGCGCGTGCGCCCGCGTGATTCACGCAGGCGGCCGCGTGGCGAGGCAGAAGCGGGCGGGCGCACCGGGGGCCCACGGCCGGCGGCCGAACCCGGCCTAACCGGTCGGCGCAACGCGCCGGCAGAGAGAATAAGAGAGAAAGAGAGAAGAAAAGGGGCTATAAAAATTCCAAAAAAATCTGAAAAAAATCAGGAAAAATGACAAAAGGTTCAGCACATTCCAGCCTACCAAGTTGGGTCAAAAATTAGGTGCACTTGAATGTTTTATATGAGCAAGAAGAGATTGTAAACCCTATATAAAGGGGGTATCACTTGTAATGAGAGTTGTTAGTTGTTAGAGTTAGAACTAGATGGAGTTAGGGAGAGAGCTAGCTATGGGCACTTGTAATGTAAGTTAGTTCTTTACATTTATGAAGTTTTTGATTGTTGAAGTTGTGTTTTTCCAAGCTTTTGAAGTCAAATTTGTAAGTTGAATTTATTGCAATACAAGTTTCATTTTAGAATTCAGTCTTCTCATAGCCTTATTTCTCATTATTGTGATCCTCATTTTAAATTCTTGTCTTCATAAAAGTTGTTCCTTTTTAAGTTTTCTTCAACTTATATGTTCATCATTTCCTCAAATTCGTCCAAATTCATAGAGTTAATACCCATTTTCTTAAGTGCTGTCCTGTGCATTTACTGTTCATCCGTGGTGATACCTTCTTCCATTCATTCATTTTGAAGTCTTTCTAGTCCTCAAATAACTCTGAGTTCTTCATAAGAGTTGTTCCTCTCTTGTATCTATAAGTTTTATTCTTCTTGCACTTTGTCAAATTCCTCTTCTTTTGAGCTTTAGAATTAATTTTTCAAGGTACTGGTTTTCTGTCAATTACTGTTCATCCGAACTAATAGGTCATAGTTTTTCAAGTTTTTCCTCATCTTCCTTTCATTTTCTGTTTCTGTGTTCTTCATAAAAGTTCTTCCTTTTTCAATTCTCTACAACTTTCATGTTTTCAACTTTTTCTAATTCCATTCAGATTTCAAGTTATTTCATTTCTTCCAACCCCCATTTCCACTTGAATTCTGTTTTGTTTTCACTTTAAAGTTTCAAATTTGTTATCTACAAACCCGTTCTTCTTAAGTGTTTCAATCATACCCAAAGCAGTGATCATTCTTCTGTAAATCCTCTCACGGCGTCGGCTTCCTAGGCGGAGCGATCTTCATCAAAGGCTCGGCATGGAAACGACGGCGTTCTTCTTCAAATTGAACAATTATTTCTTTCACTTACCTTTTGTTGTTTGAAGTTGCACTTTAATTCCATTTAGTTGTAATTCGCACTCAAAACCCAACAATTACTTTTTCAAAACACAAGAATATTTTCCAACTAAGAAAAATAACCAAATTCCTTCCCCGTGGGATCGACCCGTACTTACCATTATACTCATGTTTTCAAATCCATAAGTGAGTGAGTGCGGTTATAAATATTTGAAATTTGTGTGGCACGGCAATTTTAACAACGACTGTCGAGCGAACATCAAATTTTTGGCGCCGTTGCCGGGGATGGAGATACTTTTCATAGTTGGATATTCTTGTGTTTACTTTGTATATTTGTATATTGATTTTTGCTTTCTTTACTTGTGCAGGAAAATGAAAAAAAATTTGAAAATCAAAGAAAGAGGAAGATCGGACATGAAATCCTATGGATATGAAACGTTGTTGAAAGCCCGGCAGCAGTGCTAAAGGGCTGAAATCAAGAAACAGGTTCTATCTTTTCACTTTCTGAAAAATTTTTACAAAAATCTGAAAATTTCTTGAAAACTCTATAAAAATAAAAAATAATCAAAACAAAAGAAAAATTTTCATGCTGGTTAGTTAGGTTCATTAACTAAAAATAAAAACAAAAAAAACTTCATTTGTACCAAATAAAAGACCTCATTGCAAGAGTAGAAACTACACTTTCATGCTCTAGGTCATGCATCATTTAGCTTAGAATTTATCTTTGTTTAATTTCTGCATTGCATTTTGAAGATCGCGAGGGGCAAGGTACGTTCTACTGATCTCAGTCTGGCATTCATTTTTGCATGAAGAACCCCTTGTTTGAAATTGTGGTGTGCATTTCATTTCAAAATACTTTAAGAGCAACACCCCTAACAAGATAAGGTGGGGATTTCATCACCCTCCCTTAGCCCGAAAACCACAATTTCCTTGCATCTCTGCATGACCTAGGCCTTAAGAAAAGCCAGTAGACGTTGGCCCTAGGATCACACTGTGATTCCTGTGATATTTAGGTTTATCCTCTTATGAAAACTGGTGTCTAAGGCAAGACGGTCGGATGGCAAACGCCTTAAGCGGGATTGTGGTTTTGTATAATAAGGTCCCTACGAAAGTAGGGGGAACCTCCCACTTCCCCACCCCTTACCTGGCCGGTGGACATACTGAGGGTGAATTTAAGTTCATTTTAATCACTTTGTGAAACCACATTTGTAGGTCTGAGTCGCATCTAGGTCATTAGGATAATTTGTGTTAACTTGTTTGTGTTTGCATAAAAAAAAAGGTTTTGAAAAATTGAAAAAAAATATATATAATTTGAAATACTTAAAAAAAATGTAAAAGAAAACATATTCATTTTATGGCCATTCATCTTGGAGGGCAACCCACGCCTATGAAGGAGCATTTTTATCCTTCTTCTTACAAACCCTCCACCTGTATTCAACTCCCCGATATTCACGTTGATCAATATGAGATTCGCCCTAGTTTCATCCAGATGCTCCCATCTTTTTATGGGAATCTCAATGAAAATCCTTATAGGCATCTAGATGATTTTCTAGAAGTTTGCTCACTGATCAAAATTCAGAATTTTAATGATGATGCCCTTAAATTAATTTTATTTCCATTCTCGTTAAAAGATAAAGCAAAATGTTGGTTAAGGAGTTTTCGAAAGATTATCAGGACTTGGGAAGATATGCAGTCAGAATTTTTAAAAAAATTTTACCCCATAGGCCAAACCAACATGATGAGAAGGGCGATTACAGGATTTACTCAACGTCCGGGAGAGCAACTTCATGAATCTTGGGTGAGATTAAAGGAGCTAGTGAGTCAATGTCCACATCATGGGTTGCCCAGATGGCAAATTATCTTTACATTTTATGAGGGGTTATCCAATTTTGATAGGCAGATGGTGGACATATATTGTGGAGGGGCATTTTTAAGCAAAAGTGAAGATGAAGCATATGATCTATTTGAGATTTTGAGTGAAAATTCAATAAATCGTGCCTCCATCTCATCTCATCAACAACTTGTAGGACATGTCAAACAGGCGGAAAACCCAATCCACACTTTCATGGAAGTGTGTGAATTTTGTGCCAGTCTCACTCACCATGTGAGTGAATGCCCTACTATAGCCCGACTCTCTCCCGTCATCCAAGCACAGGTCCAAAATTCCCTAGGATTCTCTCAGCTCAAGCATGTTGCAGATGATGATAATCTTGGCTGGAGTAAGCACACAAATTTGCCTTGGATGGATTCAACAATCCAAACCCATTTGTCTACACCTCTACCCCAAGCAATTCACGAGCAGCCCGTGTATACTCAACTTCATCTCAACTCATCTCACCCCGATTTCGGACTCAATGTTCATACTAAGGGTGATTCACCGGGCCACTACTTTGAAGCTCAAAGCGTGTATTCTCAGTCTACTTACCATGACCCTTCGTCAATATTCAACCAACCCCCTCGATACGTGAATGATGATGATGATGATGATCCGATGCCTGGCATTTTGGCTCAAGATATCATTATTGGGAGTGAGGGGGAGTGCGCAAGCCATACCATGATGAAGGAAGGGACAGAATTAGGGGATGAATTAAAGAATACAAATGATCCTATTGATATCATCACCCCATTCTATGAATGTTTTGAGATTGAGAATATCACTGAGAAAATTAGTGGCCCAAACAACTTAATTGAGGATCTACATGTCGAGGAGGATTGCTTTATGATTAATAATCATGTTGATTTAGTGGAACTTAATTCTGAATCTTCTCCTCCCTTGGAAGAACTTGATGATGGGGCCTTGTTCGAAAAGTTTATATTTCATCTATCAACCCCATTTTTGGATAATTTGATTGAGAATCTTAAGGTGAGTGATGAGTATGATGAAAGCTCCGTCTTTGAAAAATTCCCATTTGATCTTACCTTTGATGAAGGGGCCGAGCTGGAACAATTTACATTTGATCTTCCCACTTCATTATTGGGAATTTTGATTCACAATTTTCTATTAAATGATGAGTGTGATAAAGGGGTTTTATTAGAAACTTTCAAATTTGATCTACCCATTGAGCCCGATCCCCTCATGTTTGAATCATTGGATCAATTAGATTCTGAGCTCGTGCTACCCCTGCCAGATGAGCCTCTTCAATATGACATTCTGGGACCTGAGGGGGATGGACCAATAATATTCACTTTTGATTTAACTCCCCATCAGGAAGACAAGTTGATTAGTACCCTTCTAACACATGAGGCTGTTACTGGGAAGACTGTGGCTAATAATGACACTCTTATCCCTAAGCCACCGTTCGATGACCAAGTTCCCAAGGAGGAAGTAGTCAATAAAGAGGTCATCAGGAGGGACGATACAGGTGAAGGGGACCGATGGATTGATATTATGCAAGGGTTATACCTTGATCTTGACAAATTAATGGCCATAGATCATTTTTTGATCTCTAAAGCTGAAAACTGGATCGCACACAGGGTTAATGTTACAAACAATCATGTGCGAGTCCTGCCTCTTTCTAGCTCCGGTCCATACATGTCTACTCTTGTCTTCCAATGGATTAAGGACTGGAATTTGAAGGAAGACAAGATCACGTGGTGGCTCATTCTGAATGCCACACGTTGGTTAATGAGCTAATGAGCTACATGGTGTCTGGCTGACGACATAAAAGTTAGCGCTTCTTAGGAGGCAACCTAAGTGATTTTTGTGTGGTAATAACTTGTTGTGGGAAATTAGATGTGTTTAGGGATTCGAGAGATAAGGACAAACGGAGAGCCAAGCAAAAAGTATTTTATTACACACAAAAGCAAACAAAGAGATTACATCGGAATCCACCTTCTTTCTTCACATTGCCGCTCTCTGGGGCAAGATTCTCTAGAGGGTATTCCCAAGCCGAGAGCAGCGGTATTACTACCGCACTATGGACGCCGGTCTGAGGGGGCAGCAAAGAAGCTACTGACACGAAAGCCACGCTCTCGTGCTCTTCGATAGCGTTCTTCGCCATCCTTCAGCCATTGCTCGGCTAGGCCGAGACTAGTCCTCAATTCAAAAAGTTGGGCCTCCAGGGCCCTCTTTTCCTCTTTCTCGGCCGATCTCTTGGCTTTCTCTCTGTCTCTGTCCTGTTCTCTCTCAACCCGTTCTCTCTCTCTATCTTCTCTTTCTAATTGAAGGGTGATTCTCAACTCCACAGCGTCCCTTGAAGAATCCTCATCTGGACGACGCTGTAGTTCTTCTTCCAGCTCAGTTATTCTAGCTTCCTTATGAGTGGCATTTGCAAGTGCCTCTTGTGTTTCTTTCTCCTGCCACACATTTCATCTCAGGCAAATAGCAATACTTGAATAAGGGATGTTAAATGGTGAAATCCTCACCTGTACAGAAAGCATCCCTTCTGCCTCTGCAGCCCGTTGTGTGGCATGAGCAAGTTGCTCGTGGAGTTGATCTAGCTCGGATGTGGGAATCCATAGACTGGAAGAAACACCATCTGCTCCCATCGCCGAAGAAACTGCATCAAGCTGAGCACGCTGCACATGTGGTGACATTAAGTGGTTAGCGCCCTGAATCTCAAAGCCTACCCGGAATCCGTACTGAAATACTTACTGATGAACCTAGAGCCGCTCTGGTATCACTCAGCTCTTGCTCCGTGTCCGCCAGACGAGCTCGTAAGTTCGTTATTATAGTATCACGGACATCCTACAGTTATGGCTTTTGAGTTCACAAACAAAGAAAGAAAATAAAATTTTTTAAAAACAACAAAATGTAGAAGATACAAACATGGTTTCCTTACCTCTACAAGCCCTCCAGGCTGGAGCCTTTCTGCATACATTGCTCTGTAGAGGCGTAGGTAATCATCGCTATCTTGTGCTTGAGATTCCACGAGTGTGCCTCCCCGTTGCCAATCTTCATATTGTTCGGGGAAGCGCACTCTCCAATCAACACAGGTGGCTGGTCCACGCGTCTGCCTTCCGACGCTAGGTGACATGGTCATATCCACCCATTCTTGAGCCAGCCCTAAGGTCCGCATAGCTAATCGCAGCCTGAGGGGCTCGATTTCATTTAAGCAATGGAGCCAGAGGTCCCGTCCAAACCGGGCGCGGCTTCCAATTACCCAAGGCTGGTCAACATCGACCATGTTCATGAAAGGCCTCCAGTTCACCTTTAATGGGTTGCACGTATCTTCTCAGTTTAAAAAAAAAATGAAATAAATGACAAAATAAAAAAAAAATTTGAAAAAAAAAACACTTATCCTACCATCGTTGCAGGGAACTCTTGCAACTCTCGCCTGAACATCATCAGTTGGTAGGGTAAAGGTGCAGTGCTCATGATGGGTTGCCACCGTCTCGCTAGAGGGACCGTCAGTGGTCGACAGTGTCGAGCCCTCCCCATTGGAAGGTAATAGTAGCTCCACAGCTACACCATCATGTGTCATTGATGAAAACACAAACAAAAATCAGAAAATAAAAACAAAACAAAAATTTTCATTACCTGGATTAAAGGCGTAAACCCATTTAGTGTCATCTCTTTGTCTGTCCTTTGCGACAGACTTGTAAACAGATGTGCCAGCACAGCAGCTCCCCAGGCGTATTGTCCTACTCTTTCCAAGTCTACAAGCAGTTCTAAGAAATGACAGTGGATACTGTCTCCCTTGGACCCCAGCAATAACTTGCCTAATAGAAAGAGGAGGAACCTCCTCAGATCCATATTGGTCCGCTCCCAATTGCTGGTATCCATACAATACATAGCACGGGCACCTCTTTCTGCCCTTTCCATAAATTCTTCTATGGACTCATCATCACGCGGACGCATGTCAGTAAGCCCTAAAGCCTCCATGATCGATGCCCTGGCTACTGACCTGTTCTTCCGACTATCTAAGTCCATCCCCAACAAGTTATGGGCACCTTCACGGTAATCCGCGTAGGTGACACCAGTCACTTCTTCCCCATCCACTTTGAGGCCCGTGATTCGGACCACATCTTCCAAGCTGGGTACCATATGCCCCCACGGCATCAGGAATGCCCTACTTATCGGGTCCCATCTTTCACGTAGAGCTTGGATCAGGGCAATGTCGATCTTGAGTGGCTCAATTCTGAGAAAGGGCCCGAATCCCATCACGTCCAACCTCGCTTTCTGGAAGTCCGGGAGCCCTCGATATGCAGCCACGACCAGCTCCCACGAGATGTGTGACTTCATCACACTCTGCACATACACCAGAAGTGAGAAATGGGAAGCTTTCCAAAGAAAGAACATAGAAGAAGAAAGGAATGCAAGGAATCACTTACAACCTGTGGTAGAGTCCTTTCACTCACAAGTCCTTCAACTTCAGAGAATCTTCTGGCACTACTGCCCGATCTACTCCTCTTCGAGGAGCGAGACGACTCCCCTTCAGCTCTGAAGCTCGATTCACCCTCCATTCTGAACCTTGAGCAACACTCACTACTCCCCTTTGCAACCTTTTCACTCGACTCTACTCTCACAACTTCGATGTTCTCCAGTCGAGTGGGAAGGGGGGGTATTTATAGGATTGGAGAGCAAGTGATCTACTCGCACCATCACATCCAGCCATAGCCTTTGCGACACGTCATCCTCCCGTTAATCTCGCACCCACTCTACTATGTGGAGTGGTCAAGTCGGAGACGTGCTTTATTGACTTTCTCTCTCTTGTTGGTCCAAAGATTCGTTATGTTTATTGTCCCGTTGTGGCCACCTTTCGCATAACACATGCATTGAGGGGACATTTCTGCGGGATATCCGGCTCCGTAACTCACGTTGCCATCATTGGTCGATTCCTTTTGAAATACATGAACATTGGGTCCCACTCCTTGTGTTAATTCCTGGCTTCTGATATGATTTCTTGTTTTCGTATGTTTATTTTTCAGTTGTCAGGCCAAGCTGCACCGACGCCCTCGTCATTTTACCCCGCCATCAGGTTGTATCCTTCCATCCCAACTATATTATCTCTTTACATGTCATCTAATCTTTCTACTGCTTATGCCATTGAGGACAATGTCATTTTAGTTGGGGGGGAGATATTCAAAAAGTTCAAAAATTTCTAAAACTTTCAACAAATTTTTTTTACTTTCTTGAATTGTCATGTGAAACAACAAGTTTTCCTCGAGTTGCATTTCTTGATTCATGTCGCATGAAAAGTGATTCTAGAATGGAAATGACTAGAGAATCGGATGATGGATAATTTATTTACTCTAGCCATGGAAAACTGATTTAAAGAATCTCTTTAAAAGTTCAGATGCACTTTCAAAGAAAAATAAAAGCACGTTGCATGCTAATGAAACAAGAAGGACAAGCCTTCTGTTATTTGAGACAGACTGTCTGATATTCTGCATTTTCTGAAGAAGAAATATGTTAGAAGCTTTCTGCCATAGAAAAGTATGAGAAAAAAATAAAACACCATGAAAAATGCTCCGATTCTGAGTAACCGGGCCTACTTCACCTAAGACGTGTTGAGGTTCGCGTCAAAAGGAAAAGGGAACTTGGATCTGTGGAACCGAGCCTACTTCACCTAAGACGTGTTGAGGTTCGCGTAAAACAGTGAAGGGTAGTGCAGCATCATGTGTGTAAAGAAAAAAAAAAGGGGGAAAAGAAAGTAGAAAAGAAAAATATATATATAGTGATCCCAAAAGGGACATATCAATAAGGCAGACAAAAAGCTAGTGTGCATTGAACGCTCTAAGTAAGAAGTGCAGAATTGAAAGGCATTTGTTCAGAATAGCAAGTGGAGGATGCAATTGTCTTTACTGTGGACTTAGCATTACACATGCACAAGTGTTCTGAATTTTGATTAGATTCTTGATCATGTACCTGAATTTCCGACATAAGGCTAGTCTGTGGTAATTACTCCAGAGTCCTGATCTTTAGTTAATTCTATGAAAGATGAACTGGAAATGAGGCCTGAATATCTTTTAACTCTTGTTGGTCCTAAATTTTTCATTAATTACATTGCTAAGGGACTAGCAATGAGTAAGTTGGGGGGTGTGATAAGTGTGTATTTTTCCTTGTTAATTCATCATTATTCACATTTTTATGAGCTTAAATTATGATCAATATACACTTCTCACACTTCTTATTGATTTTGTATCAAATGTTTATTTTTCTGAAATTAAATAAATTTTAATTATATTTTTTTGTATTTATGCAGGCACGTAGTACGAGAAAAGCTCCACGAAAAAAAAAAAGAAAATAAAAATATTATTTTGAATGGGCCAAAAGCCCAAGGATTTGTTCAAAAAGAAAATAAAAATTTTTAGAATAAAAAATAACTTTATTTACTATTTTTTTAGAATTTTCTAACTATTTATAGACATATATATAGCTATATAGATATATATATATATATATTATATATATATATATATTAAAAAAAACTAAAAAAAATGTTCAAACACCCCCCGCCCCCGCCTTCCCGCCTTCGCCGCCCGGGCACGGGCGACGAGGCGGGAGGGCGAACGCGGAGGGGGGCTCGTGGCAACCTGCAGGCGAGGGGGTGTCGTGGCCGGCGAGCGGAGGCGACGCGTGGCGAGCCGCGGCAGCAGCAGGGCGCGGGCGCGTGCGCCCGCGTGATTCACGCAGGCGGCCGCGTGGCGAGGCAGAAGCGGGCGGGCGCACCGGGGGCCCACGGCCGGCGGACGAACCCGGCCTAACCGGTCGGCGCAACGCGCCGGCAGAGAGAATAAGAGAGAAAGAGAGAAGAAAAGGGGCTATAAAAATTCCAAAAAAATCTGAAAAAAATCAGGAAAAATGACAAAAGGTTCAGTACATTCCAACCTACCAAGTTGGGTCAAAAATTAGGTGCACTTGAATGTTTTATATGAGCAAGAAGAGATTGTAAACCCTATATAAAGGGGGTATCACTTGTAATGAGAGTTGTTAGTTGTTAGAGTTAGAACTAGATGGAGTTAGGGAGAGAGCTAGCTATGAGCACTTGTAATGTAAGTTAGTTCTTTACATTTCTGAAGTTTTTGATTGTTGAAGTTGTGTTTTTCCAAGCTTTTGAAGTCAAATTTGTAAGTTGAATTTATTGCAATACAAGTTTCATTTTAGAATTCAGTCTTCTCATAGCCTTATTTCTCATTATTGTGATCCTCATTTTAAATTCTTGTCTTCATAAAAGTTGTTCCTTTTTAAGTTTTCTTCAACTTCTATGTTCATCATTTCCTCAAATTCGTCCAAATTCATAGAGTTAATACCCATTTTCTTAAGTGCTGTCCTGTGCATTTACTGTTCATCCGTGGTGATACCTTCTTCCATTCATTCATTTTGAAGTCTTTCTAGTCCTCAAATAACTCTGAGTTCTTCATAAGAGTTGTTCCTCTCTTGTATCTATAAGTTTTATTCTTCTTGCACTTTGTCAAATTCCTCTTCTTTTGAGCTTTAGAATTAATTTTTCAAGGTACTGGTTTTCTGTCAATTACTGTTCATCCGAACTAATAGGTCATAGTTTTTCAAGTTTTTCCTCATCTTCCTTTCATTTTCTGTTTCTGTGTTCTTCATAAAAGTTCTTCCTTTTTCAATTCTCTACAACTTTCATGTTTTCAACTTTTTCTAATTCCATTCAGATTTCAAGTTATTTCATTTCTTCCAACCCCCATTTCCACTTGAATTCTGTTTTGTTTTCACTTTAAAGTTTCAAATTTGTTATCTACAAACCCGTTCTTCTTAAGTGTTTCAATCATACCCAAAGCAGTGATCATTCTTCTGTAAATCCTCTCACGGCGTCGACTTCCTAGGCGGAGCGATCTTCATCAAAGGCTCGGCATGGAAACGACGGCGTTCTTCTTCAAATTGAACAATTATTTCTTTCACTTACCTTTTGTTGTTTGAAGTTGCACTTTAATTCCATTTAGTTGTAATTCGCACTCAAAACCCAACAATTACTTTTTCAAAACACAAGAATATTTTCCAACTAAGAAAAATAACCAAATTCCTTCCCCGTGGGATCGACCCGTACTTACCATTATACTCATGTTTTCAAATCCATAAGTGAGTGAGTGCGGTTATAAATATTTGAAATTTGTGTGGCACGGCAATTTTAACAACGACTGTCGAGCGAACATCAGCTACACGCCTTAAATGACTCCCCCCTCGAAAACACGCCAAAGGATTTCTCCCCTTAACAGTCACCTCCAACTCCTCATTTCCCGCCCTAGCGGGATTCGTGAAGCGGCATGGCATTCAAAGCGTGAGGGAACGAAAGGACGTCCCGTCAGAAGCCTACCAAATCAGCATGCGAAAATCACGCAGGACATATCGGCACTCTCTAACTACTTCAGATACGCCAACCAAATCACGGCAAGGATGGCGATCAAACAAGTAAGTCATTTCATTATCTCATTAAGAGGAAACTCTCTAAAGGAGGAAAGAGAGACAACAAGAGACAGTGGCAAAATACATCAGGCCTCGGGCCCACTTTGAAGCTCGGGAGCAACGGAAGTGGACGCGTCACCCCCAGCACCCTCGGTGACGGCCGACCCGGGCACTGACCTCGCCTGTGCGAGAACTGTCTCGGTCGCGAGCCCTCCCGAGACGTCCGGAGTTGGTGACCCCGCCGGAGGAGACCCCTCTGGATCTTCCCCGCTCGACGTAGAGGAGCTAGAAGCCGACTCATCCGAGTCATAGCTCTGGCCCAAAGGGAACTCGATCCTGGAGTCTTGATCGTAGGCGTAGTCCACCGCCCGACGATAACCCTACTTAAACCCCTTTCGGGCACCCCGGTGAAGCGCTACCTCATAATATGGTAGGGCGGTTCTCTCCAGGTCGGCTGAGTAGGCGTCCGAGCTCCTATACCGCTCGATCGCCTCTACCTCGATCTGCTCCGTCCTTCCAATGAGCTCGACCCAAGCCCGCTCCGCCTCGGCCGCACGCTCCTCTGCCCCCGCCAGGCGTTCCTCTGCCTCGACCCTCCCTTGCTCGGCTTCGCTCGACCGCCTCTCCACCCGGGCTCGGTCCGCCTCGGCCACGGAACGAAGGCGCTCCGCTACCTCCGCCCGGTCCAGTAGCTCGGCACGTTTGAGCTCCCAGCGACCGTCCAGCTCGAGGTGACGCAGATCTTCCTCTTCCAAGAGTATGCCTTTCCTCTCGAGCGACTCTCGGGCCTTAGCCAACTTCTCAGTCAGCGCCTCGGTTTCTAGCCGGCTTGCCCGTGCCAAATCCCTGATCACGGAGAACTCCCGTCGAAGCCCCTCATGCTCCTCGCTGAGGCGGGCCAGTTTCCTCTCGCACCCCCCGAGGGCCCAGGCGAGATTCGGCCGCTCCACCTCCGTCCGAGCGTACGTCTCCGCCATCAAGGCCACCGACTGAGCTATGACTAGGCCGCCCTCCATGAGGACGTCAAGGACTCCGGAGGGGGAGTGGCGCTTGTCTCCCCCCCTCGTCTTTGCGGCAACCTCTCGATAAACCCGATACAGGTCGCCCTAAACACTGAGCCTTTCCAAGGCCTCCGGCATGGAGATCCGCTCCCCACCGGACGCCCCGTGAGAAGGTTCGGCTCGAGCAATGGGGCCAATCGCCCCCCACGCCGTGGTCGGTTGCGGTTGCGACGCCTCCCCGGGTGAACCCCCAACCTCGACTGATGCCACGGGATCGACCACACCGGGAACTTCGAGCACTTGGGGCTGCGATGCCCTCGCAGGCGAACTCCCAACCTCGACTGACGCCACGGGATCGATCGCACTGGGAACTTCGAGCACTTGGGGCTGCGACGCCCTCACAGGAGAACCCCCAAACCTATCTGTCTCGGCCCGCGCCTCGCCGCCCGAGACATCGCCGACCTCGATCGGTCTCCCGGTCTCGACGTCGGCTACTTCAGCACCGGTCCCCTCCATCCCCGGGGAGGGGAGAACCGACCTATCTCTGCCCTCTGAGGGGCCCCTGGTCTCCTCGGCCCCCTCTCGCCTGGTAGGTGGGGGAGCTGGCCTAGAAGGGTCGGCCCCATCTTGCCCCGGAGAGGGGAGCGCCGCAGAGCCAGAGTCACCCCCGGCAGCGGTAGGAAGGCCAGCCTTCTTGGCCCGTTTCTTGGCCTTCGCGGCTTCCCGCAATTTTCCCTCCATGGGATCCTTGCGCTTCGCCCCGCTTGGCCATGAAGATCCCTCGGAGGTCACCCCCTTGCCCTTATCCCGGGCTTGGGAACGACCCGCGGGAACGACAGACTCATCAGCCGCTGAGTCATCCCCAAGATCGATGACCTCGGTGACCGCTTCCAAAGGTTCCCGCCGGATGTCTGCAATGACGAAGAAGATTCGGTTAAGAAGCGAAAAGGCGACCCTCCGACCCCGCCGAAGGATCCGAAGGATGATACCTGATGGCTTGAGCTGTGTAAGCAGATACTGCTCTACGTTCTCCAGCGTCACCAGCTCCTCAGTCGACCGACGATTTGTCAACAAGCGAGCGGCATATTCCTCCACATCGGCGGGGAACTCCTCTTGCCACGGGGGAAGGTTCGGATGGAAGTTGGGCATAACCTGGCACCTCCAGGATTCATCCACTACTTCCGCCTTCACCCAGAAAAATTGCCTCTTCCACCCTTTGTGCGAAGAATCCTTCGCTGCCAGCGGAATACAACTCCGATTCCTGCGCGCCTGAATAAAGTAGAAGCCTTTCCCCGCCGACGGATGTGCCTTCAGCTCGAAGAAATAATGAAAAAGATCCAGGGATGGGGGAACCCCCTGCAGGCGGTAGAGGATCCGAAAGGCAGACAGCAGGAGATACGAGTTGGCCACCAGCTGAACAGGCGCCAACACGAAAAAATTGAGAAGCTTCAGAACGAAGGGCTCCAAGGAGAGGCAGAATCCGCTCTTCCACGCCAGGAGAAAAGTACAAATATGGCTCATGCGGCTATCCAAGCTCGTCTCGTATGGGGCAGCGGCTACAAAACTATATCGGAGAGGCAGGCGAAACCGATGCTCCAGTTTCTTCACATCAGCCTCCCCCAACTCGCTGCAATTGGGGACGGGCTCTCACCTTACCTGCTCGATTTTCGAGCGCAGATTCACCATAGAGCTAGAAGAAGAACCTTCACGAGAGCTCGAAGACTCCGGGGGAGAAGGAAGCTGTCGGATCGCCTCCGCGGTTATACGCGCCAGCTCCTCAAATGTCGCCGCAAGAACTCGCTCCCCCACTGTATCTTCACGGCGCATCAAGGAGCCCCAGAAGCAAAGAAATGGAGGAAAGGCCAAAAACCATAGAAAGGTTGGGAGGACGAGCAGCGCCCTACGCCTATAAACCCTTGCAGGAGGCGGCACGCCGTTCCAACCTCCGAGAAAAAGGGGGCCCCTTCATTTCAAATCTGTTAGGATCATTATTACTACGGGCCCAGGCGACCACTATACGTGGCTTCATAACGCCGACATGATTCCACCCACCTGAGCCACGCCGGTCCAAAGTCTCGAAAAACTACTCAACCGAGTCCCCTTGGCTCGGGAGTAGGAGGGGGACAAGTGGAGAGGGGGATTCCTGCAGCCCACTCAAAGAGCAGACCCAACTAGGCCCAACAGGGCCCGACGAGGCAAGCTCGTCCAAGTGACAGTCCACAGGGCCCACTTGGAAAAGCCCAATAAAATAATGCTAGAAGAAACAACTCTCCTAGGCGGCCCCAAGGCTCGGAGAGCCCGAGCATCGGTCAGGTCACAGGAAGACCCGCGCACGAGCTATCCCTCCGCACGAAGGAGGGAAGCGCTAGCCGATCTGTCCGACCCGTCTCCTCACCGAGCTAGGCCTATTGCCCGATAGGGCCGGCCCCCCTAAGCTCGGTACGATCGATAAAATGTTTATCATTACAGCCATTAGAGTCCACAGCGGGCCGGGTGCCAAGAAGTCCAGGAGCTCCGGCTTCCCCGCGAGGATAACGCCCCCACGATGAGGCCATAAAAGCCCACGACGAGGACGTAACCTCCACCGAAGACCCCTCGGCTTGCAGGACTCCAGAGGGCGGCGCACTATTTAAACCTGGGATACCCTCCGGCGAAAGGTAAGTCCAAAAGGGCATTGATCCACCCCTAATTCCTGAGCACGGATCACTTCACCCCATTGGTGGTGAGGGATCTCGCGCCTTCACCTTCTCCTCCCTATCGCTGCTCCCACCATTGCTCTACTGACTTGAGCGTCGGAGGGTTTCACCCCAGGCAATCCCCCTGGGCCCTCTGACCCGTTTCCCTGTCTTGCAGTTCACAAACTTGGTGATTACCAGCACGCTCAGGAACCAGCGTGAGATTTCACCTCTTCATGTCTATATGACACATTCACAAATTGGCGATCACGGCGGGACCCTTGATGTTTTTGTTTTGATTACCCCTCCATCGGCACCCACGTGTGCCCCTCCCTTTGGCACCCTCACGTGCCCCTCCTTTGGCACCCACGTGTGCCCCTCCTTAGTGCTCCATGTAGCACACTCCCCTTGTGCACCACGTGCACATCTCCCATTGGATTAGCAAATTTCTGAATTGTCCATAATGTTTTTAAGAAAAGAAATTTGATTTCTCTTAGTTTTCATCATTTTTTTTTCTCTGGAACAGATTAGCTACTGCCCCGCAGCCACTATTTTTGCATTCAGCGACCGCTCACAGAGGCGCTGTTTCCATTTATTTATTCATCATTTTCATCATTTTTATAATCAACGCCCCTCCACAGAGGCGTCATTTCTTCATTCAACGCCTCACACCGAGGCGTCAATTCTACCGTTACCGTTGATTTTCTTGTCCTGATCACTGTTCACTGATATCTGACGCCCCTCCACAGAGGCGTTATTTGCACATTCAGCGCCTCACCCCAAGGCGCTATTTTACTTTCCTGTCCACTGTTTGCCACTGTTTACAATGATTAGCGACTGACACCTAGTCACTATTTATTGAGTCCGCGACTTCTATCAGGTCGTCATTTTGTTCTGTTTTCACAGAACCTTGGTTGTTGCTGTTACCTTCATCTGTTGGCTTCATTTACTGATTGATTGATTATTACTGCTTGATCTGCCCCTATTAGCTTGCATTATAGGCCATTTGGTTGAGAGATCTCATCTCTCTACACTTCTAAAATTCCACACCCTTTTCTTGGAATTGGAACGACCCTCCAGTGAGCATTCCATCTCTTTGGACTGGAAATTCCTCTTCCAAAGTCTCCGTAAGTCCCCGCACCCGTGGATTCCCTCACGGACGCCGAGCCGGTTGTACCATTTGAAGTACCAGAAGTTTAGTTAACCCATACGTTGGTAAGGAGAGAGAAAGAACTTAGTTTGACCCTGAGATTACACTCAAACTTGAAACTAGGACCCACATTGAAGAGAGAGAATTGATCACTCATTTAAAAATCCACCTTAATCTCAAGAGAGAAACTTAAAACTTTGGGTTCATTACAACTTGGGTGAAAAATTTGTTTGATTGGGTGATTATCTCTTACTTATACTTGTTGGTTTGAAATACTTTCCTCTTCTTAAACATGCAACTTCATTCAGCTAAAATCATTAACATGGCCAGCTATGGGTATTCCTATGATGGTTATGATGAGGGTTAATTTGACCAATCCTACGAGGCTCCCCCTCAAGATTCCACTCATTATTAGGGAAATTATGCTCCCTCTCATGCTTACTATTCTCAAGTTCTTGTGGTTGATACCACTTCTCAAGAGGTTGAGCCTTCCACCCAAGCTCAACCTACCACACAAAACACATCTGGGGATGTTGTCCCATCTTTCAATCTTAATGATTTGATCCATGCTTTATCTCAATTGGATGATTCCCAATGACAGGCGGTCCAGGCCGCCCTAAAAGGGAAATCTGTCCCTTCATCTTCAAACCCCCCTCAGGCCACGGGTGGCCATCCATCTCTTAATGACAAGGCGGCCTCACAGAAAATTCCTTCACGTCCACCAACACCTATCATGGCTACGCCGGCTCAACCGGCAAGCCACTCAGTGGTTAGGCCCCAATATCCTCCACCTCCCCAAATCTTAAGGAGGCCTATGCCAAATACGCTTCCTTCTAATCTGGCCCCGGTTGAGTCCGACACCAACACCATACTCCTCTAGAGGATAGCTAGTATGGAGGAGCAGCTTAAGAAAGTCACATCACCAAAGAATGCTCCGGAGATTGCTCTCCCCACATTGCCAGTTTTTCACTTGCCTCCTTCCGAGATGTCAAATTTCTGACGCTACAATGGAACGGGTAACCCGTTCATTCATTTGAAAGATTTTGTGTACGAGACTTCATTCTGGCAGGACAACAAGATCTCCCTGGCTTATTTATTTAGAAGGTCTCTAGATGGCCCGGCACTTGAATGGTTATATTCTTTGGAGCTGGTCGAAGCTGGTGACTTTGATATTGTTCAGCGGAAATTTTTACAGAAATATAAGGACTGTGTGGGTCCGTCTTTGTCAGTCACAGATCTGGTTGCTGAGAAAATGAAGCCCGAGGAGGACTTCATCTTGTTTGCCGATAGGTGGAGGGATATCGCCGAGAAATTGAAAGACACACTTTCAGAAATGGAACAGGTTAAGATGATTATATCAAATTCTACCCCACAGTTCCGTCATATTCTGGCAATGAATAGGCTAAGCACTATGGAAGAGCTCTATGAGAGAGCTAGATATATACAAACCCAGATGAAAGACTCGCCCATCATGGGCATGTTTGAACAGAAACCAAGGCTGGTCAGGAAGACCACTAATGTCAATAATAGCGGTGGCACAACCGAGGGTACCGTGACAAATGAGCAGGTGGGCGTGGTTGGCAACCCCGCACCTTTCCGCCACCCTAACCCAAGACCTCTACAACCTCCACAACAACTCCCCTTCTTTAACCCCGCTCCACAAGCCAACAGCCCCCCTCGGCCCTTCCATCCTCCTCCACAAAATCAAGCCGTCCATCCAAACCCACCAGTTCCTTAGCAATACCATCAAGTGCCACCACCCACCAACTATGGTCCCCAGCAGCCAAGAAGACCACTAGGCCCCAAAAGGGCCCAATACCCTCCGTTACCCGAGAGCCTTCCTGATATCTTTAATGCACTCATGGCCGCCAACCTGCTCACCTTGCCAAAGGAAAGAACGGCCTGGCCCGCTAATGTGGACACCTCTCGGTATTGTGTTTTTAATCGACAGCCTAGTCATAATGTAGATCGTTGCTTCCATTTTAAAGATTATATCTATGACTTGAATGATCAAGGTGGTATCAATTGGGATGAGATGAGGCAGTTCATTACAACCTTAAAGGCAAGAAGACCTCCTCGACAGCAACAGACTCAACAGCCACCTCAGTAGCAAGTTCCACCTCCTCTTGAACAGCAGCAAGCTCCCGCACCTCAACCGGACATGGGGATTGTCCATAATCCACTGCTGGAGCACCCTCCGAATCAGCAAGTAAACCCTGTTACGTCCTTCTTTGAAGTGGAAAGAGGACAAGGGTGGCATGAAGAGAACGCCTCTGTCGGGGCTTTAGATCAAACTCCAACCCAACCACCCCATTTATTAAGAACACCTCTCCATCCAATGCCTTCTCCCCAACCCTCACGTCCCCTTTTACGCACTCCAAATCAAGTTCCCCCTCGCTACCACTAATCCCTTACCAACTAGGCCACTCCTCATTCGACCTTCACCATCTTCCATACCACAACAAACTCCCCCTCCCGTCACCAATTTCTCTCTCTTGCCATCTAGGCCACTCCTTATTCGCCCCTCGCCGACATCTCATCCCTCCGCTACCATAAATCCTCTGCCACCCACAAATCCTTCATTTTTACCTAGACCCCTTCTCATTCGGCCTACACCTCCCTCAGCCGTTCAGGCACCTCCTATCACTCCCGTTACCGCTACCTCTCAGCCAACAAGGTCCCTCTTAAGGGTTCCTTCTTTGGTCACTCCACCAACACCTGTCAATCCTAATATCCCCTCTTCCTCTTCCATCAACCCTGCACCTACCCACAACCCGACAGAGGCACGATCATCGCAAGTCACGGTGCTCCGCAGTGGACGGATGTTCCATCGTGTATTTCCCCAAAGGGAACCGGAGCCCGCACAGGGGCAAGAAGAACAAGAGCAGGAACAGGAATCCATACCGGGCACACAATATGACTTGCTAAAGCACTTAGACAAGACCTCGGCAAGGATTTCCATTCTAGAGCTGATAAAGAGATCCACCGTTCACCAGCAAGCTTTGAAAGAATATTTACAAAAGGTGATGGTTAATGAGGACATTCCAGCTGAACAGATTACTTCAGTTTTGACACCGGCATGTGGTCAGCCAGCTATTATTTTCCATGAGCATGAGTTAGCTCCAAAGCCAGCTAGGAAATATGCCCTATGTATCACAGTTGACATCAATAAAGTGGCAGTCAAATAGTGCTTAGTGGATACTGGGGCGTCAATTAATGTGTTGCCGCCAAGCACTTTGAAGATGTGTGGCATCCCGACAGTCAGATTCGGTCATCTACCATTACAATGACTACTTATAATAACACTAAGAAGCCGCCTTTGGGCATGATTACTTTAAAAGTTGGGCTAGGTCCAATCTCGATCACAGTAGATTTCCATATTCTAGACATGGATCTAACCTTCAATGGCATTTTGGGCCGCCCTTACATTTAAGAGCTTGATGCTGTGCCCTCCACTAATCACCAATGCATAAAATTTCCTCATAAAGGGCGCATCATCAAAGTTACAAGCATGCCTATTCAGCCATCAGAAGATATACACTCAGCAACATTAGTACCTTCCATATGGCATTCCAATAGGCCTTTGCTCTCAGTGTTAGATGTTGTCGACCCGCGGCAGGATTTGTTAAGGCCTCCAGTCACAACACCTGCATCGGCCCTGATGTCTCCCCTACCTTCCAAGGGGAAGAAGAAGAAGAATATGATGAATACCCCATGGTGGAATATTTTAATGAAATGGGGTACAAAATCGGCAAGGGCCTAGGTGCTAACCTCCAGGGCAGAGTAAAGCCCATTAAAAATTACAAGCTCATTCCTCGAGGTGGCTTAGGGTACAAAGGGCCAGGCAAGGAACATGGTAAATATGAAGGAGAGCCATGGGCTAGTATGACATCCACTCTCAAGACTGATAGACAGCCCCTCACATGGACCCTACAAACACACTTTGTAAAAGGGGATACTCAATATGATGAGCAGACCACATTGGTTACTTCCATGTTAGATTATCAAGTTGTACATGCACGATAGTTTGCTCGCCATATAGCTCCGCTGGTCACATACAAAGCTCTGGAGTCTTTGAGGCCCGACAAAAGAAGAAAGATGGATGACCCGGAATGTGACTGGTATAGATGGTTTGATATGAATGACATCGTCATTGCTCTAAGCCGTCTATTCATGCCAACTGATCCGGAATGGCCACCGCTTATTCATGAGTTAATAGAAAAGTCGGCAGTGATTACAGACAAGAGATAGCTCTTAAGCAACTATACAGATACTGGAGAGCCAGATATGCCATACGAAGAAGGTTTCACTAAGGATAGGTTGTGGGCTGGCATTTTCTCTCTTAATTTTGTGCATCCGTCACTTATCACTCTTTGGTGCTCCAAGATGTTGTTCCCTGATATTCCTAGACCACCCGCAGTCTTGATTACTCTTTCTCCAGATTTCTTTCAAGTTTCTTCAATTCCTCCTTTGCTCCTCGAGCAGTTTTCTCAACTCTCCATTGCGCCCTAGCGTGGGCAATCTCTTCTCCAATCTTTCTCTAATCTTTCAATCTCAACACCACCTCCTACCCCTTCCTCTCATTACTTTATTCTTGAAAATGAAAAAAGAATGCCAAAATTTAAACTATCCAATCTTCCATCTCCATTGAAGAGACCTCCTATCTTGCTCTGGAGTGTGCCCCGATCCAAGGGCCGCTCTTTCAAGGTTCGTTAGCGGTCCTTTTCTCCTCTAGTGAGGAGGCCTCTTCTGTATCTCTTCCTGTATCCATTGCGTCCTCCTCTTCCCCTCCTCTAGGTCAGGGTAGCTCGTCTCGTTTGTCATCTTGTTCCTCTTCCTCTTCTTCCAAGAGTCTTGGGGTAGATACTCATAAGAAAGCCAAGGGTAGACAGATTCCCCGTAGGTTCTTGCTAGATCTAGTTAGAAGATGCCGGGCATGTTTAGCTCTTCTCGAGTTCCTAGAGGATCAGATACTCCTATCGGATTTAGAATGTGAGGATGTGTGCTCTTTAGACGAAGGGTTTGGTGTTTATGAGATCATGAATGATGAAGACCCTATTGAAGAGGGGGATGCCGAATACGAAGAATATGAGGACGAGGCTGATGCTTTTGCTAGTGGCATGAGGAGATTTGACGAACCATCAGCCTCAGTAGAATTACCCACCAAAGAGATTAATCTGGGTACCGAGGAAAGCCCTAGGATTGTCGTCATCAGTAAAAATTTGCCGCCTTCCGAAGAAGAGGCGCTCGTTCAAGTTCTTCAAGAATTCAAGGACACGTTTGCATGGAGTTACGAGGATATGCCGGGTCTGGACCCTGCACTTATTGAACACCGTCTCACACTTAAGCCAGGATCCATCTCGGTCAAGCAGCGGTTAAGACGTTTCCACCCTCACATGGCGTTAAAGATGAAAGAAGAGGTCGACAAGCTTCATAAGGCTAGATTTATTAGAGTCGTCCTCTATCCCAATTGGGTGGCTAACATCGTCCCGGTAATGAAGAAGGACGGAAGAGTCAGAATTTGCATAGACTTCCGGGACCTTAACCGTGCGTGTCCTAAAGATGATTTCCCCCTCCCTCACATAGATGTGCTGATTGATAATACGGTAGGGTACGAGACTCTCTCTTTTATGGATGGCTTCTCTGGTTATAATCAGATCCGCTTGGCTGAGGAGGATCAGGATAAAACCTCATTCACTACGCCTTAGGGCACTTACTGTTATGTGGTCATGCCGTTTGGGCTCAAGAATGTCGGAGCCACTTATCAAAGGGCCATGATGGCTATTTTTCATGACATGATCCATATTTTTATAGAGGTGTATGTTGATGACCTGGTAGTGAAATCAAGAACAAGGATTGAGCATCCTGAGGTTCGGGCTAAGGTTTTGCAAAGAGCATGGGAGTATCAATTGAAGATGAACCCCAAGAAGTGTGTATTTGGTATTTCATCAGAAAAATTGCTTGGATTCATAGTCATCAAGAGGGGTATTGAGATTGATCCCAATAAGGCTAGGGCAATAAGAGATATGCCTCCTCCCAGGAATTTGAAGGAAGTTCGAGGATTGATCGGAATGTTACAGTTCATTCACCGGTTTGTCACCCAGCATTCACAAAGGTGTAGGCCGTTTTACGAGCTTACTAAGCTGGGAGTCAAATTTAATTGGGACGACAAGTGTCAGGTAGCCTTTGATGGACTAAAGGATTATTTGGCCAATCCTCCTGTCCTGAGGCCGCCGGTTCTAGGTAAACCGCTTGTTCTTTATGTTTCTGTCCTGGATGACTCTGTAGGTGCTGTCATAGCACAAGTTGATGAAGAAGGAAAAGAGAGGGCAACCTACTACTTGTCTAAGCTCCTTAACCCCTGTGAGTAGAAATACTCATCCATGGAGAAGACTTGTGCTGCTTTAGTCTGGGTAGTACAGAAATTGAAGCATTATTTCTTAGCTCACGAGGTTCACCTCATAGCTTGTATGAATCCTATCAAGTTTCTCCTTGAAAAATCTATCCTCACTGACCGATTGGCACGATCGCAAAGCTTCCTTTCTCAGTTTGATATCATCTACATTCAGTAAAAAGTGATTAAAGGCTATGCCATAGCAGAACATCTTGCTCATCACCCTCTCCCTAAATTTGACCCTGTTCGCTCGGAGTTTCCAGATGAGGAACTAATGTCCATCAATCAGTCCGATTCGATGTGGACGTTACATTTTGATGGAGCTCAAAATTCACAAGGAAAGGGGATCGGCATTATTCTCCTATCACCTGAGGGTATCACTATTCCACTCGCCTCTCAGCTCGCATTTCCAGTTACAAATAACATAGCTGAGTATGAGGCTCTTCTGGCCGGACTGCAGGCCGCTCATCAATTCGGTGTTACCCAATTGCGGATTGTAGGTGATAGTCAGCTTATTCTTCGCCAAGTGCTCACCAAATGTCGCACACTCAATCCTAAACTTAAACCCTGCCAGGAACTGGATTCTGCTTATGCCAAACTTTTCACCAAATTAATCTTCATCCATGTTCCTCAAGATCAGAACATTCTAGCTGATGCTCTTGCTTCTCTTGCATCCTCTTTGGTGTTCCTTCCCGAAAGGGACTTCCATCTGATCATTGTTCACAAGTGTCTCACTCCTGTTATCAAAGATCCAGCCTTCCTTAGTGTTAAAAAGGAGGTGCTCAAGAAGTTTTAGGAAGGTGGAATCATTAAGAACAAAGAGATTATGTTATTAGATTTAGAGGAAGAGTTGGTTGACAAAGAAAAGTCGTGGTATTACGAAATTGCTAAGTATTGTCACGATCAATCTTATCCTGAAGAGGGCATGGCTGAAGAGAAGAAAGCCATTAGAAGAGTTGCTCAGAGATACACCCTGGTTGGAGGTATGCTCTATAGAAGAGGTCTCACTGGAATTTTGCTTAGATGCCTCGACGATGACGAATCTTGGAAGGTCTTGGAAGAGGCGCATTCGGGAGTGTGTGGTGGTCATGTCAATAGCCAGATGCTAGCCAAGAAAATCCTTAGATTAGGCTTCTATTGACCCACTCTAGAAGAGGATTGCTCCATCTATGTACGAAGGTGTGTCAAGTGCCAACTATACGTCGATAAAATTCATTCTCTTGCTTCTTCACTCCATCCCATGTCTTCCCCATGGCCTTTCTCCATGTGGGCTTTCGATATCATTGGACCTCTTGGTGATTCAAACCTCCTCACAAAACTAAAATCATTTATACTCACGGCCACAGAGTACTTCACCAAGTGGGTGGAAGCGGAAGCATACGCGGAAATCAAAGCGTCAACCGTCTGCAAGTTCATAATGAAGAATATCATTGCAAGATTCGGCATCCCAAGTACCATCGTTACAGACAATGGACCATAATTCATCTCTCAAGAGCTTCAGGACCTCTGCAACAGGTATAACATTGCATTGCATCATTCATCTCCTTATTATCCGCAGGGCAATGGACAAGCGGAGGCAACAAATAAAACTCAAATCAAAATCATCAAGAAAATGTGTGAGGCTAATAAATTCACGGATTGGCCATAAAAGCTGGTGGAAGCTCTTTGGGCCTACTGCACTTCCATTTGTATTCCTACTGGGCAAACCCCTTTCGCCCTCACTTATGGAATGGAGGTGATAGTCCCTTATGAGATTCTTATTCCCTCTCTTAGAGTACAATTGGACAAGGAGTTCTCTATTGATGAACGCCGTGAATCTCTCCTTGCTCAATTTGAACTCTTAGATGAGAAACGTTTGGCCGCCGCTGAGCATGCGTGCGTTTATCAAAATAGGCTTTCACGTTTTTATCAAAAGAAAGTAATTGAGAGAAAATTTAAAGTCGGTGAAATGGTAATCAAAAGAATTTTTGTAAAACCGAGTGGACCATGTTCAAAACTTCAACCGAATTGGGAAGGGCCTTACGTAATAAAAGAAGCTAATCCTGGCAACGCTTATAAATTGGTTAACGCTGAAGGGGAAGAACTGGCTCACCCTTGGAACGGTTTGTATCTGAAGAAGTACGTCCCTTAAGTCTTTGAAAACAAACAAAAAGTAAAAGTAAAAAAAAATAAAATAAAAAGGGGAAAATGAAATAAAAATGAAAATAAAAAATATGAAAAATATGAAAAAAAATAAAAATTACAGGCTGGCATGGTGCATAGGTCGTGGAACCTGAAAAATCAAAATCCCTAATTCATTCTTCAGTCTTGATGGTTTAACTTGGGGTCAATACCTGTACACACTACACATTTTACTCTTAAAACTCAAGCGGCTCAAAATTCGAGGGAAGTCAGAGCCAAATTAAGAGTGTAAAAACTTTACCTATTCTCTTCTCTTCGGTTCATGAGAATGAGCATGAGTCAAGGAAAGCTAACCAAACCTACCCGCTGCACTAGCAGGTGGAAGTCAGGGCCTAAAAGGGAACAATACTACAAAGCCCAAGTACAATTCAATTTTTTATTTGTTTAAAAGAAAAGAAAGAAAAGAGGTGCAAAGTTACCAAAGAAAAGCATGACAAGAGGGGAAAGTCCCCGCAGGGAAAACCCTGGTCATAAGCATGCATGAATAAGGGAAAAAAATGTAATAAAATTTCCTAAGCCAAAGACCGAACCCCAACAGGCACTAGGGTAGGCGAGGGAAGCTTCCTAATTCTTTGAAACCTCTCGTGAGCTTCCTTAACTTATTCTTCACTTCCCCCTCTGTGGTATGTTATACGCTGGAAGGATGGCGAAGACCAACTAAGAAGGATGGGCCATAAGAGGATATGAGTAAAAGCACAAGTTATCAAGCACGTTGACCCTTTGTTAAATCATTTAAGGATGATTAATGAATTTGAGATGGTGATTGTGTAGGGTTCAAGATCTTTTGTACCATGCTAGGCCTCATAACAAAAAAATAGTTTTTTTTAATTGACGCCTGCTCGCGAAGGTGTCATTTCAATAATTAGCGGCGTTGTTCATGTCGTCATTTTAAAAAAATAAAAAATGGTTTTTCAATTAACGCCCGCGTATTAGGGCGTCAATTCCATGATTAACGTCTTTTGGTAGGGTCGTCATTTAAAAGAAAAGAGAAAAAAAGAGAGGAGAAAAATTGAAAAAAAGGAAAAAAAGAAAAGAAAAAAGGAAGAAGAAGAGAGGAATTTCTTGAAGAAGTCCATTGCTCTTGCCATGTCATTTGCTTGGTTGCATTATTGTGTGGGCATTCTTTTATTTCAAGTTTGCATTTACTTGCTTGCATGTTACATTTCTCCTATATCTTTATTATTTGCCTGGATTAATTGAAGGCTTGGCCCCTTGACCCATCGTCAAGGCCAAAGTAGTGACAACCCCTTGCTTATTTGAGCAAGGGGCCAAGCCGAACAAATGAATTAAAATCTCATATATATATATAAATATCTGAGTACAAAGCATGCAGGTGGAGAGTACAAGTCTCTCTAGGTCTCGCCTCCACCCTCCTCTCTCCTACACTCTGCCTCTCCCTCGTCCTATTGGCGAGCTCGTGGAGGGGGCATGGACCCCCGGGAAGCAGCTAAAGCTCGAGCCTGCTCCTCCGCCTCGTTCCTTAGCCTCGTCGAGGAACCCACCAAGTAAGCCGTGCTGGCAAAGGCACTGGAGTGTCCCGCAGCTCGCGCCCTCTCTCGGCCTCTCTGGAGGTGCTCCTCTGTCACTCGGAGCCGCTCCTGTGAGGCGCCTAGCTGCGTCCGCAGGTCCGCGAGCTCGTGCTCACGTGTTGTCTGCTCCCCCCCCCTCGTGGGCATGCTCTCTCCTCTCCATCTCTAAGAGGAGCCTCATCTCTGTCACCTCGCGCGGTAACTCTCCGTGCTGCCTTTGCGCCTGCTCAAGCTCGGCAACCCGCTGATCACGGGTGGCGACCTCGGTGTATGCTAGCACTATCTGCCTCCTCGCCTCTACTAGCTCTGTAACCTGCATGCCTCATATTATATCAATATCATTGAATTTTTGAAAGTAAATAATGCACATGGATATTGTTTTTACGAACTAACCCGTGTAGCCAGGTCACGCTGTCCTGCCTCGACGCAAGTAATCGTAGCTCGGAGCTCCTCAGTCTGTAACAAAACAAGTTTTTTACAAGCACATAATGATATAATCAAATGCATTTATGAGTTTGGTTTTGAACTTACCCGTGCTGTAAGGTCGCGCTCCGCTGTCATGGCCCGAGCAACTGCTCCTGAAAGCTGCTCCTCTAGTGCAGTGGCCTCTGTACTCGGCCCCCTTGAGCTGGAAGCCCCTCCTGCACCTCCTGCCGCCGCTCCCTGCTGAGCACGTTGCATTCATTAAGATTGTCAGTGGCTAATCATCAATAATTCAAGAATCATTTTCATATAGATAATGGCACTCACCAAGGTCTCCAAGTCCGCCCGTGTAGCTGCAAGTTGGGCCTCCAAGCTGTGAAGATGGACCTGCATGTCCATCATCGCCACATCCCGTGCATCCTGCATTCATTACATATTAGTTGGATAATAGATATATATCATTTACGAAATAGAAAAAGAAAATATGCATTCATACATACCCGTGTGACCCTCATCTAGGGTCGGCCGGCGTAAACCTCCCAGTAGCGCCGGAGGTACTCTGAACTGTCCGTCGCCTATGAAGTGACCCGTGTCCCGCCTCACTGCCAGTCGACATGCTGGTCTGAGAATCGGATCCTCTAGTCGGTCGCCTTCGTGCATCCTCGGGTCTTCTTCCCTATCCCGCGAGGCTCTCCAACCTCGACCCACTTCTGGTGTAGGCCGAGGGTCCTCATCGCCAGCCTAAGCCATAATGGTTCGATCTCATTCAGGCAGTGAACCCAAACCTCACGCCCAAAGCGAGGTCGGCCTACTATGACCCAAGGCTGACCCTCCTCGGTCATACCCTGGTAGGGCCTCCAAACCACCTGCATAACATTTACATCATGTCATCATATATCATTCATATGCATATCATTTGATCATATTTCATGAAGCAGGAAATGAATGGAAATTGCATCATATTTAACATACGTACCAGTGAGGCAGGGTAGTCACGGAACTCCCGCCGAAGAACACACAACTCGTAGGCGTGTGGCGCTCCAGTCACAAGCGGCAACCACCGTCGTGCTAGTGGGAAGGCCCCCTCGTCTCCAGGTCGGGGATCGGCACATCCCATCGGCATATACAAGTGGCTCCATACCTGCATTCATCAATTGCATTAGTAAACATTCATGTGCATATGCATTCGTAAGCATTTAAATAGACAAAAGAGCATGCATACCTGTAGAAAAGGTGAGAAGTCACTGACCGTCGTCTCTCGGCCAATCCCCGTGGACAGATCGGCCATCAGGTGCGCCAGCAGGGTGGCTCCCCACGCGTACCTCCCTACGCCCTCCAAGTCCTCGAGGATGCCCAAGAATCTGCAGTTGATGATATCCCCCTTCGTGCTCAACAATAACCTCCCGAGCATCAAGAATAGAAACCTCCTCAAATCTCGGTCCACTCGCTCCCTCTGAGCTGGGTCTTGGCAATAGGTAGCCTGGGCTCTCCCAATCAACCTCTGTGAAAATCGCTCCAGGGACTTGTGGACGTCAAAAAATGATGATGATCATACGACATGCACGTCTCAGCACTCGAGAGCGAGTCGAAGACGGAAAGGCTGAATAAACCATGTGCCCCCTCCAAGAAGGACGAATACCTACCCGGTGCTCCGCCACCCAACAAAGAAGCCCCTCGGGTTGAAGAGCTAGCCACGGCTCCCAAGTCGGCAATGCCGAAGGTCGAATCAAAGAAACTCAGGAGTCCGAACGCCTGCTCGGCATACACCGGAAATCACTCAAAGCCCTGAATCGAGACTCGGAGGCTCACAACTAAAGGAACACAGGAGGGCAAGCATCTGTCTGAATCGCCACTAAGCTGGGGGGGAGCCCTTTGACGCTTAAACCGGCGTGGCATAGCTTTAAACCGGAATGGCATAGCCTTAAACCGGAATGGCATAGCCTTAAACCGGCGTGCCCCTACGGGGGCCTTAAACCGGCGCGCCCTTTACAAGATGCTATTCCGGCGCGCCCCATGAACTCCCTTGCTTTATGTTAAAACGGCATGCTCCCGTTGAAGGGCCACCCCTTTGAATGCACTAAACCGGCGCGCCCATTTTGGAGTGCTAATACGGCGTGCTTAGTTTAAAATCAATCTATTCTCTGAAGCCTTTATCCGGCGCCGCAACCAACCCGTCCCGTCATCAATACGGTCCGCTGTTTCCTGGGAACGGCATGATGACAAACAAGCCTAAAATGGTTAAAGCTCCCACTTCGATCCGGCGGGCAACCGAGCATATGCCGTGAATGGAAGTTCTCGAGCCCCATCCCGCCGAACCCTCATTCCGTCGATCGGCCGCCCATCCTCCGGCAAATGATGATAGCAACGTGGCTCGCGGTGGATGTGCCAGCGGAGGAGGAGGCCATGCCTCTGCCCCCCTCCTGGTCACACTAGAGCCTCGGCGGAGGTAACGTCGACAGCAGCAGCAGGGCAACGTCACCAACGTCAGCAGTAGCAGTGGTGGTTGCGGGAAACAAGGAACCAACGGGAGGAAGAAGAATCCAGAGGGCATCCCTCCAAAACAGGGCCTTCGGCCCCTATAAAAGGAGCGCCCAGGCAAAGCTTAAATCAGTTGGAAGGTTGGAGGGGGAGAAACTCCTTGAAGCCCGAAGCCAGTGTTCCTGTGAGAGCGAAGTGAAGTGAGAAAAGAGAAGGAGAGAGCAGAGAGTGAGGTGAGGGAGATACAGCTCTCCTCTCCCCTTTGTTTCTTTTTCTTTCCTCCGATGTATTCTTCCCTTCGGTTCTTTTCTTTAGATGCATGAAGAGCCCATGTATTTGCACCCCCCCTCGTGGTGAAATAAAAATGATCCTTCGGGAGATCCTCTTTTTCTGATATGTTGCATCTTCTTCTCCCCCTTCGGAATACGTTCAGGCTGTAGCCCCCCTTCCTACTTGGTCTCCAGTGCTTTTTGATCTCCCTCCCCACTTGTTCCCCTTCGAGGGATCATTACCCGTGAGTCGTGAGAGCTCTTAAAGGCTAGTCCTCGAGCTTTTCCACACTCACACTTGGGTTATCGGACCGCGTGAGGTCTACATTTTGAGGTTCACCCAGGAGCAATCCACTTGGTGTTCCTCTATTTTCTCTGGCAATCGTCAGTCCGGGGGAGGTGCTGCCCAAATTTTGCCAGAGGAAGAACATGTAAGAACAGAGAATGCGTAAGAACAGACAGACAAACACACTAAACCACTGAGATAAACTAAACTTCCAAGTTCCTGCACAGCAAACTGTTCTAATAAAACACTCGAATCATCACGATAATCCACCTGAGTAAACAATTAAAACGCTTAAACCTCCTTTCCACAAACGTAATCCGTCAATAAGATGAACAAACCAATCAATAAATCAACTTGCAGTTGAAGGAAAGAAGAAACAGAGCACAAACGGGTTGAAAGAAGCTATACAATGCTTAATCCGGTGCCCCCCTAATCTGGCGTGGGTTAATCCGGCGCGGTACCCCCCCGCGCCGGTTTAACCCCACACTCAAAACCCATTTCATTTTCCTTGCAGCTATCCGGCGCGCCCCCTTGCATTAGCCCATTAAACCGGTGCGCTATACTGTTCATTGCCTATTCCGACGCGTCCTTGGAACCCCTTCCTTCTTGCCATAGAACCGGCGCGCACCCCCCTTAACATCTTGAACCGGCGCGCCCCCCCTTAACATCCTTAACCGGCGCGCCCCTCTTAATACACTTAAACCGACGCCCCCATCCCCTTTGCTTCCTCAATCCGGTGTGCCTGGAAGAAAGAAGGTGATCAAGAAAATAAAAGAAAACATGCAATTCAAGTTAATAGAAAACTGATCAAAGGTCTCCCCTCCACTATAATCCAAATTTTGTTCCGGGGGCGCTGCCCCCGGAAACCCCCGCAAGGGGCGTTGCCCCCTTGACCCCCACGACCTGACCGGGCAGGTCGAACCCCGCGACCTGACCGCACAGGTCGATCCGCGTGCGAGGGCGCATGTTGCCGAGTTTTGACTTTACACTTAACAACCCGCTCCCCCGGACTGAGTGCGAAGAGAAACTCAATGATGCCTTGTGGTATCGGACGTGGACCTCGGGACTCCCGACATGGTCATGATCCGTGCACCTCTTGGGCCGATAGTTCATCAGCTTGACCCACTTCATCCGGGATCCGATCCCGCACCCACATGAAATGTGCCGTACCTACGGCAGATATCTGAATGTCTTTATTGTGACCTTCGATGCTTCAAATATAGACTTTCGTCCGAATGCTGAATGGTCCGTTAGTGACCGACATGCATATACTGGGATCTGATCCCGCATTTGTATTAAACTTGCCGTACTCACGGTAGTTACTTGTACGATTTGTCACCGTCTCTTATGCTACAAACACGGACCTTTGTCCGAACATAAAGGGGTCCATTAGTGACCGACAAAATCTGAATGGGACGAGAAGGATCTCGTCATCCCCGGACCCTATACATGGGAATATCAATAAGGCCTATGTGGGCCATGCTTAGACCTCGGGTCTGCCCCGATGATGGTCATTGCTTGACCCATATCCTCGGCCTATAGCCCGCTCTCTTCGAACGCATATTGGTTCTCAGATCTTGTCCCAGGACATCCTCCCGTTGCCCCCTTGGCACCGGAAACATTGACGATGCCCACGCGAGCCCGACTTCGACCGCGGGGGGCCCACCGCAGTATGGTCGTAGCTTGATCTTGCACTGGGCCGACAAACTTGTCGGTTTTCGACCGCTCTAACCAGGATATAACTGAACGTTTCCCGTCCCTTTGAACAATAAATTTGCCATACCCCGACATACATATGCTCCAGCTTTCCCCGTGACGATCACGATTCTCTGAAGCCGGACGCTCGTCCGAATATCAAAATGGTCCCTTGAGTGACCGACATCTTCCGAATGCTTGCTTCCCTAGACATAGGACTTTCCGACTGATTCGAGACCGCTATCGGCTTGTTTCTCTCGATATAGTTTCTTGGCCATGAGGCCCCGATTCTCGATGATTAATCAAGGGTGTTCCCTTCTCCGAGGGGATGTAAATAACGCCGTGACCTTTACGGCGCGGAGGGTTTTGGTCCCAACACGAACTACACAATCGTCTGATTAGTCAGACGGAGCGCACCCCGGGCTTCGGACCACTCCAGTCTTGAAGCCCGAACACATTGTGTAGCAACCCTGATAAAATATTAATAACCATAAAGATTTTAAAATAAATCAAATAATTAGATAAATAAAACAATATAAAATAACGCCTCGGATAAAGGCGCTATTTAAATTATAAACGCCTCTAGTTAAGGCGTGACTCAATAAGTGACGCCCTCACCAAACGGCGTCAAATTCTAACATCAAAAAGGGTAAGGCCAAGAAACGCCCCTATCTTGGGCGTGTTTTAAAACAAAGAACGCCTTCATATCAGGCGCTTCTTAAGAAACGACCTGAACCAGGTCGTCAATTCAAGAATCGACGCCCTGACCAAAGTCGTTAATTCCATTCGAGTTCCGTTCGACACGGGAGCTTATCCAGGGAAGGATCATGTTAATCTAGTAAGTGTTTACTAGGGCAAGGACTCTATTAGGGATATATTACTTCCACTAGAACACTAACCCTAACAGGACGTCCAAAATCCTATAAATAGTCTTGATCGAACAAACCCAAAACCTATTTGGACGATCGACCTGTTGCTGCACGGTAAGTGAAGAACGTATGTTCTTCTTATTTTCTTTTGCCCTCTGCTTCGACTGCATGAAGAACTGATAATTCTTCATTGTCTTTTCTTTGTAGGAGGCTCCACAGCCACTGCCGAAGAACAAGGTAATGTTCTTCAAACCGTTTCCCTAACTCCGATTATATCCTCATCTTCTTTCCTCTTTCTTCCCTACAGGTTGATTATCATCTCCATCATCTTCATCAAACTGAATTTTTCTTCGTCCTGTCCGATCTGCATACTACTGCTATCAAGGGTATTAGAAGCTTCGGGTGTTCTTATCAAGTTATTCACGTATCCCATTTCCAGATATCAATTAAGGTAGGTTTTCTCAAGTTATGGTAGCCCAAACAAAATTAATGCAAGATATACATATATATAAGCATGACATGCATTTGGTTTATTATAGTTTTAATACGTTTCTGCAATATTTTGAAAGAGACGCCCCTGTCAAGGGCGCTAATTTACAAGAAACGACCCTGCCCAGGTCGTCAATTTTATATTTGACGCCCTGTACACAGGCGTTAATTTCATTTAATGATTAATCACCCATGTTAAGAATTGATTATCTATGAAATCATGATTCTACAATAATGCATGATCATATGTCTTCAAACCTGTTAATTTTATTGTCATGACCATACATTCGTTCTCCATGAATTCTATTATCCTGACATTATTACTGCCCATGAAAAATCATGCTATTTCTTGAATTCACGACCTAGCCTAGGTCGCCTTCCATGTGTTAACGCCCCATCACAGGGCGTGAATTGAAAAGTAACGCCCCTTCATAGGGCACATTTCTGTTAAAATCCCGAATAATATATTCTGTAAAAATAAGAATTTAATGATTAACGCCCCTGCCAAGGGCGCGTTCTTGATAATTTCTGAAAATAAATATATTCTGTAACATATTGTAAATAAAAAGACACCTACTACTGTAGTCGTCTCATTGCAAAGAAACACCCCTGTCCAGGGCGCGTTTTAGATAAATTTCTGAATTATTGAAAATTCTGCCAAAATGTAAACATATGTAAACGCCCTTCTGTTAGGCGTTAATTACTTGAGAAACGACTTTACCTGAGTCGTTATTTACTGTAAAACTATTTTTCCACTGTTTCTGTTAACCGATGGTTTCATATGTTATATAATATATATATCGGCACTATTCTCCATTCCGTGAGTATAGTCCCACGTTTCGCGATTGTTTTATCGATCACACTCAACTCTCATTGACATACAAGCTCTCCATTGGACATTCCGTTCCTTTGGACTAGCGAGTTAGTCATAGAGACCTCCGTAAGACTCCTCGTAGTCTTGGATTCCCTCAAGGCCGACTGAGCTGGTTGTACCCTAAAAACCCATTACACCATTGATGCCATGTCAATCTAAAGAAACATGGTATACCGGCCCTTATGATTATACAAAGAGTATATCATAAGAAAATTCTTAATGGAATGATGATATCATGCCATATCACGTCAATCTAGTAAACCTCAATTCTATGATAAGAATGAGGGTATCTTACCTTTGATATACTGTTCATGTGGACCTAAATTCTATATATGTAGAATGTCCATATTGATTTGTCATGGTACCCAAGTTAAGGGAACCATATTCTACCTAGTTTTATCGATATCGTGATTATACCGTTATTATCGCCATTCTATGTCCTTTGTCATATTTTTGGACTCCATTCTGTCAAAGTTGTCATACATGTCTACAAGCTTGATTGTTGAAATTCTTTATTGGCTATGTAAACAAAAGTGGATGTCAAAATACATGATAAATGTCTGCGCATATAGGGCCCGATCTGGTCCTGGGAGGAGCACCCGGAAGTACTTGTGCCCATGGGAGTTAAAATGATAAGGTATCTGGCATTATACCGAGTACTTTACTTTCTAGATTGGACATTCCACACAACATCTTGTACTTGAATCGTACTTGAGTTGACATGAAATACGTGGCCCGAAAAAGGGTAATTTACTTGCTTGCTACATGATAGCCAAAGTTCTTGACATGACTTGTTAAATGTACTTGCTTGAATATCTTGAGTATCTTGTTGAAAGTTCATGATTAGTTCATTTTAATTCCTTGATATTACATTCTCTCTATCTTGTCGTTTTATGCGAGCATGCATAGCTTTATTGCATTCATGAAAGATGTAATTACTTAAACCCCTTGCTAGTACTTGAGATATAATTTTCTACTGAGCGTTCGCTCATTCCGTTTGTCCCTTTTTACTTTTCAGGTAAGTCCGACGACGATGGAAGTCAATCGGATGGGAATGGTCAAGAGTGAAAGAGCTAGAGCTTGTCCAAGTGTCATCTAGTCTTTTCTATAGTTTCTTGAGGCAAATACGTATTCTTTTCCTTTTTATTAAACAGAGTATTGGATTTGTAATAGTCTATT
Source organism: Amorphophallus konjac (assembly GCA_022559845.1). Taxonomy (NCBI): domain Eukaryota; kingdom Viridiplantae; phylum Streptophyta; class Magnoliopsida; order Alismatales; family Araceae; genus Amorphophallus; species Amorphophallus konjac. The sequence goes on from CM040127.1 coordinate 106,834,311, forward strand.
ATGAAATAAAGGTTTGGGTTATCTTGCTATTTTGTGCATCTCTGTCTTTGTGTCGAATACACGACCACTCTGATTGACATGATTGATATAAACTCGTCACGCGTCTCCGGGTATCTTCCGCGCTCGGGGCGTGACAGTTTTTGTGGTATCAGAGCCTAAGATATTCAATTCCTAGGAAAAACCCAAGTCCAAGGATAAGTTGAACGTTTAACCAAGTGAGATTGGGTAGAACCAAGGGTTAAGAGTCAATGAGTCTTTTAATAAGATCACAGTGATATAATACTAATATAGTTATTGTAATTGTAGGATAATGGCTGCCGAACGTGCTCAATGGCGCAACATGCAGCGTACCCTCCAAGGGATGACTCAAGTGCTACAACAGGTAGCACAGGGTGATGCTCCACGAGCTGGAAGCTTACACCAAGCCTTTAAGAGCATGAATCCCCCGAAGTTTATGGGATCGACCGATCCGGACGATGCCGAGCATTGGGTTCAGGAGACTTAACATATATTCCGTGTTATGCAATGCACGGATCAGGACAAAGTCTTACTAGCTACTTTCCAGCTGGAGAAAGATGCTAGATGTTGGTGGGAGTCTATTGAAGCAACCATCGATCCTACTCAAGTTACATGGGAAGAATTTGTAGAATACTTCAATGCTAAATATTTCTCGGACCGAGTCCAAGAAAAGAAGGCTGCAGAATTCGCTGCATTAAAGCAACGATCTTTATCATTAGCAGATTATGAAGCTCAGTTCTCCAGGTTGTCTAGATATGCTAAGCATCTTATTAGCACGGAGAAGATGAAAGCCCGTAGATTTCTTAATGGGCTTAGGCCCCACTATATTACTCAGCTAGCACCGATGGATATTCAAGTTTATTCTGAAATCGTGCGCCGAGCTCAACTACTTGAAGATGCCACGGAACTATCTGATAGGATCCGTGGAAAAGACAAGAAGGAACAAGTCACAGGTTCGGGTTCTTTTAAATCCAACTTTAAGAAGAGGCCCAATAATGGAGGTTCATCCTCTCAAGATTCCAAGTTCAAGAAATCCAAGCCCTTCTCTATCACCACTACACCTTCTAATACAGTATGCAAGCATTGTGACAAGGCTGGTCACAAGACCGAAGAATGCTGGAGAAAATTAGGAGCTTGTCTCCGTTGTGGGAGTCGCGAACATCGGATCCCCGATTGTCCATTAATGAATGACCAAGCCGGTGACGGTAAACGCCCGGTGACGAAGAACGCTCGACTTCATGCAATAAAGGAGACCGAGCAAGAAGAAGGTGGACTGGTAGAAGGTATATTAACAGTTTGTTCCAAAAGTGCTTATGTCTTATTTGATACGGGTGCATCGCATTCCATTATTTCTAAGAAGTTTGCCGACCCGTTACCGTTAGAACCAGAATGGATAAAAATAGTTCTAACTACTCCTCTTGGAAGTGAAAATGATATTACTCATCACTACCAAAACTGTGAGGTAATGGTTCAAGGTAGGAATTTACCTATATATCTCATATGCCTCGATCTAAAGGAGTATGATGTTATACTAGGAGCGGACTGGTTATCCAAATACCAGGCAACGGTTGATTGCCGCAATAGCCGAATTGCTTTCAAAGATATTCCAGAATTAGTCTTTACTCGCCCCAAGAGTCGGAGCAATTCCCCTCTTATTTCGGCCCTCCGAGCTAGCAAGCTCGTCAGGAAAGGATGTGTATCCTTCCTTGCATTTGTCACAGTTAAGGAAACAAAGGACACTAAGATAGAAGACATTCAGGTAGTGCAAGAATTTCCAGACGTATTTCCAGAAGATTTACCGGGATTACCCCCTCAAAGGGATGTGGCCTTCACCATTGACTTAGTCCCTGGTGCTGGTCCTGTTTCAAAGGCACCCTATAGAATGTCCCCTGCGGAACTCAAAGAATTGAAGGAGCAGTTGATGGAACTAATTCGAAAAGGGTTTATTAGACCAAGTACTTCCCCGTGGGGAGCACCAGTCTTATTTGTGAAGAAGAAGGACGGATCCATGAGATTGTGCATCGACTATCGGCAGTTGAATCATCTCACTATCAAGAACAAGTATCCACTGCCGAGAATCGATGAGTCATTTGATCAGATTTCAGGATCCAAATATTTTTCCAAGATTGACCTCAGATCAGGATATCATCAGTTAAGGATCAAAGATGATGACATTCATAAGACCGCATTCAGAAGCAGGTATGGCCATTACGAATTTGTTGTTATGCCTTTTGGGCTAACAAATTCCCCTGCTGCCTTTATGCAGTTAATGAATAGCATATTCAGGCCTTACTTGGATCAATTCATAGTAGTCTTCATTAATGATATATTGATATATTCCAAGACTAAGGAAGAACATGAAGAGCATTTGAGGATTGCATTGCAAATCTTGAGGACAAATCAACTATATGCTAAGCTCAGCAAGTGTGAATTCTGGCTTGAAGAAGTGGCTTTTCTAGGACATGTGATTTCAAAAGATGGATTATCAGTAGATCCGTCAAAGGTCGAAGCTGTTAGAAATTGGGAAAGACCCCCTAATGCTAGCGAGATCAGAAGTTTCTTAGGTCTTGCAGGCTATTATCGGCGATTCATCAAAGACTTCTCCAAGATCGCCGTGCCCCTTACAAGGTTAACTCGCAAGGAGATCCGATATGAATGGAGTGAGGAATGTGAAAGAAGCTTCCAAACTCTCAAGGATCATCTTACTACAGCTCCGGTCTTAACTCTACCAATAGAAGGAGAGAAATTCGAGGTTTACACCGATGCTTCTGGCATTGGCCTCGGGTGTGTCTTAATGCAACAAGGGAAGGTCATAGCATACTCTTCTCGTCAACTGAAGAAGCATGAGGAGAATTACCCCTTCCATGACTTAGAACTGGCCGCGGTGGTATTTGCCCTAAAGATATGGAGACACTACTTATATGGAGTGCAGTTTACTGTATACTCCGATCACAAAAGTCTCAAATATCTATTTTCACAAAAGGAGCTAAACATGAGACAAAGACGCTGGCTAGAATATCTCAAGGACTTCGACTTCAACATACAATACCATCCCGGAAAGGGTAATTATGTTGCTGATGCCCTTAGTCGAAAGCCGAGAGCAATGATAGCCAATTGTATGATACAAGAATGGAGAATGCTAGAACAATTCTCCGAGCTCAATATCAGCTTGGACAAGGAAGCCAAATTTGTCACATTATCTCATGTAAGCATACAGTCAGATTTATTATCTGAGATACAAGCACTTCAGGATGATGATCCTATATTGGTAGAAATCAAAGGCAGATTAGAAGGACAATCCGACTTTCAGATAGCTTCTGATGGAAGATTATTGTTCAAAGATAGAACTTGTATACCTGATTGTCCGGAATTAAAGAAGAAGATCCTAGATGAAGTTCACAGATCAAGGTACACGATTCATCCAGGATCAACCAAAATGTACCAAGATGTAAAGAGGAACTTTTGGTGGCCTAATATGAAAAGAGAAATAGCAGACTATGTATATCGCTGTCTCACATGCCAACAAGTCAAGGCGGAACACCAAAAGCCTGCTGGTAAACTTCATCCTCTAGATATTCCAAAGTGGAAGTGGGAGGATATTGGTATGGATTTCATCATGGGTCTATCTAAATCAAAAGGAGGACATGATGGAATCTGGGTTATCATTGACCGATTAACTAAATCGGCACATTTCTTGCCAATAAAAGGCCGATGGTCAATTGATGTGCTAGCCGCACTATACATCAAAGAAATAGTCAGGTTACATGGAATTCCTGTCTCAATCGTGTCTGATAGAGATCCTCGTTTCACTTCTCATTTTTGCAAGGGATTACAACATTCGTTGGGAACAAGGCTTAACTTTAGTACAGCTTTCCACCCACAAACGGATGGTCAGACTGAGAGAACTAATCAAGTTGTTGAAGATATGCTTAGAGCATGCATCATTGACTTTGGTGGAAGCTGGCATGACCACTTGCCTCTAGTGGAATTTGCATATAACAACAGCTACCAAGCTAGTATCCAAATGGCACCTTTCGAAGCTTTATATGGAAGGAGTTGCCGATCACCCTTATGCTGGAACGAAGTTGGAGAGAAACAACTGTTAGGTCCAGACATGGTAAGGGATACAACTGAGAAGATACAAGTAATCAGAGAAAGATTACAAGTTGCTCAGACAAGGCAAAAGGCTTATGCTGACACAAGAAGGAGAGATCTTGAATTCCAAATTGGAGATCATGTATTTCTTAAAATATCGCCTGGACGTGGCATACGAAGATTTGGTGTTAAGGGCAAGCTTACGCCAAGATTCATCGGACCATTTGAGATACTCGAAAGAGTTGGCGAGGTTGCTTATCGCATCGCATTGCCTCCTCAATTGTCTGAAGTACATAATGTATTTCACATATCTATGTTGAAGAAGTATGTGCACGATCCATCTCATATTATTGAACATGGAGATCTGGTGATCCAGAAAGATCTCACATATGAACAGAAGCCTATGAAGATCTTAGATCGTGAAATACGAGCTCTAAGGAATAAGGTTATCCCCATGCTCAAGGTGCAATGGAACAAGAATTCTGAACATGAAGCAACATGGGAGACCGAGGAATCTATGAAGAAATGATTTCCCGAGTTATTCTAAGAGGTATATGATCTACACTCTCCACGTATATACATAATATGCAATTGAATTTGGAGACCAAATTCTTTTAAGTGGGGGAGGGTGTAGCAACCCTGATAAAATATTAATAACCATAAAGATTTTAAAATAAATCAAATAATTAGATAAATAAAATAATATAAAATAACGCCTCGGATAAAGGTACTATTTAAATTATAAACACCTCTAGTTAAGGCGTGACTCAATAAGTGACGCCCTCACCAAACGGCATCAAATTCCAACGTCAAAAAGGGTAAGGCCAAGAAACGCCCCTATCTTGGGCGTGTTTTAAAACAAAGAACGCCTTCATATCAGGCGCTTCTTAAGAAACGACCTGAACCAGGTCGTCAATTCAAGAATCGACGCCCTGACCAAAGTCGTTAATTCCATTCGAGTTCCGTTCGACACGAGAGCTTATCCAGGGAAGGATCATGTTAATCTAGTAAGTGTTTACTAGGGCAAGGACTCTATTAGGGATATATTACTTCCACTAGAACACTAACCCTAACAGGACGTCCAAAATCCTATAAATAGTCTTGATCGAACAAACCCAAAACCTATTTGGACGATCGACCTGTTGCTGCACGGTAAGTGAAGAACGTATGTTCTTCTTATTTTCTTTTGCCCTCTGCTTCGACTGCATGAAGAACTGATAATTCTTCATTATCTTTTCTTTGTAGGAAGCTCCACAGCCACTGCCGAAGAACAAGGTAATGTTCTTCAAACCGTTTCCCTAACTCCGATTATATCCTCATCTTCCTTCCTCTTTCTTCCCTACAGGTTGATTATCATCTCCATCATCATCATCAAACTGAATTTTTCTTCGTCCTGTCCGATCTGCATACTACTGCTATCAAGGGTATTAGAAGCTTCGGGTGTTCTTATCAAGTTATTCATGTATCCCATTTCCAGATATCAATTAAGGTAGGTTTTCTCAAGTTATGGTAGCCCAAACAAAATTAATGCAAGATATACATATATATAAGCATGACATGCATTTGGTTTATTATAGTTTTAATACGTTTCTGCAATATTTTGAAAGAGACGCCCCTGTCAAGGGCGCTAATTTACAAGAAACGACCCTGCCCAAGTCGTCAATTTTATATTTGACGCCCTGTACACAGGCGTTAATTTCATTTAATGATTAATCACCCATGTTAAGAATTGATTATCTATGAAATCATGATTCTACAATAATGCATGATCATATGTCTTCAAACCTGTTAATTTTATTGTCATGACCATACATTCGTTCTCCATGAATTCTATTATCCTGACATTATTACTGCCCATGAAAAATCATGCTATTTCTTGAATTCACGACCTAGCCTAGGTCGCCTTCCATGTGTTAACGCCCCATCACAGGGCGTGAATTGAAAAGTAACGCCCCTTCATAGGGCGCGTTTCTGTTAAAATCCCGAATAATATATTCTGTAAAAATAAGAATTTAATGATTAACGCCCCTGCCATGGGTGCGTTCTTGATTATTTCTGAAAATAAATATATTCTGTAACATATTGTAAATAAAAAGACGCCTGCTACTGTAGTCGTCTCATTGCAAAGAAACGCCCCTGTCCAGGGCGCGTTTTAGATAAATTTCTGATTTCTTGAAAATTCTGCCAAAATGTAAACATATGTAAACGCCCTTCTGTTAGGCGTTAATTACTTGAGAAACGACTTTACGTGAGTCGTTATTTACTGTAAAACTATTTTTCCACTGTTTCTGTTAACCGATGGTTTCATATGTTATATAATATATATATCGGCACTATTCTCCATTCCGTGAGTATAGTCCCACGTTTCGCGATTGTTTTATCGATCACACTCAACTCTCATTGACATACAAGCTCTCCATTGGACATTCCGTTCCTTTGGACTAGCGAGTTAGTCATAGAGACCTCCGTAAGACTCCTCGTAGCCTTGGATTCCCTCAAGGCCGACTGAGCTGGTTGTACCCTAAAAACCCATTACACCATTGATGCCATGTCAATCTAAAGAAATATGGTATACCGGTCCTTATGATTATACAAAGAGTATATCATAAGAAAATTCTTAATGGAATGATGATATCATGCCATATCACGTCAATCTTCTAAACCTCAATTCTATGATAAGAATGAGGGTATCTTACCTTTGATATACTGTTCATGTGGACCTAAATTCTATATATGTAGAATGTCCATATTGATTTGTCATGGTACCCAAGTTAAGGGAACCATATTCTACCTAGTTTTATCGATATCGTGATTATATCGTTATTATCGCCATTCTATGTCCTTTGTCATATTTTTGGACTCCATTCTGTCAAAGTTGTCATACATGTCTACAAGCTTGATTGTTAAAATTCTTTATTGGCTATGTAAACAAAAGTGGATGTCAAAATACATGATAAATACCTGCGCATATAGGGCCCGATCTGGTCCTGGGAGGAGCACCCGAAAGTACTTGTGCCCATGGGAGTTAAAATGATAAGGTATCTGGCATTATACCGAGTACTTTACTTTCTAGATTAGACATTCCACACAACATCTTGTACTTGAATCGTACTTGACTTGACATGAAATGCGTGGCCCGAAAAAGGGTAATTTACTTGCTTGCTACATGATAGCCAAAGTTCTTGACATGACTTGTTAAATGTACTTGCTTGAATATCTTGAGTATCTTGTTGAAAGTTCATGATTAGTTCATTTTAATTCCTTGATATTACATTCTCTCTATCTTGTCGTTTTATGCGAGCATGCATAGCTTTATTGCATTCATGAAAGATGTAATTACTTAAACCCCTTTCTAGTACTTGAGATATAATTTCCTACTGAGTGTTCGCTCATTCCGTTTGTCCCTTTTTACTTTTCAGGTAAGTCCGACGACGATGGAAGTCAATCGGATGGGAATGGTCAAGAGTGAAAGAGCTAGAGCTTGTCCAAGTGTCATCTAGTCTTTTCTATAGTTTCTTGAGTCAAATATGTATTCTTTTCCTTTTTATTAAACAGAGTATTGGATTTGTAATAGTCTATTATGAAATAAAGGTTTGGGTTATCTTGCTATTTTGCGCATCTCTGTCTTTGTGTCGAATACACGACCACTCTGATTGACATGATTGATATAAACTCGTCACGGGTCTCCGGGTATCTTCCGCGCTCGGGGCGTGACACATTGTCACCTAGGTGACTAGCACGCCCTCGCACTAGATAAACCGATAAAAAGACCACCAATATCCTGATACCTTACACCCGAAATTTAGTCGGTTCCACAAGTTGGCACGCCCGGTGGGACAGATGATCCCGAATCGATATAACCATCGATACCATAATATTTTCGTCCAACGAAATTTAGTGCGTTCCACAGGACTCCCTCAGTCTCTGCCTAGTGTCCCCTAATCCCATAGCTATGGTCAGGTCGGTGCGGTAGATGGTCCTACACTCCCTAGGGGTCTTTGCTATCATCTCTAGCCCTAATAGTCTCTGGGCTAACTCCCCATAGTCTGGAAGGGTCACTCCACTCACTGCCTCCCCATCTACTCTGAACCCAGTGATCCGGGTGATGTCCTCCAAACTCGGTACCATGTGTCCCCATGGCATCAGAAATGCCCGACTAGTCCTATCCCACCTCTCTCTCAGAACCTGGATGAAGGGTAGGTCGGGGCGGATGGGCTCTATGCTAAGGAAAGGGCGAAACCCCATTGCCTCTATCCTATCTCTCTTGAAGTATGATAACCCGTAATAAGCTACCCGGACTTGGACCCATGAGATCCGAGTCCGCATCAATCCCTACCAAATAAGAGGAACATAAATACATTCATATATGCTAATGGAAATTTATTTGATGTTGAAATTCTTTCACTATCTGAATTGACGACCACGCTGTGGCCGTTAGTTAATGAATTGACGCCCCTGTGGGGGGCACTATTTCTGAGGGTGTTTCGGTTTTAATAATTTCTGTGATAAAAATAAAAATTGACGACCACCCAAGTGGCCGTTGTATGCTGAATTGACGCTCCTGTGGGGGGCGTTGTTTTCTTGGGGTGTTTTGAACTGATAGGAAATAAAATAAAGCAACGAAAAATAAAAAATATGGATATATTAAAACAAAAATGGCAGGTTAACATGCTGAACGGAAATGATAAATAAAAATGGGCTTTTCAATTAATGACATGCGTCAGGGCATTATTTCGTGAATTATATATTTTCAGCAAATAACAAGGAAAGTGAATTGACGACCTGATGTAGGTCGTCGTTTGAATTGACGACACCTCTAGGGGTGTCATTTCTCTGGTTTTTTGGTTCATCATCCCCCTTCACTGAGGGCTATGGAAATTTTAAATAAAAATGAAAATAAAAAGAATGAAAAGACCTACCTTGGTTCACTCCGGTGCCATCAGCCCTCCTCGCAGTGGCTGGCGAGGATGAGGAACTGCTGCCGCCGACGCTTCTTCTTCCCCCTCGTCTTCTTCCTCATCATCTTCCCCGTCGTCATCATCATCCTCGTCTTCTCCTTCTTCTTCTTCTTCTTCGCCCTCTCCGTTGTCTTCTTCTTCGTCTTCTCCACCTTCTTCTTCAGCTATTTCTTCTCCTTCCCCACCGTGCTCCGCCGGTGGAGCTTCCTCGGCCACCGCGGGAGGAACTTCCTCCTCGGCAGGTTGATCATTGCCAAGGTCGATGACATCAGGGGCCATGACCCGTTGTCGTTTGTCGGGTCCAGCCATGGGATTAGGGTTAGAATGAGAGAATGGAAATGGAGAGGGAGATAGGAAGAAAATCAAGGGTTAGGTCATGTTGGAGAGTAGCAAAGAACGAAGGAGGAAGATGAGAAAAGGTGTAAACGGGGGAAGGAGAAGGAAAATAGGAAAGTAGGGCAGTTATATTCGAAAAGAATTGACGCCATGAGTGATGCCGTCATTTGTTTAAGTAATGGCTTGAGGTAAGGCGCTGTTCCAGGATTTGACGGCGGTGCGCGAAGGCGTCATTTAACATTGCATGGGAAATTGAGTTGTCGTCAGAGCATTAATAGGAGAATTTGATTGACGTAACGGAGTAATCATTACTATTTATAATTGATGACAACGCACAGAGACGTCATTTGATTAAGTCATGACTTTCTATCGAGGCATCATTTCATGGAGTTTACGAAAAATCGGAAGGACTTTTTAAAATAATCAACGCCCATTCTTTGGGGCGTCATTTAATCAACGCATGTGCAATAAGGCGTCAATCGTGGTTTTTAAATTATTTTTTTGAAAATTGATCAAAGTAATTGAAGGCTAGTTTAAGGCGTTGTTTGATGAATTGACGGCGGGAGGTATGTCGCAGCTCAGAACAGAAAGATAGAAACTGATTGAATTAAGAGGGATTGATTATATAAAATGTTTTCTTTGGCTCAATTAAGGAAAGATCCTTTATTTCATTAAAAGAAAAGCATCATTACATCAATGAGCCACCTTGGGTCTCAATCCCTTAAGAGCTATTACATAAGCTTTCCATTGCTCTTTGTCTTCTTCAATCCTCTCCATGGGTTGGTGTAGCTTGTTGATCCTTCAAAGAGCTTGAATTGTTTTGATCTCCTCCTCATCTTCATTAGAGCCAAGATCTCTCCTCTTGATAGGTGGAAGATGAGATGCCTCTTCAAAGTGATGACGTGGGAGGCCGATTTGTGGTAGACATCAGTGAGCGTTGTAGAGGATGAGCTCAGTGGCGCCCACTAGATGAAGTTCCACTCCGGATGAGAGCCTTGTGCGGATATTTTATGTCTTAAGGAACCCGGTGCACATGTGAAGAGGTTCTTAGGCATCTCCTTTAGGTGCTCTCTCCATTCCACTCTCTTCTTCACCTTTGGAACCCGGTTCACCACTCTCCCACACAAGCCTAGTGAGCCCGTCATATAGTGGAGTGGGATTTTTGAGAAAATCCTAGAGGCTTGTTGGGCTTCCTCACAAGGGTCAAACATTAAGTGGAGATCTACCCAACTAGAAAATAAAAGCATGGATCCATATAGGGGCCTCCCTATAGCCGCCGAGTTGAGCCCACTATAGAGATAGGCTAGCACCGCCGGTCCTATTCTCTCTCCTTCCCAAATGCTAGCAATAGCACTCAATTGTGTTTCTTCTATAAAATCTTCAAATGAAGGGAATAGAAGTGCCCCCACCAAGCATATAACAAAAGCTTTTGTTACCTTCTCTAATTCATCCTCCTTGGCTTGATCCATTCTCTTGTAGACCAACGCCGCAATCTTCATGAGGTTGATACCTTTTATGGCTTTGATTTGGTTTACCATGTTAGAGCTTGGGATCAAACTTGATAGCATCTCATGGGCACTTATACTTCTTGTCATGGTGGCCATCTTCTCTTCATCTCCTTGCCTCATCCTCTTCAAGCCTAGGAGCATCTCCGTCTCTTCCAATAGGATGGTGGCTTCAAAGGTGGAGAATAAGAAAGTATGAGTGGTAGGGTGCCATATCTCTATGAGGGCTCCCATAGCAGCCCAATCTAAGTGTACATTGTCATAGTGCTTCGCATGGGTCACTAATCCTAGGAGGTGCCATCTAGAGAGGTAGGATCTCATGTCTAAGGAGAGTTTGGAGAGAAGGAGGGGTAGCCATTTATTCTTGGTGTATCTTCTTGCACCCGGTATGTTTAGGTAGTCTTGAAGAATGAAAATAAAAGAAAAGATGAAGAAAGAGGGGATTATGATCAGAATTTTAGAGAAGGAAGGGGTAGATAGAAGTTCAATTCAAATCTTCATACTTGTTTCATGGCGATCCTTCCATTGAAGTGGACTCCAATATCAGATGTTCTAGGAAATCCAATCTTAGATTTCTTCAAAGGCCTTCGCATCATCATCCTATCCATGTTTCGTTGAAAATCCTATTCTATGTTCTGTGGCTCTCTGTTGAATGTTTTGGCTGATGGTTTGCAGTTTAATGGGTTTAGTAGAGGAAGGCACCCCTTTTATAATGTTTGAGGCCCTGGCAGCTGTTCGAATAGTTTAAGTTTAAGTTTGAATGGGAGAAGGCTTCTGGAGTTTTTTTTTCGAACAGGGAACAGAACGCCGGGACTTACAGTCAATTGATGACGGAGCTTTTGGCGTCATTTTATTGAATAGCGACCCATTCAGTGTCGTCATTTATTTAACGCCCCTTCGTGCATGCGTCATTATCAGTCCGATTCCAAATTACACATTGATAGTAATTAGCGACTTTGTGGCTGTCGTCATTTGTGTTTATAGTGCTTCTTTACGAAGTCGTCATTTCTTGAGTTATATACTTTGAACTATTTTATGGCTGTGTGCTTATTTGATGAACTCATGCACTTATGTCTTGACAGAGTGATCATATCCTTGAATTTTGTCGAGCTAATGATCTTTGAGCACAGAAAAGAATAGGTTATGCAGGTCTCAAGGCGCTCGGGTCTGGTGGCATCGTTTCTCCCATGTATACTCCATGTATGCATTGCTATTATATGGTATCTACTTTATTATAGCATATCAAGGACCTTGTGGTTCTGATGAACTTGAAATTTGAGTTCCCCCTCATCAAAAATAGTGATAGTTTCAGGGGAGTCTTGATCACACGGATAGGCCGTTGGGTCATCTAAGGTTTGGGACGACGGCTCCACTTTCTGAGTTGATGCGTGGATAAACGGGCTTCGGCTTAGTGTCAGCTTAGGGATCTGGATTCCTAACCAAGTCTGGATGGCTTAGCAATATTATCCTTGTTTATTTTTTATTTTTAGTTTGTTTTAATTTTATTTTAGCCCAGCATGAATCATGTAGGACTTTGAGCTTCAATGATGAAAATCCTCATATTAAGCCAGTAATGAGGGACCGCTTGCTCTTGATTTGAGTTGACATGAGATATTCTATTCAAAATCGAGTACTATATTCTCCTTGAAGCCGCTCAGGCTGGTTCCTTGAAAGCATTTGTTCATTGGATTCCTATCTCACTTCACTTTACTTTTCTGCAAACTCACCTTGGTTGTAGCACGTCCACATTAGCTGGTAACTGCTCTCCAATGGTGTCTTTCCTTTTGTGCCCGCGTGCACATCTCGATCATTAGTTTAGTTCTTTCATCCAGTTGATTGTTGATTTCTCATAATCATCCGAGGTTGTTCATTCAGAATCCTGGAAAGATTTCTAACGCTTAGTGTCGGAGGCGTGTCACATCACACCTTGGCATCTATTTTTCAGTCCGTTCCCACTTCATTTCCGCTCGTTGCACTTTCGCCTCATTCCGTCTCACTCTCCTACAAAACAGACGCCAAGGCGGGGGGTAGCTGTAGACATGCTAAAATCAACACTATGTTGAGTAAATCTCATGTCAGCACGTGATGCCCCAAAGTGGACTTCAATATTGGCTTAATATGAAGTTTTTTCTAATTCATTTAGAATTTTTTTATCATATTTGTAATTCGCGACTAGCACCGGGGCGTCATTTAATTGACGGCGATGAGGGTGGCGTCATTTCAATATTCAACGACCTAACGCGCATGCATTATTTCCTGTGTTTCTTGATTTTGCAAAATTCCATTCAAAAATAAATGTAAAGAATTGACGTTCGCTTCTAAGGCGTTGGTTAATTAACGCCATTCCAGAAGGCGTCATTTACCATTTTTAAAAATAGAAAGTCGTTTATTTCTAAAAAATTGATCTAGGAATCAACGGCTGCGTGCGCGGTCGTCATTTCAATTGGCGACCACCCTGAGGTCGCCATTTCAGTTTTCATCTCCGTTTCGTCTGCTACCTTCTCGTGAAGCATCCTTCTTCATTTTAACACCATATTCGATTGGTGAAGGGAGATCCTTGCTGGAGGATTGCTATCCTTGTTTCAATCCTATTAGAATAAGGATTTTTGGCCTTATAAATACCCCATGGCTTCCTTCGCGTGTGAAGCTTTCACATATACGACACACAGACGAACAGAGAGAGAAGAGAGCTTCTTTTGCTAATAGTTTCTTTGCAGGTTCTTCTGCGTTTTTCTTCCACGGGCGTTCTTCCTCTCATGGCGGTGTCTTCCTCCGGCGCTTCTTCTTATGGCTGAAGCTCTTTCCTCCCCCTTTGCTGCTGCTAGCAATAGCAGAAGGGCGTCCCTCCTCCCCCTCTTTTAGTTCTTTCTTATTATTAATCTCATCTCACGCATCCCTCTCTCTAGCCATTTTGCTAGAGATATTATCTGCATATCATATTACGTATTGCATCCATAGCATACATATTGCCCACCCTTTTCACTCCTATTAGGGGTTTTAAATAAACACACAAGGTGTGTTCATGCTTATGTTGCATAGTTTTATCTCTTTAGAGCATTGATACTAGACTTTGGCTAATCCATATTGTGTGTTTGTTGTTTTACTTATATTGCAAGGGTAATCAAAGTAAGAACCCCCTTCATCGGTCGGCCGGTAGAAGGAGGAAGGAAGAACTCACAATCTCACTTGCTTTCTCACAAGGTACATGCGATCATCCTTTAATTTTTGAGGTAACCCCTCTGGCGATCACTCTCCTTAGAGCATCACATGCTCCTTTTATTCTTTTCTTTGTTTCCACATCATGCATGTTTAACTCTATCCATCCATTTTTTCCTTAATATCTCCCCCCTTTTCTCTTTTTAAAGAAATCTTAAATTTCCTTTCTTTTTAAAATGTCTATGTGACACGTTCACAATGGGGTATGGACCACCTCGGCTTGTACTATTGTCTTTCTGCTCATGGCCATGGGGACCTGGCACTTCTGGCCGAACATTGTGCTAAAATTGGTGACATCTGCTGGCTGATTTAGGAGGGGGCCTCCAGGAGCAAAGAGCCCTCCTTGTATTATTGGGCCCTCTCTCCATTGTATTCGGGCCCACTAGGTATATGATGTTTTATTCTTGCTTGTTCCTCTAGTTATATATATGTCTTATTCACATAGTCACCACGGGGATGCATCATTTCTCTGCAGATTTCTCAGCCTCTAAAGTAACCCTAGAGTATCGGTCTTTAATTAACATGGCTCGGAAGCCAAGCTACTTTGAATCTTCGCCTGCTCCGCTGACTACCGCGCCTTTACCCACCAGGGGTTCTCGGAAGTGAGAGCGGTCTAAGGTCAAGGAGGCAGTTTCTCAGGCTAAGAGGGCCCGGGCAAAAATCATAGTGGAAAAGAAAACTGCGCCTGTGGAGCCCATCATCTCATTACCCAATATTCCAACCTTCCAGGAGTACGAGATATCATAGGAGCAGACGGCTCCTGCAGCAGGTATATCTCCATTGAACTCCTTTCTGGGGTATAACCTCGGGGCTTTGCTATTTCTGCTTCTTTCATTTAAGCAGCATAGTTTCCTCTATCCCAGCTATCGAGGAAGCGATAATTAGCGGCGGTGCGGAGGGGATTAGGGGCGTTGAGACGCCTGCCATTCTGATCACCACGGACCTTCCCTCTCCAACACCCTGTCATGGCGATGAAGGTAATATTATAGCCCGCGGGACCCCTATTGCAGGCACTTCATTTTGCTGCTTTTCTTCTCACTCATCATTCTTATCTGTTTAATCATTCAGATATTGTCTCTTCAGAACTTACCAAAGTTCCTCCTACAACATCTCCTGCCCGAAGTACCCGGCGAACCCGACGGTGCTCCGAACGGCTGGCCGTGTTAGCCCTTCAGAAAGTCTCTTCAGGGGCGTCGCTTGACAGTTCAGTGCGCCTTACGGGGCCAGGCACGGCGGCAGCAGAACTGGCTGAAAGTTCTTCTTCAGAGGAACTTGTAGACTATGAACCCTCCAATGATGAGGATGAGCAGGATGTAGGGTCGGAGGCTAGCACCCCTTCCCTATCATATGGAAGAGATTTTGCTGCATTCAGCCCACCCCGGTTAGCATTGGGTCCTTCAGGCGCACCAAGTCCCGGGCAGGAAATTTCCTTAGCTTTGACGCAACCAGACTTGGGAGCCCTGGGGGCCACTAGTTCAAGCCTTGTTCCTTTGGAGGTAATCTTTGTACTCTTTCATATGAGCTTCAGTCATGTCTTCTAGTATCTATATCTGGAGGTCTGACATAGTTCTTGGTTTTCCTCCTTTGTTCCTTCTCTCGGGAGCCCATGATTTCAGTGGGGTTGAATTTGCCAGCAATGACGGCTACCACTGCTTTCTCCCCATTTCAAGCAACAGGGACGACCTTCACCCCCATCGTGGGCATGGTGCTCATATTAAAGCTGATTGCTTTGAAATTCCTGGACATGCCCGGGTCTATGTTGGACATAGGTGAGTCTTTGGTAAAACAACTTCAGATCCAGTCAGTAGAGTCTAGTCCAGAACCAGTTGGTGTGGCCATTACCGAGGGTGCCTCAGGGGTGGAGTCAGAAGAGGAACCGACTGGGGATGCCACTGCTTTAACCATCATGGCCAGCGTCGAATGGAGTAGCCAGCCCTAGTGGGACAGCACAAACCACCTGCCATCTGTAGCGGAGCCCGAGTCGGAACAGGCGGCTTGGATTAAATGGCATGAAAGACTCCTTCGAAAAATATAGAGCTCCCGAAAGAAACGACTGTCCTATCTATCACCCCCGGGATCGAATTGAGGGAGATGTCAGAATCGACAGAGCAGCCGGAGTTTGCTCTTGAGAGTGTGGGCTTCGAGTCTGCAAATTTTGTCCCTCAGTTGGGCGGAGGTCTCGAAGTGTCTGCCTTGACTGCTATCGACTCCGTCGTGAAAACAGGAGAGGGTATGACACCCCTTGTCTCTCTGTCGGCATTGCCTTCATCTTCTTCGGAGCCCATTGATGATCTCTAGGCCGAAGTTGATAGTAGAGTAGAGTTTCATCTCCCTGATGCACTGTCATTTGGCCTACAATCTTCAGACGAGATGGTGTGGCAGAACTTGGAGACGCTCAAGCAAACTGTGCTGGCTCGTCGGGACTTATCTTATGCCCAGCTGAGGGGGCTGGCTGGGTCCATATCAGGCACCCTCATAGCCTTCGGTTGTCCCATGCAGAACTGGGTGCCACGAGTAACATTGTTACTTAAGTATGTAAATCGGTGAGAATTTGTTGAGCACGACTTGAGGGACCAGCTGACCGCCCTGGCGCTTCAATAGCAAGAATGCCATACCGTTATACGGGCTTCCACAGAATTCATTAGCGAGCATAGGAATATCGTTGGGGGAGCTGCTGAACGAGCTTCTTTCCTGCGACAACGAATTTCTAAACTCCATGCTGAACTGGCTCATGCCGAAGAAGACCTAGTTTGCATAGAGCAACTAGGGGCGCGATGCCTGGGTGAGGGTGAATTGGCGGAGCAGCGCGTTGGCTCTTTTCAGGAGGAGCTGCGGAGGCTGGAAGCTGAGGAGTGCCGATTGCAAGACTTAGTTGTCCATCCCTCTATGAGACTTTCGGCGCTCGATGATATCTCTTGCCATCTGGGCCAATGATGTATATTTTTTTTCTTTTGTCTTCTCTCTCTCTCTCTCTCTCTCTTTTTAGTGTGTATCAGCACAGGAACTCTGTGCACCCCTTTCATGCAATGATATTTTCTTCAGTCTTGCCTTACATAGTTGTGCCAAGCCTTAGCTGTATATTTATCTTCCTTCCTTCCCCAATGTGAGTGGAGGTACAAGAATAGCTTCACCAATCTTGGGGTGTGTTAGCTACTAAGACAGGATAGCACTCATGCCTTCAGGGAAGGGGCGCGAAGTTCGCTCCACTGCCACGCTATGTCCCCTGAAATCAGGGTTAGGCTAAATTGAGTGGAAATTCTAGGCCGACGCCAGAGCATTATTTTATTCACCGGCTGAATGAATACCGGGGCCAAGAGGCAGATTCTTCATTAACGAGGATGAAGGGTCCAAGTTAAAGTCTTGTTCACTGATTTTATCAATGTTGACAAAAATTGGGGCATCGTCGACATCGGGTAGAATGTCGAAGCAAAGAGGGGTTTTAATATCATTAACGAGGACAAAAGGTCTAAGTTAAGGTTTCAATCACTGATGTCACCGATGCTGACGATGAATAGAGTAGATGTATTCATCGACATTGGGTTAAATGTCGAAGCAAGAAATGGTTTTAACATCAATAACAAGGACGGAAGGTCCGAGTTAAGGTTTTGATCACTGATGTCACTGATGCTGATGACGATCAAGGTAGATGTATTCATCGACATTGGGTTAGATGTCGAAGCAAGAAATAGTTTTAATATAATTAACAAGGACAGAAGGTCCGAGTTAAGGTTTCAATCACTGATGTCACCGATGCTGATGACGATCAGGGTAGATGTATTCATCGACATTGGGTTAGATGTCAAAGCAAGAAATAGTTTTAATATCATTAACAAGGACGAAAGGTCCGAGTTAAGGTTTCGATCACTGATCTCACTGATGCTGATGACGATCAGGGTAGGTGTATTCATCGACATTAGGTTAGATGTCGAAGCAAGAAATAGTTTTAATATCGTTAACAAGGATGGAAGGTCCAAGTTAAGGTTTCGATCACTGATGTCACCGATGCTGATGACGATCAGGGTAGATGCATTCATCGACATTGGGTTAGATGTCGAAGCAAGAAATGGTTTTAGTATCATTAACAAGGACAGAAGATCTGGGTTAAGGTTTTGATCACTGATGTCACCGATGCTGATGACGATCAGGGTAGATGTATTCATCGACATTGGGTTAGATGTCGAAGCAAGAAATGGTTTTATCATCGAAACAGGCGGAAGGCCTATTTCGATTAGACTGTCTTATAGGTGGTTTGTTTTCGGTGGGACATCTAGTGGTGTCCTGCTTATGAGGATGTCTTGGGAGAAAACATCTTTGTTTTCAAGTATATATATATATATAATATATATTCTTCTATCCTCTTTTTTTTTTTTCTTTTTTTGCTCTTTCCTTCTTTTTTTTAACCACATTACCGATGCAAGCGCCCTTTTCAGATTTTCACCGACATCGGCCCCCTCTTACTTTTGCCCACATGCCCTTTCAGGTTTTCATGTGGCGGGGTACCCGATTTTACTTGCAGCGCCCTTTCGGATTTTCGCCACAGCTTGGTTATTGTCCTTTTTACCCTTGTCCTAATGAAGGAACAAGTCTGGCAGGGCACCTATATTTTAAGCCCAATTTTTTCTTTTTTTTTCTATTTTTTTGAGATGACAGCTGAGAACAATAGGTGATTGTTGGCTCGGACACAGAGTCTTTTGCCGATAGAGGGTTTGTTCGTTGGCAAAGATGGATGCCAACGCAAGAGAAGGAATTATTGTCGATTCAAACGTAAGACCTGCAATGGCAACCCTGTGTATATATGAATGGCAAGGGCACGAAGCCTTGCGCCGACGAGGGGTGTATTCGTTGACAAGATCAAATGCCAACGCAAGGGATAGAATTAGTGTCGATTCGGGCGTATGGCCTACAATGGCAACATTGTAGACACAGTTGGCTAGGGCACGAAGCCTTGTGTTGAAGAACGGCTTATTCGTTGGCAAGGATGAATGCCAACGCAAAGGATAGAATTGATGCTGATTCGGGCGTAAGGCCCGTAATGGCAATATGACATATGAGCTGGCTAGGGCACAAAGCCTTGCACCGCTGAGCTGTGTATTCACAGACAAGGGGTTAATGCTTGTGCAAAGGAAAGAGTTTTCTTTACCCTCACGGGCGTAAGGTCCATCGAGGGCATTTATGGAGGTAGTATTCAAGGCGGGGTCCTTTTCATCCACACGGACGTAAGGTCCGTTGGATGTCTTGAAAATAGTATTCACGTGCATGGGTTTAATGCCCAAGCAAAGAGATAGTTTTCTTCTTCCGAACAGACGTAAGGTCCGTTGGAAGTCATGTAAGTAAGATTCATGGGTATGGGGTTAATACTCGAGCAAAGAGGAGGTTTTTTTTTACCCAGATAGACGGAAGGTCCATTGGAAGCATTATGACCCGATGGGATTATGGTCAGACCATGGGTGTTTTTAGTCTTCAAGCGTTGGCGCAGCTACCCGGTATAGCTTCATATGCTTCCTGTTGAGAGGGGAGAACTGAACTGCGCCCTTGTGATCTACAAGGATGTAAGCGCCTCCTTCGTAGACCCGATTGATGATATACGGGCCCACCCAATTTTCAATTAATTTACCCTTGGGGTTGGCTGCCTTCACTTCTCTTCTCTTGACCATAACGAGGTCGCCTTTCTTGAATTCTCGCTCTCTGACCAACTTATCAAAAGCACGGGCCATGCGAGCTTGGTATAGCTGAATATTTTGTTGAGCTCGGAGTCGCTTTCCTTCCAAATCAGCAAGCTCCTCCAATCTTCTTTCCACATTGGCTTATTCGTTGCCGACCAAACCATGCTGAATGGCGACCCACAGTGATGGGACTTCCAATTCAATTGGTACCACCGCTTCTGACCCGTACACGAGGGAGAACGGTGAGCAGCCAGTTGGGGTTTTATAAACTGTACTATAAGTCCAGAGTGCTTCGTACATCCTTTCTTCCCAACCTCTCTTACTGGAGTTAACGATTTTCGCCAACAAGGTGCACATCGTCTTATTAAAAGCTTCTGCAAGCCCATTAGCTTGAGGGTTGTAGGGAGACGAAGTCCTCCAATCGATTATATATTTATCGGCCAACCGGTATATCTTTTGGTTCCTGATGATGTGACACAACCTCGGACCTAATGCAAGCAAGCACAATCGCATTCAAATGGGCCGAATTGGGCCACCGCTCTATCGACACTCACCCAAACCCGGGGTAACTTGGCAATGCCAAGGTGAGGTTGAGGGGTTGGGCCCTTGCTGGTAGAGGGCCAGCAAGGCCAAGATGGGATTCCCAATGGGTATGGATGCCCAATTCAAGGGGGCCGACAAAGTGCCAAAGGCACCGGATGTACTTCTCCCATGGTGATCACTCAAGACAACGGGGCTTGAGGACCGGGCTCTCATCGCATAACCAGCGGAATTAAGAACAAATATTGAATGACAAGCACTAAATGGAGTGAAGGTTTGAGCACTTACTCGACCGGTTGGAAGAAACCGATCCCGGTCGGAGACGAGGGCGAGCGGGGAGGCGGGTGGATCCCCACACGCCGTGCCGGGGTAGCTTGACCTGCCCAAACAAGTTACAACACTACACCTCTCACAGGAGGGGGATCTTGGGGTGGGGGTTAATGGATATTACAACCAAAATTACCTCCGCACAGGGAGGGGCCTTCAGCCGGCCAAGCGGGGAGGGAAAACTATGATTAAAAGCATGGAACGATGAAGTCACCGGTTCTGCCTGCTCTCTCCGAACAGGGACAGGTAGACGGTGTTGCTGCTGTAGAACTCGCTCAGGAATTTCGCTGATGATGAGACTGGTGGGAAATCTTCGTAGCTGGGAAGGGAATGCCTCAGAATTTCTTCAATTTCTTCTGGAGCCGCTGCTGAGCAGGATGGAGGTTTGAACAGAGCTTCAGTGATGCGAGACGGGACCACAGACACGACAAGCTCGTGACTGCCCCTTAACGAGGGAAGCGTCGGATGTGCACGGTTGAGAAATCGGCTGTGAGCTAGGGTGGTCGGCTCTCACTTGTGCCCGGGATCGGGTCACGGGACGGTAACGCTCTCTCTCGCAGCAGCGGTGATATAAATAGAAAGCGAGCTAGTTACCCTATCATGCTCTCTAGCAGTGGCATAAGCAAGCATATATGAAATAAGCGAAAGGCTAAGTGTAGGAGCGAAGACGATACGTCCACGCGCTCGGCGTGGGGAAGACGGACTCGGCCGAAGTCGTACTCCCGGAACAATTATACACGGATATTACAGAAATGCAACTCGCTGCCCACTCCACGCAGGGTGGTAAAGGGCTACACAAAGGGGTACAGGAGGACCGAATTCGGGTTGACGGGCGGCTTCTCGCGTTGATTCGGCAACACCCGAACACGTGACGGTGGGGCCCACGTGCTGTCCAGAGGGGCCGTGTGGGACCCGATGGCACCGCTGTAGTGGTGGATGCCCGGAGGGTCGCTCCTTGGGATGGCGGCACGCTGGTTCACCGGCCGGAGGCCCGGCGGCTCCGTTCGGCATCGGTCGGAAAACCCGATCGGAAATCTGCCAGTTCTGTATTTCGGCGCGCGCTCCGGCGAGAATGGGCGCTGCGATCAGACCCGATGTCAGATCGACACGAGACTGGCGCCGTTGGAAAGCTAACTTGAAGTTCTTCAACCTAGGCCCAAAGATCTAGCCTGAATCTGCTCGGATCTTGACTTATGGAATTTTCAATCTCCTGTTGTACAGTAACCGAAGACTCAGACCTGCAGAGAACTTGACTGTGGGTTGCCTTTGACCGCGAGGTAGACGTTCGAATCTGGGGTTGTGTTCTTCTGAAACATTGTGGGAAATTGAGCTGGGAAGACAGCAAAAGTGGTTTGGATCCGTTTGGAAGTGTCTATGATTTTCTGTGATTTGTTTAGTGGACGAAGGTCAGATCTGGGATCAGGGGGATAGAACTATAGCTGGGACTGAGAATGATTTTTATAAAATATGAAATGGACGAAAAAAAAATTTATAAAAATTGTGGATGAAGAGGTGGATCGGTGTAATCTCCAGTAAAATTGGCAGAACTAAAATAAATCAAAAAGTGGACATAAGACATGAAACTCTGGGCTACTATCACTGTAGACAGTGACAGAATAGATCTGAGATTGAGAGTTTAACGAAATGGTAAAGATATGAAACAGTGGATTTTGAACCTCAATGTTTTTGTGGAGAAGGGGCTAGAAGATAGGAACCAACTCTCAAAATTTCAAATCGATCAGAACTCGTGGCTGGCTTCAGGAATTCTCGAACCACACCTCTGTCCAGTAGGACAGAAACTTGATGACGATTCCACGGCGGCTCGAAGGCGGCACGAACGGCGGCGGCGGCGGCACAGACGATCACCGGAGGTTGAGAGGGGATGAAGGGAGATAGATACACTCTAGATCTGGGGTTGGGGAAGAGGAAACCAGGGGGAGAGAGGAAGGGGGCGCACCAAGCTCCAAGAACACTCACTAATTTTCTGATTTTCATTGATTTTCTCATGAAAATACAACATTATATATGACTTACATCAAATGCAATGTGGACCCTTAGATCTAGGGAAGAGGATTGAAGGGCTGGGATTGCATGCCACAAACACACAAAAAAACATTAAATATTAAAGGGGGGGGGGGGGGCGGCCTATTGACTAGCTTAATGGGTGAATGGAATTTTGACTTGGTAGGTGGCCTACCTTGGACAAAATGAGCCACTTGTCTTCCATGTGGCATATGACTAGTCCACTCATCTAGAAGGCCACCTAGGCTGGTTGACCAGCCCCACATGGTCTAGGTGGACCAATGGGAAAGGGGTGAGGGCCCCCTGGCTTGGGCCTACTGGAATTTTACATATAAACCCACTAAGACTTACAATTGCGTACCCATATAACACAAGGGTATACATACAAATATGAAAGGACGTAAATGCAAACATAATGTGAGCGGGCTGTCGTTGATGTCCCCATCATTCAGATTCTCGGACCTGCGGTTGCAGACTTCTAACAGCAGCTTGCAGAGAACGCCCCGGCAGCTCCCGACCTCGGAATCAAGCGCCGTCGGAGTTGTTGGAATCGTGGATGAGTCCTCTTCACATCAAAACAGACGGGGATGCTAAAAGATGCCAGAGAAGACCTGGAGGCTCTGAACAAGGATGACTGGTCGGTGTAGACTGTGGGGAAGCCGATCCGTACAGCAGAGGGAGATAATTGATAACTTCTGCTACTGGATGCCGAACAGAGTTCCGCTTCTTGATTCTGAAAGTTGACAGGGCGATGAAGAACTTTGTAGAAGAGCTTTCGAACTGATTCTTCCAGGGTGAGTCGTGGCAGAGCTTCTACTCAGGTTCAGGGCTTCAACAGAGGCAGTTCTGAGCAGTCGTGGGAGAATGAAGCTCCTGGGCAGCACACAGCTCGGATGAAGATGAAACCACTTCTGTTGTGAAGAAGATAGGGAGACGCTTCTGTGGATGCCTCTTGTGCCTTCAAACACGTCGGAGGAAGTCGTGGTGGCCGCTGCAAGTTGCTGGTTCACCTGCAACTTCTGGACAGCGAACTGCAACTTGAATTGAGCTTTCAAAGACCTCCAAGAAGAAGGGGAAGCAAGAACTCTAGGGTGAAGGGGAGGTAGGGGATGGTGGAGGGAGTATGTGGGAGGGTTGGAAGGGTGCTAATGGTATGAGGAAGATGGTGAAAGGAAGGCTAGGGCGCAGGTTTTAGCAAGGATGAGTGATGGTGGGGATGCAAATGGGTGAAAGGGAGTGGGGGGCAAGGGGCGAACTAGCCCTATGGGGGAGGAGAGAGGGGCGGCCAAGACATGGAGGGAAGGGGATTTCAAATTTGAAATGGCCTTGGAAGTTGAGGGATTGTGTGGGGAAGGGAATGATTGTGTTGGAATGGGGAAGATTATGTTGGAATGTGAGAGATTCTATCTTGGGACTATGGGGGTGGAGTAATGGCAGCTATGGGAAGTGGAGGGCCTTTAATGGGGTAGGTGGGGGTTGGAAGTTGAGAGGGAGGAGGAGGAGAGAGAGAAAGGGGCGAACCCCATAGTGGAGGAGAGAGAGAGAGATAGAGAGAGAGGTGGGGTGGGGAATCACTCCCCTAGGGCTTCTCACCCAACTATAGGATTCACTCCACTAGAACTAGATTTGAATACTCAAATGGAAACCTTTTGTATTGAATCATTCATTACGTCCAAATGAAGGAAATGGGGCCCTATATATAGGAAACCCACATTTTACAATAAGTCCCTGACAAAAGACTCAATAGCAAATAACCGAAGGGGTAGGGGGGCTCATGGGCCAAGCCCGAAGAATTGGGCCCAATAGCACATTACACAATCTAATGACACTCAATACTTAGGAAAATAAATGCAAGACCTAGGGACATGACTCAAATAAATTGAAAATTACATCAAATGACTCAAGTAAATAGCATAAAAAGGATAAGTGGGCCTTTATAGAGAGAGGCCCGAACTCAAACGATGCCGGAGTGTGAAGAAGACCCTAGCCAAAGGGAATTGTGGATGATGTCTCCATCAAATCCCCTAGGCTGTGAAGAGCTCGACTCCGTCGAGTAGGGGTCCATCCGGCTGTGGTACTGCTCGAGGAGGTCCGGATCCAACCACTGGAGATCCTCCCGACTCTCCCAAGAATCCTCCGAAGGACGCCGATCCTTACACCTGACGAGATAGCGCTCATATACCTTGCTCCGAGTGGTAGTGACTTGTACATCCAATATTTGTTCAATTTGTTCACGCTGGGCTCTTTTGGTTGGTGGCCTCTCCTCACGGGTGGGTGCTCTCTCAATGGAAGAAGTAGGCTCAATCTCCTCACTAGGTACCACCGTGGGTCCCTTATATGGCACTAGGTCAGCGACATTGAATGTGAGACTTATTCCATACTCCTCAGGGAGATCTAACTCGTAGGCATTTGCACCAATGCGCCTCAAGACCTGGAAGGGACCAGCCCCACGTGGCCTCAGTTTAAAGTTGGCTCCCGGGGAGAGCCTCTCCGTCCTTACCATCACAAAGTCACCCACATGGAATTCTTGGTGACGCCGATGAGAGTCGGCCAACCTTTTATAAGCCTCATTCTTTTTGCTGATGTGCTTGCGAATTTCTTCATGCAATTCTCTAATATGTTGTGCAAAAGACTCAGCTGAAATGGACACTCTAGCATGCTGGGGAAGGGGAATGAGATCGGAAGGCTTTCTTGGTTTGTATCCATGCACGGCTTCAAATGGACTCATCCCTATGGACTTATTGATGGAGTTGTTATATGCAAATTCAGCCTGGGGTAAGATGAGATCCCAATTTTCGGGGCGATCCTCAACAAGACACCTAAGAAGGTTCCCTAGACTCCGATTGACAACTTCGGTTTGGCCATCTGTTTGGGGGTGGTAGGCAGTGGAGAATTTGAGGAGGGTACCCATCATGTGCCAAAGAGTTTTCCAAAAGTAGCTAGTGAATTTGACATCCCTATCGGAGACTATGGTCTTAGGTAGCCCGTGGAGACGGACAACCTCATCAAAGAACAATCGGGCCACATGGGAGGTATCGGAGATTTTGGAGCATAGGATGAAATGGGCCATTTTGAAAAATCTATCAACCACCACATAAATGGAGTCATGCCTTCTTTGAGTCTTGGGTAATCCTAGCACAAAGTCCATGCTTAAGTCTTGCCATGGTCGGTCGGGGATGGGGAGTGGGGTATATAGGCCGGTGTTTTGTTTCAGTTGTTTGGCCGAGGCACATGTTCGACATTGACCCACAACCTTGCCTACATCTCTCTTGAGACTAGGCCAATAAAACTGACCCTCAACTAGGGCAATGGTTTTGTGGACTCCAAAATGACCAGCTAACCCTCCCGCATGTAATTCCCAAACCAAGAAATCTCGGAGTGAGGTCCGTGGAATGCAAAGCTTGGGTCCCTTGAAGAGGAACCCATCCTTTAAGACAAATCCCTCATGTTCCTTGCTAGAAGGGGTGGTCAATGTGGTATAGATGTGCCCAAAGTCGGGGCAGCTAGGGTACTCATCCTTGATCCTATCAAATCTAATCACTTCCACTTGGATAGTGGATAGCAAGGAAACTTTCCTACTAAGGGCATCCGCCGCTCGATTCTCACTCCCGGCCTTGTGTTTGATGACAAAAGTGTAGGATTGGATGAACTCAACCCATCGGGCATGTCGAGCATTTAGCTTTTGTTGGGAGTTGAGGTATTTGAGGGCCTCATGGTCAGAAAAGATGACAAACTCGTTGGACAACAAGTAGTGCCTCCAATGTCGGAGGGACTGAACCAGGACATAGAACTCCTTGTCATAAGTGGAGTATCTTGTCCTAGCATCACAAAGCTTCTCACTAAAGAAGGCTACCGGGTGTCCCTCTTGACTAAGAGTCCCTCCTATCCCTATCCCGGATGCATCACATGTGACTTCAAAGACTTTAGAGAAATCGGGAAGGCATAAGAATGGGGCTTGGGTCAACTTCTCCTTAAGTTCTTGGAAGGCTTTAGAGGCTGATTTGGTCCATACAAAAGTCCCCTTCTTGAGACAATCGGTGATTGGGCCAGTGATAGTGCTAAATCCACGAATAAACCTCCTATAGAATGTTGCCAATCCATAGAAACTTCGGACCTCATGAAGGGTGTGGGGTTCCGGCCAATCAATAATATCTTGGACCTTGTCGGGGTCCATGGAGACGCCTTTGGTGGACACCACAAATCCTAGGAAGGTGAGGGAGGTGGTCATGAAGTGGCACTTTCTTAAGTTGGCAAATAGACTCTCTTGTCGAAGGATGGTACAAACTTGCCTAAGGTGGTCAAGGTGGGCCTCTTGGGATTGACTATAGATGATGATATCATCAAAGTAGACCACTAGAAAGATCCCAATAAATGGCCTAAGGACTTCCGTCATAAGACGCATGAAAGTACTTGGGGCATTTGAAAGCCCAAAAGGCATGACTAACCATTCAAAGAGACCATCTTTGGTTTTGAAAGCCGTTTTTCACTCATCCCCGGGCCTTATCCTAACTTGGTGATAGCCACTCTTAAGGTCAATTTTGGAGAAAATGGTGGCTCCGGCTAACATATCAAGCATGTCATCAAGCCTAGGGATGGGAAACCTATACTTGACGGTGATTTTGTTAATGGCCCGGCTATCCACACACATTCTCCATGACCCATCCTTCTTAGGAGTGAGAAGGGCCGGTACGGCACATGGGCTTTTGCTAATGCGAATGAAGCCCTTCCTAATGAGATCCTCTATTTGCCTCCGAAGTTCAGCATGTTCCGTGGGATTGAGGAGATAATGAGGAAGGTTTGGGAGAGTGGCCCCCGGGACTAGATCAATCGCATGTTGCACATCCCGCATGAGAGGGAGTTGGTCCGGGAGCTCCGTTGAGAACACATCATGGAATTCTTCTAGGAGTTGTTGGATTCCTATGGGATGTGGATTGGTGGAAGTGGGTTCTCCTAGGCAAATGACCACCGCACATAGTGGTGCTCCTTGAACTATCTCCTCTTCAAGTTCTTTCCTAGTGATGAGATGAAGACCCTTGGCCAACCCCGAGGTCCCACTTTGTTTGGGAGTTTGGGTGAGGGATGGGGTTGGAGGGGTGGAGTTCCCCGAGACTTGGATGGTGGTGGGGTGTTGTTCTTGAGTGGGAGTGTCCTTCTTGGTCATGGGACGAGGTGGGGAGGGGTTAAGACGGATAGTCTTACCCTCATGTTCAAAGGTGCATTTGTTGCTCCTACCCAAGATGGTGGCATCTACATCATAAAGCCAAGGTCTTCCTAGTAGGATGCTACCTACTTCCATGGGTATGATGTCACACCATATTTGACCATGGTATGAAGAGAAGGTGAGGGGCACAATACATTGAGTGTCGACCGGGATGGAGTTGTTGTTGATCCATGAGACCCGATAAGGATTTGGGTGGGGAGTGATAGTAAGCCCAAGAAGCTTAACGGTATCGGGGGATACGGCATTGACACAACTCCCACTATCCAATATCACTTTTCTTACATGGCTCCCTATCTTGACAAAGGTGTGAAAGATTGAAGTTCGGCGTCAATCCTCTTCTTGGGGTTTGGTGAGGGTGCACCTAATCACTCCTAGATGGGAGTTGGTAGATGGAGTGGTGTGATCTAGACCCGACTCAAGGTATTGGGTCTCATACTCTTCTTCCTAATCTAAGGAGGCTTCATGATCATCAACAACACTCTCAAGTTCCTTTTGGGGTGGGGGAGCTTCTTCCTCAATAAGCAAGCTAGATAATCCCTTGGATGGACATTGCCCCGCAAAGTGGCCAAACCCTTGACACCTAAAGCATTGTTGACGCCCGCTACCCGAAGTAGTTCCTACATTTGGGCCTTTGGGAATGTCTTCCCTCCGTGGGAGGGGGTGACTAGGGGTGGGTTTGTTTGGAGTGATGGTGGGAGGAGGGTTGTAAGGCCTTAATGGGATATTCCCACTTGGATTATGGGCTTTTATGGGAGTGGCCGGAATGGGCCGTGGTCCCATATTTTTGGGATCGACCGGTCGGGGAGTAGCAAATCGAGGGATCTTAGAGAATTTTTCTACATCCCTAGCTATTTGATAAGCTATCTCAAGGTTATCAACATCTTGCATGAAAAGCTCTCTTTTGATGTGACTTTGAAGCCCATTCCTAAAGCGAGACAAGGTAACAGCCGGGTCCTCATGAACTCCACACTTCAAAAGATAGGAGTC
Organism: Amorphophallus konjac; assembly: GCA_022559845.1. NCBI lineage: Eukaryota > Viridiplantae > Streptophyta > Magnoliopsida > Alismatales > Araceae > Amorphophallus > Amorphophallus konjac. The sequence continues at coordinate 106,863,199 of CM040127.1, forward strand.
AAACTTCTCAATGTATTCAACCACGGTCTTCCCTTTTTGGGTGAGGCTTTGCCATTCATCTAAGAGCATTTGACGGTAGGATTGGGGAAGGTATTTGTTCCTAAGTTGGTTCTTCATACCCTCCCAAGTATCAATAGGCTCTCCCCACCTAATCCTTCTTAGACCCTCTTGGTTTAACCAATAAGTTTTGGCTAATTTGATGAGATGCATTTTGGCCAACCTTACCCTCCTTTGGTCGGACATAGGATAGCATTCAAAGTATTGGTCCATGGCGGTTTCCCACTCTAAGTAGACACTTGGTTCATGGGAACCATCAAAGTTTGGGGCCTCTACTTTAATCATCCTTAAGAGAGGGTCATCCGGGTCGTCCCGTGGACGCCTTTCATGAATTGGATGGTGTCGGGGTCTCTCATGGTCATGATAAGGGTCATGGTCTAAGTCCTCCCTATAAATTTTAGCATGTGGATGATAGGCTCTTGGTCCATGGTTCCTAGGATGGAACTCATCCCTATGAGGCTCAATATGTGGAGGGTGGACTCTTGGGTCATTGTTCCTTGGGTGGAACTCATTCCTATGTAACTCACCATGTGGTGGATGAACTCTTGGCTCATTATTCCTTGGATGAGGGTCTTCCGTAGGAGGCTCAACATGTGGAAGGTGGACTCTAGGCTCATTGTTCATTGGGTGGAACTCATGCTCTTCAAGCCGAGCAATTCGAGTGGTAAGGGACTCAAGTTGGGCAAGAATGTTGGTAAGGGCAGCATCTACCCTATTCATTTGACCTTGAGGTTCCTCCCTAGGAGCACCTTGATTGGGTTGAGGATGGGGATCCATGGGTGGATTTGAAGATGAAGGATCGGGTCGGTAACTAGCACCACTACGGGTGGACATGCAAGACATGGGGCCAAAGATGTTGGACACACAATGCAATGGTCCTAGGACTTAGACTTGATAGAGACAAGTCAAAGACTTGCTCTGATACCAATTGATGTGACACAACCTCGGACCTAATGCAAGCAAGCACAATCACATTCAAATGGGCCGAATTGGGCCACCGCTCTATCGACACTCACCCAAGCTCGGGGTAACTTGGCAATGCCAAGGTGAGGTTGAGGGGTTGGGCCCTTGCTGGTAGAGGGCCAACAAGGCCAAGATGGGATTCCCAATGGGTATGGATGCCCAATTCAAGGGGACCGACAAAGTGCCAAAGGCACCGATTGCACTTTTCCCACGGTGATCACTCAAGGCAATGGGGCTTGAGGATCGAGCTCTCACTCGCATAACCAGCGGAACTAGAACTTATATTGAAAGACAAGCACTAAATGGAGCGAAGGTTTGAGCACTTACTCGACCGGTTTGAAGAAACCGGTCCCGGTCGGAGACGAGGGCGAGCGGGGAGGCGGGTGGATCCCCACATGCCGCGCCGGGGTAGCTTGACCTGCTCAAACAAGTTACAACACTACACCTCTCACAGGAGGGGGATCTTGGGATGGGGGTTAATGGATATTACAACCAAAATTACCTCCACACAGGGAGGGGCCTTCAGCCGGCCAAGCGGGGAGGGAAAACTATGATTAAAAGCATGGAACGATGAAGTCACCGGTTCTGCCTGCTCTCTCCGAATAGGGATAGGTAGACGGTGTTGCTGCTGTAGACCTCGCTCAGGAATTTCGCTGATGATGAGACTGGTGGGGAAATCTTCGTAGCTGGGAAGGGAATGCCTCAGAATTTCTTCAATTTCTTCTGGAGCCGCTGCTGACCAGGATGGAGGTTTGAACAGAGCTTTAGATTCTCGGACCTGCAGTTGCAGACTTCTAACAGCAGATTGTAGAGAAAGCCCCGGCAGCTCCTGACCTCGGAATCAAGCGCCGTCGGAGTTGTTGGAATCGTGGATGAGTCCTGTTCACAGAAAAAGAGACGGGGATGCTAAAAAATGCCGGAGAAGACCTGGAGGATCTGAACAAGGATGACTGGTCGGTGTAGACTGTGGGGAAGCCGATCCGTACAGCATAGGGAGATAATTGATAACTTCTGCTACTGGATGCCGAACAGAGTTCTGCTTCTTGATTCTGAAAGTTGACAGGGCGATGAAGAACTTTGTGAAAGAGCTTTTGAACTGATTCTTACAGGGTGAGTCGTGGCAGAGCTTCTACTCAGGTTTAGGGCTTCAGCAGAGGCAGTTCTGAGCAGTCGTGGAGAACAAAGCTCCTGGGCAGCACACAGCTCGGATGAAGACGAAACCACTTCTGTTATGAAGAAGACAGGGAGACGCTTCTGTGGATGCCTCTTGTGCCTTCAAACTCGTTCGGAGGAAGTCGTGGTGGCCGCTGTAAGTTGCTGGTTCACCTGCAACTTCTGGACAGTGAACTGCAACTTGAATAGAGCTTCCAAAGACCTCCAAGAAGAAGGGGAAGCAATAACTCTAGGGTGAAGGGGAGGTAGGGATGGTGGAGGGAGTATGTGGGAGGGTTGGAAGGGTTCTAATGGTATGAGGAAGATGGTGGAAGGGAGGCTAGGGCGCAGGTTTCAGCAAGGATGAGTGATGGTGGGGATGCAAATGGGTGAAAGGGAGTGGGGGGCAAGGGGCGAACTAGCCCTATGGGGGAGGAGAGAGCGGCGGCCAAGACATGGAGGGAAAGGGATTTCAAATTTGAAATGGCCTTGGAAGTTGAGGGATTGTGTGGGGAAGGGAATGATTGTGTTGGAATGGGGAAGATTATGTTGGAATGGGAGAGATTCTATCTTGGGACTATGGGGGTGGAGTAATGGCAGCTATGGGAAGTGGAGGGCCTTTAATGGGGTAGGTAGGGGTTGGAAGTTGAGAGGGAGGAGGAGGAGAGAGAGAAAGGGGCGAACCCCATAGTGGAGGAGAGAGAGAGAGAGATAGAGAGAGAGGTGGGGTGGGGTATCACTCCCCTAGGGCTTCTAACCCAACTATAGGATTCACTCCACTAGAAATTGATTTGAATACTCAAATGGAAACCTTTTGTATTGAATCATTCATTACCTCCAAATGAAGGAAATGGGGCCCTATATAGAGGAAACCCACATTTTACAATAAGTCCCTGACAAAAGACTCAATAGCAAATAACCGAAGGGGTAGGGGGGCTCATGGGCCAAGCCCGAAGAATTGGGCCCAATAGCACATTACACAATCTAATGACACTCAATACTTAGGAAAATAAATGCAAGACCTAGGGACATGACTAAAATAAACTGAAAATTACATCAAATGACTCAAGTAAATAGCATAAAAAGGATAAGTGGGCCTTTATAGAGAGAGGCCCGAACTCAAACGATGCCGGAGTGTGAAAAAGACCCTAGCCAAAGGGAATTGTGGATGATGTCTCCATCACCTGAAATGGCTGCCATTGTCAGAAATGGTTCGGCTGGGAACCCTAAACCGGAATATTATATTCTGACGGAAGAACCAGGAGACCAACTCCCCCATTACTTCTTTTAATGCCTCCGCCTTTGCCCATCTGGAGAAGTAGTCTATGGCTGCCAAGATGTACTTGCATCTAGAGGAGGATGGTGGTAGAGGACCTACCACATCTGTGCCCCATTGAGCAAATGGCCAACTTGGGATGGTAGGATGTAGCGGTGCCGGAGGCCTCCTCGAGATGTTAGCATGCTCCTGGCATTTCTGACAAGTCTTGGCAAACTTGCAGCAGTCATCAAACATGGTGGACCAGTAATAGCCCAGCTTCTTTATCTCGATTTTCATTTTCGGACCGGCCTGATGTGCTCCAGCTGACCCATCATGCACCTCATGCTTGACTTGCATGGCTTCGTCAATGGACAAGCAACGCAGCTGGATTTTATTTCTAGCATTCGCCATTATTCGGAACAACGTTCCATTTCTCATTTCATAAGAATCTTTGGTTCTTATTAATTTCATTCTCTGTTCTTTTTCTTTCAGCAACTGCTAGTGTTGAAACCATTGTAGCAGATGCTCCCGCCAATCAGGTTGTCAAGCTTCTTCTACAGCCATTACTTTATTTTCTTCTCCCGTAACTGCAATATCCATCACTCGACACCTGTCGCCTATTGATGACAATTACATTCAGGCTCTCATCCGACGGGACTACCAGGGAACTGGCTAGCTTTGTGAGGGCGTCTGCCTGAGCATTCTATCCTCGGTTGATGTGCTTTATCTGGATGAAATAGAACTTTGCCATCAGACCTAGGGCCAACTGGTGATAGGGGAGGAGTTTTGGCTTTCGGACATCAAACTCCCCTTCCACTTGTTTAACAATTAGCATGGAATCCCCATAGAGTTCTAGCATTTGAATCCCCATGGATAAGGCAATTTGCAGTCCAATAATCAAAGCCTTGTATTCTGCCTCATTGTTTGTGCAAGGCTTGTTGATTGAACAGGAGGTGTGCACGACCTCCCCCCTGGGGATTTCATGACTACGCCTGTGCCGGCTCTAATTCGGCTGGGCCCACTGGCCGTGGTGTCAATTCTAGAAGCACCATCAAAATATAGTTTCCACAATGTGGATTGCGCCTGGTTTGCTTCTAGTGTTTTATCTTCGTGCAGTTCAGCCTGCAATAGAGAATCTTCAGGTATTGGGTGTGCAGCAAAGAAATCTGTAATGGCTTGTCCCTTGACGGCTTTCTGCGGCACATAGGAGATATAGAACTCCATAAGTACGACCACCCATTTCCCCAGATGGACTTTTAGTGCTAGCTGAGATAATATATACTTCAATGGATCTGCCTTGGAGACCAACTTAATTTCATGCGACAACATGTAGTGTCGGAGCTTCTTGACCGTAAAGACCAGTGCCAGGCAATTCTTCTCAATGTAAGAATATTTTTCTTCGGTCCTCACCAATCTTCTGCTGCGATAGTAGAGGGCCTGCTCTTTTCCTTCATCATTATTTTGGGCCAACATCGCCCCTAGAGAACGATGCGTGGTTGCTATGTACAAGATCAGTGGCCGCCCTTTTACTGGTGCGCCGAGCACAGGAGGGGTCTTAAGGTATTCCTTCAGCTTCTCAAATGCCGCTTGACATTATTCATCCCAATAAAACAAGACATCCTTCATCATCAACTTGTGAAAAGGGTGACATCTTCCGGACAAATTCGATATGAATCGTTGGATATAGGCTAGTCGGCCTTAGAGAGACCATAGCTCGGAGAGGTTCCTTGGCGGAGGCAACACCTGAATGGCTTTAATTTTTGCAGGGTCTATTTCAATCCCCCGATGTCTTACAATAAAACCCAGAAACTTGCCGCTGGAGACTCCAAAGGCGCATTTCAGCGGGTTCATCTTCAGCTCATACTGCCTGAGTCGTTGGAATATTGTTCGGAGATCTTACAGGTGATCCTCTCTTCTTCTGGTCTTAACCACCAAATCATCAATGTAGCACTCGACTGTGTGGTAGAGCAATTCATCAAAAATTCTGGTCATCGCCCGTTGGTAGGTGGCGCCAGCATTCTTTTGCCTGAAAGGCATCCTTTTGTAATGGTAGATACCTTTGGGGGTACGGAAAGCAGTATGAACGTGGTCATGTTCCGCGATCCATATCTGGTTGTAGCCGGCTGAACCATCCATAAAGGAAAGGGCCTCATGGCCAATCGTAGCATCTATCATGACTTCTATTATCGGCAGTGGGAAGTCATCTTTCGGGTAAGCTTTATTTAGATCATGGAAATCCACACATATCTGGATCTCACCATTCTTCTTTTTGATGGGCACTATGTTGGCCAGCCATGTAGTGTATTTGTTCTCTTCGACGAAGCCCACCTCAATAAGCTTGTCAACTTCTTTACATATTTGAGTGATGAGCTACGGCCTCATGCGCCATGGTGACTGCTTCATTGGATCCACGTCGGGGCTAATTGCCAGTTCATGTTGAGCAACTGCGGGGCTAAGCCCGGGCATTTCTTTATAACTCCAGGCGAAACAATCCCAGAATTCTTGCAGCAATTGAACATATAGCTCCCGCTCGACTAAGGAGAGCTGAACGCTAAGGAAGATAGGTCTGGGGTCCTCTTCACTCCCCAGGTTGACTTCTACCAATTCATCGACCGTGGCCTGCCCCCCGTCCTCAATTTCCAGAGGTGCGGGTTCAAGGTCAATTAAATCTAGGACATCATTAATGTCGTCGAGTTCAAGGACTTCGGTAGTATCATCATTTTGCCCTCCGACCCCTCCAAGGGTTTGTAGTTCTGGGGATAGCCAGAGCATAAATTGTCCCGGTATCGGGTTCTTTCCAGCTCCCTCTCTGTGAGATTCACTAGCTACTTTGATATGAGTTAGCTCTTTCATCGCTAGATTAGGGAGACGGCTCTCCAACTCCACCGAAAGTGGGGACCGCTCGATTTTCGCTTCAGCTTGCACTACCATATCTTTGCGAGAGGCGTCTAGTTCCTTCTTGGTGACGTCCTCATCGGCAAATATTGTTTGACATGTTGCATCGGCCCCTGCACCGGTCGACTGAGAATGAGTTGCTGTGGCGATAGTGAAGGGACTGCAGGAGGAATTGTACACCTCTTCTTCAGCCTCTTCAGCTTCGCTATTATTAGTTGTATCAAATTTAGCTTAGAGAGTTATCTCTTCACCTCTGAGTTGCTCCTAACATTTGCAGAGGGTGGTAACTTCCAAATTTTGGTCCGCTTGTTGGAACATATGAGCTTGTTCCTTTTCTATCGGGCTTTCATCATAAGTTGCCCCCAGAGGCGCTTCTTCCGTTGACGAGAGGATAGAGATGGTGTCCACCTCATATCATCCGCTGTAATAATATTCTTCTAGAGAGAATCCCAGCCCTGGATGCTGAGATACGCGTCTGACCTCCTTGTCAATGCTGGCAGGGTATCGGAGCTTTTGGAAGGCCTCAGTCGTCTTTCGAGATTGGCCCGCATGAATATGCTATTTTACGAACATTCTAGCCATCTTGTCCGAGGTAAAAGGCAACCTCTGAACAGCCACTGCAGCGCTCTCCATGTCTTTAGGGAGGCAACAATCAGCATCTTCTCGCGTCGCGTGCTCTTCTACAACATAGAACAAGCTGATGGGGCCTTCATCATGGGCCATTCTAAGGTTCTAAGAGGCTTGACCGTGGGGTGGTCAAGACGGGCTATCGGCCTGAAGAGACCCTCCGGCACTTTGATATGATCATGTCAATCTTCCATTTTAGGTTCATTCACCCGTGGGAAAATAGCAGGAGATGTGGGCAGGTGGTGGTTATATGGTATACCCCTCGGGGGTTCACATAGCTAGGCGGCGGTGGCGGGAACCAATCGTCCCCAGAATCCTTCTTTACTACCTTCACCGAGACCTTTGCCTTAGGAATTTTCTGCGACTGTTCTATGTAGAATGGCGCATCCAACATGTGACATTCAAATACTTCAAATGGGTGGAGGTTGGTAAATATCCTTTCCTCTCGTCCTTCATGATTATATTTGATACATTGGTGGAGAGTTGAAGGTACCACCATATTTTCATGCAGCCAAGGATGGCCAAGCAGCGCCTTGTATGTGGTATTTGAATTTATTACATGGAACTGGACCTTCGTAGTGAAGTCTGCCGTGGCAAGAGTGAATTCTGGCATGCCGAGCGGGACTTCAGACTTCTGATTGAAGCCCGTGATGCACATATCCCCGACCTTGTCTAGGTGAACATTAAAGCAATATTTTTGAAATATCTTGTAGGGGAGCATATTGATAGCTGCCCCCGGGTCTACCAGAATCTGGCTTACGGCTGGTCGTTCAATTGCCCCCTCATGTATAGGGGTCTGTTGTGCTCAGTAGTTGGCAGCAGCATGTCCTCCTTAGTGAATGTGATATTTGTCAAAGGCAATGCCTAGGCCAAACAGCTCTCGTACTGGGTAGGCATCTGCAGAGCAGTGATAATCGCCTCTCAGGTCTCTTCACTTAGGGATAGGATTTCCCAGATAGTGAATCGAGCAGGAAGCATTTTCAAAAGTTTCATGATTCTACTGCCTGTTCAGACATTTGACAGCTTCATTTCCTCTGCCCATTTCAGTCTGGAAGAGCCTTGCACGGTGGCCCCTGATGGGCCTACTTCATCATCCTCTGGTTCTGAGTCCTCTTGTGGCTCAGCAGCTTCACCTGACTGTTTGTTTGCAACTATCTCTGCTTTGGCTTTATCTCCCTTTGTCTTGCTGGACAACTGTTGAGGTCGTGGGGGTAGGTTCCCAGTTGCGGGGTTGGCTTCACGGCAGGGCTGCTTGCCCTAGGACTTGTTGAGAAATTCTAGAAAGGAGGGAGTGTTGCTACTGCCCCCAGCCTAGTCGTATAGTCCTGATGGAGGAGGGATTTGGACTCCCTTAACCTCTGGTGCAGGTATCTTGTACGGCTGCTCACCCCTGAAGATGAAATTATGATTGGCGGGCAGCGGGCGCCCCCATCTTCGACCTGAGCGGGTCTCATGTGTTGACTGAGAGGTCTCAGCGTGATTAGCCTTGGCGGCGGGGGTATAACATATGTCTTCATCTCCATCCTCATCCCCGGGCAGGGTGAAGAGGGCAGACAACGTGTTACAGGATAACATTATTTCCTTCTTGGCCTTTCGACCCCTTCTTTTCTTCTTCTTTTTCTTTTCAGTAGGCGCCTGCCCCCAGAACATGCTTTCATCCTCTTTAGGGACTTCTTTGGACTCTTCTTGTTGCTGCAAGGAGAGTTGCTCCAGTTCTTCCCACATGACATGATTCTTCACCAGTAGTGGTTGTAATGCGGGCTGTTCATATTCTTCTAGCCCATTTATATAGGCCTGTAGCCGTTGAAGCTCTCGACCGACCTTTTTAGGCTGGGGCAACAGGCTCGACTTCTTCCAGTTGTAGACAAGAATTTTAACCCTCACAGGTTGCTCAACCAAGACCAGAGCTGGGGATGGCGGGGTTAGTCGGGGTGTAACGCCTCGAATTTGTACCCCTTTAGCTAACTGGGGTAAAGGCTTCTTCTTGTTTCTTGTAGAGACCTGCTGCCATCCCTGTTGGTCTTTTAGAGGTGTGAGAAAACACGCCTCGTATGTATGCTTCGTACTGACCTCCACCATTTCTTCAGGTAATGCCCGGTACAGTGATATCATATTAATAGCCGTCCGCTTCAGCTGGACTTCATGTGGCTGCGGGGGATCAACCTTGTACTCCCCCATATCTATCTTTCCCTTCCTTATCAGACCTTCTATAATGTCTTTAAAGACATAGCAATTTTCAATTGGATGCCCCAGCATTCGGTGGTAAGGACAGAACCTGGCACTGTCTTGTTTCTTCAGATCTTCTTCCCTTTTGGGCTTAGGCAGAGTAATTATGTCATACTGGGTAACCCAGTCAAACAACACCTTAGTCTTTTCCTTGGGAAAAGAGTAAGCCTTCTTCATCTTGTCACTTAGTGAGGGGCCCTCTTTCTTATCATCTGCCTTATCCAGTGGAGGTGCAGTGACCTCTTTAGCTTTATCCCTTTGCTTTTCAAAGGCCTTGAAGTCGATGGTGTTGGCTTCTTTGGGTGCCGAGCGTCACTCGACTGCTTTTGCTTTTGGTATCGAAGTGCCAGATGTGGCAGTTGAATGTTTCGCCAAGAAGGCTTCAATCTCGGCTACTATATTATTAAGACGGTCAAATGACCTAATCTCCATTCCAATCATCCTTTCTAGCACCTCTCTACGGAGGTTTTTCTTACATATCTGTACAACGTCCTCCTGGTGCGGGGTCCGCTTGTACCTCATTCCGAGGTTCCTCCACCTTTGTATGTAATCAAGAGCCGTCTCATCCGGCCTTTGACAGGTAGCATAGAGTTCGGCTATAGTAACTTCTCTTTCGGTCACATGGAACCTTTCTCGAAATCTCTTCTGCATATCTGGCCAGTCGCTGATCGACCCAGTCGACAAGCTTGAATACCATTCAAATGCGAGCCCCGTTAAAGATGACCCGAAAAATTTTAGTAGATATGACTCGTTAGAGCCCAGATCTCCCATGACGGTCATGTAATAGGCTGTGTGCTCCTTGGGAGACCCCTGCCCATTGAACTTTTCAAACTTCGGCGGCTTGCTGACTCCCGGGGGCAGCCGCTTGGCAGCATGGTGTGGTGGGTAAGGCACCCGGTAGGCATCAAAATCTTTGTACTTACCTTCGCCCCGCTCAGCCAATTTCATTTCTATCATCTTTTCGACCATAAGTCGGTTTACTGTTGCACGATCTGCTGGCTCCGGATAGAAGTGGGCCGGCTGCCGATATGGCGTGTTGAGTACAGTTGCCTACGGGAGCGGGCGCAACAAAGGTGCCTGATGTAGCTGAGGCAATATTGGCGGTACCAATGGCTGAGGAGGCCTTTGGAACGGAGCAACTTGGCTATGCTCAGCTGGTTAAGGTAGAGCATATAGAGGTGGGAAATCACGGGGATGAACCCCTCCCTGTGAAGATTTTGGTAGTCCTTCTGGCAGCTTGGAAGTGGATGTTTGTTCATTTTTATCTTGTAATTGCTTCTTGAGGAGTTCAATTTCTTGTTGATATTTCCGCAGCAACATCAATACAGACGGGTCCATGGTCACCGTGCTTAGAGTGCCTTCTGTTGCTTCTCCCGCAACTCCCTCAAGCAAGGCATTCAACAAGACTTCGTCTTCCTCGGTGGTCACCATATTAATAGCAAGGGTGGCAGTTACTTCGGAAACCTCCCGGTCTTCTTCCATCATCTGTAGTCTTTCTCTAGCAGCTGTGACCATCCTGGTATCTACCCCAGGCCGATTGGATAGACGAGCTAACTCATGCGGTTCGTCTGGCAAACGGTCACATCTTCTGGCCACTCCGGCCATATTGCAGGTGACAATATTCAAACTTCTCCTATATCTGGAGACACTTCTCTTCACCCGGCTTGGGTAGGCCAGTCTTTCGAAGACTGACGGTCTCCTTGTCCTTCCCCCTAGCCGTGGTGGGGTTTCTGTAGCATCATAGTATTGCTGGAACTGATCTTCATGTCCATTATCATCCACGGACGAGGCTTGTAGATTTTCTTCTTCCCCAATCTCCATTGGTGGGTACTCCTCTTCTTCGGCCAGAGCTGCTTGGCGCAGGCGCTATTGGCCTAGCGAGGGGTTACCCAAGCCCTTGAAATACCCTCTGACCATATCGGTCATTTCTTCTTGATCTCGCCCCCCGTGGGGAATGGGAGATAGCATGTGGTCTCGCCCTTGAGGCAGATATGCCAATCAGGCTCTCTCCGATGGCTGATGGAACCTTACCCTCACAAGCATGATGTCAGCCTGCCTAGCGCAGGCACGGGAGACTTCACGGTACGGAAGCTCCGCGACCACATACTCCTCTTCTTCTGGGGCCACACCCCTTTCATTTCTCCTCCTCCCGATCTCCCTCGATCTGGGCTTGTAGGGCCTGATGGACATGTCTTCTTTCCTAGGTTGGACCCTCTTGGGGACCCACAATTGTTTAAATTTCCTTGGCTGTGTGGCGAGCTCTCTCCGGCTTTGGCAACCTTTTTCTTCCTTCTCTGCCCCTCTTCTGGACAGGGCCTGAAAGGAGTTGTGAATAGGTACAACAGGGACCACCCAGTCGGGGATGGCCTGGGCATCACGTCCGTCGAGGAAGAGGCGGACACCTCCAATGAGAATAGACTTCTAGGACGTCAAGAGGCGCCCAATGATAGTAGTAGTAGTTCTCTTCCAAAGACTCCTCTGCTGACTACCTTCGGACTTCCTATAGCGAATGGGGCAAGATCCGTTGGTGGCGTGATGGACCATGCATCTAACTTCTCTCGTCGGCCTCTTCGGTGGGCTTTCACAGTGCAGGGCCTCGGGGACTTTGATTTCTTCAGCCCTCTTGACCTTCGTTGGCTCGGGAGACTTGACTCCCAATAATTTAGTAAAGGCTAGCCCCAAAAAGTTGGGGAGGCCGACAGCGGGCGGGAAGGACCCAAACATAGTGGGCACCGCCAGGTACCCATGGTTGACATGGTTGTTGACGACATCCGAACCGAACACGAGTGCAGCTAGTCCGGTCTCCATTCTTGCTCTCCTACAATCACAGAAACAGGCAAACGATCAGTATTCTTGGGGGAAGCCCCAAGTGGCTTCCTATCTTGGCAAAGGGATGAAGGGAGACTCGGTCCCACCGGGCGTGCCACTTTGGTGACACATTTATTTGATTCAAAAAGCGTTAGGCGTGTCAGTCACGTGTGTGACAAAATTTATCGTGCACTCGATCTGACTTGGTCAGTCGATTGTAAAGTTCGGGTCGGGACCGGAAGTCCGCTATACCATAAAGGCTATAGCGTTAATTACATAAGAAAAAAAACCCTTGATTAATTACCAAGATAAGCGCCATTTGGGGCCAAATGATAACGACGTATAGGGAGTGACAAGAACACGGAGCTACGCAGGCCCCTACGCTTTCTTTTATTCATGCAAGAAGAATTAAGATTTATTACGTTCGTGCTTCGGTACGAGGCGGGGAACTTAGGTCCGAAGACCACCATCACGCATAGCGACACTTCCAGCCTGGTGGGACCCGACCTTCTGTTAGACGCCATTTTATATACCAAAGTTTGACCAAACACACAAGTGAGCATTATGACCCTAACATGGGTGATTAGGAAGAGTTATTTACCAGGAGCATGGAAAGCACATGATATCTGTATGTTCATATGGACATATATATATATATATATATATATATATACATATAATGCATTTGGCTACTTATTCAGGAGTATTTAGCAAGAGAAGCACGTAGATGGACCGAGCCGAAGGCAGGCGCTACAAGGGTCGGTGTAGTGGCAACAAAGGTCGGTGCAGGGTAGGGGTCAATGGTGCGTCGGTGCAAACGAAGAGGAAGGTCGGTGCAATGGTGGCATCGAGGCAATTGTGAAAAGGGGAGATGATGCATCGATGCAATGGCGAGGGGGAATGAGGATGCATCGGTGTGAACGAAGGTGATGGTCGGTGCATACTGGAAGGAGGTTGGTGCAGGGTAGGGGTGAGGTCGATGCTACTGAAGAAGAGGGTGATGGCCAAGTCGGTGCTAGTGAAGAGAAGGTGGTGTGGGTCGATGCTAGTGGCAGAGAGGGACGCTAGCCGGGTCTGTGCTAGTGAAGAGGAGGTGTGGCATGGGTCGATGCTAGTGGTAGAGAGGGGTGAGGACTGGGTCGGTGCAGGTGGAGAGGAAGGCGATGTGCTTGGTCGGTGCTAGTGAAGGGGAAGGTGATGTGCGTCGATGTTAGTGACAGAGAGGGGTGATAGCGTCGAGGCTAGTGAAGGGGAGGGCGATATGTGGAGTTGGTGCGGTTGGACAAAAAAAGCGACGTGCGGAGTCGGTGACGGGCAAAGAAGAAGGCGATTCGGTAGTGGGTAAAGAGGAAAGTGATTCGGTGGCGTCGCCACCGAATTGAAGTTCGTGGGGGTTAATTCGATGGCAACGCCACTGAGTCACAAGGCTCCACCATTTAAGCTTCGGCAAGAAAATTTTTGCTTGTGGTTTCACATCAAATAGGGCATTTGAATGAGAATCCGTGAAGATTTAAGGACCCAAAGGCATGACTTCCCAAGTGTTAAGAGAAATTCTGCCATTATCATCTTTTATATATAAGTGTTCATCTCTCATTCACTCATCTTCTCTCCCTTTTTGTTCGTATGTGCGAGGTTCATACTCCAGCACTAGACAACCATTGATGTATAGGCCACTCCGAATACGATGCATAATCATATAAGCTAGCCCCACGATCTGTCAGCGATTAAAAGCAAATCATCGTGAAAACACAGTCAAGTCTGAGGAAATTTGGGCAGCATCTCCTCAGCATAGGGAGATGTTCAATTAGATAAGTGGCATGTCACACGGTAGACGGTGCAAAACCGTAAGTACTGAGGAGCCCAGGTGGACTACCTCAGTCCCTGAGGTCATCACGAACATAGTCTAGAGGGCCAGCCTACTAGAGACTCGTGATGATCCAGGGGTGCAATGGGCCTCTAATTGTAGCCATACAGATGGCGATTTCATTTGCTCACTCGGTGGAAAGGGCTTCCAGGGGAACATGTGACAAGACGACAGACCCCCTGGAACCCAGAGTGGCATTGGTTCAAGGAAACTGAGCAAACGAGCGAAAGGGCTATACCCCTCCCTAGTCAGGGACGATTGGAAATAATCGGAGAAAACCGTTCATCGGTTAGAAACAATTTCAGGGATATAGCATACCACTCTGCTTCACCACGAGACAAGCCCCATTCTGCGAGCGGTCATAATTGCCATAGGCCACTCATGCTCACTGCCACCAGAGATCAGACGAACAGGGGTCGAGACCTTCAGGGATAAATCATCGAACACTGAGAGGGGGTATATGGTAGTTCTAGAAGAAAGTAACAGACGACTATCATATTGACTATCAGAGTGCACTGGCGCCCTTACAACTAACAGAAACGAGTGAAACGACACTCGGCAGTCTCTTATTCATCATTCACTCAAACAAAACCCATGATCGTGGATGAAACTACACTATCGGTAAAAGAACAGCCCCTGGGGAGGGATTTAATGTTGCCCTGTTAGGGCGTGGTCAGAGACCATTTCACGGAGAGGAACGACGAACTCCACAAATCTTACTCCCTTGCTGAGCGATCATGGGATTGATGAGAGGTTTAGCCACTCGAGGAGGGGGGGGCCTCCTCACGCTCGGGGGAAAAAGATTGAGGAGCTTCAAAATCGGAATAGACAGAGAATCACAACGGTATCAAGAGCATCATAAATAGTAGATCTAAATATGAGACTTACGCTTCGTGCAACCCACTGCTATCTTTTATTCATCTACCTCTATAATCGCAGAAGAACATGGGGGAGGATACAATAATCGGGGAGTTGAAAGGGAAAATAAAAAAATAGAAAGGGAGAACTCTCGAATAGAAGATACAGAGGGAGGAAAATGGCAGAACTTAGATATCTACACCCTACCTTCTTCCTCATGACTCCTCTCTCCGATCTCCGGACTCCTTCTCTCCACTCTATTCTCTCTATCTCCCTCCCCTCTTTTCCTTCTCTAGTGCTTTGTTTCTCTCTTTGTTATCTTTTTCTTCTGATCCCCCCTTTTTCCGTGGGCTAAGGTCCCTTTATATAGGTGAATGCCACCAAAACAGGGCATCGGAACCCTAACGGGATGGGTGAGCCGCTGTCGACTCAAGACGCGCATCACGCCGCCGACTCGATCGCAGATGGGGGGGGGCACCACCTCGAGAGCCAGCATCACCGGCTCAAGTGCGAGAGTCACCACCGGCTCAAGCTCTCAGTGCTGCCGACTTAATATCAAAGCGCCACCGACTCACTTGTAAGGGTATTTCTGTAATTTCATCATTTTACTTGAAATTAACCCGGTGAGAGCTCGCTATCCGGAGTAGCTTTGGAGTTAGTGTAGTGGCCCCATAATATGTTTTGAAGTTTTGATTCGGGGCTTCCGTAGATTTTCAAGAAGTGTCGAACCCGTACCGGTTTTCCCAGGATTTGCACTAGTTTGCCCTTCGACACATCGGTTTGTGTTGCCACCTTCTCTCGGAGAGCACATGGACCTTCCTCACTAAAGTGGTAACCTTTGGGATGATTTCTGCCAGACTCGTATGCTTCCGGGGCTACTTTTGGGTCATTCCGGTGCCCTGTGTATATCTTACGGAAATCTTGGAATTTTCGCGGGTGATGCTTCTAACGCAAAATATCGATCCTCCGGGGCCGCCCTATGCTTGCCCGAGGCATTTTCATTGAATGAGCCACCGCTCTGGGGGTTCTTGCTCCTTCAGAGTCATTCATCGGTCGCTTATGGACCACTTCAGAATCCCGGGTATTCTGGTCGGGTGACTCAAGTTTTCCGCTGATATTACCTTTGGTTCCCTATTCTGAGGGGCTAGGGGCATTTCATCATCTCGGGGAGACTTTTTCATCAGGCGGGAGCCACCTATTACATTCTCATCCTGGTCGAACGGAGTATAGAGGTATATCTGGCACGATCATCTCGATGCCAGTCTCACAGGTTCTTACCATCAATAGGCCTCAAGCGAGCTATGGTGGGTGTGTAAACCCATGATGATGGAATGGTGAGTCCATGACACTTCCTATAAGGTGGCCTGAGGCTTAAGCGGTCCAAGTGGATCTATCTTTGACTTCTGGTTGACTCCTTCGGGCACATGGTTACTGCCCAATCATATTTTGTGTGTCAACAAGTTGAGATTGCATCAGACGCGATGCTTTCTGCCCGGACCAATAAAAAAATGTCTGAATAAGATTTGATTCATTTTCTCTCTACAATTCACGCAAAGCACACTTGGATAAAGCTTCTTTGATAGAATTGTTCACGCTACTATAAAAACACCTATATAGCCTTCATGATAAGACTGATTGAGCAGAAGAAGCCAAGGGACTTCGTTAGCTCTTTCCAGCAGGAAGAAGAGAAGAGAAGAGAGGAGAAAGAGAGAAAGAAAGAAGCAGAGGAAGAGTTTGAGAGAGATCTGTTCCATTTCAGAAGAAGAAGAGAAAGGACGAGTGATGTATAATGAAGCAAAGGAGAGTTTCAGAAATTATATTCAAAGTGCTTCCAGTGGAAGCTACAGCCTCTGCGTTCATCTTTTGATTTGATCGTCTTGTTGTTTCAGTTTAGCCTTCGTTTATTTTCTTTATTGTTTTCTTCATTTCCTGTTTGGTCTCAGCCTTGTTGTACTTGGTGCGCACAAGGTGTTTGCACACAGTACATCACTATGTGTGAGTTGTTCTAGGAAACCAGAACGTGGAGGTTTGTTCTTCTGGGTGCCCTATGATGTTTCATAAGAAGGGAGTTAGTTCTCCGGGGTTCCTTCTGAGAACTCAGAAGAAGAGAGGATCGGTTCCTCTGGTCACTGCATTAGGCAGTCGGTCTGATCTTGTTGGGTGCAAGATCAGGGTGTGAGGGATTTGTTTCCCTCAGGTTCAAGCTGTGTCGTCAACAGTTGTTGCAGACTGAGTCTGCATTCTTGCCTTGTGCAAGGGAAGCCTTACTCATTTGAGTAAGGGGTGGACGTAGGTCTATGGATTACAGACTGAACCACCTAAAAATCTATGAGTATGTTGTTTGATTCATGTGATTGATCCCTCTCCTCTACCTCCTATTCACAGGTTGTGTGTGTGAGCTCATTTCGATTTGAGTATTTAGATCTAGATCATTTGTCTAGCATTCGGGATGCATATTTAGTGTAACATGCCAAGTGCTTGTTATTGATTCAAATCACATCATCATAGTTGAATTGGTTTCTAAACCGTTGATTCTGTCTGAACAATCAATTGGTTGATGGGTTTATTCTTGACGGAACTGCTACGTATATTTGTGTGAGTATTGCAGATTTAATTAACTAAGCAATGTCATTGTTGCAAGTGAATCTCCAGTCTTGTTTAGATCTGATTTTTTTGTGAGCTATATTTCCATCATTGGCTGTCTGCATTTGCTGTCATTCTAGTTCATTTTGAATTGAAGTGAGTGTGGTTTTAATTTGAGCATAGTTTTTATAAGGGATCTATTCATCCCCCCTCTAGATCCCAGTTGCGCACCCAACAATTGGTATCAGAGCAGGTCTCTGATCTTGTTTCAGATTTAACAATCTACAGAAAAAAGATCTGTGTGCTTCATTACTGCTTGTTTTTTTATCATTCTGAATTTTTCTTCATGGATTCTATACCAGTGTTTGATGGATCTAGATTCTATATCTGGATAGTTAGAATGATTAAGTATGTAAATTCTATTGATCCAAACCTATGGACTATAATTACCCAAGGGCCACATGAATTGCCCAAGAGGAAGTCCAATTGGACTGACGATCAAAAATTGAAAAACCATGATAACATCAGGGCTCTGAATATGATGAAGAATGCAGTTGATACTAATGTATTTCTCTTTACTTCTACTTGTAGGTCTGCTAGAGAAATCTGGGATAGGTTGGATGTCATCTATAAAAGAGAGAATCAAAGATGTATGATGGCTGATGAGAGTGATCAAATGAGTGAAGAAAATGATGATGAAAAGGTAAGCAATCCACTCGAGAACTACTCTATAGAAGATTGGATTGATGCTTATGGTGAATTACTTGAGAAGTATGAAAATTCAAGAAAATTGAATCAAACATTGAAAAAGAGAATGCATGATGTTGTTTATTCTGATTCTGAAAACAAAGATGCAGAAACTCTGAAAACTAAGAATAATAGTCTTAGAAAAAAATTGGTAAAACTGGAAGCTGAAAACACATGTTCTAATATGTCACGTCCCGTACTCTATACCGTTGAGGTATTGTCCGCTTTGGCCTACCGGTCTCACGGTTTTGTCCCTTTCTAACAGTGATCGGCTCCAGAATGGGGGACTTCCCGAGAGGTCACCCATCCCAATACTACTTCCCATTGAGCATGCTTCACTTCGGAGTTCTTTTCAAGAACTGAGCCGATACTTCAAAAGGCACCTCGGTGATATAGAGTACAACTTAGCTATATTTGAGGGTGTTACAATCTACCCCTCTTATATAGGCGACGTCCTTGTCGCGGGGCACATATAGCACGCAATCACGCAATCAAACTCCCAGGTAGGTAGGACTCTAGAGGTGGCCCCTACTGGCTCAAGAGGTGGCTCCCACTATGTAGCACTTTGTCCCATTGCGGTTTCAAGAGATGGCTCCCATAGTGTAGCACTTTGCCCTACATGGCACTTAGTTCCCACACTTTCGGCTGGGGTCTAGCTCTGATACCATTCTGTCACGCCCCGTACTCTATACCGTCAAGGTATTGCCCGCTTTGGCCTATCGACCTCACGGTTTTGTCCCTTTCTAACAGTGATCGGCTCTAGAATGGGGGACTTCCCGGGAGGTCACCCATACTAATACTACTCTCCATTGAGCACGCTTAATTTTGGAGTTCTTTTCAAGAACTGAGCCGATACTTCAAAAGGCACCTCGGTGATATAGAGTACAACTTAACTATATTTGAAGGTGTTACATAATATTTCTGCCTGCAATGACTATTCATTTTTGAAAGAATTGAATGAATCACTTCACTCTGATCTTAAATGGCAGACAAACTTGATTGCTTCCTTAAGAGAAGAAAATGAATACCTGCTGGCCAAAACATTGGAACTTGAACAAATAGAAGAGGAATTGAAAGAAAAATTAGGTTCAATGCCCAATACTAAAAAATATGTTGAAGAAATTGGAAATATGAAGGAACAAAATGAAAAATTGAAATTGCTTAACTCTACCATGTCAGAAAGACTGCTTATGTTTGGAAAAGGAAAATCTACTCTGGATGAAGAAGAATCTAAAAAACTACAAAATGATATAGAAAGCATTAGAACTATCAATAGAATGTTGAATGAGAAGGCTACTTCTTATGAAGAAATAATATCCAGTTATGAGCTTCATATTTTAAACCTTGAAACTGAAATTTCTAATTTGAATGACTCTGCCATCATCACAATGCCTTTTATATTCTTCAGCACAAGCTCAAAGCCATTAAACCTCTGATTAAGCAGTGGAATAAAGAGCAATTTGGCAATATCTTTGTAAGGAAAGCAAAATCAGAGGAGGCTGTTCTTTTGGCAGAATCTATTTTTGATGATGACCCTAAAGAGGAAAACAGAATATCATTACAAAGTGCTCAAGCTGAATTAAGAAGATGCCTTCATCTGGAAGAAGTGTATTGGGGTCAGAAAGCTAGAGCCAACTGGTTACAGATGGGGGATCGTAACACCAAGTTTTACCATCTCCATGTAAAGCAAAGGAGATCTAGAATGACTATTCACAAGCTTAAACTTGACAGTGGTGAATGGTGTGAGGATGAATCATTGTTGAAAGTCAAAGCTGTGGAATTCTTCCAAAAGCAATTTACTTCTACAGACCATCAAATAAAGCCTAAAATTTTGGAGCATATCCCATGTGTTATTTCTGAAGAGGATAATAATGCCCTCACAATTTTTCCTGATGAAGGGGAAATCAAAGATGCTATTCATTCCCTAGCACCTGACAATGCCCCTGGACCTGATGGGTACACATGGAAGTTCTTTGTTGCCTACTGGGATATTATATCAAAAGATGTTATTCTAGCTATTCAGGGTTTTTCTAGAGGTCTGCCCTTGTCGAAAGGTACCACTTCCTCACTGATTGCAATGATTCCCAAAGTGGCTTCTCCTACCTCTTATACTGATATGAGGCCCATAAGTCTCTGTAACTTCTCATATAAAATTATATCCAGAATCATAAGTAACAGGTTGGTTGATATTCTACCACTTGTCATATCTGAAAACCAAGGTGCCTTTGTTAAAGGAAGGAATATACCTGATACCATTTCTTTAGCTTCGGAACTGATGAAAGATTTGGGTAGGAAAATCAGAGGTAACAATATCATTCTAAAACTTGATATGGCCAAAGCCTATGACAGGCTGGAATGGGATTTCTTGCTAGCTGTTATGAAAGCATTTAGATTTTCTAATATATTCTGCTCCTTGATATCTATGTTGTTAAGCAATTGCTGGTTCTCAGTTTTATACAATGGATCCCCCACTGGTTTTTTCAAATCTACCAGAGGGGTCAGACAGGGTGACCCCTTGGCCCCAGCTCTGTTTATTATTGCTGAAGAAGCTCTTAGTAGGGGCATCTCAAGCCTCTTCGACACTGGCCAGGTGCAGTTTGTTGGTCCCGGGTAGGTGAGCGGACAAGAAGGGGGGGTTGAATTATCCCCCACTTAAAACGGTAAATTAAAAACTAACTATGCGGAATTAACAATTTTGACAAGATTGAAGAGATTAACCTAGACAGTGTAAGCTAAGTTCACTTAATCTCTTCCGACTCACTCGGGCAAGTAAACACAATTGTCAAACAAGTATGACACACAGTGGAATTTAGACAATCAAGCAATGTGTGTGAACAATGTATGATTTGAAACACAATCTCCTGTGAATGAGGTAGATGATAAGGAGGCAACCACACAAGACAAACCACAGGACACGGAGGTTTTTAAGGTGGTTCGGGACCACGATGGGCTCCCTACGTCCACCCCTTACCAACTGGTCAGGCTCCACTTGCTAGATAGACTAGCACGGGGAAAACTCCCCAACACAGAGCAAGGCTCCAACACACACGGGGATAAATCCCCAACAGAGAGCAACGCTCCAACACACACACACGTGGGAATACGCCCGCACACACACACGGGGACGCACCCCAACACACACACAAACACGGAGACGGAGTCTCCAACACGATCCAACACCGGATCACAATGCACACAGACTTGTCGCAACAAATGCAGCAAACGACATACACAAACACAAGCTGCAACACCCGCAGCACCGAAATCACACGACCGTACACAGACGGTCACACACACACGAAAATTTTTATGAGTTGAGGAAATGAAAACACATACTCAAGATATGCTCAGACATAAATGAAACCCTTAAGAACAATCACAAATGGATAGGAGTGAGATGTGGAAGTTGTTCCCCCTTCTATTTCCAGGCCGAATGATGATGTTCTTTGATGCTAGATTTGGAGGTAAGCCGGATGCCGTCGATTTGAACATCAATGCATTCCTCTCTTCAATCCGCTTCACTTTCTCTTCATGCACGATCTCCAAATCCTCCTGGATGTTGATCAAATCTCCTTGGCTTGAGCTCTTCCTTATTATCTCCTCTTTCTCCACCATTTTCTCCCAAAAAAACATACACATGCAAAGTACCAAGTTCTCACCATGATCTTTGATACCTTTGCATATGGGATTGTCATTGTTTTCCAAACATTAAAATCCATGGTCAATGTGCATAAAAGCACTTTGGAAAACATAGCAGCTACAACCTTATAAGAAGATCATATAGTCTTGAACTTTTTGCACTTAGAATGAGCATGATAACCAAATTCACATGAAAATAATAGGACTCTAGCTCAAGGGTCCTATGAACACATCCATGAACATACAAGATGAAAATATGCAAGCTTATTGATTTTACACTCCATCATCAAGATTAAATAGCCCATATCAACCCAAGTAACTCATTTGCAAACAAGCCAAATGAAGACCATACCTTTTGAGATCTAATGAGCTATACATGCAACCCAATGACATCAATTCAAAATAGCTTCATGAGCCATGCATTTAGACTCCATGAAAATCTCATTCAAGCTCATTCAATACAAGATCATCTTTCAACTCATCAGTCAAGATATAAACATGTTGCTCAATGAAACACACACAAGCTGATGTAACACCACCTATGGACCTATTTTGCAAGCATTCAAGTTTGAGCAGTGGACTCACACTAGCGAGCTCACCCGTATGGCGCACACTAGAGCCCGATGGCGACTAGGCGATGTTGGAGAGGGTCCGAGGCGGGACCTTGAGGCTCCAATGGTTGGCTAGCTTGGGGAGAACCCCAAATGGGCCTAGGATGCCCAAATCATGGGCGGCCAACACACCAAGGGTGTGGGTTAAGTGGATGGTCTCACAACTCGCCCGCGGTGGTCACTCAATTTGGGTAGCAATTTAAAATCGGACACTCTCTTACCGCCGACGGAGTAACTATAGCAATACTAAGCTAAGCAAGTCCATTACAGCAATGAGAGATGTTCAGGAGCTCACCTAGCCGGCGTGAAGACGCCGACTCCGGCCGGAGACGGGGGCGAGCGGGGAGGCGAGGGTATACACCCGCACGCCGCGTCGGTGTCGCTTCAACCTGAAATGGAAAGATTACACCACTACACCTCTCGCAGGAGGGGTGATCTTGGGGTGGGGATTAATCTTATTACATCCAATACTACCTCCACGTAGGGAGGGGCCTTCAGCCGGCCAAGCGGGGTGGGGATTTATGCTATGGAAACCCGATTTGCCGATCCTTGCCGGTTCTGCCAACCTTCAGAATTGTTGGACAGGGGTCCGGTGATGTCACTGCCACAAATTCCATAGAGCTCAGATCTTGACGAAACCTGCGCCAAAAGTTTCCCAACTGACAGAGGATGATGCCTGAATATTTTGGGAAGCTCTGGACCTCAGGGCTGATCGGACCGGCGACTGGAGCAGGACAGCAACACTCTGCTTCAGACTGATGCATAACTGATGCAGTGTATTGCAGAAGGCGCTGCGATCGCTCCCGAACTTCAAATTGAACGAAGCTGGCGGTGACGCGATCGTGGTCGGAGTAGATTCGAGCAGAAGTTGACGGGGCCACAATCCGAGGTCGGAGATGAGAATGGTGGCCAGATAAATGAAGACAGGTCAAACCTGAGTCCACTGGTGGCAGACTGCACACTCCGACGAAATAATTCAGAACAAATAGCTCGGGCAGGAGATTGGCATCGTTATTTTTGGTACTGATGGAGGACTAGACGAAGAAGAATTTTGTAGAAGGAAGTGTGCTCGAATTCCTCCAAGGTGGACCGCAGAACAGCTTCCAAGATCGCTCTAGTCTTCAGTCTGGGACAGATTGCGCAGTCATTGAAGATGACGCTCCTCCGGACAGCTCCAAACTCGGAAGCCGGCGAGGCCACCACCGTTGGAAAGCTATCTCGATGACAATTCCAGCAATGTAGGCCTTGCCACATGAATCTTTGAGAGACGGTCGTGGCTGCCTCTGCAAGTCGCTGCAACTCTGCTGCCTGAAATAGAGGCTGAATGAGAAGAAGATGAGGGGGTGGAGAAGGGGATGGCCAAGAGAGTAAGAGGTGGAGGGTGAACTTGGCTGGTATGAGGAAGGGAGGCTGCGACTTTGGGTGGTTTGGGAGGTGGGGAGATGGAAGGGCACTACCCTAGGGAGAGGGAAATTTGAATTTGGGCTTAGGGAAGAGCCCCTTCAACCTTGGGGAGAGGAAGGGGTGCTTAGGAAGTGGTGTTGGGTAGTTGGGGGTTGGGAGGTGGGGTGTGGATTGGAGGATGCCACCTTGGGTTGGGGGGGAGTTAAATGGGTGTATGGGGAAGGGGAGAGGTCTTAATGAGGGGTGAATGGGGAGGAGAGAGAAAATTCCGAAAATTAGGGTGGAGGGAGAGAGAGAGAGAGGGGGACCCCTTAGAGAGAGAGTGAGAGAGGGAGAGAGAGAGATCTAGTGGGATTTGGAATTGGATTTCAATTTTTATTCAATTGTTCATTACTTCAAAATGAGGGGAATGGGGTCCTATATTTAGGCAACCCACATTTCTACAAAAGTCCCTGACATTTGACTCAATGACAAATAACCGAAGGGATAGGGGTGCCCTTGGGCCAAGCCCAATGAATTGGGCCCACTAGCCTAACAAACCAACCTAATGACATAATACTTAGGAAAATGACTCACTAACCTAGGTACATGACTCAAATAAAGGGAAAATTACATAATATTGACTCAAATAAAATATGAAGATTACATGACTAGACTCAAAAATACATGACTAACATAATGGCGCTTGTCGACGAACAATCCGAGTCCCGAAAATGTGGAGGGGCAAGGGATGCCCTCATCATACCCCCGGGGTGGGGAAAACTCGACCCCGTCGAGTATGGGTCCACCAGGGAAGTAGTATATCGAACTGCGGCTCTGGGTGATCCACGATCTCCATACTCAACCCGCGACCATAGTCGGGGAACGGCGCTTCAGCTCGACAAAGTGGCTTGGTCATACCCTCATGCTGGCGATGGGATCTTGCTTGCCTACTATTGCCGCTGTGTGCTCACGTCGGGCTCTCGGGCTATTTGTGGTGGCACTCCGAGGGTGTCTCTCACAAGGGTAGGTGTAAGTTCGAGGCACTCACTAGGATCCACCGCGGTGCCCTTAGAGCATGCTGGATCCACCACATGAGAAATGGGGAGAATCCCAAAACCCTTTTGAAAGTTCAACCCATAAGCTTGGTTGCCAAAGCCACTCGGATCTTGGCAAGGTCTAAGTCCTCGTGCCCTCAGATTGGAGGTGACCCTAAAGTAGAGCCACTCCAAAGCCATCATCGCCAAGTTGTCAACTTGGAACTCAAAGTGGTGCTTAGGAGTTTGTGCTCGTTTCTTGTGAATCCCACCGCTTGTTGCTTGATACTTGCTTGAATGCATATGCCATGTACTATGATACGGTGTGAGTTGACAATGTATGGTATGCAAAGGGGGTCCAGGACAACCACATATATACCTATCATGCATTGATGTTATGAAGACTTTGAAGGATTTGGGAGGACCGGGGCATCCATAGGTGTCCCTCTTGTGAGTGAGTGTGATGAATGTTGGAGGACCCGGACATCCATGAATGCTCCTAACATGCTTGAGATTTATGATGAATGATGGTGGACCATTACAACCAAATATTGACCACTCATATTTTCTTCTTGACATGTGGGTGATATGGATGAATGTACCCGACGGACTAATCATGCCAAGCGGTGTGATGTGCCAAGACATATGAATTCCTTTCCCAAAGATGACTTCCTCATGTGGGATGGTGGGGTGGTCTTTGAGCTTCCACTCAAAAGGGTCGAAGGGATCTATGTAGGTCGATATAGGGTGGGGCACCTTCTTGATCTCTAGGCGGGTGTTGCCTAAGGTCATGATTCCTATGGTGTAACCTGGGTCATGGATGAGGTGGGCTTGGCCCAACATGGTGGGTGGGGGTAGGAAAGGGTGGGTGGTGAATAAGGTGAGTGGGTGACATGGAGATCTAGGCTCCCATAGAAAAGGGTTAAAGGGATCATGGTAAGGGTCACCTTGGTAGGGGTACTCTATGCTCTCAAGGTCCTCGAATGGTGAGTCCTCCTCCTCAATAATTGGGCCAAAGTTGCTAATGGGTTGGCCGATCAAAGCACTTGGGATCTCTATGGTTGGGGAGTGGAATAGGATAGGTTCTTCCTCCATGGGAAGAAGGAGGATGATCTCACTAGTAACTTGGCCATTAGTGTAGATGGAAGTGATGGAGCCAATGGTGGGATATGCTAGGCTAATGGTGTTAGTTTCGGACGGTCTCATGGCTAGCATATTGGTCAAGTGAATTTGCCAATGTAGGTAGTTCACTAAGTCTCCCAAATCTTCCACACAATAGGAAGTTTGATAAGTGACATGTGGCTGAATGGAAATGATTTGGGATTGATATCCCATGGGTAGGTGGCATAGTTGTGAACTAGGAATGGTGAAACCTTTCTTGAGCCATTGGAGTATGGACTTACCTATGGTGAGGTTGGGTGTCTCTAGAGGAGCTAGGCTAGAGGTGTGTGAGTTGTTTGGCCTTTGGATTTCCTCTATGTTGGGAGGTGGATCCGGATGGGCATCCTTCTCCACTTGGGTAGGTGTGTGGGTTACAACTTCTATTGCTAATGGAGTAGGGGGATCTATGGGGGGTGATTTGGTGATAGCTAGCGTATGACACACCCGAGGTGGTGAACAAGCATGGGCTTGGGTTGGGATAGGAACGGGAAGTAGAGGAGGCCTAGGTTGGGGAAAGATTGGTGTAGGAAGCGGGAGGTGGGTTGGGTGAGGGATTTTGGGTTGATTTGTTTTGGGAGATGTGTCCCTTTTTGGGGATGATGATGGGTTTGTGGTGGTGGTCAAGGGGGCTTGTGGGGTATGGGTTTGGTGAGGGGTTTTGGGTTTGGGGGTGGTGGCCATTATGGGCCTCGGTGGATGGGTGGACACGGGGTCCAATTGGGTTTGTGGACATATGGTTGTGGTGGGAGTTTGTAGGTAGGGTGCTGGTGTGGTGGTTGGGGTAGGATAGGTGGGAAGTGATGTGGAATGGGGAATTAGGGTCATGGGTTGGCTAGGTGGGGATTAAGGAGTTGAAGTGCTCCTTAGGTCTTGGTGATTTGAGTATGAGGGGGAAACATATCTAGCCCTAAGTTGCTCCTTCATATCCTTCCAAGTGGTGATGGGAGTTTCCCTTCTAAGTACCTTTAGCCCGACAATTTGCATCCAATAAGTTTCTGCCCGTTTGGTAAGTTACATTTTGGCAACCAATGTCTTTTCATCTTTGGACATATGATACCAAGTGAAGTATTGGTCCATTGTAGCTTCCCAATCTAAATATTCTCTAGGAGAGGTTCCATCAAATGTGGGAAGTGGGAAAGGGACCATCCTATCGTTCGTCCTTGGGGCGGGCCTATTTTCTCCAAGTTGGTTGAGTCGGCCCGATATGTTATCAAGCCGCTCATTGGCATAGGTCAAGGCTTTCATGAAGTAGTTGACATGGCCAGGGCAGTTATGGGTGTTAGTGGTAGGCATCTCTTGGTGGCTTGGACTTATGGAGTGGGCCGATTGGTAAGGTTGATATGAGGTGGCCATACTAGGGGACAAGAGTGATGCACTTGAAGACTCTAAATGCATAGACATGCCCTAGGACCAACTTGATAGAGACAAGTTGTGAACTTTCTCTGATACCACTTGATGTGACACAACCTCGGACCTAATGCAAGCAAGCACAATCGCATTCAAATGGGCCGAATTGGGCCACCGCTCTATCGACACTTACCCAAGCCCGAGGTAACTTGGCAATGCCAAGGTGAGGTTGAGGGGTTGGGCCCTTGCTGGTAGAGGGCCAGCAAGGCCAAGATGGGATTCTCAATGGGTGTGGAAGTCCAATTCAATGGGGCCGACGAAGTGCCGAAGGCACCGATTGCACTTTTCCCACGGTGATCACTCAAGGCAATGGGGCTTGAGGATCGAGCTCTCACTCGCATAACCAGCGGAACTAGAACTTATATTGAAAGACAAGCACTAATGGAGTGAGGTGTGAGCACTTACTCGACCGGTTTGAAGAAACCGATCCCGCTCGGAGACGAGGGCGAGCAGGGAGGTGAGTGGATCCCCACACGCCGCGGCGGTGTCGCTTGACCTGCCCAAAGAAGTTACAACACTACACCTCTCGCAGGAGGGGGACCTTGGGGTGGGGGTTAATGATATTACAAGAAATACTACCTCCGCACAGGGAGGGGCCTTCAGCCGGCCAAGCGGGGTGGGGATTTATGCTAAGGAAACCCGATTTGTCGATCCCTGCCGGTTCTGCCAACCTTCAGAATTGTTGGACAGGGGTCCGGTGATGTCACTGCCAAAAATTCCACAGAGCTCAGATCTTGACGAAACCTATGCCAAAAGTTTCCCAACTGACATAGGATGATGCCTGAATTCTTTGGGAAGCTCTGGACCTCGGGGCTGATCGGACCGGCGACTGGAGCAGGACAGCAACACTCTACTTCG
Organism: Amorphophallus konjac; assembly: GCA_022559845.1. Classification (NCBI taxonomy): domain Eukaryota; kingdom Viridiplantae; phylum Streptophyta; class Magnoliopsida; order Alismatales; family Araceae; genus Amorphophallus; species Amorphophallus konjac. The sequence continues at coordinate 106,891,333 of CM040127.1, forward strand.
GACTGATGTAGAACTGACACAGTGGATTTCATAAGGCGCTGCAGTCGCTGCTGAACTTCAAATTGAACGAAACTGGCGGTGAGGCGATCGTGGTCAGAGTAGCTTCGAGCAGAAGTTGACGGGGCCACAATCCAAGGTCGGAGATGAGAATGGTGGCCAGATAAATGAAGACAGGTCAAACCTGAGTCCACTGGTGGCAGACTGCACACTCCGACGAAATAATTCACAATAAATAGCTTGGGCAGGAGATTGGCGTCGTTCTTTCTGATACTGATGGAGGACTAGACGAAGAAGAATTTTGTAGAAAGAAGTGTGCTCGAATTCCTCCAAGGTTGACCGCAGAACAGCTTCCAAGATTGCTCTGGTCTTCAGTCTGGGACAGATTGCGCAGTTGTTGAAGATGACGCTCCTCCGGACAGCTCCAAACTCGGAAGCTGGAGAGACTACCACCGTTGGAAATCTATCTCGATGAAGATTCCAGCAATGTAGGCCTTGCCACATGAATCTTTGAGAGACGGTCGTGACTACCTCTGCAAGTCGCTGCAACTCTGCTGCCTGAAACAGAGGCTGAATGAGAAGAAGATGAGGGGGTGGGGAAGGGGATGGCCAAGAGAGTAAGAGGTGGAGGGTGAACTTGGCTGGTATAGGGAAGGGGGGCTGCGACTTTGGGTGGTTTGGGAGGTGGGGAGATGGAAGGGCACTGCCCTAGGGAGAGGGAAATTTGAATTTGGGCTTAGGGAAGAGCCCCTTCAACCTTGGGGAGAGGAAGGGGTGCTTAGGAAGTGGTGTTGGGTAGTTGGGGGTTGGGAGGTGGGGTGTGGATTGGAGGATGCCACCTTGGGTTGGGGGGGAGTTAAATGGGTGTATGGGGAAGGGGAGAGGTCTTAATGAGGGGTGAATGGGGAGGAGAGAGAAAATTCCAAAAATTGGGGTGGAGGGAGAGAGAGAGAGAGGGGGGGACCCCTTAGAGAGAGAGAGAGTGAGAGAGAGAGAGATCTAGTGGGATTTGGAATTGGATTTCAATTTTCATTCAATTGTTCATTACTTCAAAATGAGGGGAATGGGGTCCTATATATAGGCAGCCCACATTTCTACAAAAGTCCCTGACATTTGACTCAATGACAAATAACCGAAGGGATAGGGGTGCCCTTGGGCCAAGCCCAATGAATTGGGCCCACTAGCCTAACAAACCAACCTAATGACATAATACTTAAGAAAATGACTCACTAACCTAGGTACATGACTCAAATAAAGGGAAAATTACATGATATTGACTCAAATAAAATGTGAAGATTACATGACTAGACTCAAAAATACATGACTAACATAATGGCGCATGTCGACGAACAATCCGAGTCCGGAGAAAATGTGGAGGGGCAAGGGCTGCCCTCATCACAAGCACAATCATTTTGTTATCATTAAAACCAAATACTAAACATCAACAAGGGAATGTATCAATCTCCCCCTTTTTGATGATGACAAAATGATGTGTGTGATAGAGTAGTTGCAAGCATCTTTATGAAACATAGCAAGCCACACAAACATTCTCCCCCCTTTTGTCATCTACAAAAAGACTGGGGGGTCATAGGACATGAGATGAACTTGGGTGTCCTGCTACATGAAAGTATGCAAATTGTTGGAATATTAAGTTGAAAGCCCAAGTGACAAGGAGTATATGAACATGTAGAATATCATTCAACCCTTCATATTTGCCAACCAAAATGTAGTATCAATCAACCAAAAGCTCGATGTGATGTCTAAAACACAACCATTGTTTGATTTAGAACCTGGAGCATATGCACATCAGTTAAGATTCCTCCATGAATGTGAACAGGGTGGGAGAACCAAAAGGCCAAATTTTGACCAATCTCCACAACCCCCATGGGACAGAGAGAGTGAGACGATATTACCATGTATACATGTGATGTGTGAGTGGGAGCCAACCAATTCTTTCCTGCAAGTAACATAATGGAGCCATGTTAGTATTGAGTTGATAACTTGATGCTCATTTATCATGACCATTCCTCACAAACAGCTCAAAAATCCATATGGTAAATGCATGATGTTCATGTATGAAATCTCATGAACGAGGTTCAATCACGCATTTGAACATGACTATTCCTCACAAACTCCACAATCAAGACAAAGTTGAGATCATCATGTGTCTAGGTAATAGAACCATTATCATACCAACTTCCACTTAATTATGCATGATAAACTTAAACATGTGAAGCCTGAAGAAGTGATACCAATTATGATACCAATGGTTGCTGATTTTTGGCCCCAAAGATAGGATACCATTGTTGGAAGATGATAGCACTCAATTGTTGGTAGATTTGTGCAGCATTTCAGATACCATGACAAGATGATAGCACCCAAAATCCAAAGCCCATTGCAGAGTTTCACAATAGGCAAGAGCAAGGCAATGGAAAGATGTTTGATGTTAAATGCCTTTATTTTTGGAGTTTCAGATTTTTGATTTTTAGATTTTTCTTTTGAATGCATACAAATGATGACACATGACATAAGTTTCTTGATTTTTTTTTGATATCATGTATGAACTATATGCATGCTTAAAATGCCATATATGCAAGTATGCACACCATGAGCTTCACCTTTCAAATACAATGAATATGCACTATTTAAATGCTAATCATGCAAGATATGAAGCTATGCACATGATGACTTCTGTCCTTCAAATGCAATGTTTATGCTCAGAATTAGACCCAAGGGGAATGCATGAACATGCAAGCATATAAGCACAATCGTCATGCACACAAATATCACATATAATAACTCCCCCTAAATGAGGCATGGGTTAAGAAAAGAGCAGGTGATTCAAATTCAAGAATGTAAGACATGAATCATAACTAAGAGAATTGTGCATACACAACTAGAAGTACTACATAAACCATGAATATGAGCTAATTCATAGAATACATACATCATAAAAATACCTATGTGAAATGTGATTCAATGAATAATGAGCTTTAAAATATATAGATTTTTAGATTTTCTAAAGAATACTAGAAGGTAATCTCCTCTCTACACTTCATTTTAGATTCTCGACTTTCGGTAGCTTCGCACAACCCCTATTTTATTTCTTGTAATAGACTTCACCTTTCGGCGGGAGTCACCTCATGTGTCTCAATGGGATTTCCCGGCTACTAGGATTCATCACACGTGTGGATTTGTTTCTCCTTTCGACACGAGTTTCCTCCTTTGTTTCAGGGGGGATTCTCGGTTAATCGGATCTACGTTCCACTTATTAAATTTTTGTGGGGTAGGCAGCTTTTTCCTCATGATTACTCTTTCATGTCCATGTAGAGATTCAAGTTCCCTTTAAAGTGTTGGAAGGAATTTCTTAAATCCTTATCAATGAAAGTCATTAGATTCATTATGTGCAAGAGTGTGGCGGTGAATTTTTGTTTTGCATGTACAAAATGAATTTGTGAAGACATAGTTATGACTCCCCCTAAATGTATGCACGGTCAGAAATAAATCTTCTCCCTTAGTATATGACATGTATCACATATGAACCAAATCATTGCATTGTTATTTAACAAGGGGGTAAGGCCTTAGAAACGTCAGGAAATGGTTTATAAGCTAAATACATACACGCATCCAAGGATTCATGAAACATTCATGCAGGCATTCATGAGTCATGATATGCGATTATCATGAAATATATGCATATGCTCTATACGCATGAATATGCAATATGCTTCTTTTTGTCATTTTATATGCATAGTATGTGAATGATATGCAAAGATGCCAATGCATTCTTTTTATTGTAAGTTTTTCAATTTTTGTGCGTTCTTGAATATTCAGGCAAGCATGAAACTCATGAATTCAGAGGATGAATTTTTCATAGAATCTAGAACTGAATCATGAGCATTTTATTTCATATTTCATCATGAAGGACTATTTTCCTTAGAACCAACAGTTCAACAATGATCATTCAAAAATAACATTGCATGAGACATAAGTTTCAGTTTGAACATGTTATGCCCTACATGTGTGAATATACAAAATACATTTTGATGCACATAATCAAGTGTCCAACAGATTTCACACATAATTTGGCAATGAGCAAGATAAGTGTTTGAACATCTATTAACAAGAGGAGATTTTTTAAACATATCAAACAGCTTATCACCAATTCAAGGAAAACACACAAAGTCATTGAGCTTTAAACTGAGCCAAGGTCAACATTCAATACCAATTGTTGATATATTGATGCATTTGATCAAGCAAGTCCACAATTCAGAAGTTTTGCCTTTGAAACAAGAGAATTTTTCAGATTCAGTTTAGAAGATATTGCAGTTCAAAGGCAAATTCAATTCATTCAAAGCACATGATTCCTCATAAGCCAAGTAATTCAATTTCTGAATTTGGTACAAGGCGGAGAACTTTGATCCGAGGATCCAACTCACGCATAGTGATGGCTTCCTAACAGGCTTAACCTGTCATTTCACACATCACCATTTGATATACCAAATATTCATTCAGTAAGAGCATGTATAGCTTGTGAAGAATTGAGAGCACAACATGAGAACATACCAAAAACTCATACCAGAACATCAAAACCATCAAGTTTGACAATGAAGGAGCAAAGTTGGGGTTTTACCATATGAGTGTGCATTGTTCCATTTTACTGGAACCCCTTTCATTCTTTATTTACCTCAATGCACACCTCCATCAAAACGAACTCAGTTGACAGATTTTGACACCCAAGCCTTTTTGGGTCCCTGGAGATTAGAACCATTTCTGCCAGAATTTTTCGTCGTCATTCTCATTGCAATCATACCATCATTCTTCATTATCCTGCAATTCTCAATGACATGTCCATGGTTTCCACAATAACGGCATTGAGGAGAAGTATTTTTGCCAAAAGATTTTTTTTTAGGAGCAAAGAAATTTTCAAATGCATTTCATCTTCTATTTTCAAAGGATCTAGATTTAACAAAATTAAACCTAGCATTCATTCTAGAAACATTAAAACTTTGTGTTTTCAAGAACCAACATTCTTTCATAATATGACCGTATTTCCCACAATGAAAGTAACAAGGTGATGTGGGTCTACGGAATGAGTTATCATTGTTTGCATGATTTTTTGTGAATACGTTTCCTTTATTGGATGCAAACATTTGAGCATGAAAGACATGTTCATTTCTAAATTTTTTTGAAAATCATGCTTAACATTCATGACTTGGAAATCATCCTTTTGCTTCACAAAGTAATTATTCATCACATGGCCAAGTTTATGACAATAGAAGCAAGAAACACTTCTATTTGTTTTGAAAGTAGAGTTAACTTTGCATGCTTTTTCATCATCCATTTTCATGATAACACAATCATTCATTTCATGGCCATGCATGCCACAGTAAAAGCATTCAACATTCAAGTTCATTTTTTGCCCATTCTGAACTATTTGAAACCCTTTTTGCATGGTGGGTTTTGTGTTGAGATTTTTCTTTTTCTCAAAATCATTTTCAGAAGTTTTCTTTTAAAAAATGGGAGGAGGAGCTTTAGAGGTGCTAAGAATGTCGGATTCATGAACAAAAGATGTTGTCATTTTATGTTCAAAAGATTTTTTTATTAACCGGGATGTATCCAAGACCCTCTTTTAGAAAATTCACCTTGACACCTAGCATTTTATCTAAGTTCTCCTTCCCTTTGACAAATCTAGACAAGTCATTTTTTAAATCATTTATCTCTTTTTCACATGCAAGGATTTTCTGACTAAGCAAATAATTCACTGATTCCAAGTTTTCATTTTCTTTCAAGATTTTCTTATTTTCATCATTCATGGCATGGAGTTTTTCAGTTAAGTTTTCAAGAACTTTCTCAGTTTCAACAAACTTTGAAATCTTAACAAGTAATTATTCATTCTTAGATTTCAACAAGGAATTTTCTTTTTCAATATTTTCAAAACTCTTCAAGCTACCTTCAAGTAATGAGATTTCAATCAACATAGCACCATTTTTCTTTTTGAGATTTTTATTTTCATCATGATACTTTTGTTGTCAATTTCATTATCAAGAAGTTTCTCAAACATCTTATCACCGTCAGACAAAGAAGCTAGCTTGTTATTAAGAGATTCTTCATTTTTCTCAAGCATGGAGATTTCAGATAACAAGGTTTTGTTATGCTCATGCAATTCATGACAATCATTTTCACATGCAGGAGAGACACTAGATCTTTTAACATTCTCAATCTCTTCATTCAAACAAGAAACTTTATCTGAGAACAATTCAACTCTGGATTCTAGATATTCATTTTGTTCTTCTAGATTTTCAATTTTCGATTCCAAAGTTTTACAATTTTCGATTCCAAAGTTTTACAATTTTCATATGAAGAATTAACATGCACACTCTCATCATTCTTCTTTTTCAATCTCTTGATTTCATATTTGTATTTTTTATATTTTTCATACAAATTAGTGTATGCTAATTGCCACTCTTCAATTGAAGGTTCTTCAGAGTCAGAATTTACCTCACCTTCACCTTCTCCATGAGCCATCATGCATGTATCCTTTGCATCTTCTTCATACTTGCATGCCAGCTCATCCCAAAGCTCCCTTACTGATCTGTACATTGAAAAACGTGAAATCACATCAGATTCTATGCTTTTCTTCAAAATATTTAATGTAGTAATATTTACAGCATTTTTCTTTATGTGTTTTTTATTCCACTTGGTTTTATTTGGAGGGAGTTTATGTGGACCATTATATATCACTTTTCAAATATCAGGTTCATAAACTCCAGGATAAGCACACATGTTGTTTCTCCAAGAAATAAAATTATGACCATCAAAACGAGGAGGAAGAGCAGACGAACTATAGAAAGACATGATGCTCAATGAAACTCGCCGAGGGATCACTCTAAGGTCGTTAGACCCTATAAGATAGAGCCCTTGCTCTGATACCAATTGTTGGTCCTGGATAGGCGAGCGGACAAGAAGGGGGGGTTGAATTATTCCCCACTTAAAATGGTAAATTAAAACTAACTATGCGGAATTAACAATTTTGACAAGATTGAAGGGATTAACCAAGACAGTGTAAGCTAAGTTCACTCAATCTCTTCCGACTCACTCGGGCAAGTAAACACAATTGTCAAACAAGTATGACACACAGTGGAATTTAGACAATCAAGCAATGTGTGTGAACAATGTATGATTTGAAACACAATCTCCTGTGAATGAGGTAGATGAGGAGGAGGCAACCACACAAGACAAACCACAGGACACTGAGGTTTTTAAGGTGGTTCGGGACTACGACGGGCTCCCTACGTCCACCCCTTACCAACTGGTCAGGCTCCACTCACTGGATAGACCAGCATGGGGAAAACTCCCCAACACGGAGCATGGATCCAACACACATGGGGATAAATCCCCAACACGGAGCAACGCTCCAACACACACACACACGCAGGAATACACCTGAACACACTGTTGATTTATTTTTTAATTAGATTCCTATCCCGCCCCCTTTAAATACATACATGCATAAACATGTGAATCAAAGACAAGGGGGATTAAAGGATGGAAATACTAACCGTGATCGCCACCAAGGATTAACAATGCCGCAAGGATGAAGAAGTGTAAAGAACGGCGCCGTGTATCTTGGAAAGAAAACTTGATCGCGCTTGAAATGGGGTGTGGGGAATTTGTGGATTCAAACCTCCTCTCCTTCCAGCCGGCTAGATGAAGAGGGCCTCACGTTGTATTCATGCTCTCCTGCAAAACAAAGATGAAACACAAAGGTAAAAACCCATTAGAACATGAAGTGTAGAAATCTGCCCAAAGTGATAAAATAGCATGAATAAAAGGGGGAGAACGCACTGGAGGGAGGTTTTTAACCCCTGTGGAAGGGCGGAAAAGATAGGTGGGTGTGTTGTGCATGCATGAGATTTGAAATCACAAGATTTGATTGAGAGAATAGAGAGAAAACGATGATACAAAATGGGGAAAAACACATACGTAGCAGAAAATGCAGAAAACTGTGATGATTTGTGATTTTGAGAAGACTAGAACTAAGAGTGTAGACCATGAAATCAAGCACAAAAGGATGCAATGGAAAGCTAATACTTCCCTCTCCAAGATAGGGTCAAAGTTGTGAGTTGGAGTTGCAGCATAGCTTCGCCCCGAACCAAGAAAGAGCCCCCCCTTGGCAACTGCGAACTGGGCAGTTTTTATAGAGTTTTGTAGGAAAGCCCCATCTTCTTATCACGATTCCCGGATATAGAGTCCAAGATAAATCAAGTTCTTTGGATAAAACTTGAGATAATACTAAGGACAAGAGATAGGAACAAACGGGGATCAATTCAGAGGAGGATTCTAGAAGATATGGCTCTTAGAAGGTAGCCTCGTCGTACTAGAAAACAGAGTTTTAGTTGTACTAGGATGCTTAAATCCTGATCTTGCAAACCATATCTCGAGATATATAGCAAATGAAAATTTGATTTCTATGAACCAAATTCAAGATAATACAAAGGGCTAGAAGTAGGAAAAAATGGGGATCGATTTGGATAAGAATTGAAGAAGTTATGGGCTCTGCAAGATAGGCTCACCGCGCAGTTTTCGGGGCAGAGTCCAGCACAAATTTGACTCTCAGTTGTGTGTAACGGTCTATCGTAGGACCGTCAGAGTTATGTAACGGCCTAGGGTAGGTCCATCAGGGGGTCGAGCGGGACGATTTCAGACAAGTTTGACTGTGATGGTCTAGTGTAGGACCGTCACAGTGCTCTGACGCATCTATACTAGACCTTTACATGTGCTCTGACGCACCTACACTAGACCTTCACACCGATGAAGGAAAAAGTACGCATGACTTTGGAAATTGAATCGTATCTCTCAAACGGGATAGAACTAGCAAAAGTGGTAGAATAAGAAATTGTAGATAACTAAGAGAGGAACAACTTTCATGAGGAAATAAAGTTGAGAAAATGAATGGAAGAGGGAGAAAATAGGGCTAGAACAGAGAGAAAAATTCTGGGACATAAGTGAACAGCATAGCACGCCGGAAAAATGCGAATAGCTAACAAACGTAGCAGAACTGGCCAACAGTGTAGAAGAAGCAATTGTAGATCTTTGAAAGATTAACAACTTTGGTGAAGACAATGTTTTGAAAAGAGAAATAGAAAGGGATGAAAAAAGACCACTTTCAGGACTGTGCTGCGGGAGAGAGCCGATTACTTGAGGGAAGCCGGCCTAAATGGGCCGTAAGTTGACTTGAAAGTCAGAATTTGATAAGATAAGCTCCAGGCTCTAGCAAATCATGATCTCCAAGACTCAAAGGGAATGAAATGTGCTCTAAATCTATCCAAAGAAGGCTCCAAAATAATGGGTAATTTGGGACATCAAAAATGATGAATAAGAGAAATGACGCAACTTGCGGGCTAAAAACGGGTGTCAACAGATGCCCCTCCTTGATGTCGCTTTGCAAGGGAACAAGCAAAAGCGACCCGGAGGTAAAATGAAAAGGAGATGGAGCGAAAGCGATAGCGACATGAAATGGAGATGAAGCGGAGAGAACTGAAAAGCGGGCATCAAGGTAAAAATACACCCATCACAACCAACAAGCGACATGAATTCTCCCGAAAATGCCGAACTAACCACCTGAAATAGGTGACAAGGATGAGACATGTCTGGAGAACTAACTAAGAAAGGAAAGGAAACACGACCAACCTCATCGGGGACACAATCCACGGACAATGAGTGAGTCGGCAGGAACACAGCATAAGAGCTGGAAAAGGAGAGATAAGACTGAGATAAAATCCAGACAGGAATCACGCTGGCCAACCAGACTAAGCGGCAAGATCAGAGAAATCGTTCAAATTCGGAGTGGAATGCAGAATCTCTTAGCCAAGAGAACTGAGGTGCAATTAACCATTGCTGAGGAGAAATCCTTGAACGAATCACGAGGCATGAGTGCTCAAAATGACATGATGCATGCTGGGCTAAAATAAAGAAATCATCAAAACGAATGTAAAGAAAGATTAAAATAGAAAGTACTCAAGGATATTATTGCTAGACTAAGCCAGGACGGGGTGAAGAGTCTTCTTGCAACCACGGCGTACGAGACAGAGTCCATCGTCCCCCACCTGACTCAACCGAGCGGCCTATCCAACGATTAACCGTATGCTCCTAAATCATCGTCATTTTTGTTAAAGGGGAACATCAGATCCCAGAACACATGGCCAACCAGCCGGTCCTTGAGAGACTATAATAATGTAGATACCATATAATAATGCAATAATGAGCAGGGATAGAGACCATACCTGACTTACCTGCCAAGCGAAACGACATCTTTTTTGGATTTTTCTACATTTTCTGATTTTTATGGATTTTCAAATAAGACAACAACAATATGAATGACCATGATAAACAAGCATGAACGAAAGATAGCATAATACAATGATTAACTGAACGACTGACAACACAACAAAACATAACGATCAAATGAATGGAAAACAACACAACAAGACGAACAAGCACATATGCAATGGCATGAACAAACCACACGTATGCAAGATGAACGTGGGGGACAAGATAATAATGCAGTGAGACAACACACGGTTGGGACAAGAACATGAGGGATGACCACACGGTTGGGACAACACACGAGATATAGAAGGACGATTAACAACATATGCAAGACGACTAACAACACGTGGTGAAGAACAAAATAACATGTGTGGGACAACACGGTGGGACATAGACACGGCGAGATAAGGACACGGCGGGACAAAGGACATAAATAAATACGCTCTTCAATCAAAACCCAAGATCAGAATGAAGCATAACCGCCAGGTTCATAATCGTGAGGTAAAGCCCTCTCACATAGATATGATCATTGCAAACAAAAGTTGAGAAGGACATAAGCTTCAGAATAGATCGAGAGATATGGTTGAAGAAGGGAACATATCAGAAGATGTGGACAGGAGACAGAGTAAAAAGATATAGCAAGGAATGTCTGAGTACCTGCAACCTGCACACTTAGCAAACAGATTACGTATCTATTCTAAAATATATATATATATATATAAATATTTTTAGATTTTTTAATTTTCTTAATTTTTTTGGATTTTGAAAATATTTGATTTTTTTTGAACAAAATTTCATTTTTTTAGAATCTCAATTTTTTAGATTTTTAAAAATATCTCATTTTTTGGATTTTTGACAATATCTCATTTTTTTGGTATTTTGAAATAGCAATCCGCAGCACCCAAAGACAGGCTCGAACTACTGGCCAAGGATCGCCGTCCCTCCCCTCTCATTAAAGACTTCCCTTGAGCAAGGTGTGCATGTGAGGGTGGCTTACCACAACTAACTGTCTCTAAAGAACGGTGACCCTACTAAGGCCATACCCGGGATACAACCCAGCCTAAGAGGGAGAAGTGGAAGAATAATTAGAGACAAGCCTTATGTATGATGGGAGATGTCAGAACTTGAATCTCTTCTACGGCACTACCCCTCAAAGAGTAGGTTTGTTGCGCCGGGTCTTTCTGTCTTTTATTTTGAGACCCATATTTACTAGGCACGCATGCGACCTGGCTCATGATGTCCCACGGGGAACTATACTGCCACTCTTGCCATGCCTTTGATTCATAATTTTCTTTTGATTTTCATATATGATTTTCATTTGACAGATAAAGCATGAAAGCTCATTTTTTAAGGGTCAAGACTGCCCCTATTTGAGACCACTATCGTATTAGGGAGCGCCTAGGTTGGTCATCTCATCCATCAATCTCTTGCCCCTGCACTTGGCCGAGCAGTAAAGACAAAAAGACCTTTGTGCATACCCAAAGTATGGCCAAAGCAGCAACGGTGTTGCTAAAACGAATCGGCTATGGCTCGCCGTGAAGTGTGTGAAAAACCCATGCTCAAAGGTCACCCTCAACGATCAGGGAAAGAGACTCCTAGTGTGGAGCTATTACCAACCTAAGGATGCTGTAGAAGCAAACTTATTTTAAATGACCTAAGCAAATTTCTAAAAGCCACTTAACCATGTTGAGGAATAACATTATAAGCGTGTGTAGAAACAATAGAAATAATGGAAATAAAAGCATGTTTCTTTGCTCAAAATAAAGATACCTTTGCAAATCCATGGCGTGGAAATCGGCATCCCGAAGCGATCTCGATCATCGAGCTTTGAGGAGCTCGAGTAGCTTTGTATTCCTTGCTTGTCAGGATAAAAGATGAAAGGAGAGCAAAGGATTGGATTCCTCGACACAGGGGAGTGGCAGACATCATATTGGACGAAGAAGGGATAAAAAGGAAGAGAGACGAGGGCTAAAACTCTCTCGTTAAGGCACTGAGACCCTGATAACAAGGAACAAGATACAGGATAAACCAGATTAGCTGAGATCAAGGCGGACTAAAGCCTCGAAAACAGCAAGAAAAAGGGCAACGCCACTGAAATGATGAAGAGGAGAGAATAGGCAAACCATGAGAAGATTGTGGCAAAGATAAGGGAGAAGATGAGTGATCATCCGATGTGGTTGGAGAAAAGGAACTAGGACCACCCGACAGAGTCGGGGAAGGAGAATGAGAATCACCCGACAAAGTCGGGGAAGGATCAGAAGTAGAGCCCAGGGATACCAGAAGAGAAAGATCAGAAGAAGTCCCGAAAGTGGGATGAAAGGATGACATAGGCCGAGCCCTAAAATCATGAGAGAACGGAGGATCCGAAGACTCCGGATGAGTGGAGAAAGAAGAATGGGGGTTTGCGGACTCGAAAAGAGAGGAGAAGATCATAGAAAGTGGATTAGAGGAAGGGAGGTACACCACCCAGGGGTGGGAGCTGAGCAATAGAAAGGATGAACGAAAGGAATAGGAAGAAGTGGACCCCTGAGTGCACAATCGACGGCCCTCAAACTTACGCCGCCGCCTCTTCTTAGTTGACATTCTTGAACATGGATCTGCTTGACGCGGACTCGGACCTTTGGGCTTCTTAATCTGTAATACCTTCTCAAATAACGGGCCCATCTGGCGGACAACCTAGCCCGATCATGAATACGCAGCTTCGTCGGGGTGGTTGTCCCTAGACACCCAGTGCTAACCATTGGCAGACATTCTTGGATAGATGACTCCTTGGGATGAACATCATAAAACCGTGGAGTTTCATCACTCGGTATTAGCAGCATAAGATTCGACATCTTCACTCGGTAATCGGGCATGAAGCATAACTCCCTTACCAGAAGATCAGGATAAAACTGAGGGAGAGTAATGCGTGGCGTTGACGTGGCCGATTCACCAATAAACCGAGGAAGATTGCATAAGATGTGCAGAATGTCCTTGGAAAATGCAGAAGATACGGCAAATTGCCCCTTGAACATGGAATCTAGCAGACCCTTGGCGGCCGTATGAGTTAGCACAATCTGAGTAAAGAACCCTTCTTGGCAAGTGAACTGAACAGCAATCGAGCGAGGAGCAATAACAACATCAATAGTGAATCCTCCAGCAAGCAAAGAGATTGCCACCGGCCTCGCTTGAGAAGAAACTGGCACTAGTGCACGAGAGCCTTTCTTGGCAACCATCTTCGGAAGCATAGGCTCATCAGTCCCAAAGTAGCTCGAGACCAGGACCCGGATCGGCATGCGGTAGATGAAATCTTGAATCATGAATGGAACAACCTTCATCGAACTACCCTGACTCGGCTCATTGTCTCCCTGGGGACTAGACCCGAGAGGCACCAAAGAGAGCACACACCCGCTCCGTGGGGTGGAAGTAGATGAAGAAATTGATGTAAAAGGCTTAGAGGGCATGGAAGGTTTAATGGGGATGGTGTGTTTAGGGGTTAAAGATGAAGGTGGAGGTGGAGCTCGCTCAGGCTCAGGTGAAGATGATGAAGTGGATGACAAAGGCGGCGGAGATGGTGGAAGTGATGGAATATTCAATAGAGATGGTGATGGAGATGGAGGTGGAGAAGGTGATGTAGGCAAAGGGGAAGGTCATGGTGTCCACCGTCGACGTATCGATACAACACGCCGAGCGGTGTTGGGAGTGGAAGCGGTGGTGGTAATGGAGGAAGCGGAGGCAGTGGAGGCACTAGCCTGAGCAAGAGCCTTGGTTGGTGAAAGTGACAGAGACGGTGTAGGAGGTGGCAAAGATGGGGTAGATAACGGAGCAGGCGATGGAGCGGGTGCACAGGGGTGTCCTTGGCCTTGTATGGATGGAGACGGCTGCGGTGCTTCTTGTTGTTGCTGATTGCTGCGGAGATGTAGAATGACTTTGTGAATAGCGGCCCAATCAATCTTTTTCTAATCTTCCAAGCCGTAAACAAACTCCCAGAACTCAGGGAAATCCTCAACCAAATGCCCGTGTTGGCGGTGGAAATAACAGAACTGGAGAATATCCCCGACCATGGGTCGGCAAGGCACAACTGGAGGGAGCGACAATGCGTGAGTGGCCATCAAAGACCTAAAAATATCTGTAAAAGACTCCGACAACGGAGGGTGAGGAGCCTGCTTCGGGCTAGGGGGATGCTGAGGGATATGTAATGGTGGAGAAGGTTGTGGAGACGGAAGTGAATGTTGCGTAGGCAATAGTGCTTGGCCGGCGGAGGAGGGATTTGGTGAGGCATATGTGGAGCGGAGTGGGGAAGTATGTAGACGGCATCCACCTGCTCGGGATGTGGTGTTTCCTTGACCGGGGGTGGAGACATAGGCAGGTATGCGGACGCAAGAGGCTGACTCATGGAAGGTTGATATGCGGAGGTGTATAGGTATGTAGAGGCAGAAGGTTGGCTCGTGGAGGGATATGCGGCGGAAGGCTGACTCATGGCGGGCTGACTCAGGGAGCGTAAGGTTGGCACGTGGAGGGTGAAGGTTGATACGTGGAGGTGGATGGTGGAGACTCGGGTCAAGGGAATCTTGGATTTGTTGGCGAATGAAGCGGGCTCGGCTATAAAGTTGTTGCCAGGAGGTGATGTCGTTGAGGGATAAGATAAACCGATACTCGGGCGCGGCATTGGATAACAGCATCTTGATTTGTTCTCCCTCCAGAATGTGTCCCGGGACTTGCGCGGCCAAGCGACGCCAGCGGTCAGTAAAGGTGCAGAACTCATCGTCGGGCTTCATCATCTCATGGGCCAGATCCGCCATAGAATACTTGGGCCCAACCTGGTCTTGATATTGTTGAATAAACTTTTCTTGAACGGCATGAAAACTCACAACTTGCTCTTGCGGAAGAGAGAAGAACCAATCCCGAGCCGGGTCTTCCAACGACAGACCAAATAGATAGGCCATCAAGCGTTGGTCATGCCAAAATTGGGCCGACTCATAAACAAACTCCTTCAAGTGCACATACGGGTCACCGACTCCACTATAACGGCGATATGTGGGAATTTATGATAGAGGTGGGAGCCGAAGACCTTGGAAAGCGAACGGAAAACTTAAAGATGATTTAGGATCTATCCGGCGTTGAAGCTCATCAAGCTGGCATTGAGTTTGAACAATCATCTCTTGGGTAGGGAGAGATCGAGAAGAATATGGGCCAGCTTGAGCAAGAGGATGTGAATTCGGACCGTATGATGATAATGGGCCGGATAAGAGGATCCGGGCTGAGAAGAAGAAGGGCCCATTCCGAGAATGGAAGGATATGTGGGCCTGGAAGAAGCATGTGCATAAGGACCCATTGGGCTGGCAGCATAAGGAGAAGAAGAATGAGTCCCATTAGAAAAATAAGGCCCATTAGGAGAATGGGGCCCGTTAAGATGATGAGGCCCATTAATGAGAGAAGAAGGCCCATTAAGAGAAGGAGGCCCATGAAGATGAGATGCAATAAGACGTTGGGCCTGGGTTGGGTCCATTTGGCGAACAAGGCTTGAAAGATGGGCCATGAGATTAGCTTGCTCTTCAGATGGGTCAGAAGGACCATGGGAAGATGGGCCCACGTGGGAAGAGGATTCCACGCGGGAATTGGAAGAAGATTGGGAAAAAGGATGATACAAGGGGTTGAAATGACCCTCCATGAGGGCAATGGAGACTTAATACAAGGATATCAAGGACAATACAAGTGGGGAAGCAAGGGCTTAATGGGCTTGAGAACAAGGGGCGGCTGACCCACTAATGCAAAGACCAGTGGACAACGGACCACGAGACAATGGACTAGACTAATAGACACACAAAATGGGCTAGCCTAAGTGGGCCTAACAACGACAAAACATGTGGATGCAACACAAAACACCACTAATGGGCTTGGACAAGCCCAAACAACACGAATAATGCAATGTGAGAGTTTTCACCCAAGTCAAACAAGTTGATATGATGGGAAATATTTTAGGGATTTTAATAGACCTTTTAATGATTTGAATTAATAATAATTCTCTCAAGATAGGAATCCTATGAGAATAAGGTCTAAACTTTGGGTTGACTAAGATTAACTCCCTCACACTTATGCAAATGCAAGCTTAAAGGGTGGAAAGGTACAACCGGCCCGGCGTCCGTGTGGGAATCCACGGCTCACGGGAACTTATGGAGGTCCCAGATAAGATCACCTAATCGACTCCAAGGAATATGGAGGCGAGACGATCACTAACCAAAGTAGTAAATGCAACTATGATATGCAATGTATGGCCCTATGTGCACCGGAGTGCATGCAAATTCTAGCTTAAAATTAGAAAATCAAGACAAGATTAAACTATGCAAACATGATCCAAATAAGACAAATAGTATATGGATGGAAAGACAATACAAAGGTTTGAACAACGGGCCCAAGAACAGATCAATCTGACCTCGGGAGGTTAATCAAATCAATGAGCAAAGTTGCCCTCGTGAACCTGTGCGCAGACCACATGTAGATTTTATGGACAAAATACTAAAATGATGATAATTTTTAACTAAGCAAATGAGATCCAAATGATGCAAATAAACTATGGATGGAAATACAATACAAAGGACTATCCAATGGAATAAAAATCAGTGCAATCAGACACCGGGAAGGTAGCTAAATCACTGAGTAAAGATGTACCTGTGAACCTATCCCTCAGCCTGCCTGCAGAACTTATGTACAAAACTCAAAAAGTTGGACAATATTAGAATATGCAAATGTTAACCAAATGATGCAAATGATATATTGATGGAAAGACAATATAAAGGGCTATCCAACGGAAGAAACATCAACACAATCGGACTCCGGGATCAAAAGTTATGCCTCGACGAATATGGCCCTGTGAGCATGCACGCAGGACTGCTAGAATCTGTAACGGTCTATCAAATGACCGTTACATGACCATGACGGTCTACCATAAGACCGTCACACAATCAGAGCCCGTAAAACACCAAAAATAGTGTGAGAATGGAGGAAATATCACCTAAACATGAACATGCACCCACCCAACCTACAAAAGAGCATGAAAACAAGCGTGATGGGCATTGATGTCCCACCGTGATCGCCAAAAAACTGTTGATTTATTTTTTAATTAGATTCCTATCCCACCCCCTTTAAATACATACATGCATAAACATGTGAATCAAAGACAAGGGGGATTAAAGGATGAGAAATACTAACCGTGATCGCCACCAAGGATTAACAACGCCCAAGGATGAAGAAGTGTAAAGAACGGCGCCGTGTACTTGGAAAGAAAACTTGATCGCGCTTGAAACGAGGTGCGGGGAACTTTGTGGATTCAAACCTCCTCTCCTTCCAGCCGGCTAGAGGAAGAGGGCCTCACGTTGTATTCATACTCTCCTGCAAAACAAAGCCAAAACAAGGATAAAAAAACCCATTATAACATGAAGTGTAGCATCAATCCCGAGGTGATAAAATAGGGGTAGAAATTGAGGACAAACTCATCGGGGGGAGATTTTTAACCCCTGTGGAAGGGTGGAAATAATAGGTGAGTGTGTTGTGCATGCATGAGATTTGAAATCTCAAGATTTGATTGAGAGAATAGAGAGAAATCATCGATGCAAAACGTGCAAAAGTGCATGTGTAGCAGAAAAGTGCATAAAATTATGATGATTTGTGATTTTAAGAGGAAGAGAACTAAGAATATAGATCATGAAATCAAGCCCAGAAGGATGCAATGGAAAGCTAATACTTCCCTCTTCAAGTCAAGGTCGAAGTTGTGAGTTGGAATTGCAGCATGGCTTCACCCCGAACCAAGAAAGAGCCCCCCCGTCGCGACTGTGAACTGGGCAATTTTTATAGAGTTTTGCAAGAAAGCCCCATCTTCTTATCACGATTCCCGGAGATAGAGTCCAAGATAAATCAAGTTCTTTAAATCAAACTCGAGATAATACTAAGGACAAGAGATAGGAACAAACGGGGATCAATTCAGAGGAGGATCCTAGAAGATATGGCTCTTAGAAGGTAGCCCCGTCGTACTAGAAAACAGAGTTTTAGTTGTACTAGGATGCTTAAATCCTGATCTTGCGAACCAGATCTCGAGATATATAGCAAATGAAAATTTGATTTCTATAAACCAAATTCAAGATAATACAAAGGGCTAGAAGTAGGAAAAAACGAGGATCGATTTGGATAAGAATTGAAGAAGTTATGGGCTCTACAAGATAGGCTCACCGCGCAGTTTTTGGGGTAGAGTCCAGCACAAATTGGACTCTCAGTTGTGTGTAACGGTCTATCGTAGGACCGTCAGAGTTATGTAACGGCCTAGGGTAAGTCCGTCACGCTCTGGGGGTCGAACGGGATGATTTCAGATAAGTTTGACTGTGACGGTCGAGTGTAGGACCGTCACAGTGCTCTGGCGCATCTATACTAGACCGTTACATGTGCTCTGACGCACCTACACTAGACCTTCACACCGATGAAGGAAAAACTACGCATGACTTTAGAAATTGAAACGTATCTCTCAAATGGGGTAGAACTAACAAAAGTGGTAGAAAAAGAAATTGTAGATAATTGAGAGAGGAACAACTTTCATGAGGAAATAAAGTTGAGAAAATGAATGGAAGAGGGAGAAAATGGGGCTAGAACAGAGAGAAGAATTCTGGGACATAGGTGAACAGCACAGCACGCCGGAAAAATGCGAATAGCTTACAAACGGGGAAGAACTAGCCAACGGTGTAGAAGAAGCAATTGTAGATCCTTGAAATATGAACATCTTTGGTGAAGACAACGTTTTGAAAAGAGAAATAGAAAGGGATGAAAAAGGACCACTTTCAGGACTGTGCAACGGGGGAGAGCCGATTACTTGAGGGAAGCCGGCCTAAATGGGCCGTAAGTTGACTTGGAAGTCAGAATTTGATAAGATAAGCTCCAGGGCTCTAGCAAATCATGATCTCCAAGACTCAAAGGGAATGAAATGGGCTCGAAATCCATCCAAAGAAGGCTCCAAAATAATGGGTAATTTGGGCATCAAAAATGATGAATAAGAGAAATGACGCAACTTGCGGGCTAAAAACGGGTGTCAACACACACACGGGGACGCGCCCCAACACACACACAAACACGGAGACGGAGTCTCCAACACTATCCAACACCTGGATCACAATGCACATAGACTTGTCACAACAAATGCAGCAAACGACATACACAAACACAAGCTGCAACACCCGCAACACCGAAATCACACGACCATACACAGACGGTCACACACACATGAAAATCTTTATGAGTTGCGGAAATGAAAACACATACTCAAGATATGCTCAGACACAAATGAAACTCTTAAGAACAATCACAAATGGATAGGAGTGAGATGTGGAAGTTGTTCCCCCTTCGATTTCCAGGCCGAATGATGATGTTCTTTGATGCTTGATTTGGAGATAAGCCGGATGCCGTCGATTTGAACATAAATGCAATCCTCTCTTCAATCCGCTTCACTTTCTCTTCATGCACGATCTCCAAATCCTCCTGGATGTTGATCAAATCTCCTTGGCTTGAGCTCTTCCTTGCTATCTCCTCTTTCTCCACCATTTTCTCCCAAAAAAACATACACATGCAAAGTACCAAGTTCTCACCATGATCTTTGATACCTTTGCATATGGGATTGGCATTGTTTTACAAACATTAAAATCCATTGTCATTGTGCATAAAAGCACTTTGGAAAACATAGCAGCTACAACCTTATAAGAAGATCATATAGTCTTGAACTTTTTGCACTTAGAATGAGCATGATAACCAAATTCACATGAAAAGAATAGGACTCTAGCTCAAGGGTCCTATGAACACATCCATGAACATACAAGATGAAAATATGCAAGCTTATTGATTTTACACTCCATCATCAAGATTAAATAGCCCATATCAACCCAAGTAACTCATTTGCAAACAAGCCAAATGAAGACCATATCTTTTGAGATCTAATGAGCTATACATGCAACCCAATGACATCAATTCAAAACAGCTTCATGAGCCATGCATTTAGACTCCATGAAAATCTCATTCAAGCTCATTCAATACAAGACCATCTTTCAACTCATCAGTCAAGATATAAACATGTTGCTCAATGAAACACACACAAGCACAATCGTTTTGTTATCATTAAAACCAAATACTAAACATCAACAAGGGTATGCATCATAGTTCTATCAGGTTCCAAGAGGATGTCAACAAGTCTCTCATTTACTATATGTCGATGATACCCTGATTTTTCTAAATGGGATGGCCAAGAATATCAAAAGGTTAATGGAATTTATTAGGGACTATGAGGAGTCCTCGGGGCAGAAAGTTAACAGCATAAAGAGCAGTTTTATAGTCTCTCACAAAGCCTTAGCGGCAGTCATTAAAAGAATCTCAAACACAAGTGGCTTTCAACATAGAAGTGATTTGCAATCATATCTTGGAGTTCCACCTTTTGAAGGTAGGAAAAGAGTCTCACACTACAAGTGTCTATTGGACAAAATATGCGCCAGGCTTGAGAGCTGGCAATCAAAGTATCTATCCTATGCAGGTAGGAGGTGCTTGATAAATTCAGTCCTCCAATCTATACCCATCTACACTGCCAGTGCTTCATGTCTTCCAGCAACTATTATTGGTCTTATAAATAAGTTTGTGCCAACTTTTTCTGGAGTGGTAAAGAGGGTCCTAAGCGCCATTGGGTTTCTTGGTCTAGTATCACCAAACCGATAGAGGAAGGTGGTCTTGGAATTAAGAGTTTGCAGCACATCCAACTGACCATGGTGGTCAAGCCATTGTGGAGAAAACTGAATGGCAATTCTCTATGGTCTAAGTTTGCATCTTCAAAATATATAAAAGGTCATCTCAACTCTATAGAGAAGCCTTTCAGAGCAGGTGTTAAAAAGGATATCGACAGTATTGCTAAACAAATTGTGCTATCCAATATTCACTGGATTCCTATGGATGGAAACACCATTGATGTTCTGAAGGACAACTGGTGTGGAACTGAGCTGGCTCCTCATATCAGCACCCCGAAGGTCACCTTAAGGGAAGCTGTTCTTAATCCAAATCACTTTGTATGGAATTATATTCCACAACACATTGCAAGAACCATGGGAGCTATGTAGCTGCAACAGAAGGCAGATAAATGTGTGTGGGCTGCCAATATTGTGATGGTTCTTATTCCAGTAAATCCACATACAATGCTCTCTGACCACAAGGGAATAGAAGACTGCCTTTAAAGAAATTATGGGAAGCATATATTCCTCCAAGAGCCTCAATGTTTTGCGGGCGGATTCTCCATCTTGTTGTTCCTATTGATTGTTCCATAAAGCACAGTGGAATACACCTCCCCTCAAAATGTGTATGCTGCAACAACAACAATAAGGAGGAGAGACTTAACCATTTATTTCTGGAAAGTCAAATTGCAAAGCCACTGTGGTAGTTCTTCAGGACTCTTTTTGACTCCCGATGCAGACTTCCTAACTCTGTCTCTAGCTTTTGCTGGGATTTAATATGCACAGCTGATAATAAATCCCCATTTGGATATGCAGCTATCCTTTCCATGATCCACATATTATGGGAGATATGGAAGGTTCGTTGCAAACTAAAGTTTGAGGATAATGGAACTTCAGTCAAAGTGATGCAGCAGAGGATTCTAAGGCAGATTGAGTTCTCCTTGATAAGGCCAGCTTTAGCAGGACTCCTACAGTAAAGGAAAGGGGTGTAATGGAACAATTCAGGTTTGTCTATTGCATCAATGAGAAACCTTCTAAGATCATCCGATGGTTCGGTCCTTTTACTGGGTACGCTTTAAATGTGGATGGGGCTACAAAAGGTAACCCGGGTCATGCTGGCGGAGGTGGTTGTATAAGGAACAGTAGAGGTGAAGTCATCTATGGTTTCTCCTACTACTATGGCGTGGGAAGCAACATGGTAGCTGAAGCTAGAGAATTACTTGATGGGCTGAGAATATTGGTGAAGAGCGGGCTCTCTACTGCTGTTATTTACTCTGATTCTAAACCTCTTGTAACTATGATTCAGTCTAATGCCCGCCCTCCTTGGAGAATTTGAAAATGGTGGGATGAAATCACTGAGACTATTAATAGAAACAGGTGGAACATTCAACATATATATAGGGAAGGGAACACTGTTGCGGATGCTTTAGCATCTTTAGCTTGTTCCACCCGATCCAACAAGGATTTCAGAAGCTGGAAAGAACTCCCAACGAGAGCCCGTGGATGTGCCACTGTTGATGCTGCAGGCCTACCTAGCTGGAGGAGTTAACACACCTACTGTTTCTATTTTTCTTTTGATTCTTTCTTGTTTAAAATGCAGGGGTATGCCCCGTGGTTCATTTGTAAATGTCCTTATTGATATCAATAAGATTTGGGCCGGAGACCATTGGTGGAATTAGCACAAATTGTGCATTCCCCCAATTGTTTTCCTTGGTCTCGGTTATATATATATATATATATATAAACTCTATAGCAAGGTTTGTGAATGGAAAGGACAATTTAGATAAGCTTCTAGGAAGTAAGGTTAACTTCCAAAGAGAGGGACTGGGCTTCAACCTAGTGAATAAAAAGAGTTTTGAAAGCAAGCTCTACACATCATTTGTGTGCAACTCTGGGCCAATAAGCACCTCAAACTCACTCGTTTTCTAGTTTACTGCCCAGAAAGACCCAAAACAACCTATCAATCAACAATTTGCAAAACCAACTGAAAAACTAAAAAAGAGTGATAATTTGGATAAAAAGTCCAAAAACATTCATGCTGCCTCTATGCATGTTGCACACAAGTCTAATTCACACACACATGCACACAAAAGGAAAAGTTAATGTTATTATTATGGTAGAAATGATCATTTGATGCATGATTATCATGTCCTGAAATCTGACAACCTGAAAGCATGTATGAATATGAATGGATTTGAAAATGCAAAGATCTTTTTACATAAAAAGGGATCAC
The DNA here is from genome assembly GCA_022559845.1 of Amorphophallus konjac. NCBI lineage: Eukaryota > Viridiplantae > Streptophyta > Magnoliopsida > Alismatales > Araceae > Amorphophallus > Amorphophallus konjac. Next base: position 106,914,613 of record CM040127.1, read on the forward strand.
TTCAAAATCATCATGTGCATGCTAGAAAAAGATATGTCAAAAATCATGCTGTCAAGGAAAGAACAATCAAGTACTTTCATTGTGGACCGGTTGGTCATGCAATGAATGACTATTTGGTTTTAAGATTGGTAAAGGCTTCTAGAAAACATACTATTCCAAGGAGGCTTCACTGTCAAAGAATATGGGAAGATCGGCTATACAGTCAAGGACTGTTGGCACTTAAAATGGAAACATAATTTTCATGTTAGAAATGGCAAAATCCCTGCCTACCCACAGAAACATAATGCTCATTTTTATAAGAAACATGTGTCTCCTACTTGATGTCATTACTGTGAAAATTTAGGGCATGTTATGAATGACTGCTTCATTATGAAACTAGATAATCTGCATGCTCTGAACTCTTGGACAGAACCAGTGAGAAGTATTCCTAACTCATCAGGACCCAAGAGATCTTGGGTACCTATAAACAGAAAATGAGAATTCATTCTTGCAGTTGTGCCTTGGAGCTAGTAAATAAAGGGGTTCAATAAGTCAAGGCACCTGTGTTTGGTAAAACCTCAGTTCTATTTTTTTTTACTGAATTTTCTGATTGCCACCTTTCTTCTTGACAAGTTGCATCTCTGATCTGAATAGAATTATGTGTTCTTTACTTCAATTAATCGACTAATGAAGGGTAAGTTTGGAATAGTTTAAGATGCATGGATTCTTAGGTTTGCATATGTCAGTTGTATTATTTTTCATAAGTCCCTCAATGCATATGTTGGTTTGTTCATGCATACATTTTTACATCTGCATCCGAAATGCATATGGGACTATATTGCATTTGCCATGCACTTTCATGCATGACCCCTATGGTATATAAAATGGTATGTTGGGAGAAAGGCAGATCATTTCTATCTAGAAACCCACATTATGCGAGAGGTGATCTTAAGACCTATGTTCTCCGCTTCGTACCATGGGTCTGCACATAGCAGTCTAAACATTCATGAGTTTAGTTCAATAACTCCTGCACAGTCTCCATGTCATATTTGATGATCAGTGCAATGATCATGCATACATCCATTTGATTGCACATTCTTGTGTCAAAGACTCAAAAAGATTGTTTGACAAGCATGCATACATTTAGGGGGAGTCAGCACTTACATATGACTTACTTGAGATAAAGGGAGTCAATGTATGCATCTGTCTGCTCATGCATGAACCAATTACACATCAATTGTGCCAAATTCCAAAAGTTCATTTGAAATGGATGCACACCCTATTTTATGCTAAAAAAGAAACACAATTCTTGTAATCTCATTTACTAGAGAAAGTGAGTCGGCACTCCTCTCAGCTGCATCGACCTCATAGTTCATTTCAGCAGAAATCATTGTTCTGTAAAACGCACTGCGTAGACACTCTGTTCATACTGCATCGACCTATCAGTGCATTTCTATCCAAACAGACGCTCTGGGAAATTGCGGTGCTTCGACCTCTATTCTTAACAAGTTGACATAGTTAATTCATGTTGACTGCATCTATGTCTCTTTGCATACTCATCACAACTTGAAGAACTAATTTAGAATGCATAGCACCTTCATCATGTCTAAGCTAATGTCTCAATGCATTTACATTGGTGGAGTTAGAGCATACATCTGCTTACTCATATGATATCTGCTCTTGCACGTAATGCTTTCAGAATCATGCACACATTTAAGGGGGAGTAAGTGTATTTAGTCTTTTGAATTAAGCATTTAGGATGCTTGTAGATGTTGGTTCAAATTGCACTTAATTTTTCTTTGTTGAAGGAGAGTCCTATTTGAAAAAGCTTTGAACTGTATTGTCTTAGGGGGAGAGTGCTTTGGTCTTCATGTTCCTTCTTTCATGAGATTTGCTTTTAACTGCTACACCTTGAACCCTTCTTAAAGCTGTTGTCCGCTCAGGGTCCTGCACAATCCCTGAAACCTTTTGCTTCATGGTCAAACTGGCTGATCTTGGCTTACCCTTGAGCTAGCCACCTTGAGAGTTTTGTATACATGTTGTCTTCTCTACATTTCTGAATATTCTTGAAACATCATGGACTTGCTGAAGGAGTTCCTTTTAAGAGACTCTGATTCTGAAAATCTATTCCTCTCATTCATGCAAATTCTATCTTGCAATCTCTGCAATTGTTTTAGAGAGAGTTTCTTTGAAAAACACCTGATCACATTTCCGTCTCAACCTTCAACTCTGAAAAATTCTAACTTCAAATTCCTTGCATTTGTTGAAAAACTTCATCTCTGAAATTTTAGCTTTTCAAAATTCTAGCAAATGTCTGAAGGGGAGTCTCCTTCTATCTGGATGAAAGTTTGAACCTGTCATTCACCTCAATTCTGCACAGATTCCTGAAGCATGTTCCACATGTCATGATACATTCTTCTAACTCAATACATGTGATCACTCTTGAAAACTGTTCTATTTGTTGAAATCACTTGAAAAGACATTGAGTTTAGAAGAGTTTCAATCTGTTCATCAAATTCACTAATCTGAGCAAATCAGATATAAGAATCTTCTTTTATAAGGGTCTGTGATTGCCCATCAATAAATCTATTGGTTTAAGCCAAATAAACTCAAGAGTTTTAAAAAAATGAATTCATTGAAAAAGGTTGTATTCAGAGCTTAATAGATCTCAACCAACTCTCACATGTTGTGCCCCTGTGAAAACTCCTAGAACCTAAAAATTTTAAATTTAAGGTAACTTTGGTTGAGAAACTCAGATTGAGTATTGTCCTTAAACATGAAACAATCTGAAAAATTCTAAAGGGTAGTACATGATAAAAATTGTGTTTCAATGCTCAAGGCAGAGCAATGGCTAAAAGTCATTGAGAAACTAAGCCCTTCATCAAAGAAATGAAGGTGACTCAGTCATGAAGTACCGTTGCTATCTCTGTTTAAAATGACGTAGGATAGTTAGTCTCACTGACCAAGTAGGGGTGCTGGCATCTAAACAACGTGCACTCTTATGTACAAAGGTGTGGGCTACACTTGAATGCTCTTAAAAATTATGAGAAAAAAAATGAAAATAAGACCAAAGGTCAGTAAAAGTGCTGTAACCCTAAAGATAAAATTCAAAAATGCTACAATGTTTAATTTCAATACTAGTCTTTAGTTACTCCTAAGGGATTCATTAAGTTTAAAATGAGTAGGGAAAAGGGAGATTAAATAGGATCTGAACATGTAACTTTGGTTTATTTGTATTAAGCTTGAATGTAAAATGCTTCAAAGAATTTAATTGATAAACTCTAAATTTATTACACTTAAACTAGGCAGCAAATAAGGGTTGTGTCATAGAAAACCTTATCCCAAAAGAATCTGAAAATTGAATGCTTAACTAATGAATAATGTTTCAGATTGTGATTCTTCTGATCCAATGTCCTCTTGAACTCCATGAAACAATTCTTCCACTTCATGCACTTTTCATGGCACATTACTAATGAAATTTGGACGGTGACTGTTGCTGAAACTGCCATTACAGAATCTTGACTCTATTGTCATTTTCTGAAATGCTAAAATACTCTTTCTCTACTGCTGCAACTTTTTGAAAATTCTTCCAAGTGAAACCCTTTAATGGTTGTTCTCTACAACTGACTGGTGTTCTGCTGAAATCATGATTCCTTATCTGCTACTATCCATATTGCAATTCCTTGTCTAGGTTATGCCTTGCTCAAATTCTTATTTTGAGCAAACCTGCTTGCATTCCTCTGCTGTGTCCATGCCTCCGAACACTTCTATTTCACATTTAATCCTACTGGTGTTGATGTGATCTATTCAACTCTACACAGTTCTTGATTAAACTTGCTCATCTCCATATTATCAACAGAGTTTCAAACACATTCTTTATGCTGAAGACAAAGGGGGAGTTGTTGAGTCATTCATTTGAAGAGATGGTGTGAGTTAGTATACATTCATTTGAAGAGATGGTGTGAGTGAGTATATGAGTGGGCATTCACTTAAAAGAAACTTGAACTTGGATTGAATCATGGATTATATTTTTCATAGGATTATATTGTTCATAATGACTCATAGTTGTCATCATCAAAAAGGTGGAGAATGTTGTGTCCCTGTGATTTTGATGCTGTCAAACTATGACTCATTGACGAGTCTTTATATTTTTGATGATGTCAATGCATATGTCTTCTTAACTCTGTGAAAGTTCAGTTTTTTTATTTCTGTTCGGTTAAAGTTCAGAAAACCAGAAGTTCAGTTCTGTTAAAGTTCAGAAAACCAGAAGTTCAGAAATTGCAAATCTGGAATTCAGAACTACAAGCAAATTCTGGGCAAGATCAGTTGAAGGCAAGTTTGCAGAAATGGTTAGCCAAGCAAGAGCACATACAAAGGCGGCAGCCACATGTCCTCGAGCACCAAAGTTCAGCAGGCCAAAAAGTTGATACAGCCAAGAAAAATCCAAAGACGCAAAGATGACATAGTCAAGATGATAATGAGGGAAAGATGAAAGGAAGATGGCAGCTGGTGCCTAGCTTAAAGCCAAAGTCAGTCGGTTAGCTTGCTTCTATTAGTCGACCGAAAGTCTCAAAAAGTTCAAAAACTAAAGATAAGTCAGCCAAAAGTACAAGAATGCTAAGTAGCAATCATGGAGTCATGCACATATCAGTCTACAGCGTCAACGCTACTAAGAGTGCATCGATGCAACAGAACAAGCTTCAACAACGTCTCAAGCAAACAGGTCGAAGCAAAAAGAGTTGTGTCGGTGCAACTGAACAAGCTTTAACAACGTGTCAAGCAAACAGGTTGAAGCACCAAGAGTTGTGTCAGTGCAATAGAACAAGTTGTAACAACGAGCAAACAAGTTGAAGCAGTAGTAAGTGATTCGACGCATCAGCAGGCAGGAGATGATTTGTTCTAAGCTGCATCGACCTGACGAACCTCTACCTCGACGCAGCAGTGGCCTCGAACCAATCAATGAAGATTTGTTTCTAGATCTGATCCAAGGTGGACTCAAATGTGAATTAGCATGTGATAAGCATATCAGTGATTGAGCACACGTGTACTCGAAATTGGAGTCCTCTGGAAGCATATTTCTGCGGGAGAATCTCATCCAAGGTGGAGGGAATCTTATAGGGAGCACAATGTAGTGGAGATTGCATCAGACGCAATGCTTTCACGTCAGGTTAGGGAATCTGTCTCGAGTCTTTAGATCATTGTGCATTCTCCTTGCCACCGTGTCGTCTCGCATCAATTTTTGGTAACAGAGTACAATTATCTATCTAGGGTAGTCGCATGAGCTGCTAGCATTCTATCCACCCATCTACATTTTGCATTATTGCATGCCCACCAGTAGGGGAACCGAGTATTTACAACCTACACTCATGGCTGATCCCCGCGCCCAAGCCCCCGGGGACCCTTCCCTGGTCAAAATTGTGCAGACCCTTATGGATAGGATGGGCGATTTAGATCTGTACACATGGGAGCATCTTGGCTGTGTTGAGGCTAGGTTGAAAGCCATGGAGGACAGGATGGATGCCGTTACAGTAGGCGGATGGCCGTCATGAGCCGTTACAGTAGCCCGTAGCCCCTAGGACTCGAAGCACTGAGGATCGGAGACTTAGAGCCAAGGATGTGGATGAGGATGTGTCGGAGGATGAGTTGGATGGTTATGAGAGAGCCGTTGTTCTATGTCATGCTCCGAGGCGTGACATTAGGTGTGGACATGACTATGAGCGTGAGCCGAGGCGGTTCTGTAATCATGAGGATGATGACCGCGTTCTTCGGAATGTGTGAGCGGACGCCCCCAGCTTTGATGGGTCTTTAGAACCCAAGGATTATCTTGACTGGGAGGCCGGCATGGATTTCTATTTTGAGTGGTATGATATGTCTGACCATCGGCGAGTCCGCTTCGCCAAAATGAAGCTCTTAGGGTAGACTCAAACATATTGGATGAACGTTGAGAGCTTGCTCCTGCAGCGACATCAGGAACCGATTGAGACATGGCAGGAGATGAAGATGAAGCTGAGAGAAAAGTATCTCCCCGCCACTTACTGGCAGCGCCTCATTGATAGATGGTAGAGTCTTACACAGGGGAATAGGTCCATGTTTGAGTACAATAAGGAGTTTGATGAGTATCTCTTGAGATGTAGGGTCCGGGAGGAGAGCGCTATGTCCCTTTCTCATTTTCAGAGAGGTCTGCGACTTAGCTATCAATGCGAGTTCTTCCGCCGCAATGTGACCACCCTGGAGTATGCTTAGTAGGTGGCGTTGGAGATGGAGCAGTTTGACTCAGAGTTTGAGTCCTCCTAGCGGTAGGGGTCCGCATTCTAGTGAGGGGCCGAGCCCCGTAGCTCATTTGGCCCTTACTTGAGGGGATCAGTGGTTCGACCTCAGAAACCTACATGGCTGGACCCTTCTACCCCGAGGCCTCACTCTCCCCTACCGAGGGAGCCTCCCGCTCACCCCCAGCCAGTTGTGTCCCTGGGGTATTGATGATGTCAAACAATGACTCATTGACGAGTCTTTATGTTTTTGATGATGTCAATGCATATATCTTCTTAACTCTGTGAAAGTTTTGTTTTTTTGTTTCTGTCCTGTTAAAGTTTAGAAAACCAGAAGTTCAGTTCTGTTAAAGTTCAGAAAATCAGAAGTTCTGAAATTACAAATCTGGAATTAAGAAGTACAAGTAAATTCTATGGCAGATCAGTTGAAGGCAAGTTTGCAGAAATGGTTAGCCAAGCAAGAGCTCATAGAAAGGCAGCTGCTACATGTCCTCGAGCACCAAAGGTCAGCAGGCCAAAAAGTTGATACAACCAAGAAAAATCCAAAGATGTAGATATGACACAGTCAAGATGATAATGAGGGAAAGATGGAAGGAAGATGGCAGTAGGTGCCTAGCTTAAAGCCAAAGTCAGTCGGTCAGCTTGCTTCTTTTGGTCGACCGAAAGTCTCAGAAAGTTCAGAAACTGAAGATAAGTCAGCCAAAAGTGCATGTAACATCCCGATAATTTAATTAGAACTAAATGGTGGAATTTAAAATTTTAAAAGGAAAAATTTTTTCTTTCGGGAGAAACTCAAATAATTCATAAAAATCTATAAAAATGATAATCGTGTAGAGGACAAAAAGTTTAGACTATTGTCCTTCTGAGTCAGACCCTAATTAAAATCTTAACCAAGCTGAATTAAGGAATTGAGGCTAAAATCGGACCTTTAAGTAACCAGACCTTAGATCGTTTAATTCGAGCCCAAATCGTGATCATTTGAGCCCAAATCAATCCCATTAGATCGGCCTCGATCAGAAGCCCATTAGCCCTCTCGTTCCACACCGAAACCCTAACTCCAGAATTCAAATTTGAGGCGAGACGATGGCATGATCGGGTCAATGCGCGAATATCACGCGATCAGAGTTCGTAGACTCTTCCAGCCTAATCGACACCCATAGGGTTCAATTGATCCTATAAATTAGACCCTATCCTGACCTATAATGTTGTTTTTCTGTGGTGGCCGGCGAGGAGCACGTTCGTGGGAGAATTCGTCAAGTTGGCGAGATTGTTCTTCGTGCGATCTTGGTGGCCTGTGTCCCCTTCTTCCCTCGATTAAGGTAGGTGATAGCAGACCAAACCCGTAATAAAAGATACCTTTAGAAGCGTCTGCAAGTCCTCTCTCTATCCATATTAAAAGCCCCAAATTTCATCTTGTATAGAGATCGTATGATAGATTTTAGTAGAAGCATGTCGATTTAGGGTTCCGTCCTCGATAGCTCCCATATATTGCTTGATTTTAGGCGGTATAGTAGGCTAAAAACAAATTAATCATGCCTATTTGTGTGGATTTTTATGCTCTTTCAATTGCTTTCATTTTGCCTAATTATTGTTTAGTGTATCGTTCGGATTTGGCGTTGCAAGTAGTGTCTATCAAAGATCGCAGGAGACCGAGTTTGTCGACCTGTTTGTGGTCGTAACAGGAACCACCCCTAGTCCCTAGCGGTCGAACGATAGACCATTTCACCAGGCACTATTCTGAACTATGTGGCCTGCCAAATGACCGTCTAATGAATCCAGCGGTCGCTCGATAGACCGTTTTCGCCTATGTGCCAGTTCTGTTGATCGTCACCCTAAGCGGTCATTCGATAGGCCGCTAGCCTATGTTAGCGGTCCTATATAGACTGTCTCGTGTCGCTGCTTTTCCTTTTTTGGTATGTATTGATTACCTCGGCTAGATTGCACGTGTTGGTCAAAAACCCACACAAGGAATTGGTAAATTATGGAATATATGAACTGATCTAACTATGTTCATGATTAATCTCTCTCTTCCTTTCTATCACATTACATTCTCTAACATGATCTTGATTATAAAATTTGAAATTTATAAACGTGTTATAATGGTTATGGTGAGATAAATGTAAAAATTATCTAGGATTGTTCTGACAGTCACTCCACTCCGGTGGTACTGACTGACCGATCATCTACCATTTTACGATGTTTCATGAAACCTTTAATCCCGTAATGGTTGAGACTCTCCGCCGGATATTCCTTCCATCAGACTAGGACCTCCATTATGAGACCTCTGTAAGACCCCGCGAGCCTGGGATTCCCACTAGGACACCGGGCGGGTTGTACACTCAAGACCTACACCCAATTACTCGATCGAATCGCATATGTTACAGCCCGGAGTTCGGGTCTATCTTGGCTTAAAGATGGCCCTGGGCTAGACCGCCTGGTGCTTTAAGCGGTCTAGTCATGACCATTTTCTTGCTGGCCATGAGCCAGGTTCTACCGGTCATCTTCCTTGTTTCTTGTCTACCTAGCCATGTCTAAGTTGACCAAACCGCCCCTAGCTCAACTTGAGAGGTGTGGGCAGGACCCTGGTTCGGTCCCACCCTGTCTCGGGCGGGCTGGGAGCCCACTATGTCGACTGCTTCAGTCTTGCTGGGCCCAGAATAGTTGCGGTTGTCATTGGACCATTTTCATCCTCCAAGCGGCCGTCCAAGGACCATTTCTGGATGGGGTAGTCCAGTAGAGACCGTTTACCATTGTTGTGGTCCATGAACCTTCTCGTGCTTGGCGGCCCCCTATGGACCGTTATCATTTGGTAAACGGTCCATCAAGGACTATTTTAATTCTTGACTCTGGGTCTTGTTCTTCTGGCCCAGTATCGCCTGGAGCGGTTTTGACACCAAAGATATACAAGAAGAGGCCAAAGCAAACATAGGGCTCTGAAGACCGAATCAAGGGTGCGGCTTCTGTGTCATCCCTGGAAGTTTTGAGAATCAGAATAGATGAGGTCCACTACCCCTAACACTCTGTTCAGTTGAAGCCATCTCTGGCTTGGCCGCTGCCCAGCATGACTATCATTCAAATAGTCAGGCTGATAAAAAACTATGACAAGCTCCAAGCAATCATCTGCCTGCTGAAGAGGAGCCTCAGATAATTCTGATTCTCATGAAAAGGGGTCCACACTGCCTTGCACGTGTGCACGAATGCAAGGAGTTAAACGAGCCTCAAGAGGAATACGTATACATATACCAAGAAGCCCACCAGAATAATGAAAAGAAGCCCATTAGATGAGCCCCTTCCGACGCCGAGTTCTGAACAAATGGGCCAAGCCCAATACAAGGCCAGGCGCGTCGAGATGATGCATGCTGGGGCGCACCGGGGAGTTCGTGTCGGAAGCTAAAGGCCATCCCTCTATAAAAGTTGTTGCCCTTCGAAGCAAAACAGGAGGAGAGAAGAGAAGAGGATGAAGAAAAAGAAAAGAAAGGGAGAGGCAGTGAGAACACAAGGAAGAAAAAGGAGAAGTAGCCACTGAAGGAAAAGGGAGCCCGAGAGCCCTCAAAAGGATCTGAAGAGAGAAAGGAGTTGTAGGAGCTCGGAGGAGAGATTCAAGGTGGGATCGGTTTCAAGATGCCCTAAGGGGCTATATTCTCCCCCTTCCCCTATCTTTTATTTGAGTATACTCTCCTGTCTTTCGGTCTGCTTCTGAGCATCAGTGTTCCAATGGCATCGAATGTC